>OX438774.1:4463432-5116432 GCA_949316455.1 Acleris holmiana
AGACGCAATTGCCCTGACATTACTCTTAACATTTTAATTACGAAAAAAATACCAATTTTAATAACGTCGCCCTGTGACATCCTAATCATAATTAAAGCTATCATTCACGCTCCTCAAACAGTTCCTTTGTCAACTTAAATTAAAAGGGCTTTTCGAGGTTATGAATACCGTAATGATTCGGACAGAAAAAGTAAATTATCAGCAAAAAGGTCGCATCACACGGCCCATTTCGTTTTCATTGTAGCCAACGCTATTTTATGCGTGCAATAAAAACGCAGGGCACGTTTGCTCCTTGTATTAATATGTATGAATTTGGGCGTTTTTGAGGTTAACTGCATCGAATGCTGAGACACTTGATCATAAACATAATAATATACGAAATTTATGTAGGTTCTTGTTTATTTATCAATACAAATACAATCCAGGGAACCATTTTATACAAATTGGCCTAGTTCCAAAGCTAGCTTGTACTATGGGTACTAGACAACGATAAAAAAACTTTAATCGAGAAATATATACTTAAATACTTAAAAAACATATAATAATAATAATAATATCACAGGACAATCTCACACAAATTGACCTAGTCCCAAACTAAGCTCTAGGCTTGTACTATGGGTACTAGACAACGAGAAACATACTTATATAGAGAAACACATACTTAAATACATAGAAAACATCCAAGACTCAGGAACAAATATTCGTGCTCATCACACAAATATCTGCCCTTACCGGGATTTGAACCCCCTGGCTTCGGAGGCAGAGTCACTCGGCACTCCCAACTAGCCACTGTATCGTCAAATGCATCGTTTCGCAACCTATTCATTTGCCAACCTGATATTTTTTCTGTAACTACAAATATTTCAGGATTTGATTATAAAACTAACCTAACCTAACTTATAGAGTTCTACACGATGGTCCTGAAATAAATCCAGAATTGTTTACAATTTCGGAAAAAAACGCGGTTTGTCAAATTATATGTTTATGAAATGAATCATTTGTAAAACGTGCGTTATGATAATTATAGGATCCCGTCACTACCATCTGTTTAACGTGTCCTTTTAAATCTTTATTGAATAAAATTAATTCAAAAGGCGAACTTAATGCTGCAAAGCATGCTCTGCCCGTTTATAACCGTTTGGCCAAAGCAGAAACAGGTATTAAGAAAAACCGAGACCTCCCAACATATAATTTAGAATATAGCTTTTTTGCGATATAAATATCCTAATAGAGTGTAGTGTAGGGTTCCAAAGCCGTTAAGTACTACCTTCATAAAAATCAACAAGTAAGAACATTTTTTCTATTTAAAGTCAATTGGTGCCGTCTTAGATGATTTTAGTAGGTATAAACATTTTGATCGGCTGTATCTCAAGAACCAATTTTGTATGTATGTATGTAAACTCTTTATTGCACAAAAATATAAATATTACAATTATAATACTAAATTAATGTACAAAGGCGAACTTATCCCTAAATGGGATCTCTTCCACATGGATTTCTCTTGGGATACTTCTTTCTTTTTCTTTTCTTCGTATTGGTCTAGTACCCATGATAAAAGCTCTAGAGCTTAGTTTGGGACTAGGTTAATTTGTGTGACACTGTCCTGTGATATGTACTTATATTATTTATTAACCGTGTGGTTGCCGGGTTAGAATAGTGCCACTCCATGTCTTCCCGTGGATGTCGTAAGAGGCGACTAAGGGAATAAGGGCTTGTAGTACTGTTAGGCGATGGGCTTGCAACCTGCCACTAATACAAAATGTGGTGACAGAATTATCAACAAGTTTTTTTAGAATTGTTGGTATTTCTGTAGCTCTGCCTACCCCGCTCTGGGAATGAAGGCGTGATATTATGTATGTATGTATGTATTTATTAACCTTCTAACATATTTTTTTTACAAGATCCAGCCAGTTGCAGCTACTAGTGTTGCCACCTGTAACCGGCAATCACATTAGAGCAAGGTTAGACCATAAATCCCCCGCAATTACTGGCCGAATTACTTCCTCGGGCCTTATACTTATGCATGAGACGTGAACAAAGGTTGTGGTGTTATTCTTGAATAGGCTATACACAGGGCTATACACCGAGTGAGACAAGTTGTAAGTCTCTCACAAATAAGGTCGGCGTAGCGTTTTACCGAGACGCGTGAAATTATCGAGAACTTTTATGAACATTCTTATTATCCTCAATGTTTTTATAAATGTTCTCAATATATTCTTGACAAGTTTTTGAAACTTATGGGAAATTTCTGCAATTAGCACAACAAGACAATGTGGCTTGGTTAGTATGATACGCCTTTTAGGCAATATTGAGTTCGCTCGCTGTTCGAGCAACTGACTTTACTTTATAACGTCATAAGTACGAATTTTTAATAATTATAATAATATAATAATATCAGGGGACAATCTCACACAAATTGACCTAGTCCCAAACTAAGCTCTAGGTTTGTACTATGGGTACTAGACAACGATAACTTACTTATATAGAGAAATACCTACTTAAATAAATAGAAAACATCCTAGACTCAGGAATAAATATTCGCGCTCATCACACAAATATCTGCCCTTACCGGGATTTGAACCCAGGACCACTGGCTTCAGAGGCAGGGTCACTCCCAACTAGGCCAACGTGTCGTCAAAAGGCCAGGGCCTCTATTCAACTGCGTTATAACGATATCGTTTTTGACCTGTTTCCGTATTGTCAACGTTTTGATAACTCTTATGTCATTTACAATAATGGCGACTGTGACATAAACGATTTTTAAACGTGTCAAATACGATATCGTTTTAACGCACCTGAATAGAGGCCCAGATTTGGTCATTATAGGTAGTAAAACCTGCCAAGTTTCAGGCAGAGAAAGGGATAGAGCTGTATGACTGCAATAACTGCAGGGTGTGCACGTTTGTTATACGGCATGAATTGGTTTTTTATTACGACCGGCACATGAAGACCTCATTAATACCATTTCCCATGAGCGCATGAGCTTAGGTAGGTACTTACTTACCCTGTTTTCATAAGTCGTTTTATGTTTTTTTATAGTTATGTAATAATTTAAAAAAAGGCTGGCATAAAAATATATTAGTTACTCTAAAAAATGAATAAGGGAGGTAATGCAACTGACGACGGCTTCATCTATAACTCAACTCAGTCTTAATTGAACTTGGTATGCGCTACCTTGTTTCAAAATATCGTGTTTTTAACTTTGGTTACGCGTGAGTAAAACCAACGCTGCAGACACCATTCGCCAAACGATTCCAATGCATACAGGGGTCAAATTTTAAAAGGCGTCCCGTTAGCCTATTTAATAGTGACCCTGCCTACTATATTAGTATGTTTATTGTGGTTTATCCATAGAGACTTAGACATAGAGTGCGTTCTTCGAATCACAGTCAGAAGCTAATTATTTTGGGCCAGATGGATGTAAAGCGTGTTCAAGGTAGAGCACCAGAAAGATGATCAGACGTCATTAAGAAGGCGGTGGGTGGCAGCGTGCACCGGGCGTACAAACGCACACACTGGCGTAAAGTTACCTGTGGTCGCGATCCTCAGCAGTGAGGGACCGAGATAGAAGGAGATCCATGAATTAACAACACGTTGGTAGTGACCCTGCCTTCGAAACTAGCGGTCCCGGGTTCAAATCCCGGTAAGGGCAGATATATTTTGTGTAATGAGCAAGAGTATTTGTTTCTGAGTCTTCTATATATTTATCTATATAAGTAAGTTTATCGTTGTCTAGTACCCATAGTGCAAGCCTAGAGCTATGTTTGTTACTAGGTCAATTTGTGTGACATTATCCAGTGGTTTTATTTCGAGTTTTGTCGAATTAACTGGCCTTATTTGCGTAAAAGAATAACCCCGCAGAGGTCCAATATCGTCCAGAATTGTTTATGACCGCGATCACTTTCACAAAAGTAATTAGGCCTTTTTATGGGCCTTAATAAGTTACCGATGTTCGGTTCCTATGGTTTTTCGGATGTTGGGAGAATTTTAATTTGCGTAAATTAATGTTGGGAATTTTTCTGACTTTCTTTTAATGTAAAAGTTTTCTGTTTTGTAATGGTTTGTTATATAAAGTGGAACTTAATTTAGTTAAGATGTCTAGTCATATTGATTAAGAAAAACAGCTACCCGTAGAAGTTTTTTTTTTACGAAATTTTCTTTTTATTGAAACACTAGGCAAATGAGCAAGCAGGTCAAACCAAAGATGGTTCCCGTAATGGAACTACCTGGTCTTTTTTTCCAACTGGTTACATTAATAATGCAGGATTTAATTTAATGCAATTAAATGGACTGTACCTAAGTATGAATCATTTCATTAACAGGCAAGGGAATTGAAATTAAGTACCTTCTATTGATTGAATTCGTTTTTATTTCATTTTATTTTTATGATTCGTATTTTGGTACAGTTCATTTAATTGCATTAAATTAAACCCTGCATTATTAATGTAACCAGTTGGAAAAAAAATCCATCTAGTTCCATCAATGGAACTAATAATGTAACTAGTCGTAATATACCGGTCAAACAAATCACTTACTTCAATAACCAAAACGAAAAAAATCGTTTTCGCTTGTCTTGGCCATGAAATTTAGCTACCCCAGCTCTTTTTATTGCTTATCATCAAAAGCCTTCCCAAACCGTCCACATTCTCAAACGGTTTCTGAATTCACTGACCTTATATACACGGGTAGGGGCCCACAACAGCTATTTGTAAGTAATTCTGACACACTAGCGTGTCACCAGCGCTGACTATAAAAACTTATTGACTACCGTAAACTCATTAACCGTGTTTATTTCGTATGTGAAGTAGAAACTAAGGCATCAAAAGTAACGGTCAGTGCCACTCGCGACAAATTTGTAAAATGTTGACCCGCTTTGGGTACGATTTTAGTCCTCAGATTACGCAACGCAATTGCTGTCTTAAGATTGTTGTAATAAGATTGTGCTTTTTCAAATTTACGATTTTCAGATCCCATTTACCACTAGGTTGCCTATCAGAGCTTCTATTCTACTGCGTTACAACGGTATCTCGTTTGAAGTGTTTTAGAATCGTTTATGTCATATAAATGACATAAGAGTTATCAAAACGCTGACAATACGGAAACACGTCAAAGACGATATCGTTATTAGTACCTTGTAGAATCCCAGCCCAGGGCGTCTATTCTACTGCGTTAAAATGATGTCGTGTTTTAGCATCGTTTTTAACTCGGCTGCCATTATTATCAATGACATAACCTCTTGAGGCCAACCGTACTACAATCCGGTAGATATTTGTGCGTAGGAATTTGAATCTTCCAGCAAGGAAATAAAGCTAAATTACCTTTGCACTTAAATGACATTTTCAATTTTGAAACAAATAAAAATTAACGTTATACTTCTTGAAATAAAGTTTAAATTGAATTGCCTGGATTATGTACTTTCTATAGTACACCGGGTCTTACGAAGACAAGAAGAAGAGATCCAGGGCTGGGATTCTACGCGGTAATAACGATATCGTCTTTGAAGTGTTTCCGTATTGTCAACGTTTTGATAACTCTTATGTCACAGTCGCCAACTGTGACATAAACAATTCTTAAATGTGTCAAACACGATATCGTTTTAACGCACCTGAATAGAGGCCGTGTGCTCCTTCACCTTCCCCATTGGGTTCTCTATTAAATGGCATATTTTTTTGACGCATAATATATCTTTTCACATAAAAACTTTTGCCAAAATCGGTTTTTACAATAGAAACGGTTTTATTTTAATTATTATAAAAATATAACCTAACCTAGCCTAACCTAATCTACAAAATACAATGTTTATTAAATTCTGCAAACTCAGCCTAAAAGGATGTTATGCGAAAAGATGCATTATGCGAAAATATTTTAGGCGTTTGAAGGTTATCTCTCCCCATAATATATATAAATATCTATGTGCATATTAAATTCATCACATATTTTTATTAAAATAGAACTTCTTATATTGAATTTGGCAATCTTTTTTCCTGCAAAATCTTATTAAATTTGCGAATGCTGTATTAAATTGGATTAGAATAATCTTAATAAAGTGCTGAAGAGTTCGTAAAAATATGAAAACTCATATTAAATAACATTTTTTGATGTAAAAAATGTTCATACAGAATGTTGGTTATATAATTAGTTTTAGGGGGGAATAGGTCATTTGCACCAAAAGATGAATAAAATTAGGTTTTATAGCAACGTTACAAGGAGAATTTCTTACACATATTATTATGTTAGCCAAGGAAGTCAAACATTTTGTTTCTAAAATTAAATAAAATTAATCCAAATATATATTTTCTAAACCGTTATTTTATTGAAACGAAATTTAAGGTTAACTATTTTAGTAACATAGTTTTATACTAGCACTTAAACGAGCTCAACTTTAATTACCGCCTGTTATCATCCTAATACCTATCATTCTGTTCAATATTTGAACATACATAATAAATCTGTAAATCAAATGTTAATATTGTAGGTACAATAGGAATAACGTTGTCACCTAGATTCAAGAAGACTTGAATATCTACGAACATATGAAAATTCATTTAAAAATTTGCCTCTTATTTCACCATCTTGAAAATGACACGGTGACAATTCGATATACATTACAAATTTAACACGCTGATACATCGATGGGTTTCATATAAACTGCGCCATGTACACTGACACTTGTCACCTATTGTCAGTATGTTGAAATAGGGGGCTAGTCTTGCCGTTAAAGTAGAAATTGAATTAATATCATAATTAAATAATATAACAGTATTTTAAATAATAAAACGTAATTCATTTCTCTATAAGTACTAGGCGCCCATAACCACCCGAGTGCGTACAAGGACCCTACGAGAGACTGAAAAAAGCCAGCTCACGCCTCTGTTATCCCGTTACACGTAGCCACATAAACATCTAATTCTTTCCTGCGCACCTGTGCCGTCCCGCTCGCACGCGCCGTCCTGCTCTGCCGCACTCGGGATATAGAACATGTCGAGAGCCCAGTTCCTGCCGGCGGCTTGCGGTGAGCGCACGTGTTCCGTGCAGCGAGACTCCCAAACACGTAACAGGCGTGTTTTTACGGACCTTTAATGAAAAATTGATGAAAACGCGCTTAACGATCCCTCTGAGGTGTCCAGACTGTGCTTCTAATTAAACTCTGTGCTACTAGGATTACAAAGATGATGTAGCGAGCCACCCGGTAAGTGTATTTTCAGACCAATTTCAGGTATACGGCAGGCTAATTTGTTCGGTTTACTGTTACTTATGTTAATTTAATTTGCTCTTTGGTTTTTTAATGGTAATAATAGTGGTAGGTTAAAGTGTGCTTGTGTGAGGTTGTTTCGAAGGATTGAACTGACTTACATGCTTATAATCATGAACAAACTTGTTTGTTTTGGTGTTATAAAGTTTGGAAAAAGCTTTTGACGTTTTTAGTTATTAAATTATCCACTTATAATTTAAACAGGTGTTCAACTAACGAGGCTAAAATGGAAAAGCATTAACGGTATCAAAAAATGTAAAACGTAGTTTTTTAACGATGTTAAATCCTTAATGAGGCCACGATAAAAAATGGTATATTTATTCATCGTACCAACTTGCACCCATTATTTCACTTTGAATTCCCACATCGGGAAATTCTCGTAGCAACCGTAGCACTTGTTTATTCTACGACGCTACGGCGTAGACGCTCCGAGTTTTATTTTATCATTATACCTTTTCATATTGTGTTATATTCATTATTCTTTCATCGTCGATTCTTTATGGACCTTTTAGTACGTATAAAATGGGTTACTTTCCGGGCTGAGTCGATTGTTCTAATTATACATTATTTTCTTGGTTGTGATATTAGAATGACATTTAGTAAATCAAATAATAAAAAAAACATGAATGTTACAATAAACCAAGATACATTGTGACCGTTTATATAGATAGTTTATAACTTAACGGTGATAAGACAATTTGTACAAGGAAGTATTCTTTAATAAAATCAATTTTAACAAAACCTCTTTTTAAAAGTAACACTTTCGTATTGTAAATCATAATTACTTTTAATTCAATAGTTATTTATTCAAAATGGCTACATTAGTGTCGTCTTAGAAAGTTGTAAGTATAACATATAACATGTTATGTTAGGTATAATAGCTCCCTATATGAGTAATGTAATAAATTGTTCGTAACGCTGGAAACACGCCAATGTCATTGACACGATATCGCTTCTTATCAGTTATTTCTCGCGAATGCAACATAACTGCATCATGTTTGGGTCAAGGGAATATAATATGTAATAGTGTACAATTATTTGAATGATTCGGTTTGTTTTATTGGATGTGACAATATGATTAACTAACACATGCACTCACTTGAAACTAGCTTTTGTAAAAGTTGTTAGTCTCTATTCCCTCGTGTCCGGCTTTGGGGTAATAAACTTTATCTGTATTAAATTTCACATTAGTTGAGACGTTGAATCGTGATAAAAGACAAACAAACAAACACATTTTTACATGAATACAAAAGGATATTTTTTTTGACATATTTGTTATTGTTGATGTTGTAAACTTTGCGAGCAATAAGTAAATAATATATTATATGGATGTAACTAAAAAAATGTGAATACCAGTGCCATGGACCAGAAAAGGACTCTTTTGTCGATCTTTGCACAAACACTTTTTCATTTTCTGTAAATCAATATTTTTCTGATCAGAACACCCTGTACAATTTTATTTAAAGTAATAAAATAATGTGCCCATTAGATTTTGAAATTGTTCATAAAGAATCCGCACAGACAGAATAATTGCGTCTGCAATTTGGCAGCGAGCTGACATTTTGCTGTACAGTGTAATTTACCGCTGCCGCTTTGAGCATGACGTATAACTTGCCAGTATTAAAACCTTACTGTACTTTATTGGGATACCCTGTATGTCACGAGTTGAGTAAGGGGCCAACACAAATCGTGTCTTCTAATTTTAAATGTAACTTGACAGATATTTAAAATTAGAGAACACAATCCGTAACGGCTAACGGTTTAATTGAGATTACGGAAAACATCTTGGTGATAGGTAACTTTCTAAGAGTTGGATTCCACCTTATTTTTATAATACCTAATTTACTAATTTAACATAATTGCCATAGGTTCATAAAACCGAATATCAATTTGTCTCGGGTGTCTATCACTTCATTGAAACACGTTTCATCGAATGTATCATTTCGTCGAATTTCATTTCATCGAACGCTATTTTCTGCTGAAATCATAATGTTTTCAGGGTATCTAAAACATCTAACCTAACCTAACCTAAGTAATTCATGTTGAATATACCCAGAAAACAATATGGTTTCAGCGTTCGATGAGATAAAATTTGATGAAATGATACATTCGATGAAGAGAAATTCCATGAAGTGATAAATTACCATTTGTCTCATTCCTAAAATGAGTAAATGACGTCTCTTGTCCGAAATGCCTAAATATTGAAATGTACAAAATTTTAAAAAGTATCCTGCGATAAAGCTGTTGTGAAGTTTGTCCATTATGAGAACAAAATATTGGCATTTCTGAGATTTAGGTTTTTTAATAGAGATCTAGGAGTATTGGTAAACTAGGCATTATTAAATTAGGTGAAATAAACCCTACTCCTTTCTAAGCCCATATTACGAGCTCTTAAAATCTGCCAAGTTTCAGTCAGTTAAAGACGATAAATAATTTGTCTTACGTATACATAAGTATTAATATTATTAATGCGAAAGTTTCGGTTACTGGATGTTTGTTACTCAATAATACTTATATACTGGTAGACAGGGCCTCTATTCTACTGCGTCATAACGATATCGCGTTTGACAGGTTTTAGAATCGTTTATGACTCGGTCGCCATTATTGTAAATAACTTAGGAGTTTTCAAAACGCTGACCATACGGAAACACATCAAAGGCTTATTATTACGACGATATCGTATTTGACCTGTTTCCGTATTGTCAACGTTTTCCTAACTCTTATGTCATTTACAATAATGGCGACTGTGACGGTAAACGATTCTTTAACGTGTCAAACACGATATCGTTTTAACCCACCTGAATAGAGGCCCTGTAAACTTTCTTTTAACGTTTTTATTCCGGATAGGGTTGCCGCGTGACAGGCGTAGCCTAGTGTGGGACCAACAGATATTCTGTTCCATTTATAATAGTTAACGTTGAAAAAACACATTTTTATTTTATTTTATTATTTTCAATCCCGCTAGAACAGCTGTACGGGTCTGAATGAAATTTGCTAACAGAGATAGATTATGTATGTTTGTAAGCATATAACATTATTGTAAAAAAAAAACAATTAAAATATTTACATAATAGCAATGTACAAACGCGAACTTACAACTTTAAGGGATCTCTTCCAGCTAACCTTTGCAAATATTTTGGATTGGAGTCTGCATGTTACTTTTTATTTAGGAAATATGGACAGTTTTCTAGGGTTGAACTTCTATGCGGACCACAAGTCACAACTGACTTTAAAACTCAAGTACTAGGACATGACGTACTGTGTGGAATTTAATTCTGAATTACTGTTTTTTATGTTAAGGAGAAGGCACACGAGCCTTCAGGCCACCTGATGGTAAGTGGAATCTGAGACCTATAGACAATTGAATTTTCAAGACCATAATCCTAACACCTCAAATGCGTTGCTGAGGACTTAGATAGAATGCCTCTATGCTAGTAATTTCACCGGTTGTCTTATCCCCACACCGGAACACAACAATGCGAACACTGTTGCTCCGCTATTGTTGTTGTTGTTGTTGGTGTTCTGTTGATTTAACTACTAAAATTTGAAAAGACAGAAACCGTGCAATAATAACTATTACAACTTTATTTTACTTTCAACTATGTATTGCAACTTAGTCAAAGGTAGACTGTCGAGGAAAGCGTCAATAACGCTGCGTAAGCCCGGCGGTGCTCGATAGGTAATTCGCAGTACTTCGCGGTGGTCTTATTAATATGACTTTAAAGTTCAAATTCAAGTACTGTATGGATTTTTTTATCGCCGGATTAGTAGCGTTACTTACGCCGCGTAACTGTGTTCGTACACACTGCCATGTTATGTGTATCTTCTGCAGTGGCTCTAGCATCAATATCCCATACTCATACATACATAACATCACGCCGTCATTCCCTTCAAATCTAAAAAGGCTTGTTTATAATTCTATAAACACACTTTGCACAATCAGGACAAGAAGTTTACTAGGGTAATAATGACATGTTGCAAGC
Organism: Acleris holmiana; assembly: GCA_949316455.1. Classification (NCBI taxonomy): domain Eukaryota; kingdom Metazoa; phylum Arthropoda; class Insecta; order Lepidoptera; family Tortricidae; genus Acleris; species Acleris holmiana. The sequence continues at coordinate 4,474,668 of OX438774.1, forward strand.
CCATCGCCTTACAATACTACAAGCCCTTATTCTCTCAGCATCTTACGATATCCACGGGAAGAAATGGCGTGGCACGAGGGCGTCAGTATCTCTTGGTTCCAAATTCCACCTTTAGAAGTTAATTACGTCTACCAAAACCAGTCAAGTGCGAGTCGGACTTGCACGAGGAAGTTTCCGTATCATTCTTGTATGGACTCCGGCTTAAACTTTTTTTTATTGTTTACTGTTATGCCGGCTATAGACACACTGTGAAAATTTCAACTGTCTACCTATTACTGTTTATGAGTTACAGCCCACTGACAGACGGACAACGGAGGCTGAATAGGGTCCTAATAGCACTCTTTGGGTACGAAACCTAAGAAACTTAAGTACCTACACATATCACCTCCACAGCGAACAGCGCAGTCCTAACGGACACTTCCATTAACTGAAGTTATTCCTCATGATTTAAGTCTCATACACCTATTTCCATTTTCATCTCGCTCTAACGTTCATTGGACTTTTAAATTGCATACATTCTACCTATTTTGCAAATGCCATTTTAAAGATTTTAAAATTTCTGTTTGTGCTGCGTAATTGAATCTTCATTTTAAACGCAATCTAAAAGTTTTATAAGAGCACTAGATGTTGCTCTGCACATATATTGCTAATCGCTTGGAAACCATATGGTTTAGCTGAAGCAACGTAAAAACATACATAAATACAGTTTGAAAATATACTTCTAAAATTATTATAAATACTTTATACAAAATAAAGTAAGAAGTTATCGTACAACCCCCAAAAAACCTTTATTGCGTAGGATAAATCTGCCATTGTTTACATTCAAAATATTTTAATCTGTTGATTAAGAAAATAACAGCAAAAGACGATGGGTAAAAATGTCCCCACCCACCAACAGTGATGAAACATGTGCCAGTTTATAGATCTTGGCAATATGATGTATTTTTTCTATGGCGACGATCACCATATGTATGGGGTTTTCTTGAAAAATCATAATCTTATCGTATGGAACTATGGAATTTGTTTGAAAATGAACACGTATGTAGATGATTTGCCTTGCCTGGCCCTTTGTTTTCATTAAAAAATTCCCATTGATTTTGCTACGAAGATAAGTATTTTGTCTTTTATTGGGTCCTAATGAACATATAGACCCGCAGCCCGTTACTGTTGGAGGGGGGGGACGGGGTCCATACAAAATTGCCCATCACCCTTTAATTATAACGTTCGAATGACATACAAATTATTTTTAATATGACAAAGCAATACAAAGAACGTAATGAGTCATTGTATTTTTACAAAAGACAAAGGAAAACTAATTTAAATAAAGTTAGCGTCGACACATAAAAATTACAGCAAAGTGACTCATTAAATACATTTTAGGTCAAATCATTACAACAAAACATAATTATTTGCAAGTAATACAAATCAATAAAACAAGCAATCACTCATGAAGTGATTATTATATCCAAAGAATGCTTAGTTACGGTAAACTTAATGATTCTGATATCGTATAACTTTGAAAGGGAATAAATATCTAGCGGTTTATTCGAGTATAGAGACAAATCTAGAAATATTCAGATTCCTACGCTTTGAAAGGAGCAAACTGTTTTGTGTTTCTGCAAAACGCAATTGTGAGATAATCGGCTAAAATAACAGCCAAAAACCTGAAGGTTAAGAAACGTAGCAGAATAAAGCTACTAAATTAAAGAGACGATAAAAGAGTCAACATTTATAAGATTTTTAAAGCTATTTTGAGATACGGTACCAAATTTCTCAATTTCGAAATGGATATCAAGAACAACATCAACTGAATCAAGGAAAACATAAAACATTTAACAATTATTTCAGTTAAATTCCACGTAAATCATTCTCATCTCCGCAGTCGAGTTGAATTGAAATCCGATATTTGAAGAATCAATTAGTTTCCACTCGAAATCTTTGGGAAAGCAAAAGCGGCGATAAAGGTACAAAAAGTTTTAACGTCGTTTATTGTAGAACTCAATAAAATGTGCTCAATCTACTTATTGGAAATTAAATGTATGGTAGAAGAGAAGTACGTACAATCGTGAAAAGTGAAGGTTTGTCACTTTTGAACCTTAACACTATCACATAGAGTTGAAAAGTGACGAACATGTTCTTTCCGAGACTGTACATTACTCTCAGAATTAAAAAATATTAACCAGAACGTCCGATAAAATGCATCGTTGGTGATAAAACAATACCGCATAAGTAACAAATTCAATGAAATGCAAAATGTACCTTACCGACTTACACGTTAAGGTGTATTTTACACCTTATTTAATTTGTTCGTTACGCGGTATTACAGTATCACCGACGAAAAGCAATCCTTAATTTGAAAGCTTATAACTCTTAAATGGCAATCAATTTTCATCACTACGTTCAAATCGGTCTATTACTTTAGGAGTTATAATTCAAAGAGTTTGGAGTTTAGTTACGTTAATCTGTAATAATGATATAAAGTTTCAAGCATCAAAGACAAGACGACTATAATCATACTAAAACGGGTTGAAAAATCAGACGTCTAAAACAGTCATCTACGTAATTCTAAAGGCGAGCCACAGGAGAAATGCACCCATTTGAACACAGACAACTACTAAACTTTTAACAACCTCCTTTTTACTCGCGGAATCAGCAAAATATTCCAAGGTACACTTCTTATCCCTTCGGTACGTCTCAGCGCGATGCCAGGCACGACCGAAGAAGACATAAAGCGCTGTATGCTGAAAATTGAAAGTGACTTTGGCTGTAAAACGTGTCTCAGCGAATTGCTTGAAGTGCTTGACGAAATATCAATTTAAGGTACGCCTTCGGCTTTTATCTTGGCCTCTGTCGGATTTTCGTGGCTGAATTTTTATTTTTGTGTCGGGCTGCGTATGGTTTAGACATCGATAGCCGGATTTAAAAGGATTAGTTTGACTTAGCTAAATTGTTGTCGGTTTGGGATTTTTTATGTTAGAAGAATCTTTATTTTGTTTATTTTATGTAGGATGATTAATAAAATATCCTAAGAGTAACAAATAGATTAAAATATATAATGCTTCTTGATTATTTTTTTTTCTAAATACTTTGATAGTGGTTTATAAATAGTGGTACTATTCCAAAAATGGAAGGTACATCATTACAGCACAAATTATTTCTACTTACATAAAAGAAAAGCTATTTGAAGGTTTAGATTAAAGTCACATCTTAAGAAATACGAAGGAGAAACTTAACGCCGACAATAATTTCGTCAAAGCATTTGCTAAGCGTCGTTTAAAACTGAGTCCAGAAGGTTCCTCGCGGTGGAGTAGCGACGTGAAAGCATTATTCCGCGAGGTGAAAGATTCTTTGCTGGCGGACGGGTGTGGTACCAAGAGAAGGAGTTTGCGTGGAACAGAAATATAGTTGTTAAAGTGGTAACAGCAGTTGGTGAAAGCAGTTTTGTCAGAATTAAATTCTTTAATGGGAACTACTGAAAATTCCGGAGTATTTTATCCGTATATTCATTTGTCTGAATTTAAATTTTTCCGAAAGCTTTGCTATGCTGAAACTAATATAGCCTAAATGGGTTTATTTGAAAATCAAAGCCTTGCTTGAAATAAATAATATCACAGGACAATTTCAAACCAATTAGCCTACTTGTAGTCCCAAACTAATCTCTAGGCTTGTACTATGGGTATTAGACAGCGAAAAACTTACCCTTTTAGAGAAATATATACTTAAATGCATAGATCCAAGACTTAGGAACAAATACGTAAATCGTAAGAGAATATGTGTAAACAAACAATGTTCCAGCGGCTGAATGTATAACGCTCTGTAATTTTCGTGAGTGAAAGTCTTTAGCTTTAGCTACCTATATGAAGTTAGGTCTCGTATATAAAAAAGTTGCTTTTTATACTTAAAGAAACACTAATTCGTAAAACCCAACATTAATTTCTGGGACGTTTTGCGATAAGATTGCTTTTGACAAGGACCTTATATAAGCTATTTCACAATTTATTGCAGTAATTATGGTAAAACCGTAGTTTTGAAAATTTACCTTGACCACATTTCACATTACATTAAGGTGTATTCCCGCAGAAGGTGGCACATTTTTTTAATAGACGTTTTTAAGGAAAAATTAATCATTAAACGAGAGTAAATTTAATTCTAAGAATAATTCGCCAATTAAACGAGAGAAAATCAGTTTTACATTTTACCAAAGATACATTTTAAATATAGTGAAACTATTTGGGAATAGTTACTTTAAGGTGGGGCGGAGCTATTACAACTAAGGAAGTAAATGCACTTTAAAGATTTTAAAGGAATAAAATGAGTTTAAACAATTTTGCTTTCTTTTATAGAAATTAAGGTTCTTAAAAAAACATAAACGGGCGCTATTGTTATAGAATGTTTCATTCCCATAAAAAAGACCCCCTAGTTGCAATAGCCCCACCCCACCTTACCATCGATTCGTGTGGAATAACAGAGTTATTCCAAGAATATTTTAATGGCGTCCACATTTCGTTTTATGCTGCCAGTGCTGTCATAACAACTCAACACAAATTTTATAATGACAGTTATTTTCCAGTCCTATTAAAGTAAGTTGACATGACTGAAGCTTTGACATCGTTCCGTTGTACAGCAATATACTTATGCCGGGTAATACATTCGTTCATCATTCACTCTATGTCTACTCTAATATTCAAGTTGATTAATTCGAAGTACAGCTATGCTTTAAATTAAGTGGAAAAGTGACCTTTGGTTTGCCCAAGAATAAAATAGAATAATTACATAAATACATACATACATACTATCACGCCTTCATTCTCAGAGTGGGATAGGCAGAGCTACAGTAATACCGACAACTGTAAAACACTTCTTGATAATTCTGTAACCACATTTTGCACAAACAGGCTAAGAAGTGTACCTACCAGTGTATTAGTGACAGGTTGCAAGCCCATCGCCTAACAGTACTACAAGCCCTTATTCCCTTAGTCACCCCTTACGATATCCACGGGGAGACATGGAGTGGCACTATTCTAACCCGGCAACCACACGGTGTAAATAGTACAATTATTCGCGTGTTAATTAAAGTTATGTCAAATCCACTCTTAGATATACACGAATCCTTTGATGAAAAATGGGCCTTAATCTTCTCGCCCGCTACTTTTAGAAATTGAAGGTGACTTTATCTACATCTCTTTCTTTCTTTCGATTTTGTCACGATTTACGGGTGAATGGAATGCAATATGTCTATGGATATCAGTTGGCTTGGGGCTCTATTTAGTCTTAAAAACCAGATTACTATGACATGTACCGTATTGTTTTAAACCTTGCCACCATATGCACTACGGCTTGCCGCAAAAAGACATGCTTAATCGAACCATCCTGATAATTAAGTGTTCTTTCAAAAACCCTATTCTGTCCCATCGCCCCCGGCTTCTCCGCTAACTTGCCCCACCCCAGCACTATCTGCGGAGATTTATTCCTGCCCGCTTTTGGCACTATAAAGGCTCTTCATACTTCTGAAACGTTTTCTCTTTCGTGTTTACCGACACATGTGATAAAGAATGTAGTAAACTAGATGTTGCCTGCCTTTAGTGAGTCGATTTGCTACGCGAAATATTTTCCTTCTAAAACAGGCTAGTGGCAAGTCAAATCAGTTACAGTAAACTTTTTTAAGTATACTTCTTTCACGGCTAAGCCGCTGAACCGGTGAAATTTGGTATGGACATAACTAGGTCCCGGGGAAGGACATACGATACTTTTTATCCCGGAAAACTGCACAGTTCCCGAGAGAATAGCGAAACACGATTACTAAGCGAACAGCTATTACTTGCACTTAGCACAAGCTTCAACGTTAGTCTGGGACAGATATCATTGCCCAGATGTATTTATTTTTGTTATAAAAGAACTTTAATGTCTGTACTCTTTTTAATTGGGTATTCAAATTTTATTTGTTTTTATTGCTTCAAATACTTAGTATTTATCATTACATTAGTTAACCCGTGTGGTAGCCGGGTTAGAATAGTGCCACTCCATGTCTACCCGTGGATGTCGTAAGAGGCGACTATGGGAATAAAGGCTTGTGGTACTGTTAGGCGATGCGCTTGTAACCTGTCACTAATACACTGGTAGGTACACTTCTTAGCCTGTTTGTGCAAAATGTGGTTACAGAATTATCAAGAAGTGTTTTACAGTTGTCGGTATTACTGTAGCTCTGCCTATCCCACTCTGAGAATGAAGGCGTGATCTATTGTATGCATGTACGATTACATATATATATATCATTATTATCATACTTGCTAAATATGATCCATACACCGCTCTATTCCTCGTACGTCAATTATAATTGACAATACACGTCAATCTATTATTCTAACGTCCAAATAGGGTATTACAATTCATGTTCGGCAGATAGGCATAAACCAAATGTTGCATGCGGCTTTCGTAGTAATTATTGAGACAATATACAAGTTTAACTATATATATATCTTAATGTTATAGGACACTAACGTCATCAGAAATATAATTTACTCGTTTTCTCTACCTTCTAATTCAATAAGCTATCAGTTATTAATATTAATAGGAAAAGAAAACATGTATATAAATCACTGGCAGATATAAACATATATATATATATATACAGTAGTCAGTACCTCTTTAAAGATAAAACCTCTTTTTACTTTACTCAGCCACAAAAAGTATTCAATAATCATTACTTTTGGATCACCCCTCGTATATTATATTTATAGTATTTCATTATATTTTAACTACTCCAAATTATCATACATTCTCATTTTCTTTGTAGAGGCGTTTATTAGGATATAAACACGTCCCTATGCTTACACTTATACATACATACATAACATCACGCCTTCATTCCCAGAGTGGGGTAGGCAGAGCTGCAGAAATATCAACAACTCTAAAAAGACTTCTTGATAATTCTGTAACCACATTTTGCACAATTAAGCTAAGATATTTCGCAGTGTATTAGTGACAGGTTGCAAGCCCAAAGCCTTTATTCCCTTAGTCGCCTCTTACAACATCCAAAGAAAGACATGCGGGCCTAATATAGCCGTGTTTATCGATGTAGATAAAACATCTGTCACTCCCTTACCAGTATGTAAGTGCGAGAGCGATAGATGCTTTATTCACCGCGATAAAGGCGACCATAATCGGGCCTTGCAGTGGCACTATTCGAACCCGACAACCATACGCGAAACGGTTTATACTTGAAACAAAAAACCTATTTTCAGTTATGTTTTTTTTGCCTTTTTCGTCAAGGCTATTGCAGCTTGCTATAAGTGAAACTTTTTTTTAAATCAATTTCAGAACTCTAGATGTCACCTCCTACATACTTACAAACAAATAGACACAATTTACTTCATTATACATAAATGTTTTAAGTATAGAAAACAAAGAGGTTTTTTTTTATAACTTATGTTTTAATTAGGTATATTTTTAGACACAACCGGATACGGTTGAGATGCACAGTTCGCTGAATTGCTAAAATACGTGCAACACAAAGAAGTTTGTTCAACAAATTTATATAACAAAGTACCCTCCAAGCTCCGTTTAGTATCTTTCTCAAGTGAAAAACTGCCAGTATTTTTAAAGGAACACAAAATCTTAACACTACATAAATCAACGCGCTTGAGCCAAAAACAACGCGGTGGAACTAAGCGTCCGCGAAACGCACTCGATTAGGACTCGCTCGGATGATAACGATAGTAACGCTTTTCTTAATTTAGTACCCATTGTATTTTGAAGAGTTTTTTGCCTATTGTGAAGGGTATAAATGGCGTGATATAATAATATAGAGGTGTATTGTAATATTTATAATGATTGTTTTTTGGCAGTTAAGGGTTAGGCAACTCGGCTTGCAAGAGACTTGATAAGTAGCGTATTGTGTTATCGACTGCAGTATTTCAATATTAATGTGTAGGTCGTACGTTACCTTTTGTGCGGTCGCTTATCGTCAGTGATACTGTAAAACCGCGTAACTAACAAATTGAATAAGTTGCAAAATACACCTTAACAAGTGAGTCAGTAAGGTACACTTTGCAACTTATGGAATTGATTAGTTACGCGGTATTGCAATTTCATCGACGTTATGTCAATTCCATATACATATATAGGGATGTTTTTTTCAAGTAAGTTTTTGAAGATTCAATATGGCTACCCTAAATTAACGCGTAAGAGTAAAAATAGTCATTGCTTCATTTATATATTTTGATGTTTTCGATAAATATTAGTCCAACGCGCGACTATTGTGCAACGTCAAATCTTAGTTTTTTATTATATTTCAATAAAAATGAGTAAAGTTATTTAAAATTTATGAATAAAACTAATTTTTAGTTTAGTAACCTGATTTAAATAAAATTTTAAATATGTAGTTAATTACTTATGAAGCCGTTTAAAATAAATAATAAGTCGTGACACGTAAGCAGATTATTTAATTACAACAGTAGGTATTCAATAGGGGAGTTTATACTTAATAACAGCAATTTCATTAAAATACAAACCAATTACGTGTCAAAATTAAATTTTGTTAAGTAAAATTCGCTTCGCATTAGTAAAAAAGTTTAAACATTAAGACAATGAAAATCTAATTTTCACTCGAGTACACTTAGTAACTACTTCAGTTTTTAGTTCTGAAACAAAGTATGACTACTAATAGTCTCTTTACTGCTAAAGTTTTCTGCGAGAAATATGTTTTGGAATGAAATTTAGAATAGTTGGTGAGGAGTCCCATTTTCAAGTGAATTAAGTAAGTAGTGACGCCCACCTTACTACAAACAGGACGATTTTTCTAAGTGGGAATTTGAATCTAACATCAAGGGAATAAAGTTCAATTAAATTTGCACTTAAATGCCATTTCTAACTTTGAACCAAATAGAAATGAACTTTATACTTAAGAAATTAAAGTTTAAACTAAATTGTCTTGATTATGTATGTATATCCTATGGAACACTGGGTCTCACGAGGTTCACGTTTTGTTTAAACTGGCGCACTAAGGTACCAAACTGTGCAGCTACTTTGGCTGAATGTTACTCTGCCCTGCTAAGAAAAAATGCAGTATCTCAGACAAAACTCCTGTAGCGAATGCTACCTTATTTCTAAGAAAATAAGATTCAATCTGCTTTGGCCATTGAATTTGAAATACTGCTTAATAGCTTAAGAGGGCAGCTTCTCTGTTAGGACTTTATTAGCGCAAATTTGATGTGGTTTCTTATTGCATGGAGAAGACAAACGAACACATGCCTGCTCTGGAACTCCATAGACATTTGCAATCTTACGATGACAATCTCATGACTGCAAACGCGTTGCCACACCTGAGGACTTAAATAGAATGCCTCTATGCTAAGCAGTTCTCCGTTTGTCTTACCGCTGAACCGGAACACAACAATGCGAACCCTCGGATGAAAAAATAAGATGGTGGTAGCGATCTGGATAGGCTCTGCTCAAGGTTCTACCACCAGTTAACCAATTAGAAAAAGTAATAGTTTGCTACACCGTCAGCTTCATTAGTGGCAATCCTGTCTTAGAAGTTGGCGGTCCTGAGTTCGATCTCCTGGTTAGGGAAAACATTTGTGTGATGAGCTCAAACTCAAACTTGTGGGTTACTTATTCTTGGATGTTTTCTATATACAAGACAAGTTGTGTAAAATGCTCCTGTTTTTTCGTTCTGATAAAACTTTGAAAAGATATACAAGTAACCAAGTAGCCATCATACTTCCAGAATTTATATTTCGATTGAAAAATGCCTTCAATATTCTAAACTGTGCTTCAGAAGCCACGATTTAAAAAATGTTAACAAATCACAATGTCACACCAAAAGCTTGAAACTCTATATTTGGCACGTTATTCTAAGAATAACACCATAATCTCTCCCATCAAAATCTCCTTACACACTGCGTTATGATTTTTTCACTTTGCGCGTTCGCTCGCAGCGATCTTTCAGTCGATATGACTCAGAATAGACGAGAAATGGGTCATCGCTCGACTACAGCGGTTGTCGCTCGAGATAAATTTATCGAACGAGAATCTCGTGGAGACTAATACGTTGTTTTGTCGTTCGGGGAAACGACAAAGGGATTTGGTTTGGTTTTTTTTTTTAATTTTTACCCGATATATGCATCTTTTTTGCTTTACAAATAGATTGAGTTGGTATTTTAGTTCGATGTTCGTGGTAGGACCTTGAGTGGGGTTCGTCTGAATCGTTATTTGTTTAACTACCACCAAGCAGCAGTGTTCGAACTGTCGCATTCCAGTGTGGAAATAAGACAACAGGTAAATTGAGTAGCATAAAGGCATTCCATTTATGTGTAGTTATAATTACATAATATGACAGTCCTGAATGGAGACAATTTATATTTTAAGATCACAATATTTGTTGACCTTTAATTTATTTTTATTTTTGACGACATGATATTGAGTTATAAAATCTTAGCAAAGCATTTTGGGTCTTGTGATTGCAGTCTAGAGATTGCATACGTTGCTCGTGCGCTCTTTTACCATCTCCATGCCATAAAAAACACTGTTACTCTTTAGTCCTCCAGCTATCTGTGTGCAGAAAATCTAGTCAATCTGTAGCTCCGTAACTAACACACGTTATTTTATAGGAGTATTTTAGTAGGAATACTTTTTAACATCCAGAAGGACAAATATGATTTTGCACTGCTCTTTTACTCGCTTTCATTCGTTTTAAGAGACCACAATTATAATGCCACGCCCACACAAGAATACAAAGGGATAGCTTTATGTGCTTCCGCGCAAAAAACGTGAGGTGGAGCTAGTTTGTGCGCGCCTTGATGGCAGTGTCTAATTAAAATAATTGCGGTTTTTATTGAAAACTACGACATGTAATAAAAAGCTGCTTTACCTGAGTTAAAAAAATATAAGTACTCAACTACTGAATCAAGCATCATCGGCAAAGGTCGTAGGGTTTCAAAGAATCAACCAAAAACAAGTGTGATGTGTGAAAATTAAAACTAAAGAGGATTTTTTCACTAATCTTGTTTTCATGTTCAACAGTGTCAAGGAAAATATGATAAAAATAAATATCAGGGGACAATCTTACACACAGTGACCTAGTCCCAAACTGAGCTCTATGCTTGTACTATGGGTATTAGACAACGATAAACATACTTATATAGATAAATACATACTTAACATAGAAAACATCCAAGACTCAGGAACCAATATTCGTGCATATCGCACAAATATCTGCCCTTACCTGGATGTGACCGCTGGCTTCGGAGGCAGTGTCGTCGTGTGATCAAGTTTAATATATCAAAAGAAGAGACACATAGGTGTTATGGTTAATGAAATCCAGATCGCGGAAAACTACTGACTTTATTGTTTTTTTTTTTTTTTTTTCTTTTATGTTAAGGAGAAGGCACACGAGCACTCAGGCCACCTGATGGTAAGTGGAATCTGAGACCCATAGACATTTGAATTCTCAAGACTATAATCCCAAGACCTCAAATGCGTTGCCAACCCTGAGGACTAAGATGGAATGCCTCTATGCTAGTAATTTCACCGGTTGTCTTATCCCCACACCGGAACACAACAATGCGAACACTGTTGCTTGGCGGTAGGTTAATAGATAAGATGGTGGTAGCGATCCGGACGGACCCTGCACAGGGTCCTACCACCACTACGTGGCCTCTTAATATTTTATGTCTCTTGACGACACGTTGGCCTAGTTGGGAGTGACCCTGCCCCGAAGCCAGCGGTCCTGGGTTCAAATCCCGGTAAGGGCAAATATTTGTGTGATAAGCGTGAATAGTTTGTTCCTGAGTCTTAGATGTTTTCTATGTATTTAAGTATATTTTCTCTATACAAGTATGTTTATCGTTGTCTAGTACCCATAGTACAAGCCTAGAGCTTAGTTTGGGACTAGGTCAATCTGCGTGACATTGTCCTCTGATATTTTTACTTTCATATCATATTCATAAGTATACTCCATTCTAACAACCGGGTCAAATTGCGTGCCGCGATACTACATAGCGTTATTTGTTCAACGCAAAATGTTTACGTGCCAAAATAATTTCGGGAACACTCAGCAAGCATAAAATATAATCTCATTATGAAAACACGGCACCTCGTAATACACTCGTAAACTGATACAATATGTTAAATTCTGCCTTGTCAGGTCGTAATACAATTTGTCTCGTACATGAAAATAACTGGTGTCAATGTTTTCGTGCCAGAAATTAGGAATGTCATAATGCCTCGGTGTCATAACTCGTCGAAATGCCACCAAGGTTGTTTTTTTACCTCGATCTTTCAGCTGGGTGACTGGGGGCCTAACCAAGATGCAAAACGATAACGAAAGCGATTTTCGAGCACTGACAAGTATGGAATTGACCTAAGCGGCTGACTTGAGAGTTTACGTTGGTCCTGTGGCTCAAGACAAGATGCATTGCGAGATCATTATCCTTATCGGAAATGTATAGGATTGACGCAGACCGCAAGATAGTCACATCAAGCATTTATGTCAATTCCATACACATTGCCAGTATTCGCAAATGGTTTACGACAGCGTTAAGGTGGGTACGAATTAGAGCAGCCTCGGGTTGAGGTACGCACAGCTCATCTATTTTGCTCAAATTCGTACGCGCTCACGCGCTGTGCGCGAGCCGTCGAGAGTCAGTCTTTTGACCGTGCTCAAAGGCACCTCGGAGTGCGTGACTCGCGTAACTTGGACGGGTATCTGAGCGTGCCGCGGGCAGAACGACAAGTTCTAACTTGTATGTGGGCGATGCGAGTACAAATTTGGGCGTTGATGAGCCGTTTCACCAACGAGGCAATTTCTTCTTCTTTTTGTCAACTAAGCCACGGCTGTCATAGTGTCCGACGCTATATTGAAATGTCGGCTCGCGGCGAGCACGCCGCCTCACCCGCGCATGTTTATGTGCAAAATTCTGACTCACGAGCAGACCGCCGCGTGGGGCGAGCATGCCTCAGGCTGAGCCGCTCAGATTCGTACCCAGCTTTAAGTTTCTTGTCTAGGGCCTCTGTACATTTTGCCTGTTTTCGAAAATCGCTAACGTTAGTGTATCTTGTAAAATATTTCACCGACAATCATTCCACAGAACGTATCACTTTATAGAATTTTCATTTTATAGACAGGCTTTTCATGGCGCAGGAGTTAAGACCTTGTAATAATTACAAGTCTAACCCAACCTACGTAACGTAACTACGTCACGAATGTTTAAGATAACCTGAAAACAACAGGGTTTCAGCAGAAAATAGCTTTCGATGAAGTGAAATTCTAAATACTTTCTATGAAATGAGTAAAGTTCCAGTGAAACAAGAGGACACCGTATCTTATCTATCCCACCTGGTAGTTTTACAACATCAGGTACGAACTAAATAAACATATACTATTTATTTATTTATAGCCTTTTTGCACACAATTAAAATAGTCTACTTTTTAATGCTACAAGATTTCTCTAACAGTCAATCTTAAGATGAAAAAGAAATCAAAAAGTAAGTAGGTGCAAATAAAACGACTCACTTTCCTTTTTACAAAATCTGGAAATGTATTAATTTCATTATTATTATTACTATAGGTAATAATATGCTTGGAATAAAGGAGCATTTATTGGCTTTAAACATTACAATGATTCTCATTGCAACCCCGATGTAGAATTTCAGAACAAAAATAAAATACAAGTTCTCAAAAACGTAGCTCTTGAACGTTCAATAATAAAGCAGTAAATTGTCAAGAGAAGATGGAAGCCACGTTTATTGACTCCTCAAGTCGCGCTCGACACGTCTTATTCCGCAAATCGATAGCTTCACGTCGAGAACGTCACTCGAGCAACCGCACCCGAATTATATTTTAGTCCAAGCAATATAGATGTAAATGGAAAGGTATTGTTAGACAAGTTTTTCAGTTCAGTTGTATTAGAAGTAGCTATAGGTGAACAACTTAAGTAAAGGACTTGTTGTATGTAGTTGTAACACATCTGTATAGACCGTTCGACATTCTATATTTGAAATTTGACGTAAGTTACATATTACTTTTATACACAACTACATACAACAGGTCCATTACTTAAGTTTTTCACCTATACAATGGAAGCCTTTCTTTTCACCAAAAAGTTTTTTTTTTTATATTAAGGAGAAGGCACACGAACACTCAGGCCAGCTGATGGTAAGTGGAATCTGACCCATAGACATTTGAATTCTCAAAACTATAATCCTAAAACCTCAAATGCGTTACCAACCTCAATAGCTTTATGCTCGTAATTTCACCGGTTGTTTTATCCCCACACCGGAACACAACAATGCGAACACTGTTGCTTGGCGGGTGGTTAATGGATAAGATGGTGGTAGCGATCCGGACGGACCCTGCACAGGGTCCTACCTCCACTAAACCAAACCAAACTTTTGCCAAACTGATTCATTACCCAAACATATCATTTGACCAAAACTACTTTTTTTCCGAAACTGTAAATAAACTTATAGGATTTTACACGACGTTCCTGAAATGAATCCTAAAATATGAATCAGTCTGGCAAAATCTTTTCGGCGAAACGAAGGTAACACAAAAATTGTTTTTTCTCTTTACCATTTAAAATAAAAACAATAAACGAATGATTATTTTTATTTTGTAATGTTTTTCATGGTAAACAATCTACGTATTTTCCAGATTTGTCCTTAGTAACGATTGCCGTCTAGATAAAAAAAAAAACACTTTAAATTACGAAACAGTCTCTCAACGTCCACTGTGGTCAACGGGACATCAAATATTTAAAGTGACTAAAACCCGTTTTCAGAATCGTGAACGATTTTGTGACTTATTCACCTTTTATAAGACTATAACAAAATGACACTGGACTTTTTTATCTTAAGAGTAGCAGAGTTTTATAAAAATAAAAATGTAAATCGACTTCTTATTTATCGATATCAAATCCCTAGGACGTGCACCAAGTTAGCACACGATCGTATGCTTATAAGGCCGACTGTACAAACGAAGACACTGTTAACTGACCACCCATACTGCCCTCCTAAGCCAAAATGAAGTATCTCTGATTCAATGCCCAAAGCAGATTCAATCCTAAGCCTTTCGTAATAGGTTACATTTGCTACAGAAGTTTTGTTTGAGATACTGCCTTTTATGTTAGCAGGGCAGTATAGACTTTAATACCTTGCGATATGGTTTGTTTGATTGTAAATGTACAATTAACAGTGTCTTCGACCGTATCTTCCTCCAATTAACCCATGATTTATTGATATTCTCATGACATTGAAACATTTTTATCTAAAACATAATTATGTCTTCAACACTATTTTCGATCTAAAGAGCAGAATTTTTAGCGAATAATTTCGTCTACAGTGAGTTATGAATGTTTGGACTTTCATTGGAATTTTGGTATGTTTATGTTTGGGTTTTACATTTTTATGTCACTCTCCAGACTTTATTAAAAACTTAAGTAAAGGGTGTATATACCTAGTTGTATAAAAAAGTAATATGAAACTTACGTCAAATTTCAAATATAGAATGTCGAACGGTCTGTACAGATGTGTTACAACTAACAACCGAATTGTTTCACTGCACACATTAGTGCTTTGTCACTTTAACCTTATGTTTGAACTGCTGCACTTATCTGTTAAAGGCGGTAAAGCGTCAAGGTACCAAAGTATGCAGTTACTTATAAGGCCTTACACTTAGTTAGAATCTAGAAACTACTATACATCGTAACGTCAGTTTTAAAGTATAAAACCACTTAAGTACTCTTACTGATTCTTAAGCATTGAACATGGTGTAATACTGGGAAGTCTTTCTTAGCTTAGTACGGGTTAACGTACTTAACTATGTCTAGCCATTTCCAGCAGGTTAAAGACCCAGTTAAACTAAAGTTCATTAGCACTAATAAGTTTCATAACTCATTAGGTCACCTTTTGTCACTTTCTAATTCGACAAGGTAAAAAGGTGACGGCAATTTGTTTTTGTGCAACTAGTAAAATCACAACGGCGTTAATAAATTTAAAATAAAGCTAAATTTTAATTTAGGAACGTCAGATTTGACATCGTTTATTTAATTTTGACACATTTCAAAATCGAACACAGTTTCGAATTACAAGTTAAGCTTGTACAATACTGGCCATCACTAATTGAGACAGATAACGTCAACGACGAATCGGTTGGTTGAACATTGCAAATGTCTACCTTAAAGTAAATGTATTAGAGTTGGAAATTACTTGGTGAATTGTTAAATAGGTGTCCCGAATTCGATAAAATCGTTCATATTCAAACCATTAATCTTAATTATCGAGGGAACAATGTAAAATCGGAATGGTCCGTCAAGGTAGGTGCAAAAATTCCCATTGTTTGGGAACACGGCATTGCTTTTACAGATTGATCGATTGACGAAGCTAATGATGGTACAACGAATTCGATTTTCATTCGGAAGTTACGTTACGAAGGGTCGAGACAACAATAAATAATACTGAGTACCTGTCAGTAAAACAAATGTAGCTAAGTACTCTTTATGATCATAAAGTTGTTAAGATACATACATACGCCACGCCTTCATTCCCAGAGTGGGGTAGGCAGAGTTACAGAAATACCAACAACTCTAAACAGACTTGTTGATAATTCTGTAACCACATTTGCACAATCAGGCCAAGAAGTTTACTAGTGTATTAGTGACAGGTTGCAAGCCCATCGCCTAACAATACTACAAGCCCTTATTTCCTGAGTCGCCTTTTACGACATCCACGGGAAGACATGGAGTGGGTTTATTCTAACCCGGCAACCATACGGGCGCAGTTGTTAAGATAGTTTAGTGAAAATTATAATAACACAAAAATTATTTTGAATATGCTTTTTTGACGATTAATAGATGAATATGAGAAAGAGAAAAGAAGTTGTTGACCTCGTGAGGCCCAGCATAGAACAAACAGGGATATTTATGTGAGATTGAATCTACAGGCAAGGTGATAAAGTTCCATTACCTTTGCTCTTGAACGCCATTTTAATTTTTGAAATCAAATTAAAATGCACCTTATACTTATTAAAATAAACTTTAAATTGCCTTGATTATGATTATTTCCTGTAGAACTTCGGGTTTTATAAGGGTTTATGTATTAAGATTATCAAAAGTAAGTACTAAGAGTATCTCTTGCTTGCAGAAGGGATTCGTACCTGTCTTTATGTGTGTATCTGCCTTATGTTCTTTTCGACTAAATTAATGATTAACGAAATAATTTATGTTTTTTTCAAGACTAACACTTCCAAAACACGAAAAACATAAACGGGTACGTAAAACAGCTTAACATCGGGGTCAATTAACATTTTAAAGTTCCCCCGCGGAAACTTACATCCCACAGTTTGGGAACATTTTGAATTATTAAATCTTCATTAGACAGTGTATCTCAAACTTGGCGTCGTAACTTGCCGTGCTAGTATTTTAATAAGCTAGGAATATTTACAGTGCAATTTTGTTTTGCATCTTGTTTATTTCAGTCGAATGGGAGATTTATGGGAGGTAGTAGACATGCAGTCTGGTGTGGAATAATACATTCGCTATAGCAAAAAGTTTTTGTGGCAATTACACGTGCTTTAGGTGTTTTCAAACAGTTTATTTTCTTTGTTCAAAAAGAGATAGTAGATTATTAAGCGATTTCGGATTGAATTCGGTTTTTTTTTTATGGGTACGTTTAAAACAAATACTATTGTTAAACTGGTAATACTGACGAACGGGGAACTAGTTTATATATTTAATTCATGATATTTGTGTTTTTATGTTTTTTTTGGTTCTTATTTTTTTATTGTATGAGGCTTTTCTTGGGTAAGACGCCTTCTCAAAATAAGTCGAACTAAACGTTAAGTTGTTACTGTTTTTAGGGTTCCGTACCCGAAGACAGTCAAAGGGGTATTACGAAGCCTACACCGTCCGTCCGTCCGTCCGTCTATTCTAACGAGCTGTATTTTTTGAAGAGTAATAGATTGATGTTTTTATAATATTTGTTGTTAACCGATAGATTCCTAATAAAATAAAATAAAACAAAAATTAAAAGTAAACAAATATTTTTTCAACGTACTTTTATTTTTGCTGTATCGTAAAAATAATAAAAAACAAGCGTTAAATTAGGAATGACAATAGTACTTACAAATGCTGAAAAAAGTAACAAATAAGTACTAAAAACCAGTTAAGTGAGAGTATTTAAGACGATTGTGAAGCGATGCTTAAATCACGTGTCTGTTAAAAATAATCGCTGTACAAACTTAGCTCCGGGCGATAATGTTTTTCTCTCCCTAAATCTAATCCGACTTCCACTATTTTTAACTATTTTGTAGTTCTAATGAAAGAGCTAGGGTTTTTTTTCATTTTTCCAATAAATATTTTCTTAGATAGAAAAACATACAAGTAACCTAGTTTTTCATAATACTACAACATATTAAAAAATCAAAAATTTAGGACTACGTTTCAGGGAAGAAAAACGTTATCGCATTTTGTATGGATTTTTTTGCTTCACAGTCCTCTATATTTCAAATATAATAATGCCTACTGCGTGGCACTTAAACCTATTACTTTATTATATTCCTTGTGTCATAAATCGATACGTCAAACTTTACGCTACTATTGCCGCGTCGGCGGTTCCCCACCGAATAAAATACACAATTCCTACCAATACCCCAATAAACTTAATTGTACAAATACTGAAACTTCGCATAATAGTGTTATCGGTCCACCGAGAGCCGCGGGCTAAAAACAAAGGGGAAGTTCGGGTAACTTGGCCAACCGAGGGGAACGGTGGGTAGAAAGGAAGTAGGGATAATTGTGCGGTACAAAAGTGCAATACAAATATTAGCGGTGAATTTCTTCATGATTGTATAAGGGTTTGAAGCTATAATTGTTAACCTTTCGAGGGTAGAACAATTTTTAATTGAATTTGCTTAAGGAAACGTAGCCACTCCAAAGTGAATTATAATAATCATTCCGATTTGCTTACGATAGTACATTTCATTTCATCACCACAAAGTTTGTTAAGGATAACGTTGCAGCGATGCACTACTGGATATAAACAAGTTAGTTTAAACTGTCATTTAATCGAAAATAATTTCATCGAACGCCATTTTCTGCTGAAACCATAATGTTTTCAGGCTATCTTAAACTTTAATTATGTAGGTTAGGTTAGATTTGTAACTACCAAAAAAAAGTCGTGTGGCAAGAAACATCTTTCGATGAAATGAAAATTCGGCGTAATGATGCGTTTGCTTAAAGGTAATACGTTTGTTTCGATAATCCACCATTTGCTCCTTATATTGGAATTGGTTGTCTCTACTCGCATCCTGCTGTTTGTAATTTTTACATGTAGGCCAAGCAAACGCTGCAGTGCTAACGTTTCTGTTTTCTATTGACTCGAAACTTATGGAGTTGACATAAGTGTCGACGCGATCTGTCTTCAGAGCCTATAGCCAAGATGCGTTCGCTAACTAGCGTTTCTATTTTTATACTAATCGCTTCAATGGAAGAACACATAGTACGAAAAGGCAGGTGGATTACCAGTGACGCGATTGGTTTAAAAACTGAACGAATAGAAACGCTAGTTAGCGAACGCATCTTGGCTATAGGCTCAGCTTACGTTAATCTTACACATTTTGTCGTTATGCCTCCGGACTAGGCTCTCTGCGAGTCATGTTTCTTTGTCGTGTATTCTTTGCCTTGCTGTATTTACTCTGTTCACTAAATTGACCATTTACATGATTCGTCCTTATCTGTCATTGCGACATTTGAATTCGACAGATAAGGACAAAGCATGGTATAACTATTCCTAGCTTATTCAACGTTTATTAGTAAGGGGGTTAATGCCTAATAATAACTACCTAAAACGTTAACTCCACTCCAAATTAGTTGTATCGCAGCGTATAATTGGTTCAACTCCTTATTTTCTTTATTTTTCTCGAACTTTACACCCAATCCGTTCTAAAGCCAAGTCACGCGCTCGCTCCAAAGTTCTAACGTTTAAATTGAATGGCACGCCGTAACGCATTCAGGGGTGATTACAGGTTATTGCTTTCAGAATAGGCCCCCAGATTTCATTGAAAAGTTACGTCTTGTAGAAAATTCACAATCGCAAATCCGGGACTTTGTTGAGATTTCATTTTGCGTTGTACTTTTGTTTTCACAAGGTATTTTGAAGTTTGAACTTGAAATAAGACTTCATAAACACGTACAGAATACTGATTTCTTTATAGATATCAGCAGTCTATTTCTGTCACACTCATGCTCGTATCTTTGTCTCATGTGTTTCATAGAAACGCGAAAAAAGTCGACAGGTACTTACAAAAATACATACATACTTATTATTTTCTTAGTCGCTTCTTACGACATCCACGAGAAGACATATAGTGGCACTATTCTAACCCGGCAACCACACGGGGCAAAAATAGATGTACAGAAAGGATCTTCTATTTTTATTTTTTACAGCCGTAAAAACAAACTTGGGCCTTTATTCTCTACTAGCATTTGCGCACGATTCGATCCGCATAGAAGTCGTTTATCACTATTACCTCAAGAAGTTTCCAACGAATCGGGATAAAAAGTAGCCCATGTACTATCCCTGTACCAAACACCCGGGGCCCTAGCCAAGATGTAAACGCTCCTAACGTTTATCTTTTCTATCGCTCAAAATGTATGGGATGACAGTCGGCCACGTGGTTTATCGAAACGCACGAGAATGTCATCCCATACATTTTGAGCGATAGAAAAGAAAAACGTTAGGAGCGTTTGCATCTTGGCTAGGGCCCCAGATCCGTTCAGCCGTTTTGGCGTGATTGAGTAATGAACTGAAAACTTTCGCATTTATAATATTAATGAGATTTGTCTTTACTGGGCCTCTATTCAGGTGCGTTAAAACGATATCGTGTTTGACACGTTTAAGTATCGTTTATGTCACAGTCGCCATTATTGTGAATGACATAAGAGTTATTAAAACATTGACAATACGGAAACAGGTCAAAAACGATATCGTTATAACGCAGTTGAATAGAGGCCCTGTTGTTGTTATTGTATTGTACACGTTATAACAGCTCTTATTAGCTTTTCAGTAAATATGGCTGAGTCGTGATCGTTGCAATAGGGGTAAAACATGCTAATTCACAAGATGAACTTTATGAAAAGGTGTTTTAAAAATACTCCTAATGTATAATAATTATATTTCGTTTTTTAATTGTTTACTGAGGAAAATATAATTGGCGTCATATTTTGCCCAAATAAGTTTTGTTCTTTAAAGTTTAGCACCTAGCTGTGACGTAAAAATATCATGCGTTTAAGCTCTATAGCTCAATATTATCAGTTTTTTTTTATAATTCATTGAAAATAAATACATACATACATAAAGTCACGCCTTCATTCCCAGAATGGGGTAGGCAGAGCTACAGAATTACCAACAACTCTACAAAACTTGTTAATTCTGTATCCACATTTTGCACAATTCAAGTGACAGGTTGCAAGCCCATCGCCTAACAGTAC
This sequence comes from Acleris holmiana, assembly GCA_949316455.1. Lineage (NCBI taxonomy): Eukaryota > Metazoa > Arthropoda > Insecta > Lepidoptera > Tortricidae > Acleris > Acleris holmiana. The sequence goes on from OX438774.1 coordinate 4,496,153, forward strand.
TACACGCCCTTATTCCCCTAGTCGCCTCTTACGACATCCACGGGAAGACATGGAGTGGCACTAGTCTAACCCGGTAACCACACGGTAAACATTTTAGTTTTGACACAATCCTCTGGTCTAAAACACATTAATCACAAATGGATTCAATAATTAAAAAATGGCGTTGCTTACAAACAAAACCTTCCGTGTATGTACACACAAAATCGGCACATTCGCGTTATAAAACATAGTTCTGCTATTCTGCTGAAAGCGCACGGGATTAAAAAATTCCCTACATCGCGTTACGTCAGCAACTTTACTGAGGTATTGGCAAAATATTGGGAAAGGGGATCACCCTTCCGGGGGTGGTCTCATCTCGTAATATTTATTGGTGTATGTTAAGTGCCCGGGTTTCGGGGAATGAAGTGGTTTCCAGGTGGCATTTGTTTTTCCGTTCGGCTTTTATTTTTTTCACCGTGTGAAGGCTTGGCTTTCAACCGTTTTATAAAATGGCTAGTAAGTTATGGGTTTAAAGTTTTAAATTTTCGCTCTAGGTGATTTATTTGACTGTAGGTGTTTAGGAATTAATTCTAAATACTCATCGATGTTCGACTTACTGTATCAACGCACATATGTAATAGATTTAGTAGTAACCAATAGAAAGCAAGTTTAAAAAATCCGACTGCAGTTTTTTTATATTTAATTATCGTCAATTTAACGCTTTCTTAAAAAAAATATATCTTGTCCTCATTACTTTAGTAAAAATGATTTTATAGCTTATTGTCACTTCCACAAGCAAAGCGAATCTAACGACACCTCACTCTTAAAAATCGGTTTACATACATACGCGTAAAACATTAACCCTCCTCCTACTCGTATGTCAGTCGGGTAATAAAAAAAAACTAATGTAAGACAGGTAAATCGAAAAATTTTACTTCTAAGAAAACATGCAAACTTTAACTGATTAATTCCACGTCACATCCATTCATCGAAGCAACGAAATTCCACAGCCAATTTACTATTCGTAAAAGTTCAACCAGTCTAGTAAATCTATATGACGCAAGACCCCTGTCAAGTCGGTCGTTGAACCCATCTATTTCAGTGCGGCGGTGATAATTCTGAATCTCATACGTTATGAATGCGTATGAAAGATTAATTGCCTCATTTTTTAATATAAGCTTGTTAGTAGAATTGGGCTATAGTAAATAGTCAAAGATCGTAGTGATAATGATCGAGAAGGCTATGCTAGGTTTGGTAATTTAGAAAGGATGGATGATAGAAGAGGTACGAAACAGGTATAGCGGGTGAGAGTTAGTCGAGATGTCGGTAGGGGACGCCCTATACACTACAAAACCGGGCAAGAGCATGTCGGACCATGCTCAGTGTAGGGTTCCGAAGCCGTTAAGTACTACAAACATAAAAATCAACAAGTAATAACAAATTTTCTATTTAAAGTCAATTGGTGCCGTCTTAGATGATTTTAGTAGGTAAAATTTTAGTAGGTAAAAACACTTCAATCGCCTGTATCTCAAGAACCAAGGATGTCTACTTGGCCGTGATAGTTTTCCTTTCAAATTCGTTAAATATGCTCTTTCATTTCAGTTTTTTTTTCAGATTTTTAGTATTTGTAGTTTTGGCTGTAGGGGCGACACTTGAGTCTCACAAAAATTTGCGCTTTAAAGCTTAATATTTCATAAACGGATTACGTAATTGAAAAACTGTTGTCACAAACCCATAATATTTTTGAAAGACCTATCCAACAACACCCCACACTTAAGGGTAGACAAAAAAAATACCTTTGTACCTTTTTTTTTTACTTTTTATGGTACCACTTTGTTGGCGTGACTAATATGCATATTCATGCCAAATTACAGCATTCTAGTACTAAGTCTCTGTGCTAGGCTGCGGACGGACGACGGACGGACATGGCGAAACTATAAGGGTTCCTAATTTGACTACGGAACCCTAAAAACGAATAGGTTGATTTTACCTATAATTATGGTTGATACTAGTCCTACCCGTAAGTTTAGCATAGTTCACAAAAAAAAACACGTTGAAATGGTTACATCAATGTTTTAATGTGTTATTTTTACATAAGTCACAGGACCCTGTATCAACCCTAATTATAGGTAAAATCAACCTATTCGTTTTTTCAGTGGAGGCACATACAGTGATCAGATTCGCGATGTACTGAACAAGGGTAGAATCAAACGTACCATCGGCTCACACTGTTAACTGTCCATCGTTAGACCTGATGCCTTTTGTAATAAGGTCCACCGATGTACAGTTCAGAGTTTTGCTGTTTGTACCTGAAACGACGTAAGAGGTTATAGCGGCAATAGAAATACATCATTCGTGAAAATTTCAACTGTCTAGCTAGGTTTATAATACACCGTGTTTTATTTGATTTACGATAACTTCGGCATATTGTTACGTACACGTATAGAAACTACGTGGTACATTAGATTTTAAAATATTGCAATAAAATAAAAAAAAATGTTTAGAACAAAGTAATTAAATGTTGTGTCTTCAATCATTCTAAAAAGGTCTTTAGAGTTAACTCATAGTTAGTGTCAAATACGTCAAGTCAGCGTGACATACACACACACAAGTAAATATAACACTTGACAGGTGCACGACCTAACAATTCAAAACTCTCTACTCATAATAGGTAATTAAAAGAAAATTGTTAGGTATCAATTAAGAGCCTTTTACATTAGTTTAACGTGATTAACTGATTAATTTTAATAATTGAATATCTTTATAACCGTACGAGTTATCATATGTCTGTCTTCGGGAAATTAGCTTAATTTGACTTGAAGAACGTGCCCTTAAAGTTATCGTAAATAAAAAAAAACACGGTGTATAGTCTGGTGACAAACATACAGACAGACAGACGGACGGACAGCGGATTCTTAGTAATAGGGTCCTGTTTTACTCTTTGGGTACGAAACCCTAAACATGACGCATACAAGGCACGGTGCTTGTATTGGCTCTTCAACATTATAATACAGCAACATTAGAGTTCAAAATTGAATGAACCGTGTACGTAATAGTTCAAATTAAAGTTCTGGTCAATTAAACAATTCAGTATCGACGTTTAACGACAAATTGGATGGTTAGGAAGCAATTGACAAGTTAAAGTATTTAAAAGTTGGACTCTAATTCCATAAATTTTATATCGATAATGATTGGTTCTTGGTTCGACCACAACCTACACTACTTCTGGCTAGAAAATTGTTATAATTTATAGTAATGCATGTTCCCTTTTAAGTAATGTAAACCTTTTGCTTACAGTAAATTTAAGTAATTTCCTTGAAATCTTTGTTTAAGCATTGTTTAATTACGATTTTATTAAATATTTATTAGTAAGGCCCGATTCGACCAAACTTTTATACCGGGGTAAACGCTTACTCTAAGATTAGTAATGTCAAAAAATGACAGTTTTCTATGGCATTTTGACATTACTAATCTCAGAGTAAGCTTTACCCCCGTGTAAAAAGTTTGGTCGAATCGGGGCTAAGTGTCATAACTTTATCCTCCATAATTGTTCAATTTATTTTGAGTACCTATCACAAGGACTTTTTTCATGATGGTCAGCTTAATTGAAGGAGATGCCGTAAAGGAATAACTTTACCGACTTCGTTTCCAACTGAGCATTTTTTAAAAATAAGAAATACTTTATTTTCTGAAACTGTTTAACTTTAGGTTAGGTTACTATTATAAAACAAGCCTAACCTAAATAAATAGGAAAAAAAAACATGTCTCTCGTATGAAATTTTGGACAAATAAAACGGCTGAGAAACAAAACCTTGATAGACATTTATTCGTGGCAAACAGACAAAAAATAGGAACAAAATTCTGACAACGACGAAGGCCTGGTGTCACGAAATGGTTCTAAGTCAGCGTTATGCTGGGATTAAAGCCATGGTCTTCTGTTGGAGCCATTCAGTAAAACCACGGCACATTACATACCTACACATACCTACACATAGCACACATAGTAAAACAATAAAACCGTAACACAAAAGCAAGCAAACAAATGCCTACTTTAAAAGGTTACCAGCATTTTCAATCTACGAAGTCGCGGCCCACTAAGTATTTAATGTAGTGCCTTGTCATTTTAACGTCCTGTTTGAAGTGCTGCACTTATCTGTCAAAGGCGTTAAAGCAACAAGGTACAAAAGTGTGCAGCCACTTGTAAAGCCGACTGTACTACATTGACCCAAATATTTAGCGTCAAAATCCATTTCTATATTCTACCGTAATTTACTTAATGTTGAATACTTGAACTGATTAGAAGTGTGTGATAGAGGTAAATAGATAAATTGTTAAAATGAAACACTCCAGCAGCTTTAGAGGTTTATTTTAGATTAAATATCAATTTTCAATATTGTCTCTTGTTTCAGGTAAAGTGTTGTGACAATGAACGTTGGATAGTGTTGTGCAAGTGTATATCGATATCGATGATGGCCCGGTTGCTACTAGCGCTAGTGCTGCCCGCGCTAGCGGCGGCACTGCAAGCTAGTGATGCGGACACTTGTAACCCGGACAAGATGACGGTTTATCGGATGGTGTTGCACACGTACTGGACGCGGGAGAAGTTTCCGAAACATTATCCGGACTGGAGGCCGCCGGCGCAGTGGTCGCGTGTATACGGTAAGATTATTGAATTGTCAACGTTTATTTTGCTAGCAGACCTACGTCTAAGTTTACCAGCGTTTTCTAAAATTAGACTGCTGCATAGAAGTAATGATTGACATAAAAACTTTAAAAATAAAGGCATATTATTTTAAATGGTAAAGTTCAGAATTAACAATGTTTTTACATGTGCACATACAAAAGTAACATACAGTCTTCAAAAATGCTTAATATTCTTAAAAGCTGTCACGATGAATTTATGATATAATTCTCTCCGTTATTTCTCAAATCATAAATATATTAAAAACCAACAAGAAAATACGCCTTAAAGTAAACCACTTAACAAACGAAGTGAAAATAAACAGCCACTTAAGCCGATCAAATTATGAAGCGTTCAAAATGCGTATTTTATTAAGGTAAAAAAAATATTATAATTGCAAATTACCTATTCATTCGAAGATTCGGGATACTTCAGAAGTTTTGAGTTGATGCATAAATCTTCTCAATTGTGTGGAGTCGCTTGAAATAACTAACAATGAATAAAATTTATTGCCTCAAATTTACATTCTTAAAAGCGGTCCAAAGTTGCGTTTCAAACTTCTTGAAATCGAATTTACTTTTCTCTTCTACGACCTTTTAGGCAAAACTTTAATGAAAACAAATTGGTATGGTAAACTAAATACTAAATTGGTCTTATTATTCTGGGCCTCAACCGGTCTCTCCATAACTTTATTATAGACGATTGTAATATAACTCGGATTGAAAACGTTCAAATAAATATTGCATCTGTTTGATATTCGCAGCAGCATAATTCTGCGAGCTCGTGAATAAACAATAGAAGATGATTCAATAGCCGCCGTGATTCATTCGGCAGACGCGTCTCGACGAACTGCTTACGAAATGCGTTTAAATTTATTTTAAATTAAATATACTCGTATAAATGGTGACAACTGATAGACTTTTAGTCAAAGTGTTTAAGTACCTACTGTAAAACTGTTGTATTAGATTTTCAACAGCTTGCTTTTCAAGCACGCTGGCTTGATGAATAATTCGTCAGATAAAAGTCTTAGTCTCCTTTTTTATTCATGAAATAAATAATAAACGTTTTATTTAACGGTTTTTCATTACGTATACATTACGTTTTTTTAAATTCAGCTCTTACTGTTATTAAAAAAAAAAAAAACAAAATCCATCAGCCTTTACTTAACCGATTTACACTTTGTTTTGATTTCATATCTCTCGTACGAGCATCCCAAAATATACAGCATTATATCTAGACCACAACTACTGCGAGTTGTGAAAGCACTCTCAATATGTTTTCGTACATCTAAAAGTACTTCTTGTTGTTGCATAAAACTCGTAAAACCCAAGCCACGCCGCACAATTACGAAAAACAATCGAAAAACTTTCTAGTAGTTCTGTATTCTTTTAATCCTTTTGATCCATCATTGTTGTTAAATATAACCAACTCGAATACCTAAACCAAATGCAGTAAAAATAACCGCAAAATATCCCATTATATCGTTTTAGATTAACCAAGACAAATAGAATTCATTCATAAATAACTTCAAAGCTGGAAAAATCTCAGAATAGACGATTAATTTCCACATACTGTTTAAGTCGTTCGGTTTGGCGGCGAGCCAGCGGCAGGCGTTAAAATAGCCTCACTTATCGATAGCGGCAGGAAATACGACGCTGTCACAACACTATTATATGACGGGAAGTGTTCTGAAGAGATGCACGTGGGGATGAAATTGTCGATATGCCGACTTAAGCGGAACGGCCCTATTAGGTTACAAAAGACAATTTTGTGCTTTGATGTTAGTTAAATGAATTTATTTGGGACTAAAATTGCCTAAAGTTATTTTTGTCTAAGATTTGAGATTTGATTTTTGATTTTGTTTTGAGATTTGAATAAACATTAGGACTTGACAAAAAATTAGTTTTAATTTTGGAGGTTGTATGTATAGCTCTGCCGAGTTCAATTTCTGCTCCTGTTACTCAAAGTTTAGTTTAAGTTAAATGTCGTTACTTCAAAGTAAATAGGTTTTATTAAGTTAATAAAATAATTAATGTTCAGTTGATATATCTCTGACGTTGCTTACCTAGATGTCGTTTTAAAATTACGATACACAATGTAAATGTTTACTTAACTCTTAAAGGTAGAAGGGCTTCCACGTCAGAAATTAATTTAAGTTACCAATTTCTAGCATTCTGTTTTTTTTAGTTATATAACAAAATAGAAGAATTGATATATCTATATATACGTGTTTAAATTAATATCTAGAAAAATATTAGCACTAATAATTTAAAAAACACGCTTTGAAATGGCAACTTTCGTTACATTATCGTGGAGGTACCCAAAGGCAAAGTTAGCGAAAATACGAGTGCTTATTAAACCGTACAGCAGTGTAATACCCTAGACATAATTATTTTCGTATGAAAGAAAAGAACTAACATATAATTGGAGTCAAAAAAATCGCACTTTTTGAAATTTTGACATGTAGTTAGATATAAACATATTTCATGACGCGAGGCCTCTTTTGAAAATTTCAAAAGATGCGATTTTTTTGATGCCGAGTGTATATACATGGTGTTTTTTTGGTCGACAACTTCCAAAACAGGAGAGATAGTACAATTTATTAATGCTGAATCTGAATATCTTATTAAAAAATTAAAACACCTAAGGAGGTCAGAGAAATAGCATTTTCAATTTTTTCCATTATTTTACTTAATTGTGGTTACCATGCGCCGTGTTTACCGAGACTTTAATGACGTAATCACCGTGCACAATGTTATGATTCATCTTTCCCGTCATACTTGTTACGGGCTTAGGACCGTCAAAGATTACAAACACGGTTTAGGTAAAAAAAATGAATCATTCTGTAATTGCATTTAAGTACAGATAACGGTAGGGATTACAAAACCGCAAGAGCTTTCTTTGGCGTTTTAAAAAGGTGAATCAGCTTTTTACGATTGTTAAAAATTTACAAAATTTACGTTTTTACATTAGGTCACTTACCTACCTTACAGTGTAGCGCGTAATGGCCTGCCGATTAGGAAATCGTTCAGTCCAAATCCTAACCGTGTCAGCAATGTTTTGACCACTCACAAAGTAAATGTTCACAACATCAAACATTTCACGATTGTCCAGAAGTAAATGTTCAGGCCGAGCCATTTTTTTAACAATTAATTGATGGTAACACTTTACTTAACAAGAACTCGCTTCGAAACAAACACGGAACTGACGTCGCTTGCGCATAGTTTTGTGTGTTAAGTATCAAACAGTAACATCGTGACGATAAGCGGCCAACCCCCTTTGTAGCTACAGAAAGAGAGACCATGATTTATAAAATAGCGAGGACATTGTTTTCGACTTTTGACGAAAAAAAATAGTTAAAGTGAGCTCAGAAACATGAATATAGTAACCCCTATTGTGGAAGTTGCTGACCAAAAAAACAACCTGTACATGTCGGTCAATAAATTCGTATGCCGTATGACGTATTATAATATTACTATTCAAAATAGCCGTAGCCGCGCGGTATGTAGCCACATAATAATGAAGGTAAAATATTTCCAGAGTTACTGAGAGTAGTAAGGTATTTCTGGATTTATAAGACCATAGGTAAGTTCTTATGTAACACTAACGCTCATTTTAAGCATATAATTCTCGGTATTCCATTGATAATTAATTTACACATTAATGGGTGAAACGTTATCGACAAAACATCAAACATCATAACCCCATCACTAGCTTGCGAAATTCGAAACGCAAATAATATTACCAAATAGCTTACAAAAGTCGTGGCTAATGAAACTTAATATAAAGGGTTAAATTTCTGAAGATCTTTCAGCCAAAAATCCCGTAAAATCAAATGAAAGCTTTGATGTTGTGAAATCTGTTTATCTCTGAAATTTTCACCTCCCTTTAAAGGGAATATTATTTTATTAAATAACTACGTTGTGAATTTCGTAGTAGCACTGCGGTAACTTCGTTGCTAATTAGTAGATTAATTCTAGCAAAAAGCACGACCGTAAAAGATAGCTCCCGATAATGACGCTCAAAATAACTTTTTAATTATTGGTAATAAGGTTCACGAGTGTTGGCAAAAAATATAACCTAATTATGAACTTTTGGCCTCGCAAATTGTAAAGTTAAAACCGTATAATTTGGACGTTGTGGTATTTTTTGGGTTATTGGCGTAGTGACAAATCGTGTTACTTTTACTGATTCTGCGAAGACTTTGTTGTCATGCTATTTCGGGAAACTGTTCATTTAGGTCAATTTATTATGGACTTTAATGACGGCTTGCTACATTTATTATTTGGTGGTTTACTGACGGATAATTATTATTTTTGTCTATCATTCACTTGTTTTGTGACTATTTATATACATCACTACATAGTATAAAACAAAGTCGCTTTTTCTGTCCCTATATCCCTATGTATGCTTAAATCTTTAAAACTACGCAACGGATTTTGATGCGGTTTTTTTTAATAGATAGAGTGATTGAAGAGGAAGGTTTATATGTATAATACTTTAATCCGGAGCGAAGCGAGGGCGGGTCGCTAGTACATACATAAATCGCCTGTTTCAATATTATTTACAACTTAAACGCATTACAGCACAGTGGTGCCGTTTAGAATCGAAATAAAATAATAATAGCAAAAAGCTTTGAAAGTTGGGAATAATAAGACAATCATTATGCAAATGTAGGACCAGATACAGGTCATTAAATTTTAAGCAATATGAAGTATAGGTACAGTTTGCAGTCGACTGTACCCACACACCACATATTCTTGAGAAAAAAACATCGAGTATTATACATGTTTCATGACTATTTTAATTAAGACATGCTTCCAAGCATTACGAAAGTACTTAAAGCTACTAAAACAAAAAATCGCATCTCCAATTAACATATAAAACTAATTCAACCTTACCCTGCTATTTACTAAGTCGAATATTCAGTAAGAGTTTTATACCGTACATTTCTTTTTGTAACCATTCTTCCTACACGAGACACAGTAGATATATCAGCAGTAACGATAGTAATTAGGTCAGGCCACCTTAAACTAATGGTCTTGTTTTTCTCTGCTTACCCCAATTTACCTTATCCCTTGAAGAAACTTATCTATTCTGGGACGTAATTTACTTGTTAATTTAGGAACGGATACCCTTATTTGAGATTACGTTGAGATATTTCAGGCGCGTTTAAATTACTTAAATAAGTAAAACAAATAAAACTTGTACTCCAAAGAGAAGGCTTTCTCGCTTTAATTCTCTCTTTGGCATCACAAGTGTGTGAGTGTTACAGCGGTATAAAAAGAAAAAAAAATATTCAAGATAAACAGACAAACAAAAAGAAACAAAAGACTTGGTTCTCACGAATTGGTTCCAACTCAGAGCCATAGTCAGCCGATAACTATGTTTACCCTGGTTTTACTGTACCTACTACTAGGTAGGTGTGTAGGTACAAAAAAATTAACATTGACAGTTTAGGGATACGAATGTTGTACTGGTAAAATAACAACTGTGTTTTATTGACAGTATAAACAAGGTTCAAAGTTGAATTATTTGATTTGATTCTAATGAAACCCCTGCACTCCATAAAAAGCTGTGGCCCTAAACAAGATGCTTAACGCTAACGTAAACGATTGTCGAAAACTGTCAAAATATATTAAACTGAAATTAGCGCTCGAACTACCATCCGGCAGCTTGCGTCAATCTACTTTGATAGCGATAATGCTCTCGCAATGCATCTTGTCAGGGCTGGAATTCTACAAGGTAATAACGATATCGTTTTTGACCTGTTTCCGTATTGTCAACGTTTTGATAATTATGTCATTTATAATAATGGCGACTGTGACATAAACGATTCTTAAACGTGTCAAACACGATATCGTTTTAACGCACCTGTAGGGCTAGTCAAGTTGTATTCGACAATCGTTAGCGCTTATGTTTCGATTGAAAAATTTATGGAATTGACGTCAGCCACCGAGAGAGTCACGTGGTACTATCTCAGTGACTTGCGTCAATTCCTTACATTATTCAATCGAAACATAAACGATAACGATTATCGAATGCAACTTGTCTAGCACCACTGAATAGAGGCCCAGGGCCACTGGAGTGTCAAGTGCTATGAGTATAATGCTTTTGTTATTAATTATATACCTTTGTTATTTTGCAATTCTACTGATCATTTAGCGTTCTTAAGAAGTGCTTGTAGATTCACTAAATTTTACCGATGTGAAAAAGCGTCCTCGTGTAGCCAATTTACATAATAATTATTTTAAAATTATGATTTTTTATAACTTGACCAAGGTGCTCAACGTTACTTTATTACTTTTGAGTTGAAGAAACTTTTATGACTAAATTATTATAAGCCTTTATCTCTTGGCGTGACGAGAACAGAATAGATCTCTTATTCTACAATGCCCTTGAACTACAATTTCCTATCGTTTTAATTTTTCTTTTGCATTTATTTAATTTCTATTTATTTTTTGGACAAATTTTAGGGCAAAAGAAAGAAAAAGTTTATTCTGTCTTAATATATATAGATAAAGAACGGCGGCAAAAAGGCCCGAATAACTTCGCAACGCTGGTATTCTGCCAGGACTTCAAAAAATTAAAACTAATTAACCTAAAGGGACAGTGGTGCGAGATGGTAAAAACGATAAGAGGCATGCTCGTGTGTGGTAAGGTCAAGATAAATTGTTTACATTTATAACTATGTTATAAACAAGTATTTTTAGAGTTGTTGGTATTTCTGTAGCTCTGCCTACCGCACTCTGGGAATGAAGGCGTGATGTTATGTTAATATTATTTAAGCATTTTTTCGCTAAGCCATACTATTTTGCAAAGCACGCAAATACACACAAAAGTTGATCAAAAACTATAACGTTTAAAGTTATATCAAGTCGCATTTTGTCGTTACACGTTGAGCGTAATTATTTAAAAATTAGGGCGTCGTTTTTATTCACAGAAAAAAACCTTGATCGCTTCTGACAAGATTGCGATTGTCTGGCAAGCGTCTTGATTCCATATCTAACAAGCTAGATACATCAACTAAGATGTTAGTTGAATCAGTAAAGAACTTGCTGTTGGCTTTGGTTAAAAGTTGAGAAAATCTCTCTTGGTTGGAGTTTATTTCTGTTTCTTTATAACTTCTCTTCTTTGTAAGGTTGTCTGGAAGAGATCGCTATTCAGCGATAAGACCGCCTATTGACTCACTTAGTAACTTTTTATTTGTATTTTACTTTTCATGCTGTATTTGTATGTGGTGTTCAATAAAGAATTTTTGTATTGTATTGTTGGCTTTTTTTTTTTGAGTTACAACACTCAATTCGCAACATGATCCAACTTTTTGCCTACAACTGATGCCTAATGTATGGTTGCTGCCTCTTGAGAATAATGTTTTTCTTACTGCCACCACTTTGAACTCTTATTTAATTAGTATTCAGTATTGGTAGTCAATAGTTAACAAGATGCTGAGTAGCAATTGGCTAGACTAATATTCGTAGTCCTTAAGTACCTATTCAAGCAGCAACAATCTACATCCCTAATCTACTCAAGCACGCATTCGGTATTGCTCGGGCTTCCATTCCGCACGCATCGGTCAAGCCAGTAACGTCTCGAGCAAATGTGATACTATTTTGTACGCGATTAAAATATTTATAAGTTAAAGATTGTGCAGGGTCCGCCAAGCAAGTGTTCGTATTGTTCTGTACGGGGATAAGACACCGGTGAAATTACTAGCATAGAGGCATTCCATCTTAGTCCTCAGGGTTGGCAACGCATTTGGGGTCTTAGGATTATAGTCTTGAGAATTCAAATCGGTCTCAGATTCCACTTACCATCAGGTGGCCTGAGTGCTCGTGTGCCTTTTCATTGTCATAAAAAAAAGTGTTTTTAACCAAAACACAAAATATTTATCACAGGAAGGCCACTGTCTACGCCATCGCAATTTAAAATGATAAATTTACATCCATACAATACTTACCTTCTCGCCTGGCTTCCAATGGGGTAGGAGGAGACTATGGATTGCCAGATGCACCGGTCTAAACATACAACTTTTGTTTCCTCTACAGTCATCAATCTCTTCATGCACATAAGTCAATTTCGGGCGGCAAATTAACGAGCAACATGGTGGCGATCTGGACGGATCTACCACAATTTTGTCGTCGTATCTCGAACATTCTGATGAATTTGTTGATGCAGCTATTTAAAACTCCGACTTCATTTACTTAAATTCTTAGTTCCCAATGCACCTGTCACAGAACAGAAATACATTATTTAATCAACTACATAATTAAATTCAAAACAGCGTATGTTTCACGTCAGTTTAAACACTTAGGTCTTTTTAGAGCTGTCAAAGTGCTTGTAGCGAGGTTGCCAATTGGCAGTGGAACGGGTTCACTACCCGTTGGTTCACGCGTTATGTAAACAGTATTAATATCGTTATAACTAGGGTATCCCTCGAGAACATGACTAATGTGACAGATTTCCATTCTGTCTCCGTCCCGATACAGTAACCCGAAAGCGATTTTGGATAAAAGAAAACTAAAACGACACGTTGGCCTAGTAAAGTTGGGAGTGACCCTGCCTCCGAAGCCAGCGGTCCCGGGTTCAAATCCCGGTAAGGGCAGTAACTTGTGTGATGAGCACGTATTTGGATGTTTTCCTATGTATTTAAGTATTTATTTCTCTATCTTAGTATGTTTATCGTTGTCTAGTACCCATAGTACAAGCCTAGAGCTTTGTTTGGGACTAGTTCAATTTGTGTGAAATTGTCCCGTGGTATTTATTTTTTAAAAACTGTAGTAAGTAATACTGATGTATAAACAATTACGTACTTATTACATCAAAAAGTTTCTTGAGTTCTAGACACATTTCCTATACACTAATTGATTTACTGTGTTAAAAGGAAAATCTACTTGAGATTGTACGTTAAACGAGAAAAACGATAAGTTTGTTGGTCTCGCACGCAAAAACTAATGGATGAATTTTGATGAAATATGGAATGCAAACAGCTTATACCTTGGGTTACCACATAGGGTACCTTTCATATCGCTATTCTCTCGGGAACGTACAAAGTCGCGCGCAGAAACTAAATAGAAATATATTAAAAAGTAAAATTACACGACAATTATTTCGCGTTAATTATTCCGTGTGGTTGGCGGGTTAGAATAGTGCCACTCCATGTCTTCCCGTGGATGTCGTAAGAGGCGACTAAGGGAATAAGGGCTTGTAGTGCTATTAGGCGATGGTCTTGCAACCTGTCACTAATACACTGGGAAACATCTTGGCCTGATGAAGCAAAATGTGGTTACACAACTATCAAGAAGTCTTTTTAAAGTTGTTGATATTTCTGTAGCTCTGCCTACTCCACTTGAAGGGAATGAAGGCGTGAGGTTATGTATGTGTGTATGTGTTATTTCGCGTTATTCCTCTCTTTCATAGCACTTTCCAGAGAGCGGAAGAATAAAAATTATGCATGGTCCCTATTGTAGTACGCGAATACATTTCTTTTATATTACAAGCTAACTTTCATTGGTGTTTACGTAGAGAGCATTGTAAATTCATTTTTACATAGTATATATTTGTTCCAGGCGTGTCCCACGACCGCTCGTACGTGTTGTTCCGCTTGGGCCGGCGCGTGTCGGCCCCCGTGCGGCAGTTCGCCGAATCTGGGCGCGCCGACGCGCTCGGCTCGGCGCCGGGAACTATGGACGTATTCGGCGGCCCCGCCGTCTTACAGGGTGCTGGGAGGACGGAGGCAGAGTTCTTTGTAGACGGGAATCATTCACGGGTAAGTAAAGTTTGAGGGGATTTATAACGTATTTGCTTATATACTTAAAAAATGCATTTTATGTAGAAATTGCGTACAAAGTTCTAAAATTTGGTTATGAGTACTTTAACTTATGTTATTAATGCGTTTTTTATGAGGATGTTTGGATGTTTGTCTTTTAATTTTGCATTATACGAATAAACGGAATTTAATGAAATTAAGCACACATATATTCATATTCTATTTAATATATTTATTAATCCAGATATATTAATAGATCTATTGAGAATGACGTTGAACGGATTCTAAGCGATAGAAGTCAGTGGCAAAAGATATTGTTAACATCTAGATTGCACTTAGATAAAAGCACAGTGGGGTTAGACAAGTTGCATTCGACAATCGTTAGCGATTATGATTCGATTGAAAAATATATGGAATTGACGTTAGTACCGCGGGACTATCTCGGTGGCTTACGTCAATTCCATACATTTGTCTATCAAAACATAATCGCTAACGATTGTCGAATGCAACTTGTCTAGCCCTACGGGAGTGATGACATACAACTTTTTGGTCAATTTTGAACACTTGGTTATATCAGTAATATTTTTACCAATTTTATTTAGTAATGTGACAAAAGTCAGGTAAAATTCATTTCATTTAGGTATTTATTCGATGTATTAGTTTAGAGTCGATAGATGTAACTAGTGAGCGTAAAAATATAAATAATTACAATACGTGAGACGTATCAAATACAAAGTAGCACTTGTGTTGAACGACCGCAATATTTAATTAAAATACCCCTCGTTTAGCCAGTCGTATATTGTGTAAAATAGTTTCTACAATTTTGTTTCTGTGTGAGAGTAACTGTTACGAAAACTTGTTCCGTAATCAACTGTATGGAATAACTAACACATTATTAACGCATTATTAATCTAGCAGTTTATTGAAAAGGAAATGTATGACTACTTCAATAAACATTTAATTTTAGAAACTAAACAAAAATACATAATCAGGCGGCTCTTTATAACTAGGTAAAACTAAATTGTCATTACTTTCAAGTAAATAAGAGGTTTCTCAACGTTGAGAATACGGAAACATGTCAAAATCAATATGGTTCTCTACCTAATAGTATAGAGCCACTGGTAGTAAAAATCTATTTTATGTAAATTCAAGGTCAAAGAACCAATGTCAGTTCCCAATATTAAATTTGAGACATTGAGCAGCTAATGTCAAATGTCAAAAGTCACTTTTTCTATCATCACTATCATCAGTTTGAATTTTGGGAATGGACATCGTCAAAGTAACAATAGGGTAAATGTCCAAAGGTATATCTATACGACCATCGCTCTGAATATACGCATACATAGATAGACCAATATACTCGTAGTTAGTGGCATAGGGGCATTTATATGTTCCTATGTCTTGGAAACGTGTATATATTTATAACTTAGACAGTACTTCTCCAACGGTTTTAGGTTTGTTTCAAAAACAAGAAGATTTTACCGTGTAGAATCTCAGCCCTGATCAATTTCACTACGAAGCAAATTCAGAAACAATAACAACAATCCAGATACGATATCATAAACAACAAATTGATCGAAACAAACCAACGCCGAACTAGCGCTCAGTAATTTTCCAATTTAATTTCGAACGCCACTTGTAACACAACACGGCAACCCAATACCGTTCCAACAATGCCTGAAAATATCGTATTTCATCACTAATTAATGCCCCTGAGAGCAAACAACAATTACGATACGTCAAACTGTTCGAATAAAAAACCGAATCGATTCAAATTCTCGTAATAAAGGGGGAGTTTTATCGTTCGCATCGCGTTTGTTTTATTCGACCAATTCGGCGATACCAGTAAATGGTAACGACTCGAATGCCGTGTTAACGTTATTCGATTAACGTTAATATTTATACGTCATTACATTTCGATACTTCCGAGGTACGGGTGTTATGAAATAAGCCCCTTCATGAAAATGATATCCGGCGTTTTATTATTTACGACGTTTCGTAACGGTTATTGAATTATTGAAAAGGGAAAATTGAAAATATTTCGAAGCTGAAAAGTGGTCAAACTTTTTCAGTGGGTAACGATTAGAAGACGATTTTTAACATGAAACAATTTCCAATTTTGCCTTTCAAAGTGCATTTATATGGCAGAACATAATAACTATTACTGATGTAACTATTCTTAGTAAAACCACTATTCATGTTAGAACTCGGTACTAAAGTTTCTAGCATAAGTACATAAGCCTAAGTTCCCAACGATATTGCAGACTGCAGTGCTATCTCAAGGAGACGACGTCGTGAAAATTGTTTAGTTTTAAACTGTAATAATATCAAAATGGAAAGTTAAAAATTAATAAACGATTTTTTTACGAAATGTACGAGTTTTTGATATGTGAAATTGAAAATAAATTCCACTAATTACGAGTATATTATTATAAATGAATTTCGTTAGAAGATAACGACGACGTAGTTAGCTTAGTTGGTAGTGACCCTGCCTACGAAGCTAGCGGTCCCGGATACGATTCTCGGTCTGCTGTATGTATATAAGTATTTATTTCTCTATATAAGTATGTTTATCGTTGTCTAGTACCCATAGTTCAAGCCTTAGTTTGGGACTAGGCCAATTCGTGGGAGATTATCCCCTAAACTTATTTATTTAATTTGACTTTGAAAGGTTTGGCTTAGAACCATCGGTTACCAAATCTTCTTCTGCTTCTTATGGTGTTGACAACGTGCTATATTTGAGCTGACTAATATTCTGCCACGCGAAAGGCATTGCCAGTAACGTCACTACTGCAACTATCAGGGCACACGGGGCAGTGCACGAGATGCGCCACGGACTCTGGCGAAGCACTGCAACTCCCAGTGATTCTCATGTAACTACTTTACCAAGTTTTTTCTGCATCTACCAACCTGAGCGCGCAGTCTGTTGATCGACTTCCACGTTCGCCGCAGCAATAAATGACCTGATGAAAGTCCCTCGAGGTGGAAAAAAGTAGGATGTGAATGTTTCTCTTTCCGCGCCGACGGGAACACGGCTGAGGTAGCTTTGATGGCTTACGAATAAAATCATCCTATCAGACGCAAGACGTCCACTCCTGAACAATAGGCCATCCCCATGGCCAGGATCTCTATGACGGCCGGTTTTGTGCTACTCGCATCCATCCCGGTAAGGGCAGATTTTTGTGTGATGAGCACGAGTTCCTGAGTCTTGGATGTTTTCTATGTATTTAACTATGTATTTCTCTATATAAGTAAGTTTATCGTTGTCTAGTACCCATAGTACAAGCCTGGAGCTTAGTTTGGGACTAGGTCAAGTTGTCCCGTGATAATTATTTTTTATTTTATTTATTTATCGGCTTCCCGCGATCCTTAGCAGCCCGAATGGCCATTAGTTGCACAAATAAAATAAGACATCTAAAAATAACAAAATATCGCTTTTCGGAATCTGATTTTTATAAGTATTAACTTACTTATAAAGATCGGTAAGCTCTTTATTGCACAAACAAAAGATAACAAAGTAAAAAACGAAACAGAAACACGAAAGGCATGTACAAAGGTGAATTTTAACCCTTTAAGGGTTCTCTTCCAGTTAACCTTTGAGCGATTTAGAGAAAAATAAAACAGCGATAAAGCAGCTACATATGATAAAGTTAAAAATAGCATATATACATATAATAAATAGGATAAATAATCAAATATATAAATGTTTAAATGTTATTTATTCGTTTTGACAATAATGCTAAGGATAAGTACTTGTAATTTTGACGTGTAATGCAAACTTAAATTAGTATTGCAATTTTTTCAATAAATTACTGTTATTTTATAAATTATTCAAGTTTTATATTTTTTAACATTTATTTCTAATTTTAATTTCTGACGATCTCAATGTAATAGCTAATAATTTGACATGCTGTGCAATTTATACTGTGACTTTATATTGGGGAAAAAAATCTGAATCTGAATCTGAATTATATAGTCATAAATCAGTGAAGCAACAGGTAAAGATTACCTAATATCAGTTTATTTTGACATTAAGAATCCGCAGCCAAAAATATCTACAAACCGTGCAAGTAAAATATATATCTCATCCCAAATAAATCCCCGATCGTCTTTCAGTAATATCATCATTACCGCTCTTAAGGCTTCGTTGCACATTCGTTTCTATTTTGCTCCACTGGCTTCGAATACGAATGGCCATAGTGGAATAAACCAAATGCGATTACCGACAGTTACCGTTATCTGAGATTGATTTCTCTGAAAATGTATTCTCTAGAGATACGTATAAGATACGTATTGATATTGTTTATTAGGGACCAAACTCAATAACTTTCGGCCTTGCGTATCGTTTGACATTTTCCGCCTTCAAGTAAGGATGGACTAAATGAAGGGTCCACGGAAAGAACATGTCTAGTCACATTCCATAATTCCATTATTCAAAACGGGTAGTACTTTTGACCCCACAAATTTTAGACCAATATCCATACTACCCTTTATTGCGGCCTGTACTCAACATGAATTTGATATTTTGGCGATAAATGAGACGTGGCTGAGAACGGGGGAGGAGGGGCGAGCGCCTGTACTTCCTGGCTGCAGACTACGCCATAAACCTCGCCCGCCAGGCCCCTGCACCAGGGGGGGAGGGGTAGGTTTCTATATTAAGCAAGGTGTCAGCGCTCGTACCTTGTCCCACCCGGTAGTTCCCCAGCACAGCTTAGTTGAACAAATGTGGATGACATGGAATCTTAATGGAAGGAGGCTGGTGATTGGGACAGCGTATCGACCCCCTCGTATGGACGTGGACCTGTTCTTTGATGCCATCTCTGATACAATTAGTTCGCTGCAAAACTATGACCATATAATCCTTTTAGGTGATTTCAACATAAATATGTTAGCTGGTACAGATATGAAATTAACTAAATTTAATAATTTTCTAACTGGTTTCTGCCTCACTCAATTAGTTACAGAGCCTACGCACTTCACAGACACCAGTAGGACCCTCATTGATGTTGTTTGCACTGACTTGCAAGCTAAAAGTATTGACATTGCACATGTGGGGTCCCTTCATGGACACTGTCTTGTAGGTTGCGAGTTTCACATTAAGCATGTAAAGCCAAAACCATTTACCATCACCCATAGACCAATGCATATCATTGATCCCTTATTTTTTGATAGAGACCTACAAAGTATTAGATGGGAACTTATACCTTCGGGCAATGTCAATGACATGGTTAATGAGTTAAATCAGCTTATAGTTTTTTTATTTGACCTGCATGCACCTACAAAGACAACCGTCGTCAAGGTCCCCAAACCCCCATGGATAACTGACACTATAAGGCGTATGATGCAAATGCGTGATAGGGCGGCAACTCACTATCATAAGACAAAATCTAATATTAAGAAAGATTACTATAAGAATTTGAAATCCGTTGTATCTAAGGCACTGTATCACGAGAAAACAGCCTACTTCAAGCACAATATCAACAACAATTTAAAGAATCCAAAACAATTATGGAAGAATCTCAAGTCTACCTTGCTACCAAAACCTGAAGCAGATTTACCAACTTCTTTCAGTGATCCTGACATAATTAACAAGCACTTCTTGAGACTGCCTAGCACTCCACAAATCACTATCTCACAGATGACCTATTTTGAATTTCATAATTATGGTGACTCAGTCTTTAAGTTAGTGCCAGTAAATTCAAATATAATAGGTAAAGTAATCAAAGGTCTCAAATCAAATGCAGAGGGCTGTGATAGGATTAGTCTAAATATGTTGTTAATGACTTTGCCATACACTCTTGACATAATTACTAACATAATAAATGCCTCAATAACAACATCTACCTTTCCTGACATCTGGAAGGTAGCCATTGTGCGGCCTCTACCTAAAATATCTAATCCATCTCAGCTTAATGACCTTAGACCCATTAGCATTCTTCCTTGCATGTCTAAAATAATGGAAAAAGTTGTTTGTTCACAAGTGACTGAGTTTCTGGAGGAAAATAAAATACTACCAGATGTTCAGTCAGGTTTCAGAAAAGGTCGAGGCACTGTGACAGCCTTGCTTGATGTCACAGATCACATCCTGTGTGCTCAGGATCAAGGAATGTGTACTTTGTTGGTGCTGCTTGATTTTTCTCGGGCATTTGACTGTATAGATAATAATTTATTGTTGTCCAAATTAAGTTACTTCGGTTGTGATATAAATGCAGTAAACTGGTTCAACAGTTACCTTAGCCATAGATATCAGTATGTGAGGTTGTGCCAGTGTGATGGGTCATCTCGAACCTCAGGGAAAATGGAGCTTACACGGGGTGTACCCCAGGGCTCCATCCTTGGCCCGATCTTGTTTATTATGTATGCTGCCGACATAGGGACACAAATTTTAGATTGCAAGTATCATTTTTATGCAGATGACGTACAAGTGTACATATCATGTAAACAGTCTGAAATTGATAATACGATACAAAAACTCAACATGGACCTCTCAAGAATAGCTGCATGGGCCTCAAGTAATGGATTAGTATTAAATCCTAGTAAAACTAAGTACCTAGTTTTTGGTAGCAAGCAACAGCTGTCTAGGCTTGCTCCTACTAAGGATGTTATGTTGATGGGTGAGCCTATTGAGAAAGTCTGTGAAGCACGTAACTTAGGCCTGTTAGTGGATAGCAAACTACGATATGAAAAGCACATTTTAAACTCGGTGAGAAGTTGTTTCTACAAATTAAAAGTTTTGTACAATATTAGGCCCTTTTTAAGTGAAGCTCTGAAAATCCAATTAGTGGAATCTCTTGTATTGTCAAAATTAAATTATATGGACATAGTTTATGGTCCACGTCTACTCTCAAAATCAAAAAGGCTCATTCAGCGAGTCCAAAACGCCTGTGCTCGTTTCTGTTTCGCAATTCCGTTGCGAGCTCATGTCACACCTTTTTTGAATAAATGTAACATTCTTAAAATGCTACATAGACGCAAGCTTCATCTGGCATGTCTCCTCTTCGGGGTGGTAAAGCACCAGGCTCCAGCATATCTCTTCGATAAATTGTCTTTTCGTAAGCCACGGGGTCCGCGGCAGTGCGGGTCGCAATTGTTGTCCCATCGACATGCGTCAGCTGCTTTTCGGGGGAGTTTCAGATACATAGCAACTAAGTGTTGGAATAATCTGTCCCCGCCCCTTAGGAACCTGAAATGCATACATAGTTTTAAGGCTCATTTAAGAAAATACTTGCAGGAACACCAAAAGAGTCAAGAAAATTTCAGCCATGACACTAGTTGTTTTTAGTTTGGGCCGTGTCGCATACCTGTTTTTATGTCCCACAAGCATTCAGGAGCATGATTATTCCTAGCCGTTTTCTTTGTTTGTGTACACGTTAAAGTAGCAAATTTTGTAGAATCAATTTGGTTTTAATCTGGTTTTTCGTTCGTGGTCCTTGACCTACTTTTTCTGCGGAGTGCATTTTGTACACTACACACAGATAAAAAATGTAGTAAGTGGTTTCCACAGATTAGGACAGATTAGAAGGGTATGTAAATTATATAATTGTCACAGAGTAATAGTAATAAGGGATAAGTTATTGTTAAGTTATTGTTATCATATCATAGATAAGGTCTAGTTTAGTTTCTTATTTTGTTATTTTATTTTTCTTCACTGTATGGTGCTGTGTAAAGCGGTGTTTGCACGAGGAAATTGTATAGTTACGTGGCATACCTACTGTATGATGTTCTTGTCTTTTAACTGTTTTTTTTTTTATTTTATTTTATTTTTTATAAGTGTTTTGCATGTATGTGCGATCGTGGCGTCATTGCGCCGTGTCTTCACCAATTGGTCACAACGGAAGAACAGCGCTGGCCATGCCAGCACCACGCTGAGTTGTGACCATTTCGTGACAAATTATGTTTTAATTTCCGTTAATGTTTAAATTGTTTGTACTTGTTTCCCAGTTTTGTCTCGAATAAACTATTTCTATTTCTATTTCTATTTCTATTTACCCACTTTCAGTAAAATATTTGAGAAATTGATTTTGTCACAGTTAGCGGAACATTTTCGGTATAATAATTTATTACACAATAAACAATTTGGTTTTACTCGGGGTCGCTCGACAACCGAAGCTGGTGTTGAGTTGATTAAAAACATTTTTAATGCCTGGGAAGGGTCACAGGATGCTTTAGGTATTTTTTGTGATCTGTCCAAGGCCTTCGATTGCGTTAACCATGACACATTGATCAGGAAACTACACCACTATGGAGTTAGAGGTACTGCGCTAAACTTAATAAAAACGTACTTATACGGGAGAATACAAAGGGTAGACGTGAATGGAGTACGATCACCTGGGTCATTGGTCTCAATGGGCGTACCACAGGGCTCAATATTGGGTCCATTTTTATTCCTCATCTACATAAATGACTTACCTTACCTTATAAAGGACAACCATGATATAGTATTGTTTGCTGATGATACGTCACTTGTGTTCAAAGTTAAACGACAACAGCAGTTTAATGTCAATGTAAACAATGCTATATCAAAAGTAGTCGATTGGTTTAGTGTTAATAATTTATTACTAAATGAGAAAAAGACGAAATGTATAAAGTTCATGACTACTAATGTGAAAAATAGTCAAACTACTGTAACTATTAAAAATGACAAACTAGACCTAGTTAATGATACAGTGTTTCTTGGTATAACGTTAGACTCCAAGCTCCAATGGGGTCCTCATCTTGCTGGATTGGCGGGTAGACTCAGTTCAGCAGTTTTTGCAGTTAATAAGATTCGGCAATTAATAGACTTAGATACCGCTCGATTAGTTTATTTTAGTTACTTCCATAGTATTATGTCATATGGTATTTTACTGTGGGGTAGTGCTGCTGATGTAAATAGCATCTTTGTTCTGCAGAAGAGGGCTATTCGTGCTGTCTACAAGATGGGCCAGAGAGACTCGCTTAGAGATAAGTTTAAAGAAATTAATATATTGACCATGCACAGTCAATACATTTATGAAAACATTATTTATGTTCATAAAAACATCGCTAAATTTAGAAAGAACTGTGACATACATAATGTTAATACCAGAAATAAATATAAGCTCGCAGTGCCCTTCACGCGGCTCCATAAAATAAAAAACTCTTTTATGGGTAATTGTATTAGGTTCTATAATAAGCTCCCAAGTAATGTTACTGAACTATCAGTAAATAAATTTAAGAGTTACGTTAAGCGTAAACTAATTTCTAAAGCATATTATAGTATTAAAGACTATATTAATGATAACAATGCTTGGGACTGAATTGCTTGTAATAAAATGTTTAGTCCTTACAACAAAAGGTTGCGAACGTCGAAAAAAAAAAAAAAAGACATCCGACAGAGTTTCTTACAGGTTCTTCTCTGATCGGTCGCGATTTGAACCTGCAGTCAATTTAGGCTAAGTCGCTACTATGACGTTTCAAAAGAGTTTATTATTTGTAAACCTACTTGAATAAAGATTATTCTGATTCTGATTCTGATTCATTAGTAACTTTTTGAGATATCACTATTTGAAAGTTGGGAACCATGACATTTTGTACGTAATTTTCGTGTAGAGGTTTTTTTAAGAGTGAAAATATACAAGAAATGTGAAGATTTATATCCTAAACTGAGTGGTATATTACCTAATAGTTCATTACGTCCTCTACATTTTGAGATTCTAAACTCATTTTTTTTTTAAAAAGTTACCAGACATGTTCTTTCCGTGGACCCTTCAAATGGATTAGGATTGGTATAGATAAACAGTGCTGCTTGTCGAAGGTAGTTTGTTGATCGTAGTAACGTCAGCTCTGTTTAGTTTCTAATAAATAACGTTGGTATTACAATAAGTGACGAGGCTGGCCTAGAGCATAATTCGATATTGGGCCAAATAATATGAAACAAGATTAAGCGAATTACTGACACAGTTCTGTTGTATGTTTTTTTGCGATGTCACAATTTATTAAATCTTTTATTAAGGCAACGGTTAGGGCACGGTTTTTCCTTACTACTTTGTGCAGGTTTTGTATGTAATGATACCAGTACAAAAACTTTTTTATTGTCATATATATTTTGGTTCTCTGCCTTTTCGCGGACAAATCTTTGACAAATGCATCGTTTCGCAACCTATTCATTTGCAAACCCGGTTTTTTCTGTAACTACAAATATTTCAGGATTTTTATAGAAATAACCTAATCTAAACTATATAGGGTTCCACTCGATGATCCTGACGTAAATCCACAATGTCATAACATAACGCCTTTATTTCCAGAGAGGGGTAGGCAGAGCTACAAAAAATCCAACAACTCTAAAAATGCTTCTTGTTATTCTATAACCTCATTTATAACCTTATCACCAGTGTATTAGTGACAGGTTAAAGTGAAATAACATGTTAAAATCTAAAATTCAGGACGTACTAATGAAAGAGATATTAAAAATATATCCGTGATGGTAATATCGATTTTGAACTTCAACAAAATTAAAGAAAAATTTGTACAAAGTTAGTATAGAAAGATGATAGCCCTCCCAGTCACCTTAACTTACTTGAGTCAAGTGACTGTTAAAAATCCTGTGACTGTTAATCATTTCATCGAAACACCTATCATCGAATGTATCACGTCAACGAATTTCATTTCATCGAACGCTCTTTTCTACTGAAACCATAATGTTTTTAGAGTATCTTAAACATCTAACCTACCCTAACCTACGTAATTAATGTTTAAGATACCCTGAAAACATTATGGTTTCAGCAGAAAATAGGGTTTGATGAAATTAAATTCGATGAAATGATACATTCGATGAAGTGACGTGTTACCGCCTAAAAGGGTTATCACGGTGCAGCGTAGAATGCTGCTACTCTCAAAACTATTTAGTCGACGTTCTGCACGTGCAGGTTTTTTGCTGCACCCTCTATCCAGCACTCCGGTACTAGATAAGAGTTGTAAAACCAAGCAGGTATTCATCACGGGTCTATTTCGTTAGGCTTAAATATATTTGGTCAAATGTTTAATTTCCGAAACTTTCATTTGTTTACCCGCTTTGTTTTCTGTAACCGTAAATACCTATTTCAGGATTTTATAAAAGCTAAATTATCCTAACCTTTAGGGATCCGTTGTACTAAAATAAATTCTGATAAATTCATGTAACAGTTTGACAAATGAAAAATTTGTGAAATTATATATTTGAACAAAAAGATTTTGGCCAAATAGCAGGCTCCCATTCACCACGAAGACGACGGTGTGAGTACCATATCTACTTCTTTAACCTACTTGTTGCACCGATCAATGTAGTTGCTGAGAGGTAGACCTTAATCGTTGGTTTGTTTGTTAGCCAAAATGCCTACGCTAGTTAGCGGACGCATCTTGACTAGTGCCTCTAAATAGTGTTGAATGTGAGGCCAGTTTGTTTTGGCAAATTATCAATCAAATTGAATCTACACAAACACAATATCTGACATCCTACCTTAGGTATTTAATACTTACAAACCTTCACACAAGGTCTCTGAACGCTGGGGACTTCGGTAAACAAGAACTCAAATAAGACCAAGTTCTAACGCAAACAACAATATCAGAACTTGCGAGAAGCACCTTAAGGACAAGTTGGGTTTGTGTAAACTATCGGCTGGTAACAAATACCTTACTAAACAAACGTTTACTAAGCATTTTAAATCTAATGTGAAAGTGATTTCTAGTTTCAACATAAAGTATTAATAATAGTAACTCATCACTTCATCGAATTTCACTTAACTTTAAATATTAATTACGTAGGTTAGGTTAGGTTAGATGTTCAAGATACCTTAAAAACATTATGGATTCAGCAGAAAATAGCGTTCGATGAAATGAAATTCGATGAAATGAAATTCGATGAAATGATACATTCGATGAAAAGATAGACACCCATTAATAGGTGATTTTATCGATATACTTAATCACTAGTTGTCAAATGATTTGGCTCCAAAAACTCTGATGTCTGTTAATAATTAAAGTGTAGTAAGTAAATTAAAACCAGTGGCACCTTTGAATAAAAAGGTTTTTTTGTATTCTTTTATTGTGGCACCCAGCGAGACAGACAATAACTTAAGCTTTTAGGGGCCCTAGCCAAGATACAAACGCTCCTAACGTTTTTCTTTTCTATCTCTCGACATTCTCGTGCGTTTTGATAAACCACGTGGTCGACTGTCATCCCATATATTTTGAGCGATAGAAAAGAAAAACGTTAGGAGCGTTTGCATCTTGGCTAGGGCCCTGGGTTACCTGGTTACCGTCAGAGCTCAAACAATTAATAAGCGGTGAAACACTGAAAAAAAAAACTTTCTTGCTTCTGACAATATTGTGATTGTTGTGCATAAGTGTTTGTGTATGATTGTTTATTCCATACGAGCCTAACGAGACGTTAGATACACCAATTAAGACGTAGTTGAATTATTAAAGAACTTGCTGTTATTACTATCAGCTTTAGTTGATGTAACCAATATTATAACTATTTTATTCATTTTATGTATGGAAAAAGAAAATCTTTGTTGGTTCGCTTTTTTGAGTGAAGCTTTTGACTGTTATTGTCACATAAACTAGTCGCTACGGTTGGCCTTCTAAGTAACTACACCTTTTAGCACTTCGTCACTTTAACGTCATGTTTGAACTGCGGCACAAACAACAAGGTACAAAAGTAGCAGTTACTTATAAGGTCGACTATTCTTTAATAATTTGAACAAAACTTTGACGTTCTACATTTAAGTAATTCCTTTTTAATTATACGAAAGATCAGAGTACGGTAGGTAGTAATTCGGTAGGAAGGGAGGCGATTCCACAGGGAGAATTGATTAGGTCGTAGATGTAAAAGTCTCTTTGTAGCTCAGGAGCTGATACATAAAAACTGGTTACAATTTCCTGTACTTATATGGTATTCCAGAGAAATTTTGGAGCTGTGGTTAAATTTCGGTTAGTGTCTCCATAACCAAATTCAAACTAAACAAAGAATGATAATTTAGTAAATTGCTTTTATTTATATTAACAAGGTTCATGATGCTTAATTTATTTTCGGCCGCTTGTAAATGGCCTAGTATGAAAGCAGACCAATGTTAAGAAAATATGTTGAGCCCTTCTTATTTTTGTTTATTTAGGTTTATTTTATAGGCATTGCTACTATAATATTATAGTACCATATTTTTGTTAATGACTACGTCATAACTATATCCGTGCGGTTGCCGGGTTAGGTTAGTGCCACCCCATGTGTTCCCGTGGATGTCGTAAGAGGCGACTAAGGGAATAAGGGCTTGTAGTATTGTTAGGCGATGGGCTTGCAACCTGTCACTAATACACTAGTAAACATTTTAGCCTTATTGTGCAAAATGTGGTTACAGAATTATTAACCAGTTTTTTTAGAGGTGTTGTTAATTCTGTAGCTCTGCCTACCTCACTCTGGGAATGAAGGCGTGACATTATGTATGTATGTATATAACTACGTCACTTTGTTGGTATCATTTGTACCAGTAATTGCGCAGTAAAAGACTGTCTGTTATACACATTAGAACAAAAAATAATAATTAAATGCTCTTTATTAGTAAGACAATATATTTTTCTTAGTCTCAAATTAATTCTTTAAGTATCTGAACTAGATAGTTTCAAGTAATTTTACTTTTTGTTTAAGATGATTCACTTAAGTTTTACTCTGGTCAGATAATAAATCGAGAACGATGTTACATTTCCGTTTAAACGCTTGTGTGATATTATAACCAGAGCTCGGCAGGGGTGAGCAGTGTTTGCTAAAAAAGTTTGGTATAAAATTCATTTATTTTAATGGCGACGTAAAAATCGTAGCAGAAAGGCAACCTAAATAAAATAATTTGATTATGTGTTCAATTACACCATTATATATCTACCATTAAAAGAATAGTATGTCCATGTTATGCAAACTTTGAAAACTGCTCACCCCTGCCGAGCTCTAACTTTAACGTTATTTTTTTAAGCGCATAAAAATCGTACATGAAACGAATAAAATAAAATATAATAAGCTCCCGGCCTAAAATGTCAGAAACACTACAGCAATTCGTCTGCCCTCGACATATTAATTACTGTCTGTCGGTCTATCTGCCAGCCAACATAACATGTTGTATCTTGGGACGTAAGTATTACTTAAGATTGACATAGATATAACATTTTAGTTCTAGCTTTAGTGGTAGTAACTTTGTTCGGGATCCGCCCGGATTACTACCACCATTTTATCAGTGTTTGCATTGTTGTGTTTCGGTGTGAAGGTATGAAAACCAGTTAAAATAATAGCAATTAAATAAGACATATAATTATTCAGTATTGGCAACGCTTTTAGTCTAAGGTTTGAGATTGTAAATCGTGCTTCGTTATTTTTATATTGTTTTATATAATGCTAGGTTAAGTTCTATCATTGTCATAAGTGCCTTCTTGGGAACTGCTGGTTGAATTTTGAGGTGTTAAAGTGCCCGCGTGGCCTACTTTCTGAATAAACCACTTTTATCTTTCAGGACATTTACAAAAAAAACCAATATGGGCAAAGGCCAGAAAACTGGCAGAATAAAAATTCTGCTTAGCATAACGCCATCTTGCTGTGATATCGTAATTATATTTATTCTATAATGGCTGCTCTCAAAGCCTACATAAGGTCAGCAGATTATTTATTTAAATGCAAAGAAAACATCCAATACTCAGGAATACATTATCGCGCTCATTATATGAATATTTTCCCTCCAATCTTCAACATAAAAAAAAAACAAAAGACCGCCTTCAGAAACGCAAAAAATAACTTCTTTTAAAATTGTAGGCACCTACCTAATTGCGTTTTTGAATGCGATTTTTTGTTTTTTAAAACATTTATTCTATTTTTATAGTGATCATAATACGCTGTTACGAAGTCCCATTTACTAGTTGATATGAAACTTTAAGTTTCAAGCGCGCCGCAAGCAACGCCGTCGGAAAGTCATAGTCATATTTCAACAAATAAATATTCTTCGTTGTAGTCGCTCAACTATCTTAATCGAGATATCTGATCGCCACCCTTAAAATAGGTACCGTTGAGGAGTTCCGATGGCCATCTGTGGTCTTCATCATCAGTTCCACTTCCTCAAATGATACTTTCTGAATGCAAATGCTAGATTTGTTACTAAAAATACTAAAATCGTTATATATTTGCCTACAATATTTGAGGAGTTCCCTCAATTCCTCACTGATCCCTTAATCAGATTTATATTTGGTGCCAATGGGACCACCTCGGAAGTATATACTACCAAACCAAAAAAAAAATTCAAAATTGGTCCACAATTGACGGAGTAATCGGTGAACATACTTTTTTTTTTTGTTAAATACATACAATAGAACTCCTTTTTTTGAAGTCGGTTAATTAAAGTTGTTGCTTGTACAGTCGGCATCAAAAGTAACTAAGCAGAATAACATATTCAAAAAGATCTAGACACGACGTAATCTCTCTTTTGCTTGTGATATGTAATAGTATTGTCAACGTTACAATTAGTCTTATTTACTCGACAGTTACAGCGGCCGAGTCAAAAAAACCGGCCAAGTGCGAGTCGGACTCGCGCACGAAGGATTCCGTACCATTATCTGTACAACATTAAAAACTATATTATAACCTTTTTTTAGTTTCACCTGTCCCGGTGTCCGTCTGTAGCCACGGTGTTTGTATCAAGATCGAAAAGAAATGGAAAAAAAAAAACTAATCTAATAAAATTATTTTTATTATATACAACTAAATATTCCGTGAATATTGCAATGCTCTATTGCCGTTATTGAGCATAAAACGGTAATAAAATTTGTTGCATGGGATATTTAATTATTATTTCATTCTGTTTTTAGTATTTGTTCTTATAGCAGCAACAGAAATGCAACATCTGTGAAAATTTGAAATATCTAGCTATCACGGTTCATAAGATACAGCCTGGTGACAGACAGACCGACAGACAGCGGAGGCTTAAAGAAAGAAAGAAAAGAAAGAAAAACATTGATTTGTGACAAACAAAAAGTAACAAAATTCTAACACCAACAGACCTGTGTTGTCACGAAATGGATTCAACTCAGCGTTATGCTGGCATTCAAATCAGCGCTGATCTTCCGTTGGAACCATCCAGCGCAGCCACGGCAGATCACACACACATAGCACAAGCACTATACTAACTTAAAGGAAACAAAAGAAAACAGTAATGCAATACAACAGTAACAGTAATATACTTATTAGTAATAGGATCCCATTTTTATCATTTAGGTACGGAACCCTAAAAACAAAAAGCAATATGGTTTTATAAAGTAGAAAACTAGGAGCTAACATTGGATGTGTTAAAGAATGTCACATTGTTACAGGTGTCAGTGATGGCGCGGATGATCCCGTCGCCTGACTGGTTCGTCGGAGTCGACAGCTTTGACCTTTGCGTCGACGGGAACTGGCTGGATAGCATCACGATAGAGGTAACTTCAAAATCAACATCATCGTATCATAAAAGGCGTTGATGATTCAATAATCCCCCATCCCACAAAACTATACAAGTGTCCAAAAATGTTTCCATGGTTTCTATAAAAACTGTAAAATTTGGTACACTTGCAATGTTTTGTCTATCGTTGATATGGTTATAAAATCATAAAAATATAACAAATTATGATTTTGTTACAAGATACGCAAATGGCATTTAGATAACTTTTTTTTAATATACATACATACATAAA
This sequence comes from Acleris holmiana, assembly GCA_949316455.1. NCBI lineage: Eukaryota > Metazoa > Arthropoda > Insecta > Lepidoptera > Tortricidae > Acleris > Acleris holmiana. The sequence goes on from OX438774.1 coordinate 4,527,274, forward strand.
GTCACGCCTTTATTCCCAGAGTGGGGTAGGCAGAGCTACAGAATTACCAACAACTCTAAAAAACTTGTTGATAATTCTTTAACCACATTTTGCACAATCAGGCTAAAATGTTTACCAGTGTATTAGTGACAGGTTGCAAGTCCATCGCCTAACAGTACTACAAGCCCTTATTCCCTTAGTCGCCTTTTTTTAATATGAATTAATTGAAAAACCCCAAACACCTTTTACCGCCATATTGCAAACTCACCTAAATCCAACAATGTTCTATACGTGCAAAACCAATGTAGAATTGTAACCCCCATTTTTCTTCCAAGGTGGACCCTCTGGATGCTGGCACAGACAACGGCTTCACGTTCACGGCCCCGAACTGGCCCACGGCTCCTCAAGGCGTCGCGTACCGCATCACCTCGAAGTATCCCTCCCACCCCGCCGGTTCCTTCTTCTATCCTCATCTAAGGAGGCTACCGCCTATAGCCACTTTCCAATTCATTAAGGTAAGACTAAGCTTGGCTTGCCGGGGGCACTGCCGTGCCGTGATTATGTGTTATTGTTATATTTTCTTCTATTAGGTAGTTTTTTACGCTGGAGCTTGGGCTTGGGGTTTTTCATCTATTCTGTAAACAGGGTCCTGTTTATAGCTTTTTAAGCAAGGCTGTTTAAGGCCGTAACTAAAATGTCAGAAAACACAATGTTCTACTAAAAGCAAATAACAAGCCCTTAGGGGGGTTATTATTGGTTCTCTGCCTTTACGCCGACAAATCTTTGACAAAATCGTTTCGCAACCTATTCATTTGCCAACCCGCTTTTTTTCTGTAACAAAAAATAATTCAGGAAAACTAACCTAACGCTCGCGTTCTACACGATGGTCCTGAAATAAACCCAGAATTAGTTACAAATTAGGAAAAAAACGCGGGTTGTCAAATGATATGTTTGTGAAACGGAAAGGAAAAGGAACGAGCTATGGCAGTTAAAAAGCTCTGTTCTTTTCTCTGAGCATAAACAGAACTGCATAGTTATGTCATAATAACTCACTAGGTCATGTATAAGCCTGTAAAAACAGAAACGTTTGTAGCATGTGCGCCTTGTAGCCTTGTAGCACCTTGTTTTTTATCGACTCAAAATGTATGGAGTTGACATAATGTTGTAACCAAAGTACGCTGTACGCAAAGTAAGCTGTTGAGCTTACGTCAATCTTTAACATCTTTTCGATTTTCCCAAATCGCTAACTTAGCGATCTTGACTAGGCCCCCTGGGGCCCTAGCCAAGATGCAAACGCTCCTAACGTTTTTCTTTTCTATCGCTCAAAATGTATGGGATGACAGTCAACCACGTGCTTTATCGAAACGCACGAGAATGTCACCCCATACATTTAGAGCGATAGAAAAGAAAAACGTTAGGAGCGTTTGCATCTTGCCTAGGGCCCCTGGTGAAAAGTAAAGTTGCCCATGGACACCCGTGACACCAGAATAGGATTGTAAATGCACACCAGCCTTTGAGAAAAGAAAATAGTCGTCTCTTTAAGTCCCGAAGTCAACAGTCCGTAAATATAACACTGCAATAAGTTGGTTTGAAAGAACCGTCTTAAGTATTTAAAAAAATAATATGCAAAAAACGCATAGATTTTTTACAATTAATAAGCAAAATAACATTTAAAAATATTAAAATACCTACGGGAGCTGCGAACAAATCTCAAGCTACCAGGGCTAGTTGGGGGTGCAGATAGAGGAAGGAAGTATGTTTTCTGTACTTGGCTATCAGTCTGGAGAAAGTATCTTGAAGTGTTGATTGACACAAGATTTCTGCCCTGCTAACACAAAAGGCAGTATCTCAGACAAAACTTCTGTAGCAAATGCAACTTTAATACTAGTAGTTTAATTTGGCCATTGAATTACAGATACTGCTTATGGGCTTGAGAGGGCAGATTTATTATTATCATTGTTATTATAATTAAAAGCAACTGCTTACGACACACATCATTCATGGCTTTCGAGTAGGCTACATACATACATACATAACATCACGCCTTCATTCCCAGAGTGGGGTAGGCAGAGCTACAGAAATACCAAGGACTCTAAAAAGACTTGTTGATAATTCTGTAACCACATTTTGCACAATCAGGCCAAGAAGTTTACTAGTGTATTAGTGACAGGTTGCAAGCCCATCGCCTAACAATACTACAAGCCCTTATTCCCTGAGTCGCCTCTTACGACATCCACGGGAAGACATGGAGTAGCACTATTCTAACCCGGCAACCACACGGACTACTTATATTAGGCTATATTAGAATAATTAGCAATGCGCCAATATCTCCCTAAATATCCAGAAACGGTGAATATGTTACATAGTTTTTGCTTGAGCAAATAATTGCATTAGCACTGCTACTGGAAATCATGAAAGCCTTTGTGATTTATACACGTGACTTTGAACCAAAATGCCCTTGTTAAACGGTGTAACATTAATACAACCTAATCAATAAATGCGATAGAACGTCACATAATAACATAAGAAAGATGAAAGGAGATAGATGATAATAGTGACGCCATTACTAAAGTAATAACCACAGCATCCGTGTATCGCTTGCAAACCGTTAGCGTCGTATTATCACTGTGCCCTTACCATGAGTTATAGTTACGATACTCGCAAGAGATTCTAATGCTCTGCGCTCCTAACGTTTTTCTTTTCTATCGCTCAAAATGTATGGGATGACATCCTCGTGCGTTTCGATAAACCACGTGGTTGACTGTCATCCCATACATTTTGAGCGATAGATAAAAAAAACGTTAGGAGCGTTTGCATCTTGGCTAGGGCCCTGAGGCCCTAGACAAGATGCGATCGCTAACTAGCGATTCGATTCGTTTGGTTTTAAAACCAATCGCGTCACTGGTAGATCACGTCATATAAAAAGTCACGTGATCTACCAGTGACGCCATTGGTTTAAAAACCAAACGAATAGAATCGCTAGTTAGCGAACGCATCTTGTCTAGGGCCTCTGTCCCTTTCAATCTACTTTAATACTGCGAGGGACAGAGCATTCGAATCGCTAGCGAGTACTGAAAAATTGCAACTCATGGTAAGGGACCTGTGGTCTATTCCCCTTGGCTCTAGGATTATGATACGTACTTGAGAAAAATAGATGGATTAGTAAACGCTTCTTGGTTATAAGCCGGGCCGTCTATTCTTCTTCTTCTTTGTTTTAAAAGCGCTTCACAGCAGAATTCCGCAGTGATTTCGCCAATGTCGAGTGAATAAAGTAAAACAGTAAACAGTATAAAATAAAACCGGGCAAGAGCATGTCGGAACATGCTCAGTGTAGGGTTCCGAAGCCGTTAAGTACTACAAACATAAAAAAAAAATCAAGTAATCACTAATTTTCTATTTAAAGTCAATTGGTGCCGTCGTAGATGATTTTAGTAGGTATAAACACTTTAATCGCCTGTACCTTAAGAACCAATGATGTCTACTTAGTCATTATAGTTTTCCTTTAAAATTGGTTATATGCTCTTTCATTTAAGATTTTTTAACCGAACAAGGTGGCCACTTATTTCTGTTCAGTTGCTCACTTATAGTTCAATTGTTGTTATGTCATAAACTTAACAACTACTTACTTTAGTACTCACTTTACTTTAGTGGTGGTAGGACCCTGTGCAGGGTCCGTCCGGATCGCTACCACCATCTTATCCATTAACCACCCGCCAAGCAACAGTGTTCGCATTGTTGTGTTCCGGTGTGGGGATAAGAGAACCAGTGAAATTACTAGCATAGAGGCATTCCATCTTAGTCCTCAGGGTTGGCAACGCATTTGAGGTCTTAGGATTATAGTCTTGAGAATTCAAATGTCTATGGGTCTCAGATTCCACTTACCGTCAGGTGGCCTGAGTGCTCGTGTGCCTTCTCCTTAACATAAAAAAAAAGAAAGTGACTGAGGGCTAGGCGATACAGAAGGAGATGTCATCAATATAACTCTAGTGCCATCTCTTAATTCCATTATCTAATATTTGTAATGTGAAGGAGAAAGTAAACGAACACACCTACTGATGGTCACACTAGATTTAACGTTAAACGCGTTATTTGACACATGAAATAACCAAGATTTTATTATTTTATACCGTGAAAATGCTTTGGTTTTATGTTATTAGTATTAATTAGGATAACGGCTTTCACCCCTGATAAACCTCACGGTTTAAGTGTTTAATTTGTATTTATAACCCAAATAAAATTAATTGATAATCTATACTAATATTATAAATGTGAAAGTAACTGTGTTTTTCTGTCTGTCTGTTATGACGCTTTCACGGATAAATCTTTGAGCCAATTTCGATTAAATTTGAAAAGGAAAAGACAAAAGGACATAAGAAACTTTTTAATTCGAAAAAAGAGTTGCGGGAAACAGCTATTTGATAATAAAATAAAAAAAGAAGGCCTATAGACATTTGCAATCTTAAAAATTCAATCTTAAAACTTTAATTTTGCCAACCCTGAGGACTAAGATGAAATGCATTTAGGTACGGTATTTATTTCCTAAGCTCATCGTTAAATACCTTAACAATGTGTGTTTTGTTATAAAAGAAAATAAAACAAGAACGTAACAGTCCCCCAGCCCCATAAAGATCTAAGCCCCAACAGCTGACAACACATTAGCCGTGCGTCCGACAGATACGAATCACGTAATTTGTAACGTTAAGTCTTTCCTTACGATCTCTGCCGCTGTAGCATTTCAAATTATGCCGCTAATTTTATACAAAAAAACACCGAATTTGAGGAAGAAATCGTGTTAATATCTAAAAATTGTATTGGTCGTGACAAAAAAATGGCATTGTAAAAAGGCGTTAGCCAAGATGCGTGCGCTAACTAACGTTTCTATTCCTTTTAGATTTAAACCAATCGCGTCACTGGTAGATCACGTGGTATGAAGAGTCACGTGATCTACTAACACGATTGATTAAAAAACAACTAGAAAGTATCAACGTTAAAAACCGATCAAGGGCGAGGTCTTGTGCACCGAGGGTTCCGTGCCACAATACCCACACTTGGCCGATTATTATTAATGGTTTTTTTAGGGTTTACATTATAATCACACCAATGACGCTTGACAGTATTACCGTTTTATCAATAGAACAAAAACAAACAAAGAAATCTCTTGTATGGAAACCCCTTTTTAGGGTTCCGTAGTCAAACTAGGAACCCTTATAGTTTCGCCGTCCGTCCGTCCGCAGCCTAGCGCAGAGACTTAAGAGTCTCTACTAAGGTACTAGAAAGTTGTAATTTTTTAGGGCATCTCTCCTACACGTAACGTGGGGATGTTTTTTTTTGCTCGTATACTTTATAGTGTAGGCTGTCGTTGGATAAGTCTTTCAAAAATATAATGGGTTTGTGAAAACAGTTTTCTTTTATTTTGTACAACATAAAGCAAAAATGTAAAATAATGATGACCATGTTTGTGTTGTGTTCCAATCGAATGGCATAGAGTCGTTTCATCTTAGTCCTCAGGGTTGGCAACGCATTTGAGATTTAAAACCTCCATGGGCTTCAGAGGTTACCATTAAGTGGGCAGTATGCTGGTTTGGGGTTATTCCCATCTTCCAACCTATCCAACCCAGGTACCTATATGAAAATTTTGCCATACCTGGGTTGGATATGTTGAAAGATGGGAATAACCCCTGGTTCGCCCCCTTCCCGAACATATGGTTGAGGGAGGCGATGGCTGAGCTACGTGTCATACTCGTGAACGGGCGCTGTCTATGGGGTCCGGTCTATTCACGATTGCAGGGACCTGTTTTCCACTTAGTTATTTTAGTTATCGTTCCTGACGTAGAGACCTCGTCATGTTGTTCTCCTAGTATTTTGTTATAATTAATCTTATTAATTAATTTGCAATGACTTTATTCGTGCTAGTATTAATAATAACTTTTTTTTAAGTGTATTTTATGATTACTATTCATTACCCTCTGCTGGAGTATTTTGCGGCGCATCTTTCCGCAACGATAGTCTTGTCCGAAGCGCTAGTAGATTCACTGCATATTACCAATATATAAAAGAGCCCTCGGTTAATTTACTGGCCTACTAATTTGAATTTTGCCTTCACCATGCCATTTTTTGTCCTACAGTTACGTGAATACGAGTTATCCGAAGTGTTCCACCGCGAAAGCGATGACAGACGATACGACGTGCTGCAACTAGACAAGCTCAGCCACAACACCATCGATGTGCTAGATGGAAACCGGGCTTTATCCATCGCCGAAGAGGTGGAGAGGGCTGAGCAGGCGCCGAGGATCTACTCGGAGGGTGCCATGACCACGCCTGATGGAGCTTATTCGTATTATTTTCTGTAAGTACAAGTACATTTAATGTCCATCAGGTTTAAGAGCATGGCTCTTGCTAGCATAGTTCTCATGATCAAGTAGGTTGCAATTTAGAAGGGTTTTACTGATTTCAGGTTAAACACAGATAAAAATAGGTATGGTTGATGATAACCGGCTTTTTTCCGAGGAACATGTGTACATTCATTCAGGTTCAACATGCAGTTTGATTTAGAATATTGTGATGATATGAACACAGCTGGTGCACAGAACAAGAGTTTTCAGCCAGTGCGATATTTAATAGTGAATGGAAGATTCTGTATTTGAGTAAGAATTAAGCGCAGATTAGACTGCAAAAATTGGGAAAAGTTAACTGCTGTCTTACTCTAGGTCTCGCCTTAAAGCAAGATGCCCAAATTGTTCTAGTTTAGCAGTAAAATTAAGACACTTCGACTCTTCTGTAAATTTTCAGCAAGGGTCGGAAGAGATAATGCTATTTACCTAAACTTTATGCAAGTTCATTTGATAACGTATTTACATATCACTCACGCATGTAGACAGAATATTACCTAGACGGAGCACGAAACAATAATACAATGAGTAAAAGAGAAAAAATTATAAGGAAAGACATAATTATAAATAAAGAACACGGCACCTTTGCTTTCAATCTCACTCCGCGTCAACGTTTTCAAGGCCGAACAATGGATTGAATTGTTACTTTTAACATTTTATTGGGTGTTGTTTGTGTCTATGTATCTTTTCATAGAATTCGTGGACATAGCTGGGATCTGAATGCTTGTATTTTAGGCAACAAAAACTACAGTATTTGAAAAAATACCTTTCCCCGGTAATCATTTCTCATGATTAACCGCCTTAATAAGGTAAGCACTCAATGACAGAAGATGAGCTTGAGATAAGCTTTGTCAGGTATAGGTGATATGTGATTTGGTCAGATTGTCTATATTGTCTAGGTAATACTATGTCTAGGTTAACGCTCATGCATGAATGAATATGAGCAAGAAGATTATACATACTAGAGATTGCATAGCGAACAATGCCTTGAAGCGAAGAATGACGTTGCTTATGTTTTTTGTCCCTTTCTCAAAAACTCAGGATCACGCTAAAGAAAGGTACAAAAAACATAAGCGACGCCATTCACGCTCACTTTCCTTTGATTCAAGGCGTTGTTCGCCGTGCAATCTCCAGTGTCATAAACAAGCTTCTTGAATACTAGTCAAGTTTATGTTAATAAGCACTCCCATTCCGACCCCTTTTATGAGGATAGCATTTCCTTCAAGATAGATTCTTGTCTCCCAGGATAAATAACTCCACAAGTACGACTGAAGAGCCCCGCTCCGCCAACGAGTTGCCGACGTCCGGGCCGACTGCGAGCGAGAGATCGGCGCTACGCAGCCTGGCGCGCCGGTACCGCGCGCGACGCCGGCGCAAGCTGCGCGCCGACAACGCCGACCCAGCTGAGCGGAGGAAGCGAAAAAGAGCTAGTGAGATCTGATATTGTCTTTTATAAGACCGTATTAATATACTAACCTCGTGAGCAAAGGTCATTAATGTCAAGTGTAGGTGTATCTAGATACACCTGAATAAGACATGTTAAAAGGAAATAAAATTTAAATTATTATAATCGAACTAAAATGACAATGCATTATGACTGTACAAAACGAGTAGGTACTATTTTTTTTTTATTTATTCAAAGTTTTATTTGTTTTAGTAATAAATAAGTATAAGTTTTTCTGTACTTCTTTTTTTTTCTTCTCGATTTTAATATCGGGTTTGATGTCATATGGATATACATATATTATTTAAAGAGGTTTGCTAAAAAGCTTTGATGGCGATGTAAATATTGTAAAGGCAGCCTAAATAAAATAATTTAATTAGTTATTCAATCACACCACATCCACACACCTACCATTCAATGACAAGGTATGTCCATGTTATGCAAACCCTGAAAACAGCTCGCCCCTGCCTAGCTCTGCTCACGAGTTGATGTTTACTTTGACGTGGCAATTGAAGTCAAAATCAATCAATTGATACGGCCAGTAAATTTTAATTTGGCTAAGGTACGTTAAATAACGTTAATTGTTAATTCAATCTAACATAGTGCTTAAAGCGTGGATTCACGAGAAATAAATAACGTTAATATTATTTTGCCCTTTGCGAGAAGGTTCCGATTTTACGTGTGTATGTCCAGGGACTATTTATGTAACCGACAGACATTTCTATATAAGAAATAGGTATCTGGATTTTTTTTTTGTATTATTATGTATTGTTTGTCCCCCGTGTGGTTGCCAGGTTAGAATAGTGCCACTCCATGTCTTCCCGTGGATGTCGTAAGAGGCGACTAGGGGAATAAGGGCTTGTGGTATTGCTAGGCGATGGGCTTGCAACCTGTCACGAATACACAAGTAAACTTCTTGGCCTGATTGTGCAAAATGTGGTTACAAAATTATCAACAAGTCTTTTTAGAGTTGTTGGTATTTCTGTAGCTCCGCCTACCCCACTCTGGGAATTCAGGCGTGATGTTATGTATGTAAGTTTTACAAATCTAAAGAAATATTATACACATACATACAGGGTAGGCAGAGCTACAGAAATACCAACAAATTTAAAAAGACTTGTATTAAATTATATATCCACATTTTGCACAATCAGGCCAAGAAGTTTACTAGTATATTAGTGACAGGTTGCAAGCCCATCGCCTAACAGTACTACAAGCCCTTATTCCCTTAGTCGCCTTTTACGACATCCACGGGAAGACATGGAGTGGCACTATTCTAACCCGGAATCCACACGGGGGAAGAAATATTATGTCATAACATAATCTTAAATTTCGGCTTTATACTTGTCTCATTAAGAGATAAAATACAATTTTTAAAATGGAACGAGCCCTTAATGATTGCAGCCACTCGGCGGTCTACCCGTCCGACCGCACCCCTTTACCCCTTCTGTTCAAATGAGCGAGAAAAACCGGAGGATTGACAATCCTTTCGGAAATATATTGAATAACAAATCTCTTTTCATCAACTGGGTTACTGAGGAGTTTAGAATATAAAAAACCGGGCAAGATCATGTCAGACCATGCTCAGTGTAGGATTTCGAAGCCATTAAGTACTACAAACATAAAAATCAACAAGTATCTAAAAAAATTGCGCTTTAAAGCTTAATTCTGGGGACCTAGTGAAAAAGGGTATAAGTCGATTTAACTCGTAATAAAAAAGGGTATATGCATAAACGGAGTATACTTGACTTAAACCCTTTTTCACTTGATCTTCAGAAGACTTATACCCTTTTTCACTAGGACCCCAGAATTTTCGTAAACGGATTAATTAATCAAAAAATTGTTTCCACAAACCCGCAATATTTTTGAAAGACCTTTCCAAAGAAACCCTACACTATAGGGTAGAGGCGAAATAAAAAATACATCCCCAAGCTACGTGTAGGGGAAGTACCCCAAAAAGATTTAATTTTAATGGTTTATTGTACCATTTTGTTGGCGTGACTAGAATGCATTCTTGCCAAAGTACAGCTTTCTAGCACTAAGAATCTCTGCGCTAGGCTGCGGACGGACGGACGGACGGACATGGCGAAACTATAAGGGTTCCTAGTTTGACTACGGAACCCTAAATCGAATTGTAAATGCCTCCTTTTATAAAATCAAAGTCATGTATTTCAGATAACATACAATCCATATACTAAAATTAACATTCAGACTGTTCAGATTTAATAGAATTACATTATCATTGCATTTTGTTACAAATAATTAAATAAAAAATGATACAACTCGAATGATCGACTTTAGTCGATGTCAATAAAAATCATTACTTACCATGAAATAAAATCAATGTCAGACTGTACAACTCCATTTTTATAAAGTCGGTTAAAATACGTTTGTTTTTATAGAAATATTGAACATTTGAAATGCTTTAATTAGACATGTAGAAAGAGATGATATTTACGGTTTTAGCTACTTAAATATTATCTTAAGTTAAAACCAATAAAAGTTAAAAAAAAAAAAACAAGCGAGTATGCATAGCCGGCAAAAAAACTTCTTAGCACTTTTCACCTTAATTTCACATTATGATCTAACAGTAGTAAAAGAGTTTCTCGATGGACTTTACGTAATAAAGTGTAAAAAAAGTTTTTAAGATTATTTTATTACTTAAAAAAAAAACAATAAAGTAATATTAATTTTATCATTCACTGAAATGGTTTTTAAAGCATACTCGTAATTACTATTGAAAAGAAGTAGGTAAAAAGGCCATACTAATAAATACTGTCATTAATGGTACCATTTAATTTTAAACGACTGATTGGTAAAGTTGGGTTCTCAACCCTTTATTTCTACTCAACATGACGTGTTAAGAAAACTTTTTCTTTTCATCTGTAACATTTTTTCTATACTCTAAAATAAAAAGCAAACTAAATTTAAAACTTATTTCTATGAACAGAACTGCTAGACTGCCGGGTCTCGGACTGGGGCGAATGGAGCCCTTGCCGCAACGATGGCGGCTGCGTGGGCTCAGCGCTGCGCACGCGCCGCGTGATCCGACGCCAGCGCCCCGGCGGACACCCCTGCCCCCCCACCGCGCAATCCCGGTGGTGCGCCACCAACTGCACCACGGCGCCACAACCCCCTGAAGACTGGCGGAACAACCTCACGTAATTCAAATTCAGAAGCCATTTTGACATTTTGCTCAGCTTTTTTTTTCAGAGGAAATTTTCGAATTAAAGCGTTTTGTTTCGTGCCAGGATTAGCTTTCCTCATCGTTTCTTTTTCGTATCTGTGTCTGTCCGTCCAAAGATAAGTTTGTTCAGTTCCGATTAAATCTTCATGCTTTCCTTTCAGTGTAAATTCGTGTGTAAAAATAAAATAAAAATTATGTATAAAATTAGTAAGAGACTGTCGATGTTTGGAATTAGATAGTGTTCCATTGTTTTTCGCTGTAACTAAGCAGGCTTCTTGCAAATCATTTTCATTTGTTTGTCAATTATTGTTAGAATAAGACTAGGGCTAAGTAAAGTCACATTTATTTCCCGTACGTTCTCAGAGTATATTAGGACTTTCATAATAATAACCTAATTGTTAATAATAGTACTTTATTTTCTAATTTGTATACAGTCTGTGTTTTATCTTTTGAATAATATTTACGTACCTACATTTTTCTGCTCTAGTACAAAATAATATCGTGTCTTATGCTAAATTAGATAAATTAAACTAATCTTATTTCGAAGTTTATTTTGTCTATAGCTGTAACGGTTTGCAAATATTGACATTTTCTGACAATATTAAAGGGGAGGGGGCTTAAATAATAAATAAAACATATCGTTTACCTAAGTGTTTCACTTGTGACAGAAATTCAATAAAATAGTAGTGACTTCTGACTCTAGTGGATGAAATGACTCCAAAGATGCAGCTTTTATTTTTCATACAAATAAGTGTAAAAAAGTTGAGTTTTCTTGCACATACACTAATAAATAATGTATGGATGTAAAGATATTTTGTGTATAATCACTTGAGTTCTTAACTTAAATCTAATAAAAAATTAAATACATAAATTACAGTATGTGCAAGAAAAAAACAGTGACATTAGTTAAGTCTGTATTTAGATTAATATATTTATAGATCAGCAAAGCCTTCTGCGTGGTTTTCTATTTTGGTATGTAAGAACTTTTCATTTTATATAGCAACTATTGCAATGCATGCTTTAAGTATTTTTTTTAAGAGAATCAGATATTCCTAGAATTTAAAGATACCCGCTGAAAACAGCATAGTTGCTTTTGCAAATGCCAAAGATCAGAATCTTGATATTGATCAAAATTGAAGTTACACTTTCAGTCAGCTCACATATTTTGTTTCCCTACTTTATCCTGCCGCAAATATTCCCAATGTTGCAAAGAAACTTCTGGAAAAGTTGGATTCACAAATGTAATCCGGTGTGGTCATGAATGATAAATTACATCTTGTTTGTTTGAACGTCTTTGTAAGAAATGGTGTTGCCATGCTTCGTGAATAAAAACGAAATAAAGCGTCCATTTGTTCAGTAATTGATGATTCTAAGTTTAAAATTTAAACGGTAACGTCACAAGTTTTTCCTCTTGCGAAAAGTTTGGATGTAATCAGAACATATTTTGAACAGGATTGGTTCAAGTTGTACAATGCACTCCTTAAACAAAGAGCGTATCAAATTAAAAATAGATAAAAGATTTGTATTCAGTAAGAATGGTGATGAATTGTTTATTACCAAATGAAACAAGTTCAAACCTTTTTAAAATAATAAATATATTTGCACTTTTATCTTAAAGGGCACTTACTGACTTGAATAGAATTCTAACTGAATTAACCTTTTTATAAAATGGGCAATTAAAGTCGGCAACTGAAACAACAATTAAAGTTAAAGTCAAAGTACAGCTTTACCTCATACGTGTCAATTTGACAAATGATAAATTTACAAGAATTTTCCAGTTACTTATGTTAAAATTAAATGTGAGTTGACAACATTTCTTATGTAGTTTAGTAATTTCCAAAATACCCTGTAATTTACATGAAGAAATATAGATTATTCTGAAATGGGTTAAGGTATAGAATATTGTAAAATAGAGCCAAAAATTAAAGCTAAAATGTTAACCTTAGTATATAACTATTGGAGTCTGTGTATTTTTTACAATGTAAATTATTCTCATTTCAATAATAAAATCTTAAATAACACAAGTTGTGTTTTCTTTCAAAGGACTTGATTTCTTTTAGAAACATCTTTAGTGTCATCGTCCTTATATTTAAACAAGCTGGGCGATTTCGTCCGCATTGTCGGTTTTTTGGATGAGACTTTGAACTGTAAAAATGGAACAGAACTTTCCAATGACAGACCCGAGAGGGTTATAAACTATTTTACAGAAACACATTTCATAGAATGTATCAATTCGCAGAATTTTGATTACATAGAAAGCTGATTTCTGCCGTAACCTTACTGTTTTCAGATTATTGTTTGGTAGTCACAGGTCTAACCTTTTTTTTTTTTTTAACGGAGAGGAAATGTCATTACGCATCGTCCCCCCCCCGGCCAGGGGCAGCCAAATGGGGGGGGGGGGGGGGTATGACGGACTCTCGACCACCTCAGTCTCCTGTGAGAGCTGAGGTGGAAGCATACCGTCTAAAACCTCTCCGGTGTTAACCTCCAAGGGGCTGGTAGCGGGAGCACCGTGGGCTGATTGCTATGCTACCACTGGGTGCCCCCGAGCCGCGCGCACACGCGCACTCGCGCCAAAGGAGGGAGGGTTCAGTTAACACATTGAACCCTTTCCCCAGACGTGTAGGACCATAGTGTGGGACCCTATCCCCACGGTTCTACTAGGGGTCCAGGTGGGCAGCGAACTGCCTCCGCCTTCGCCCCATACGTCTACGCCGGAGCGGATGCGCATCCACTGCTTCCTCGCGCTCCCGCTCCGCCGCCTCCTTCTGCGATATGATGCTCTCGCTGAAGGAGACGACCGCTAACCACGATCTCTCACTGCTCAGCATGGCCGACACCACGCTATGCAGCAGGTCTAACCTAACATAACTTACGTGACTCATGCTTAAGATAATCGGAAAACATTAAGGATTCAGCAGAAATTAGTTTTCTATGTAATGAAAACTCTGCGAAGTGATACATCCTATGCCCTATCCTAGTTTCTGTATAACAAAGGGACACCACCCGAAAGACTCCAATTAAACCTCAATCTGGTCGCCTAGATAAATCATTTTAAATAGTCTAGTACGATTACTGTAAGTTTACCACTGACAGAGTTTGCCTTCATTTAATTTTAAACTTAAATTTCATACAAATAAAGCAATAATTTGCAGAATAATTTTCCCCACGCCTACCGATTTAGTAATAACTTTTGTATTTGTTTGATATTTAAGCTGAATATTAAATTAAGGCGATCCAAGTGTCCGTGGTAAACTCAAAATAATTCTACCGTAATAAAATAACCTTGTGAGGAAAGAACTACTAACAGGGAGATTTTTGTAAGTGGGAATTTGAATCTAACAGCGAGGAGATAAAGTTCAGTTACCTTCCTCTTAAATATCATTATCATATTTGAAACAAATAAAAAAAAAGTTAGTAGTTATTTACGAGTACATAACAGTTTAAACTAGATTGCCTTGATTATGTACCTACTATTGCACACCTGCCCCCTATTTCACCATCTTGACAATGACATGTGATAGGTGACAATTCTGTATACATTGCAAAGTTAACACGCTGATACATCGCTGGGTTTCATATAAGCTGCGCCACGTACACTAAAATGTCACCTGTCAAGTGTCATTGTCAGTATGGTGAAATAGGGGGCTGATCTCACAGTGTGAATTGATTATTTAGTTTCGTGTCTTTACTTTTTCATGTAATAAGGTTAAAACGATATTGCGTTTTTTTTTATGTTAATGAGAAGGCTTACGAGCACTCAGGCCACCTGATGGTAAGTGGAATCCGAGCCCCATAGACATTTGAATTCACAAAACTATAATCCTAAGACCTCAAATGCGTTACCAACCCTGAGGACTAAGATGGAATGTGTTTTAGACTAATATTTTTTCGCATAATTGTTTTCGTATAATTTGTATTGGCATAATTGTACTGTCGTGTAATAATAGTTTAGCATACTCCTTTTTTAGCATATTAGGCTATTAGAATAATTTTTGTTGGACTAATTTGTATTTGACTAATACACATTATGCATATTATTGTTTGGGCATTGTTAGATACTTAAGGTAAAATTAGGTCACGTTAGGTACATTAGGTTAGGTTAGGTTAGTATGATATCCATTTTGTAATGATGCCAATTAATTATTATGACTTTTTGCAATTATGCTATTTGACGTTAGTCTTGATGACAATTATGCTTACTGTATTTATGCTTTTTAATGTTATGCGTAATAATATATGCGTAAAGATGTTTTTAACACAGTTGCTCAAAAAGTGGTACTTTTCGTAGCTGTATACTTATCGTGCGGAAAGTTGGATATTTCGCACTAGTGCGTTTTACTTTTCCAATTTTTTTAAACGTAGTTTTGTTTCAACTTCCAAGCCAATCCAACCATAGAGTTTGTATGTTCAACCACGTCATTTAGCATTGAAACTATACATAGGTAAATAATTTTAAATATTAAAATTACATCGAATCGAATCCACCTTTATGCATTACTGCTGGTTAATAGCGGATTATACTTTTTGATTTTTAAGTATAGGAAATTAAATTACTATGTAACATATTTTTTTATTTGGCTGAATGGTCACAACCGTTGCCATTTTATTAAGTCTGTACTACAGACTCTGTAGTTATCGATTAAAAGTAAAATTGTCTCTTGTAATAGTTTTATTTACTGAATAATTTTTGTTTCATTGATATTTTTTCGCAAATGTATTAAAAAACGTCGTTTGATACACATGCGGAACTGTCATTTTAACTCGTCCCGAGTCTTGTCCCTCGCTTGCAGCTCGGGCCAAGACACCTCGGGACTCGTGTAAAATGACATACTTTCCGCACTTGCATCAAAATGTACTATTATGCACATCATTATTTCGGCTAAAAGCAATAATGCGTAACACTATTATTACAAATAATTTTATGCCATCCAATAGAGAACCGCATAAGGTAGCTATGTAGGTTTTAGGTATATTTTCTATGCCGACTCAGAGGAAAATGAGGTTGGATAATTATGTTCACGAAGCTCATGGGACGAGAGGCAATGTTTACATTAGAAAAGAAAAAATGTGCCCCACTTCAATATGAGGTAATTTAATTTCTTTTGCCGGGAACTTTTACTAATACGTTTTCATTTATGAGTTTTCATTGGGTATTTATGAAAATATTGTTAACTACCTTTTCCTTCTCGTATTCGTTTATTCAGAAATTAACTTAATGTGAATCAGTAACGTGTAAACTTTCTAAAATGAATTGAAAAAAATCTTTTCTGTGTTTGTTCCCGAGATTTGTACTATATTTTAAATTTCACTGATGCGCTTGGCAGTGAAGGTGTAACGAACAGGCGCCCGGACGAACTCACTTTCATATGTATGTTCGAAGGAAAATAAAGATAATTATAAGTTGTTATATTAGGTGTGGCTCCGACTCTGCGTGACGACGAAGAGCGGCGAGCGACTACAACTAAATACATAGAGATGTAAGAGTATCTATAAACAACTAGCGGCCCGCCAGCGGCTTCACCCCGCTGCAAACTTTTGTCCTTCCCGGTGATTTTTTCAGTTTTTTTCTTTCATAAGAACCTTCTCCTGACAGTAACAAGCACAATAAAAAAAGAAATAGCGAAATCGGTTCAGCTGCTCTCGAAATTTGCGCTTAGCAGCACATTCAGCGATTCATTTTTATTATCTAGAATAGATGCCACGACTTCTAGCCGGCGTCGAGGTTATTTTCAAGTAAAAAACCTTAAAATCTGCGCAAAGTCATAGTGAGGGATCGTATCATGATGTTAAAACCTCCCAAGGTCAAAGGAGCGATAAATATTTATAGTGTTCATACAGTTCTGTTGCTTTCGCTGCCCGTTACTTGGTAAGATGTTAAAGCTCATAATTCATAACTCTACCTTTTTTACATAAAATGGGATTATTACTTACATTGTGTTTATAAGTGATTCAATGATAGCAAAGCACCGTATTAACTACAGCAATATTTTTTTTTTTTTTTTTTTATGTTAAGGAGAAGGCACACGAGCACTCAGGCCACCAGATGGTAAGTGGAATCTGAGACCCATAGACATTTGAATTCTCAAGACTATAATCCCAAGACCTCAAATGCGTTGCCAACCCTGAGGACTAAGATGGAATGCCTCTATGCTAGTAATTTCACCGGTTGTCTTATCCCCACACCGGAACACAATAATGCGAACACTGTTGCTTGGCGGGTGGTTAATGGATAAGATGGTGGAAGCGATGTATTTCGAAAATCATATCTAAACAGAAAGGAATCGATAAAAAATAATACGAGGCTCTAAATCACACTTTTAATGTAACAAAATAAAGATATCCCCTAAACGAGCATCTACTTAATCTGGTAAATAAACTTGGTCTTAGCTTACAAGTAATTTATTTTCATAGGCAATATTCCCTTAATTAAATTTTCAAAGGCAAATTGATTTGGGTTTGTGCCTTAGCATCAAACACAACTCACAGTAGAGAAATTGTGGTAGTAGTCGTAACGCTCGTAAATATTCAATCTACAGTTCAAGGTAATTATGTTATTATCGATCTTTAGTAACCATCCGGGGAATAAATCATAAATCGAGACTTAATCGCGTTATAACTAATGGCGGACGAAGGAGGCAAATTACGTTAAAATCAGGTTAAACGATAAATGTAATATGGATATGACTACAATTGGGTTAAAAATGAGAACATAAAAGCAAAATAGTTACATAATTTTATGTGTGTAGTAAATAATCATATTTTTATCTATATTACATAGTTCACTATCCTCTTAATATGGTGAAAATTACCTCTATACATCTACAGATGTAAGAGGTGAGTATTCGTAAAGTGATACCTCACTATTATTAGGATTATAATCATAATCTGGAATTCTGTCTACAACTGACTTTGTTTCATTATAGAATGAATCAGAAGATGTCAACATCATGCAAAGTCTTACAGCATCTAAAAGTGCTTTACTTATTTTATTATCATGGAATAGATATAAACACCTAATAGTTAAGATAAACTCAAAAGGTGATTATTTACAAGTGGCCCGTACTTTCTTAATATACTAATTTTAATTATGTACTATAGAGGACAGAGGTATTGACTTCCTAGACTAACAAACAAAAACGGCATATGTTTCCATATATTACTCGAAATTTAATAAAAGTCTTATCCATCTTATGCTTTCGTGACCACATTGCATCCATCATCCGCCCTTTAGTTATAACTGCGTTACAACAAGCACCGTGATCACGAGAAAAATAAAGTGGAGGATGTGCGTCGTGTGAATTTTTCGACCTGCCCGCACTTGGTTTTGTTTTTCTTCATTCAAACATGTCATTATAGCGATACACTATAATGATATACACTACTTTCGCCATGTCCGTCCGTCCGTCCGTCCGCAGCCTAGTGCAAAGACTATTAGTACTAGAAAACTGCAATTTGGCATGAATATGCGTATTAGTCATGTCAACAAAGTGGTACAATAAAAAGTAAAAAAATATATATATTTTTTCTCGTCTACCCTATAGTGTAGGGTGCCGTTGGATAGTTCTTTTAAAAATATTATGGGTTAGTGTAAACAGTTTTTTAATTATGTAATCCGATTGATGAAATATTAAGCTTTACAGCGCAAATTTTTGTTAGACTCAAGTGCACCCCCCCCCCCCCCCTACAGCCAAAACTACAATCTAAAAATCTGAAAAAAATCTTAAATGGAAGAACATATAACCAATTTTAAAGGAAAACTATTACGACTAAGTAGACATCATTGGTTCTTGAGATACAGGCGATTAAAGTGTTTGTAGTGGTTTTTTTATTCTGAAATTATATTTTTGACAGATTTGTTATACATTCATTCCCGGTTTATACCATTGAACTAGTAAACTGGGTGAGAATTTAGGTTACGTACAGAAAAGATTTTATTGCCTCCCTTTAACCCTTTATCAGGGGGGTTATTATGACATAGCATGACATTCAGTTCATTTTCCAGCGAGTGTAAATGACAGAGCTTTAGCAGGTGTAAACTGAACTGCATAGCTATGTCATAATAAACCCCCAGATCAGCTCTTACACATCATAAAGATGTTATCAAGATACAGAGATATTTCAAATGTTAGCGCATTCTATTAACGGAACGTGGTTGAAAATAACTTACATAATTTGAACTAAAAACTCTGAGAAAGTAATAAATTAAGAGTCATAATATTTTAATGTTATAAAGTGCTAACAAGTAATCTATAGCTGTGAACTTACTTTGGCTCAAACTTTGTGTGCTAAATCACGAGACATAAATATAGCTTTATGCTCTCAAGTTAGTGAGGTGAATGAACCTCAGATTACGCCAGGCACGTTTTACATTTCAGTTTGAACATGCCTGATAGCTCTACCAGATTTGACTCATTCGTCACCGATCATAAAACTGAATATTAAAATCTCAGCTGCTTTGCACCAACTGTAACGTATTCAATGGTAAAATCTGAAGTATGGTATAATACTTAGAACCCTTAGAAGGAGTGGCCATTCAAGAGATTAGGAGTTTATTTCATGTAACAAATTAAACTTAATAAAGTTATACATAGTGTTAGACGGAAAAATATGGATTGCGAACATCACTAATTTTATAACGCATCCCTATTGCATTTGATAGATAATACGCTCTCGGTGTCTGTGGAAGTTTGTCTTGGCGGCATTGTGCGCTTGGTAGATTATATTTTGTTATTTTCGGATTATACATAGTCTTGAAATAGTACATTTTGATGGGTAATTATCTCAACCACATTTTTTGAGCGGCGGACGTGATAATTGGGGTGTAAAGTACATGTATTGGAAAACTATTTATTTTATAAATAACCTACTCAAAGTACCATATTGAGCCAAAGTTAAAATTATTATTAACTTATTATATTTATCGTAAAAAAATATTTTCAATCCAAAATCAATTTTGGTGTCGTGTCCTGTACTTCCCGCATATACTGATATGTCGTGGTACAAACTTATTAAGCCTCAACTAGACTTATATTTTAGTTATCTGTATTCTTTATTAGTTGAGGTATTTTAAAATGTATCAATTATTGCATTTGCAAGTAAAAAGAAACTGGGAGCAGTGTAAATAAAACTGTCCAAGCGAAATAGTTAATTTTGGTGGTGAATATTGAAATTGATTTTATGATCGAACGAAACGTGATTAAACAAACAAATATAGCGTCAGATGTTCGTTCAGTTTCACTCCAGCAATAGGCTGTGAAAGATTTGTACCATCTTTCTGCGTCTTCCCGCTAAGCACATAAGTATCTAATTTTGGTGGTATGAAATACACTTTATTAATCGTGATAACTTAGATAAGTCATTATTTCGCAAAAAGTTTTGTTGTGTGATAGTTTTTTCAAGTATGTTTATGGTGTCTTTTTAACTGTAACGAGTTAAGTTTTTGTTAAACTAAAACATTTGTTTTTAATTTAAAAAAAATGTTAAATTTTATAATTTTGGTGGTACAATTTTGGTAGCTTTTGCGAAACACCAAAATTATCAAAATTTCTGGTCTCCACCAAAATTATTTAAACAACAAATAATCATTATTTATAATATTAGAAACTTACGTTTTGGTTTTTCAAAAATAACAAGGAAGATTCCCTAACGATTATATTTTAATTAGCCCGATATGTTATTATTGATCGTGAGTTTTTCAAAGAAAAGTAATTTTGGTGGATAATAACAATTTTGGTGGTACATAATTAGTAAAATCGTTTTATCTTAAAAAACACTTGATATAATAAAGGGCCATTTTAACACTGTTTTATAATGACTAATGACGTCACTTAAACGTTTAATTGTAAACCCTACTAAGAAAATAAAAAATACCACCAAAATTAGGATAATTTGACGCTTGTTGAAATTCGCCCTGATACAAGTGCGGAAAGTATGTCATTTTACACGAGTACCGAAGTATCTTGGCCCGAGCTGCAAGCGAAGGACAAGGCTCGGGACAAGTTAAAATTACAGTTCCGCACGTGTATCAAACAACGTTTTTTAATACATTTAAGAAAATATATAAATGAAACAAAAATAAATCAGTAAATAAAACTAATTACAAGAGACAATTTTACTTTTAATTGAAACAGACTTTATGAAATGGCAACGGTTGTGACCATTCAGCCAAATAAAAAAAGGTCTAAATTACCTATATTTAAAAATCAAAAAGTATAATTCTCTATTAACCAGCGGTAATGCATAAAGGTGGATTCACATTACGCCGTACTGGGCTGGGCCCGGTTTTCGCATGGTGTAATGTGAATTCACCTTAATACGCAACTATCTAATGATTCGTAATACTAATTCAGATTCAGCCATATTGATTGCTGATAGAGCCGTTTTTTTAAATATTACCTAGATACATTTTATGTGCGTATGTATGTATGTATTTAATTTATATATTTTAAATTATATTACTCATGTATAGTCTCAATGCTAAATGACGTAATCAAAAAGTGGTTGAACATGCAAACTCTTTGGTTGTATGCACGGCTTGGAAGGTGAAACACAATTATATTAAAAAAAATGGAAAACTGTAACGCACTAGTGCGTAATATCCAACTTTCCGCACGATATACAGCTACGAAAAGTACCACTTTTTGAGCAACTGTGTTAAAAACCAATTTGCGTGTATTAATAATAATTATACTAACTTCCCGATGAGCTAAAAACTTAAACATTTATGACATGGCTTGAACATGGTGTAATAATACGAAACCTAAACTGAGTTAGTAACATTTTATTTTTTTAAGGTTATGTATTAAAAGACTCGCGAATAAAAAATCCTTATTAATGAACAAGCTCTAAGAGTTGGCAAGGTTTTATCGGTTGAACTACCATCCCCTTAACTCCAAGGATGACATCAAAAGATTGGATCCATTTCTCAATTGGCCGGTCTCCCTGACCGCTCACTTCACTCTTTACGACTTCGCCGAATCGTACGTAGTCAAACTTTTCCAATCCTTTCGCCAACCCCAGAACGAGTTCTAACAGCTTAATTTTAGGATTCATAATGGCACCAGCCGGAAATCTTAAAGTTCTGTCCTGTTTAATGCTCTGCGAAGTCGAGTTCGTTACGTAGATAGAATCTTTAATTTCCTCCAGTTGTGTCACTGTCATTCGTTTTACAAAAGGCCGTTTATATTAGAATCGAGGAGTGTGAATTATGCGAAGACTCCTGAGTGGTTATTAGTGGACGAGAAGAAAAGTGGGACAACCCTTTCGAACAATGCTTATTTAAAGTTAGGCGGTCGATATTTAGTAGCTTGAAGTGAACATTGTTATTCAAAGAAACCCATTAACCAATTTCATTCTAGTAGCTGAAATATGAGGTGTCCGACTTAACAAATTCCATGCAGGGTCACAAGACTGAAAGTATCACAAGCGTACTTCTATATTTATTTTTATATATTGGCGATAGTGTACGCTCTACTAGATGTGAACACGGCATGATTATAAAAAAACTAGGTTTAACAACTCCAGGCTCCAACAACTAAACCATTCACGTTAATAACATTACAGGATTATCGGGCAAATATTTGTGTGATGAGATCGAGTATTTGTTCCGGAGTCATGGATGTTTCGATGTATTTAAGTATACATTTCTCTATATAAGTTTATCGTTGTCTAGTACCCATAGTACAAGCCTAGAGCTTGGTTTACTAATGTTTGGTCAAAGAACTTTTCCCAAACTGAGTAATTTCCCAAACATATCATTTGGGCAAACGCTTACTTTTCCAAAACTGTAAACGTTTCAGAATTTTGATAAAACTAACCTAACCTAATCTATAGGGTTCTATTCTACACGATGGTCCTGAAATAATTACAGTTTCGGAATAAATAGGGTTTGCCCAAATGATGTTTTTGGGAAATGAATCATCCGAGAAACGTTTTTGTGCGAAACGTCAGTGCACCCTAGAGCTTAGTTTGAGACTAGGTAAATATTCCCCTGTTTTTTTTTTTCTTTTATCCTTTTGGAATATAGAGTATGTAACAGCCTTTTGGCCGAGACCACAGAACCAGTGAATAAGTAAATCGAAACAGTCTCTAATTTCATTGCATAGGCCTGCAACAATGTCTGATCTTTGAAAAGGTAATGCAAATGTCTGATGGTTGAAAACTGGACTAGTTCAACGAGATACTGAAAGGGCTAAATTCCTAGATATATGACTATAACCCTGTTCCTTTTTCTGACTGGAATGTGATAGGCTAGGATAGCTTATGTGCCCAAATAGCACATAGTATGTCAAAAGCGACGCATTAGCTTAAAGAGAGTTTAGTTTACTTTATCAGGTCACTCTGTTCATTAGATTTTAGATAAAGTCGTTTTATCATGTTATCATATGTTCCAGTACCTGTCACTAATATACTGGTAAACTTGTCATGTTTGTGAAAAATTTGGTTACAGAGTTATTGGTATTGACAGAATAATCAAGAATTATATTTAGAATTATTGGTATTTCTGTAACTCTGCCTACCCCATTCTGGGAGTGAAGGCGTGATATTGTGTATGTATGTTCCAGTATATTTTGATGCCGAGGTGACGACTGTACCACCGAGGAATCCACCAAATAATAGAGTTATGTTGTTCGCCAGCATTGGCGCCGGCAGAAGAAATACTGCTCAAGTTATAATTATAATTCAAGTCGAGTAAATAAATTGTTAATCGAAATAACAGACGAAATAAAGTGACTAAGTTTGTTAAGATAATTACATACTATTCTGCAGTGCTGCAGAAATACCAAAGAAGGCAGCTAACTGCAAAGTAGTAATCAAAGCATTCTATACTTTAAAGATAGCTACATTTAATTTAAAATTGTTAAACTATTACTGTGTAGTTAGCCGCCTTCTCTGGTATTACGGCAATATTTATATTGATTAAAAACTATAATCAGACCTGATATTTCTTAAAAAGCCCAACCGATTTTTATGAAACCTAGCTAGCTAGCTAGCTAGATGAAACTAGCTTTATTTAAAAAAAAAATGCATCTGAATCGGAATAGATTAGGAGCAAAGGTGTTACAGACAGACACAGACATACACAGATACATCATCTCCTGCCATTATCTCAGCTTATTTGGGGTCGGTCCAACATGTCTTTTTCTTCCATACTTCTCTATAAGTTAGACACCATCTCGGTTTCTCCCTTTCTAACCATATCTCTCACACAGTCCACTCATCGTTTCTTTGGTCTTCCCCTACTCGTATTCCCTGACTACATTTTACTCATTCCTCCGCATCACATGCCGATGCCATGACAACCGATTTCCACACAACTTTTCAGTCACCACACATTTCTCGCTCTATCCATTCGCGTAACACCACACATCCCCCTTAGCATTCTCACTTCAGCCGCATACAATTGCCTTTCATTTATTCCTTTCGCGGCCCAACATTCTGATCCATACAAGACATCAGGTATAACCGTCAGGTACATACGTTAAAATTAAAACACCCCTTTTTGTGCGTAGGGGGTTAGTTAAAATAGGTTTCTCAAAACAATTTATTTGAACCCTATGATTGTTGAAAAGGTTTTAGACATATATCTATTGAAATTATAGGATAGGTTAGGGTAGTTTTTTAACCCCTCAGCTGCCGTAAAACCAAAGAAGGCAGCTAACCGCATTGTAATATTATAACTATTTTAATTTTAATGTGGTTACCAATAGAGTACAGAATGCTTCGACTACCATAATAACAGTTGCCTTCTTTGCTATTACGGCAGACTGTAGAAAAACCCAAATTGGGGCTTGAGATAGAGCAGAACAAAAAGTAAAGAAGATGAGAAGGCGAAAGAGCACACCGGTCACATGAAGGTAAAGTGGGATCTGTGACCCATACACAATTGCATTCTCCCATTTTAATTGCATGGGGCCAACCCTGATCACTACGATGGAATGCTATGCTAATAATTTCATTGGTGGTGTTATCCCTACACTAGAACGAAACAATGCGAACACTGCTGGTTTTTTACAGAATCTGAAAAAAATATGCATTATCCTACTAATATTATAAACGCGAAAGTTTGTAAGTATGGATGTTTTTAACTCTTTCACGCAAAAAGTACAGGATGGATTTAGGTGAAATTGGCCTGAAAATAGCTTATACCTTGGATCACATAGGCTATCTTTCATGTCGCTATTCTGACTTATGCGCGTACGAAGTCGCGGGAGGAAGCTAGTAATTCATAAAATTTTGGACAAATGAAATAGTTGGAAGCGCAATTTCAACCTTATGCTAAGTAACAAAAACAATGTAAAAAGTTACATAAAGTGTGGTCAGATAAAAGCGATGGCAGGGTGCGGCGTGTCACACGCGGGCAAATTCCCTATAATTGAGTTTTCCACTAAACGCGAGGGCGTGTAGTGTGTAGAGGCCTTGATAGCGCAGAAAACTATTAATTATTTTTTTATCAATTAACGGAAAGTTATTTTGGGCAGAATTTTTTTTTGTTTATCAGGGTTGGCATTTTTATATTAAGTCAATAAACCCTCTCTCCAATTTTACTTATAGACCTTAGTCGCCAAAAGGGAAAACTTTATATTCCTCCTCCTGATGAGAAAGGGATAAACGATTTCTACGCGAATTAAGTTGCGAAGTTTTGTGTGTGTGTTTTAATTTGTTACTCCTTCACGCTGGAACGCCTAGACTGATTTGGATGAAATTTAGAACAGAGATATAAAATACCGAGGGAGTAACAATCATCGAAATCTATGCGGACGAAGTCACGGTCAGAAGCTAGGAAACGACACATTATTTTTACGAAATTATATTGATCAATAGTTATTGTAAACCCGAAATTATTATTGAAAACTGTTTGTCACTTTGTTCATCGTAAAGTAGGTTTAATTAAATTCATGCATTTTTAACACGACCCCATCATCAGCAGCTTCAATTAATTTAACACGTGCAAGCAAGTATTCAATTATTAATGTAGTAATTCCCAGATCAGTTCCGGTCTATAAATTGAAAATTCTGTTAGGTATACATTCTGTTGGCAACACCAAATGTAACGTCAAAAATTTTACTTTACTTTACCTGTGAACACCTGGAAATGCCGACTGTAAACGAGGAAGTCAACAAATTCTGCACACGATACAAAAGTAGACTTGAAAATCATTCAAACGTACTAGCAAGGAGTATTCTAAATACCGATAATAATACGCGACGCCTGAAGAGATGGCAAATTCTGGACCTCGATCAAAGACAATGATTGTCAAATTATAATTAAAATGGGATGATGTTCACCGGAACAGCACCCATACACTTGTTACAGTCACCAAATCTGATTATGACTTATACTGCCGATCGCAGATGAGAATAGAATAGAAAAAAAAAACTTTATCTGTGGCGACTACCTAGAACCTAGAACGAACGAACGTGTTGTATTGTGGGCGCTCTCCTTTTTTGTATCCCATTCTATTTCCTATTTGTTCCTGAGTCTTGGATGTTTTCTATGTATTTCTTTATACCGGGTGTGGCCTGTAATAGGAGCAATAAATTGAGAGATCGTTTCCACACCACAAACGTAACAACATTTATTCTACAACTTATGAAAATAACTTATTGTTTACTAAATATTAATGAATTAAGATTTTCCAAGCAAGCAATGTATTGCAAAAACTACGAAGTTTCTAGGTTGGCAGTAGATGTCAACTAGACTATTATTGGATGGAGTACATTGAAAATCCTATTTAGTTTGTTTTAAAGTTGTAGAACAAATGTTGCTACGTTTATAGAGTAGAAAGGATCCCTCAATGTATTGCTCCTATTACTGGCCACACCCGGTATAGGTAAGTATATCGTTATTTAGTACCCATAGTACAAGCCTAGAGCTTAGTTTGGGACTAGGACAATCTGTGTGACATTGTCCCGTGACTTATTTTTATTAATTATGCTTTATAAATTCATTTATTCTCTGTTTGTGAGTATTAAAGAACGCGACCTTACTTACGTACAGTCCACATACTCCTAACACATTCAACAGTAAGAATATTAAACAACGTTACGCTTAAAATATCAGTGGGGCTAGACGAGTTGCATTCGACAATCGTTAGCGATTAGGTATGTTTCGATTGAAAAATATATGGAATTGACGTAAGTGTCACGTTACTATCTCGGTGGCTTACGCCAATTCCACACATATTTCAATCGAAACATAAACGCTAACGATTGTCGAATGCAACTCGTCTAGCCCCACTGACACGTTATGTCTCTAGTAAAAGAGACGAGTTTGATATTTATGAGCCCAATGGGGAACAACATATATTATTATTAAATTAAAGCTGTTAATGTATGTTTTGTGTGTGTCAATACATGTCAAAATATGCGTGTGTAAATTGTAATTAGTAAAATCAATTAACCGTTTCATTGTTTATCGCTGATTCATATTAATGTTAGTTAATTAAGTATAATCCTGCTAGAACCAGAGAATAATTAGCCAATTTTAATTATATAATTTAAAGCAACGTGAAGCATGATTTACTATTTTGAACTAAAATGGCTAACACTTACTATTATAATAATAATAATTGGGAATGGTGGTGGCCGAATGGTCACAACTTATTTGCGATGTTGCCGTAATTTTGTTTTTTTATTAACTTATACCAAGTTCATCAATTGTTATTTTGATCATCATAATGTAGCTATATTTTACACCTTTTTAAAGTCAATATGCATTATATACTTACGCTATATTTATTCGTACATATTTTTACCTCGTCACCTACAAATAGTTGAACGCCAGGGTTCAGTTAAAAACCAGCGCTGTGGCTCCGACTGCAGTACATGCTGATCTGTCCTATTTGATATCACACTACAGTGCAGCATTTCTAATTTTACACTAATCCTATCTTTTTTTTGTACAGCCGAGTTCTCAGATACACATATTTGTACCTTATGCCATTGAAATAAGGTGCAAAATTGTATAAATATTTAAGAACTTATTTCACAGTTGTATCAGTGTGTTTTTGTCAAATAAATGCAATTAATAAATGTTGGGTTGAGTTTAATCGCTTTCATAAGACAAGGTTCGTACATTCGGCCTTATAAGTAGCTGCACACTTTGGTACCTTGTCGCTTTAACGCCTTTGAAAGATTAGTGCAGCAGTCCAAACATAACGTTAAAGTGAGAAAGCACTAAAGTGAGCAGCTACTTGTGCTTAAATAGCGCTTTGCACGGTCAACTTTATTAGTAACTGCGCAATTATTTTCCCCACAAGTTTTCGTGAGCTTTAAGTCCGTTAGTACAAATAAATGACAATCACGACTGGCAATCAACCTCACACAGGATCATGGCTGATTCTGAATAAGTTATTGATGTGCTTCTATTATTAAAAAACAAATATTAACTTCTACAATCTGTGCACTGTAGGATGGTGCCTGTGACTGCCGTTTTTCATAATATCCATCACTTACTGTCTTCAAAACTATTAACTTTCTTTGTAAACGTGTGTCTTCCTTAAACCTGACATTGGCGAAATCATAGTGGCAACACAAATGAAAAGCCTCAAAGCAAAATTCTATCTCTACCTATCTCTATCACATACTGTACTCACAAGCGAGGTATTTAAAAATAGGCGATTATTTATTTAAAAACCTGAACGGCGTCGCTAGGTTTGTACAAATGTCGTATTTATGAAAGGTAAAGAAACCCGTGTAATACGTGTTTAAATGCGCTGTCGGACGCACCATCCTACAGTGCACAGATGGATGTTCTCAAGGACTTGAGTTTTCTTTTTTTAAATTAACCTCAGACTAAATTTTTTCGTTTCGAATTTTGAAACAACAACGAACATAAAAATAAACAATTGAACACCATCGATCCTTTTTATATTCAGCCCGGGGATCAAATCACGTTCTAATTTCAAAATAAGAACAAAACAATGATCGGCACGAGAGGAAAGAGTGATCACCAATTACTGGAGGCACTAACGATTGCACGATAGCAATTAGTAGAGGATCGAGGCGAGTAATATTGTTCAATTTTATTAGTTTCATTAGCTGCTAAAATCATGGAATTGGTTGCTTTGTTTCCCTTTATTGAGCAAAGTAAAATCAGTTATCAGGTATCCTTTTTAATTGAATTGTCATTGATTAAATAATAAAACTTGTGTATCCACGCAGCATGAGTTGAGCATAATACCTTACCTTTTCCTAAGCTGTCTGTCATAATGATTTTTTCCTACTCCTGTACTTTTATCTGTCATTTATATAGTCACGAACACTAATGTAAGAATCAGAATCAGAATCAGAATAATCTTTATTCAAGTAGGTTTACAAATAATAAACTCTTTTGAAACGTCATAGTAGCGACTTAGCCTAAATTGACTGCAGGTTCAAATCGCGACCGATCAGAGAAGAACCTGTAAGAAACTCTGTCGGATGTAAGAATATAGATAATATGTCCGCAGAACATTCCGTAGAAAACTCTATCTAGTCTATTCCTCTTAACAGCACTTGTGCTTTTACGAGCCAAAACGACATGCCACGACCAATCAAAATACTTCACCAAATTAATCCACCAATCACAATACACATTGACTGTCAATCGGAACGTTAGGTTCTTTTTGGTATGTAAACTCTTTTACTAATTTAACTCTTTAAAAACATGGTATCAACCAACCAGAATGCAGCTATATTAAAATCGACCAATCAGGTAAAAGAACTCATTTCTCAAATCATTAAAGGTGTTTTTTAGTCCCTATTTCACAAGTTAAATCGATTGTGCAACTTTTTTTAAATATAAAACCTGGCAAGTGCACATCAATTTAAAAACAAAGTTAACCATAGACACATATTTTGTCGTTTTCGAATGTTTCCTGCTCGTTTGTTTGTTGTTCTGTGCTTCGTTCGTTCGTATTCTAACCTAGGTATATTAATAAAATTTTGTTAATTTAATTTTGCATTTTATTTGAAACCTAGTCGTAGAAAAAGTATTGTATGCAACGGTGTATAACTAAGTCAAAAAATACTCGTGGCGTCTTGCTTTACAATGTTCGCCTGCGGCTCACATCGTAATCACACCACTCGTCTTTTTTGACCTCTCTTATAAAACTGTTGCATAAACTACTATTAGGTCATAATAGAGGCGACTAAGGGAATAAGGGCTTGTAGTACTGTTAGGGGATGGACTTGCAACCTGTAATACACTGGTAAAAATCTTAGCCTGATTGTGCAAAATGTGGTTATATAATTATCAGCAAGTTTAGTATTGTTGATATTCTGTAGTTCTGCTTACCCCACTCTGGGAATGAAGGCGTGACGTTCTGCATGCATGCAGGTAATAATTATCGCAAGACACAATGGTTTCAAGTTATTTGCTTCTGCCAGCGACTTCGTCTGCGTAGATTTCGATTGAGGAAAAGTAGAAATCCAACCAGCCGTTGCAAGAGTCAACAAATTAACACACTCACAAACTTTCGCATTTATAATATTAGTGATATAGTTCTTCTGACTACCTTAATCAATATCTTAAGAGGCCGTACACGAAATTTTGCCGGTTTTGCTTATTTTCGTGATTTTACAGTTTAAATACTGCTTTTCTATAAGTTTTAATGCACATCATGATATATCATTTCAGTTATGATCGAATAAATAAGTTACGAATAAATGAGCTACTTTTTTATTTTTGTCGCGATATCAAATTCGGGATTTAGGTTTTTTTTTAAACATTATATATTGCTAATTTCTTTTTAATTTTTGGATGTATTTTTAAGCTAAAGGATTGATTTTGAACTGAAGTTTATTACTGTTGTTTTAATTTTATGAACGAGTGTTTTAAGAAGCCGAAATTTAACACTATTTTTTGTCCATTTTCCATAAAATTTTATCAAGTTAATTATTTTTGTACACAAAAAATATATATAAAGGTGGTAAAAAGTAATTCATTCATTTTTTAGACGACTTTTACAGCAATCAATTGTATTTTTTTCATACCTTTAAGACGTCAAAACGATTCGTGAATATGCGATATTCTAATCCTCTTACAGCAAAATTCACAAAACAGTCGCCGGTTTCAGATCGATTTATCAAAATTAAATACTAAAAACGAAAAGATATTTCATACATTCGTTAAAAATTTAAATTAACGTTCCTGTTGCGCATTCAAATTTGTAGAAATAAAGTATTTCAACAGTAAAATCACGTCTGTAAAATCAAGAAAATCAGCAAAATCGCCAAAATTTCGTGTACGGCCTCTTAAGCCTGAACGTTTTTTTTTGGTGGCAAAGAGAAGGCAAACGAGTATAGAGGCCACCTGATGGTACGTTGGGGCTGCCAACCTTTAGGACTTAGACAATATGAAATGCCTCTAAGCTTCATCCACCGGTTATTTTACGGTAAGAAACAGACGGCTAAGATGGTATTAACACTACTGTTTTTCTTTCTTTCATGTAAAAACTAGGATACAATTTACGGCATTTTTAAATTGGTTGTGATAATATATGTTAGAAGTCGTTTTTATACATCCAAGCAGGGTTTGAAATAATTATACGACATATATTATAGTCATTCTTTGTCAAATTCTCTAATCTCTCCATCTCTTGGGCAGGGTTGGAACCGGTTTAAAAAGTACCGGTTTATTTCGGTTTTGCTTCGAACTTTTGTAGGGAACTCGAGCGTTTTGAGAACTTTATTTTACATACATACATACATAACGTCACGCCTTTATTCCCAGAGTGGGGTAGGCAGAGCTACAGAATACCATCAAATAATTCTGTAACCACTTTTTGCACAATCAGGCTAAGATGTTTACCAGTGTATTAGTGACAGGTTGCAAGCCCATCGCCTAACAGTACTACAAGCCCTTATTCCCTTAGTCGCCTCTTACGACATCCACGGGAAGACATGGAGTGGCACTATTCTAACCCGGCAACCACATGGGGCAAGAACTTTATTTTAACCTCAATTAACCGGTTTAATACACAAGCGGCGAGTCGAAAAACAAAAGTTATGTATTGAATAAAAACTCTAAGCGGTGCTTGTTTATCGCGCGTGACATGTGTCTGGGTTAACCGGTTTTATTAGAGTGAAATCGGTTAATTAAAAAATAACTTTGTACAAACGTTCCTCCAAAAACTGATTTATGCACACGGAACCGAAATATAACAGTTTTGCGTCTAGTACATAATAACGGCTTGCAAATTTAACCGGTATCCGAGCTCTGCAGTGCTGTTTGAGTTTCATTCTACAGCCCACAAGCCAAAATTACAATTTAACTGATACTATTAAGCATATCCCTCTAGAGCATAATATACCCCTTTCTAATACTCAACTAGAATCCAACGAAACAATCACAACCACTACAATAGCCACTCAAACTCGGAAGATTTACCTCAGATGTCTTAGGGAGGGCTCATTTCAAATTAATCAAGACCTGCAATATCCAAAACAAGCAAGTTACATTAGTACCGTCTCTTTTACTCGTCACATAGAAAAGCATTAAGAGAAAGGGATAGAATTCACGCTACATTAAACTGGAATTTTGCTCTTGTTAGAAGAACATCGAAACTTATACAGAACGTTCACGGTAAATTAGTCTTTGTTTGATGTTGCAGAGGGAATAATTTGCGCTGATCATCGATTTGCTTATATGCTGTTTCTATGTAAGAGGGCAGTTTGAGAGAAGGGTTCCAAAAGCTGACAGAGGCAGGATAATCTCTTATAATCCAATTGTATGGACCCCTTAAATGTCGGTTGTCAAAAACATTGATATAGGCACTTAATTAATAAATTATTTAGCCTTTCTTAGTGCCTGAATCTAGAGGGAGTGTAAATGTATAGAGTAGTTAAAAGTTATTTTTGAAACAATGACGTATTTAAGAAAAGTTATTTTAGAGTTTTGGGAAGCAAATCGGCAAAATTAGAGGATAAAATAATTCATAGGCCGAAACAGAGCCTAAAATTATGAGTTTATTGGTAATTATTTAGGTTTATTGGAATCTGATATCCATAGACATTTCTCAAGACTGCAGTCCTAATACAAAACCAGACTCGACTTAACAATAGACACTTCATTAAACAATCAACAAGTCCACAGCACATCACCCACGTAATGTTTAATTTATATTACAGCACACCCCCTAAATCGCTCCTAGCTCGGTTATCACAATATTAAGTAGACCCACCCCAAGAGATGTCATATTTTTGCACTTTTAAAATTATAGTGACCTAATTCAAATGTTTTCAGCTTTCGATTTTGAGTCATAAATTTAGTATTATAGAGACCTAAATCGAAATTCAACATATGTGGATTAGGTCACTATAATTCTAAAGATGCGTTTTGTAAGCGGCTTTGCATTTCTTACGCTGCAACCAACCCCTAAAATTAAATTGATGCCATCTCTTTCTCACCAACGGTGAGTGAAATAGACGGTGCTAATTTTAATATTTAACAACATTTCAGCTCAGATATTACTACGAGTACCAAAGGACTTAGACATGAGGTAGTTTTGTCACTGATTTCCGGGACATAGTATGACTTGGTATTAAGAAAGCCGACTTATTCACATGTATATTGCGTTATTACAACGGATTCAGTACGTACGTTACGTGTAGAGGAGGTACTCAAAAACATTTTTTCTTAATCATTTTATTATACCACTTTTTTGGCGTGGTTGATTATGTATATTCATGCCAAATTACAGCTTTCTAGTACTAAGAGTCTCTGCGCTAGGCTGCGGACGGACATGGCGAAACTATAAGTGTTCCTACTTTGACGACGGAACCCTAATAAATGAAGTAATAAAGAAGTTTCCCATACAAAAAACGTTCTATTTCAACGTATTTTTATTTTTGATCTATCGTAACATGCACTCGTCGAATTTGATAATTGGGACGTCTTAAAAAAAAAACATAGTTATTAAAACAAAACCTATTTGATTCCTTTGGGTAACAAGAGTTACCCATATAGTTTGTGTGACTAACTTTCGTTAGACAAAGGAAAACGGCCTAATTATGAGCTTGTGAACGATGTAAACAAATGAGTACTTTTTGACACATAACCTCACATATTCAACAAGCGTGTTTTTTTAATAACGTATAAGTAGTTAATATCTTAAACTTCATATGAAAACAATGATGACGAATTTAATGCCATGAGGTGTTTGTTTTTTTATCTCATCTTTTTTAAAATTACTACTGTGTTCCTGACGAGGCACTGTTCCTATTAAACCTCTAATGCTGCTTACATATTCTGCAGCATTATAAATACATATTCACCCTACCAGGTTTCGAAGTTTGCTCATGTATCTGAGTGAGCGGAAGTTTCCATTCATTCATTCACGCTTCCATGAATAATGCCGATCGGAGGACGGAAGCGACTTCCGAGAAACCGGTCACCGCTCGTGAGTCTACCTTATCGCATTCGAATTTTGAATCTGCGTTCGATTTTCAATGCTCTTCGGCTAGTGACGTCGAAATTTTTGATTTATTGTCATTCGAATTTTGAATTCCGACGGTTTGACTTATCGTTTTATGCGCAAGTTAATTTGAATATGGATTTAAAATAAACGAATGAAATAAAAGCGTTGAATTGGTTACCATTCTTATTTATAAGGGTTGTTTTGACAAGTTAAAACGAAACGAAATGAAACGCCTGTTATTCAATGGATTGTGATAATATTCAGAACTTTATCACGTGTATGCGGCATTGTACTTTCTCATAATTTAACCGAGTTCGTAAGAGAAGGAGGCTCTACGTTTCACTATATGTATGTTTTTACTATATGTATTTTCACCGATTTCTCCGTCAATTGCGGACCAATGTTGTTCTTTTAAGTTTGGTAGGGTATACTTCTAAGGTGGTCCCAACGTCACAAGGTATTTGATGAAGGGATCAGTGAGGGATTATGGGGACTTATATTACACGATATTATATAATTACACTATTCTGTTTACGTTTGTTCGTAAGAAATAATATTTCCTCCTTCGCCCGCGTTAATATTGTTGGCAAGGAGCTCCGCCACACCGGGCGATTGAGAACAGTTCGCCGTTGCATGGCACTTGCGGGTAAGAACCCGCGTGTCATAGGTCCCGCGTACTATGAGCGTCTACCCGCCAAACTTAAAAATGTACAATCCGACGAAGCATTTAAACATCAGCAGAGAAACCTTTTATTGGATAATCCATTGTATGATTGTGGATGAATATATGGAACTCAAATTGTTAAATTATTATTGTATTGACATTTATTAACCTATGTATACCTATTGATTGACATCGGATAAGTGACCATTTACTAGATATTTAATAGATTTGTTTTGATTATTTGCATGTTATTTTTGTATTCTTTGATTATTAGTGTTTATGTCGACAATCTCAATGTAATTTCAATTTTTTTGACATTTAATGCAATTTATATTGTAATATTAGATTGATGAATAAATAAACTAAACTAAACTAATGTGTAGGCATACATACACGTATTGATTTTGGTAGGTATTTTCAGTAACAAATCCAGCATTTGCATTCATTAAGTATCATTTGGCGAAGTGGAACTGATGATTGCCACCGGAACTCCTAAATGTTATTTCAAGGGTAGCGATGTAATATCTCGATTTGAATTGTTGAGCACATATGACGAAGCACATTTAAATGGTTTGATTATTTGCACTATGACTTTCCCGCGGCTTTTCAAATGGTAATAGGTCAGTAAAACTGAAGTAGGCGTCCCAAAATATTTTTTTGTTTCTTAAATCGTTTTATTTTATAATGAATACATTTGAGCATGAACAATATGAAATAAACGTCATTTTAATGGCATTTCAAGTGTGGGTATACTCGACTCAGTGATACCACAAACAAAAAATAAATATCAAAGCTCAAGCGAACAAAACGTTCGCAAAAAGCGAAACCTCACACGCTCCTTAATAAATAACGATCGTCGTATGCGCCGGTTGCATTTCAATGCGCTAAAAATAGCACATAAACGTGAGTCTAGATACTTTATGTGCGACATTATTCTTTTGTGTTCTTCAGGAAACCATAAATACAGCATCTTGTTCATAGCCACAAATCAAAAGAGGCTTACCTTCCATCAAGTCCTTGTGTTTACCGTTACGATATAACAACAGAAACTCTTTTGTTGTAGGAATAAGGACGACAATCGGTTGTGTTTTGTTTTTGATCTGTTGGTAAACTTGTGCACCTGTCCAAAGGAGTTGTTTATACGTTTGGTTTTGGCTGTCATATTCTTGTTTGCTAGTCCATGTATCATGTCCACACTGGAATAGTGAATTACGATAAGCTTCGAAAGTCAATATAATAAGGTTAACCATCCTTTGAAATGCGCGTAGGACAGATTTTCAGACACTTGACTATCAAAAATGCTTTAGTATTTCAGATTACGCTTCAGTCCTTTATTTAAAACATGTTATTTAGCTGTGTCCGTTTCTTGAAACTCACATGCCTAATGATATAAGTTCACTCAATACAATTTTATACAAGTTTACTAGTATAATGTACCGCAAGGACTAATGTTATTGTTATGTTTTGTCTAGTGAGTTTCGAGAATTGGGCCCCTGGATCTATGAAATAAGTTTTTATTAACTTGTAATGTTTTTATGTATGTATTTGGGCAGATTTGAACCACTTGCCGGGGCCAATAGTGCTGAAATGTTGGTATTAGGTATACAAAATTACAGCGTAACTTCTATGACAATGCACTAATATATGGCATCATCAAGATGGTATTTTTTGAACATTTAATACGTCTTGTGAATTGCAAACTAGATTCAGTTTAAAACAAAGTAAAATATAAGAACCTTATTTTACACTAAAGTCAAATACATTCCCATTCGCCATAAAATTTTCGTCTCTAGGTGTTCTTAAATAAATATCATTATGTTTATCCTTCGTACCATCCCAAAAAGCCACAGTAACGGCATCCATTCAATTCCACCGGCACAAGTCGCAGATTATAATAATTTATCATACATTCGTCCCATTCACGTGGCGAGCTCATCTGCATGCGTCGTGCGATACTTCATTAGGATATATTTTCGTTTCCCGAAAACATTAATATAAACACGAAATTTCAAAGTACGCACTGGGTGTGGAGTCGCGGCAGGTTTGGACGCAAAAAACGCTGCGTAAGGGAGCGACCTCACCGACGCGTAAAATACGTTGCCAGTGCGTAAACAAAAGAATGGGACACACAAAATACATGGCGTCAATTTTGACGAACCTAAAGCAACATAAGTAGCTAACTTACAGCTTTGATTGAGTCTTTTCTTTAACTCCTGCTGCTATGCATTACCCTTGCATACTTGTAAATTCAAGAATCAAACTTTAATATCATATCGAAGGTTGATGATCGCGATTATCACCTTTATCTAGTTTCTGAAACGACGCCATTGTTACAGAACACACAGTAGTTCGTCTTCAAATAAAGGAATATCACGCGGCTTGCATGTGTGCGTGCTTCGACCGTACATGCCTCAAGCCATCACAAGCAAACTCAACAGGGCGGAGTTTAGTTGCGAATGTATTAATTATCGAGCGGCGAGCATCAACGCAAACCCAGCACGCGAGCAATAGGTAACAGAAAGTTCCAATGTACTAGAGACAAATTAATTTCTATTTATGCCATTGCTTTATCCAAATATCAACTTAGACCATAGCAAATCTTTAAAATCCTAAGCAAATTAATTATGTCTGGTTTATTCATAGCGCGATTGCTGTCTGTCTATTGCTATTATAGTCTTTATAGATTTGAGCATACACTCGAGCATTCGACCAACTGAACCATCACTATAGCGAACGATCGAGTCAATGTTAACGTCTATAAAAGCACCATTCGATTTGTTTTCTTACTTAGTTACTAACTAATGAAACCAGTTAACGGGTGAAATAAATTACATCAACTGTTTATGTGGGAGTAGAATCTTGTGAATAATCCGTTAAGCGGGCTACTTCCTACCTTTGATTGGACATCCCTTGTGTTAGTCTTACAGGTTAGCACCACGCATTTGCAGTATTGAGATTGCAACTAACTCTGTGCACTCTTTCTCATATAAAAAAAAACATGAACAACTTTCACTGTTTTTTTTGCGATCGAACAAACGCAGCGTTTCACAACCCAGTGTGCCTCAGCGTGCGGGATCCAGTGTTCATTATCATTTGTATTCAGCGAGGGGCACACCTGGAGGGCTGTCAGCTCCAAGATTTATGTCCTCGCGAACAAAACTCACAGCTTTTGTATGGAAATGTCCGTCCCGTTGTTCCAGTGACAGGCCCTTGAGGATCTTTTTGCCCGAGTTGAAATTTGAAGTGGATTTGCCGTTATAAATTATCTTGGATTACAGGTTGTCACGAAAGTTGTATCAAATTTGTTTGTTTCATTTGTACAGTTTTTACAGGGTGTTAAAAAGAGTGAGGGAAAACATTGTATATACTCCGTCCGTATGGACAGCTTTCTACCATCATCTATCCATTAACAACCGCCAAGCATTGTTGTGTTCCGGTGTGGGGATGAAATAACTAGCAAGGAGGCATTCCATCTTAGTTCGGGTTATTCCCATCTTCCAACCTATCCAACCCAGGTATATGGCAAAATTTCCATATACCTGGGTTGGATAGGTTGGAAGATGGGAATAACCCCTTAGTTCTCAGGGTAGGCAACACATTTGAGGTCTTAGGATTGCAGTCTTGAGTCTCAGATTTCACTAACCATCAGGCGGCCTGAGTGCTCATGTGCCTTCCCATTGCTATAATAAAAATTAAAGTCGTTTATCGCTGATTATAAATACTCTTTGTACCTCCGCGGGGTTCAAGCTATCTCCATACCGAATTTCATTAAAATCAGCTTAGCGGTTTATAACTTTCCCCTTTTTTTATTAGTATGAATAATAATAAGTGGTTGTGACCATTTTCTGGCCTTAAAACCGCTAAAGTAGAAAAAAAAGCATTTAATCAGCTTTTGAAAAGGAAGAACACAAACAAGGTGTCTAAAAATCCAAGTAATTTTGAATGAAACCTTTTTTAGTCTTTTTCGTGTATATTATTTCAAAACATTTACAGTTTTGTCTCAAATCTCCTCATTAAGGCCACAGAGAGCCAGCCCAAACAAGTGCGTTCTAATTGGGACCAGTTTAATCCACCCGTATTCAACCCACAGCGATGTCATCTATACATCTATATACAGGGTGAAAGAAACGAGTTCATTATCATTTCTATTCACTCCGGACTACACCTGAGACCCGCGCGTGCTTTCAAAAACACGCTTTAAATTGTAAATGAAAGGGTTTGGTCTGAATTGCGAGCGGATACTTCTTTGACACGTAATGCGAAGATATATGGAGGTAGGTAAATCGTGGGCACTCAGATAAATTATGTACATCGACGCAGATATTAGAGTATTGAATGGGAGATGCCAAGGAATGGCCACGCAAAACTATTTTATTTTTCTATTTTTATATGTCTACTAAGAGTTTGAATGGAGAGTTGGATTTCGATATCTTATTTGTATTTGAAATAAGAAGATCGAATTATTCTACTTAATTACTAAGTATAAGTGTTTAGTGAAAATTCAATCAGACTGCATGGGTAAGGACCAAATAGTTGACGACACGTTGGCCTAGTTGGGAGTGACTCTGCCTCCGAAGCCAGTGGTCTTGGGTTCAATCCCGGTAAGGGCAGATATTTGTGTGATGAGCACGAATATTTGTTCCTAAGTCTTGGATGTTTTCTATGTATTTAAGTATGTATTTCTCTATACAAGTATGTTTAACGTTGTCTAGTAGGTACCCATAGTACAAGCCTAGAGCTTAGTTTGGGACTAGGACAATTTGTGTGAGATTTTCCCCTTACATTTATTTATTTATTTTAAAGTTAAGCGTAGTTAACCATACAAACAACAAAAATGAAAAAAGTGCCGTTGTGACACGAAAATGATCCCTATAAATGTATGGCTAATTTTCGTGTCACAACGGAAAAGTTTCATAGAAAAATTAATTGAGTGAGTATACTCATCACTACACTAACTAAGACTTAATAGTCAGTTCCAACGATACTTAAATTAACCATCTCTACTTATTAGCTGCTACTTGACGAGATTGATATAGTATTTGTACATTTTTTATTATTAATTTAAACTTGAAAGAAACATGCCCCATCTTGAACATATCAGACTAAGCTTCTTACTCCGATTTCTAATAAACAGATTTATTCATATTGAGTATGAAGTTCAAAAAATAGTGATGAACAAAACTCGTATATACAGGGTGTTAAGAATTAAGCTATCTGGCGGTTGTTAAACATGAAGAGCATCCTTTCAGGACAGTTTTTTATGCTCACTTACTATTTCAATTAGTCACTAAGTTAAGGGGTGTTCAGAAAACTTGGCAAGCTACGAGTGTGAATTTATTTACTTGTAATAGACATAACTTTGAACGTTTTAACTAATGAAGGTTTATTGTTAGTATGAATCACATTTTACGCTTTTTTTAAACAAAACAGTGATACCTATTTGATTTTCAATTTTAATAAAGACATTAAGACTGCTATAGTTTTGTCAAATTGTTTTTGTGAGATATCAAGGAGATGACCTGCGAACATGAACTTCTTGCTTTCTCCATGCCTTGAAACAAATATTATAAAGTAAAAACAAAAAATCATATTACATATTAACGACATGTCAATCTTCTTTAAATAGTAATAAATGTTACGAACTAGACGTCAAGTTGCTTCTTCATACTTCCATAGACCCCATTAATAACGAATGTTACTTGTACCTTTCATTTATCACTACTTTTAAGGCCACATAATTCATAAACCAAAAGCTAAATCATAATTAATTCGAAGTTAACGCTAAGAAAAGCGAAATAAATGCTAATTATGACGAATTTTGGTAGAGGGAAGCCACTGAGAGGGTTGGAACACTTGGAACGTAAGGGGCGATGTTTCGATTCAAACGTCAATTCAAATAAGTAGACATCCTGGGGTGTTACCATGACATCGTTGTTTGGCTTTATTTTAAGTTTTATTTGATGTTGACAATCAAAAATTAATTGAAGATATACTCTAAACTGAGTACCGTTGACATTAATATTAGGATAAACAAAACGTATTCAATATTATTATCCTTTTTGGAATAGCAAGAGTTAGAAAACAAAGCGATAGACAAAACAGGCTTAGGTAATGTTGAATAAAGACCCATTTTAACATGACAATGACATCTTAAATTCTATCCATATGTGATTTTATTCACCATTAATAATTATAAAAGAAAATGAACACCTCATTGCAGCACTGAAAGCAACTGAATGTCTGTTAATTCTTTTGAATCTTTCATTCATTCATTAATATATTATAGTAATTCCGAATGCTAAACAGTAACTAAATCGTAAATGGACAATTTACTGTCTCTCGGT
The DNA here is from genome assembly GCA_949316455.1 of Acleris holmiana. Classification (NCBI taxonomy): domain Eukaryota; kingdom Metazoa; phylum Arthropoda; class Insecta; order Lepidoptera; family Tortricidae; genus Acleris; species Acleris holmiana. Next base: position 4,568,686 of record OX438774.1, read on the forward strand.
TACCCACCGAAGCGACTATTTATTCAATAGATACTGTCTCGGAATATCTGATTCAATGCGGCTGACTTATGCATGCCTGGTCAAAGCGGATTCCTAACTAAAACCCAATACCTACACACTATGTCACATTTAGGACGTTGATTGCAATGTCCGTAATGTGGCATATATTATAATATTAATTACAGACAAAGTTTTTGTAGATTCTAAAAAAAGTTATACAGTGTGTTACCGGCATGAGGGCTTTAAATGTAGGTATCGATTCTACTCCTCAAATGCTACATCTTTTGTTCTACGACTTAGAAGATAACTTAATTTACAGTAAGTTATAGGTGATCAAACTTTCAAACTTTACTAGTAAAATCAGTGAATTAATTTATTTTGTATAAAAAAAAAAAAAAAAAACTCATTTTTTAAAGTCGTAGAACAAAAGGAGTTCCATTTGAGGAGTAGAATCGATACCTACATTTAAAGCCCTCATGCCGGTAACACACTATGTGTACGAATAAATGCAGTTTATTAAAATGATGTCAGAGCGTTAAAGCATTTTGCGTTCTAGGATTTATTTCAGGACCGTCAACCTATAGGTAAGGTTAGGTTAAGTTTTATAAAACAAAAACAAATATTGACAGTCTCGGTCAAATGATATTTTTGGGAAATGAATCAGTTTGGCAAAAACTTTTTGGTGAAACGAAGGTAACCATTGTGGTTTAGTTATGCAGTGTTGCAGGGTTTATGTTGTTTCTTATACCTATATAATCTTAAGACGTTTGTACACATAATGCAAAATAAATGAGTATGAGTAGGGGTTTTTATTCGACGTAACCTATTAAGTACTTCTAATAAAAATGTAAAAAGCATTTTAAGTAATTTTATAATACTAAGTACTGATCGTATTTAATTTTGAGTATTTTTTTTTCGATTATTTGGATTCCAATTAATATTTGGTAATTAGGTATAGAAGTCTTATTTCTTGTCGTGTCATTTCATTATGATAACCTGATTAAAATTAATTATATTTAATAACAATGGGGATGGGAAGTAATTCAGTATTGTAGGTAAAATAAATATAGTGTATCGCACTTGCCATAGATCACGTACGTTCGCTTGAAAATCAACGCTGGTTCAGTGGTGGTAGGACCCTGTGCAGAGTCCGTCCAGATCGCTACCACCATCTTATCCATTAACCACCCGCCAAGCAACAGTGTTCGCATTGTTGTGTTCAGGTGTGGGGCTAAGACAACCGGTGAGATTACTAGCATAGAGGCATTCCATCTTAGTCCTCAGGGTTGGCATCGCATTTGAGGTCTTAGGATTATAAGTCTTGAGAATTCAAATGTCTTTGGGTCTCGGATTCCACTTACTACCAGGTGGCCTGAGGGCTCGTGTGCCTTCTACTTAACATGAAAAAATAAAAGTAAAGAAAAAGAACAAACTGTTTAAATAATGAAAAATAACAAGTACTTATAGATACTGAGGTAAAAGCGATCATCGAATGAAAACTGACACACCTATCTCAGTTTTTACTACTAAAATATAGTGTTTTTTCCAGGTTTATATATATTTAGTACGTTATAATATTAACATCATTATATCATAAAACAAACTGAAGTAGTGATGAACATAATACATATATACAACAACCAAATTTGCAAAAACACCGCTGTTCATTCATCTTTATTTAGCCAAAAGAAAACTATTGAATTTCAGACACTGCAACCGCCCTCACATGTTCACCCTATATACACGTAGATATATATACAGGGCGTTCACATTTCACATATCTCGCGACGTCTATCAGTTCCACAGTTGACTGGCTCAGGTTTGACACGTGACCTCCTGTATCGCATTACCTACATTTCGCTCGCAGGTTTACTCGCGCGTGAAGACATTTGCATCTACAATTTGCCTCTCGGATGTATTAAAGGAAGCGCCAAGTTAAGATAAGAAACAATGTTATGTAAAAATAAACATCAATAAACAGTTTTTTGTCTAAAATAACTTTAGAAATGCTGTTCAGGATATTCATTAATTATTATGCACAGTTGCAATGTAAGATAAGGCAAATACACGCTAGCCTCGTTGGTAGTGACCCTGCCTTCAAAACTGTGTAATATTTGATTCGGACTGTACAAGCAAGCTAACTTAGCTATACTTACCTAATGAAGACATCTGAAATAAGTTTGATATCGCCAAGTATTTGTGCAGTCAGCCTGATAAGTAGATCTGCACAATTTGAATTTGAATTTCTATGACAGATTAGCAGTAGTTTCAACATGACGGTGTATTGACGAAGCACTAAAGTATGCATTTTCTTACTCAAAATCAAAAATTCGTTTTGTCTAAATTTACGATACAGCAACGCTCTGCCATCATACCAAAGAAGGCTAACTGCAATGAAGTAGTTGAAGCATTCTATACTCTATTGGTAACTGCATAAGCTTTAAAATCCCTATACTATTACTATACAGTTAGCCGCTTTCTTTGGTATCACGGCAGTTACGAGGTGTTGAATCCAAAACTCGAATGCCCATTCCTCCTTAGTCGTTAAGGTATCTCTATGCGTATTATGGCGTTTTAGAACGATTGCTTTCCTAAAACAAATTGAAAATTTTAAATATATCAAGTCAACTTTGCCTCGTATGCCTTTTGGAGCTGATAAATATTGAATACATACTGTATCTAGTACCTGGGGAGTTATCATGACATGGAAATGCAGTTAATTTTACGGTTAGTGTTAGGGACTGAGCTATTAGTTATACTATACTCTGCCCTGATCTCCCAGCGTAAACTGAACTGCATAGCTAGTTGTTACTTAATAGTTAACAAAATTCAAATTCAAATTTAAAATATTTATTCTGTAAATAGGCCACAAGAAGGCTTTTCTAGAAGAAGCGCCGCAAGAAACTCCAGCAGAAGGTTTTTTTCAATCATAAAGCACAATAATACTTAATACATAATAATTATTAAAACAAGTAAAAATGTAATATATACAAATGTAAGGTTAGTAACAAAAAATCATCCATCTTAGTCCTCAGGGTTGGCAGCGCATTTGAGGTCTTAGGATTATAGTCTTGAGAATTCAAATGTCTATGGGTCTCAGATTCCACTTACCATCAGGTGGCCTGAGTGCCCGTGTGCCTTATAGATAACATAAAAAAAAAATAAAAAACATGATTATAGGAGAACAACAGGAGGTCTCTACGTCAAAAGCCATAACTAGAAACATTGACTGAAGAACTGATATCGATCATCTTCAGTTTTGTATGAAACATGAGTGACAAATATACTGCCAAGTGAGAGTCAAGCGTTTCATATCAATAGCCATAGCCAGTCGACGCACACCATTGTTTTCGAAGGATCCAATTGGCATCATCAACACTATTACAAATCCGCTCCCCCGAACAAACAACTAACAATCATATCCGCAGACACCGATCCTGTATGAATCAGGGTGCCCAAACGACTTATCGATTTCTTGTATGTGTATGTATGTTTGTATGAGTATCATCTATTCGGTACCACGGTTGCTTGCTGACTGATAGCTTGCAGCTAGACACCGCACATCATTGTGGAGCGGGAGCTTAACTTAAATTATAGATGAATTTAAATTGGGTTTTGATTCGATCAAAACTAAAAAATATATGTAAGAAAACTAACTTAAAAAAAAACATATTTTTTAGCCTACGTTTGAGTCCCACTGCTGTCCCTATGGAGAGCGTGCTCCTGACAATCACTCGCAAATGCATCCATGTCGTTCCATCTCCTTTGGGGTATATCTCTACTACGATATCCATGTCGTGGATGACAATCGGTAGTATTTTTGGCCCATCTGTCGACGTGCATGCGGTAGACGTAGAAAAATACTGTCAAAATAAAACAAAATAAAAACAAAGGAAATAAGGTTGCTGTGAAACGGTTCCAATTCAGCATGTGATGAAGAAACTCGAACCTCAAGATATTGTTATAGCCAAAAAACATCGTTAAAAATGAGAGCAGAAAAGCAAAAACAATAATCACAAAACCGGCTACTGCTTAGATTATAATTGCTGTGGAGGTTTTCGACAATGGCATAGATCGGGGAACATTGCTGTCGCTAGAGCGGAAATAATCTAGGGTGGTAATAACCACGTTCCAGAAAGCGCAATTTTGCCATACTACCCGCAAGGTGATTCGAAGCTAGATTCGAGTAGCACTAGACCAATCACGGTGAAGATCTATGGGGAAGGCCTACTTGCTCCAATTATAAAATATTGTCCAGCTGTAGAAGTGTTTCGGTTAACACGATTAAGATGACGTTGCTGCGTTATACTTAGAATAACACTTCAGCTCCCGTGCTAGCATCGTAGGGGAAGCGCGCTAGCGCCCGAATGTTCATTTATCCGAAAGTGATAAATAGGCTCGTGCCACGGGCTCTGAATAATGAATTTATTATAAGCAAATCTTAGCTTGCTCGACTTGTGTTATGTGATATAAATAGTTTCGTGTTGGTACATACCACAATACTTGATATTGTTAGAGAGGAAACCCTGAGCGTACGTAAGGTAGTGGTACCACCTACCACCATCTTAACCTTTAACCTGCAGCCATGCAGCAAGATAGACAGAAGTTTTTGTGACACGAACCAAATTTAATTGTCCTCTGGACTTCCAAACGATATTAATTTATTGATTTATTGAATTTTCTTATGACAGTTGAGACTATGAGATAACGTATAATATGAATATGCAACTTACAAGTATGCTACAGAATATACAATTTACTTAAATAGGCCTTTGTTGCAAGGCACTCTTGGTTTCAGTTAGATGAATAGCATTTTAAGAAGTTTTTGTGTTTAAAAAACGTTAAAAATAAAAAAATATTTATATAAATTTATGGATATTTAAATTATAAAATCCCCAAAAAATCCCATAAATTACTGAAATTAAATATTACCCAACTAGTTTTAGTTCATTTCTATTTTATCCGGTGAACTTAATACCTATCTACTGTGCAATGTCAGTTTGAAATAAATAACTGAAACTGTTATCGATAAATCGGAAGGAAGTCCTTAGTTAATTGACGTTTTTGCCCAAAAACTTCTATATCTGTTCATAAACATTCTAAACGTAATCCAAAATTATTCAGGTCACAATGTGTCTTTTATTTATAGGACAGTAATCCATATGATACCCCATTTAAGGTACCTTTCAATTTATTTTAACAATGGTTGTCATCTTTTGTGCCGGAGACTCTCTATCAGGGTTTGGTTTGTATGTTATTCAGGCAGGCGGGCACTGAACGCGCTAACAAAGTGGTATTTGTTCTGCTAATACACTACCAATGAACTAAAGGCCGGCGTTCCATTTCAATAGCTCCATTCAACGCATTAAGCTATTTTAGGATACAATTAATGTTAACGTTACCTAATTATTTACGAAATGATTGTGTACAAAGGGGTTACCATGGGTAACTCATCACTTCATCGAATGTATCATTTTCATCGAATTTCATTTCGTCGAACGCTATTTTCTGCTGAAACCATAATGTTTTCAGGGTATCGGAAACATTCATTACGTAGGTTAGATTAGGTTAGATGTTTAAGATAGCCTGAAAACATTAGGGTTTCAACAGACAATAGCGTTTGATGAAATTAATTTCGATGAAATGATACATTTCATGTAAGATGTTTCGATGAAATGATGGACACCCCATCCATTTTGCCGATTGTACAAACATTGGTATAATAGTAGTTCAGTTACCTGGGAGGTTACCATGACATGCCTAAGCAATTTGTTTAGGATGACTGTAAAAGACAGAGCTATAGGCGTTATATAGTTCTGTCTCTTTCACTCACCGTAAACTGAATGCCTTAGCCATGTCATGGTAACAGGTGTCTATCATTTCATCGAAACACCTTTCATTGAATGTATCATTTCATTGAATTTCATTTCATCGAACACTATTTTCTGCTGAAACCATAATGTTTTTAGGGTATCTAAGATAGTACCTATACCTATAACAGACACACTGACTGCGGGACAGAGGGGGGATTCTCGTTCTGGATCGTGGTTGGTTCAGCAGGTTTCCATTGCAATCCAGCGCGGCAATACAGCCGGTGTAATGGGAACGTTTGGGCCAGCCACGATGCAGGGTTAGGGTTAATTAGGATAAGTCTGTGTTGCCAAATTTTGTTTTGTTAGTGTTAATATAATTTGACGAAGCATGTTGCCAATGATCATTCTTATGTAAAACGACTTGACCAATGACCAAGCCTGTTGCTGAAGTAATGTGTTATTTTATAATGTTGTATGCTTTTTTTTAATAAATTTTAATACTAGTAGCTGATTGACTAAACATAGATAAAAATATATGTTCCCAGGGTAAAGCGGGTATTGACACCTTCTGACTTTCTGAACCTTTATTGGGTTAAAACAAACTAATATTTCAGTGCAGGAGCTCCCTCTAGGGAAGCCTGTGAAAGAACTATTTCGTTACTTATTTATTTCTAAGGCTTTAATACAATTTTCTTTCAACAATGTGTAAGCGCTGGTATTACTTTGTGTGAAAGTTTCGAACAACAGGCTGAGCTTGTAAGAAATAAGAATTGTTTCTAAGACTTGGAAGATGATTTGATTTAAAGCAAGCCAAGTAAATGTAGTGAAACTCTATCAGAGAAATAATCACACCAATATTATATATATATAAAAAAATATTTATTTTTATGTTAAGGAGAAGGCACACGAGCACTCAGGCCACCTGTTGGTAAGTGGAATCTGAGACCCATAGACATTTGAACTCTCAAGACTATAATCCTAAGACCTTAAATGCGTTGCCAATCCTGAGGACTAAGGTGGAATACCTCTATGCTAGTAATTTCACCGATTGTCTTTTCCTACACCGGAACACAACAATGCGAACACTGTTGCTTGGCGGGTGTTTAATGGATAAGATGGTGGTATCGGAACGGACCCTGCACAGGGTCCTACCACCATTAAAATAAATAAATAAATATCCAGGCACAGTGTCACACTAATTGTCATAGTCCCTACTAGACAAAATAAACATACTTAAATGGCGAAATAAATGCAAAAGATTGTGTAATGGCTGGACGGCCCGGATTAGCATGAAATTGGAAATTGAGACACTTTACATGCTGGATTATCACATACGCTACTTTTTATGCCGAAAAATTTAAAAGTTCCCCAGGGAATAGCGATACTAATCCCCGCCACATACGATGGCAAAATAACTAATTTTATGCGGACGAAGTCTTTTACGAAGTACCATATAAAATTGTTTAGAAGATGTTACAAGTTTAAAAAACCCTGATGTATTAATACCGTCGTTCTGCCTTTAGGACTGTCATACACAGATTTAGGTTACTAATCTTAGGTTATTAATCGGTTAGGACGTTCAAAATGTATGAACGTCCTAACCAATTCACGTTAAACCTTTAGCTAGGATTTCTACTTTGTCAAAAAAAAACTATATGAATATGAATCATAAAACTCCCATAAAATCAGATTATCGATTGCAACACAGTTTTCGTAACTAAATGAAGGAATAACGAACAAAGACATTTTTTGCAGAAGTGCACGTGCTGATAGTTTTTTCTTTTAATCACCACAGCATGTTTATGGAAATATAATGGTTCTGGTTATTTTAAGTAGGCTTGACAAGTGAACCTTAAGGAACACAGCAAGAAATTGTGTCAAAAAGTGCGTCGAACGTAGCGTTATTTATCCACAAGCTTTTGATCGATAGTGTTTACGATTACTAAAATGGTTCCGTAAGCCAGAGGTGATGAGAAACTTCGAACGAACGATCGAAGAAACATCAAAATAGTAAAGTAGCGCTATGAGAAAACGATAAAATTTAAGTAAATAATTGTAATTTTAAGCTATAGTTTGATTTTACAAATCTATTGCTTATTTCCCATAAAGTTACTACAGATTACTCATTACCGGACAGAAACACTGCACATTATTTATCAGTGTCATGGTCATTGTACACACTCTTAAAAACAAAAGTTGTCTCTCCTGTGGTCAATAGTTAAGAGCTTGTGTGCATGTAAGTTATGTTTTTATATGATATGTCTAAAGCAGTCCTGACCGCGTTTTGCGGGAATGGGCTTAGCCAAAAAATTAGGCCTTAGAAACGTTAACTTTCGGTGTGTCCACAGGAAAGACGGTAACCTAAATCTGTGTATGACCCATCAACTCTGTTTTTTCAATCTACTAATCACAATCTGTAAGATACATTTTAGCTCTTCCCGTTTATTTTATATTGTATAAACGGAAAAGATATAATATAAACAATTGTGCGTGCATGCATGACTCCATGTATGAATGTGGAAGAAGCGAAAGAGATTTGTCAGGATCGTAGCAGGTGGAAAGAAGTGGTCTCTGCCTACCCCTCTGGGAAACAGGCGTGATTTATGTATGTATGTATAAACAATTACCTTTTTGGGGGTTAGAAAAATTGGCCCTAGGGAAAAATAGTCTTTATTATACAATAAAATTCAGCTATTGTATCCCAATTTTAAAAGATTATCGTACTTAATATAAGACGATGCGCCAACCTCGTTGGCACTCGTAGTGCCCTGCGTACAAATTAAAGATGCGTCAGAATTGCGAATATGGCAAATATTTGTGTAATGAGCGCAAGTTTTTTTTTCATTTGAATTTATTTCTCTAACGCTTTGACGCGCTAGTAGAAAAACGAATACGTAGAAACGAAACGCCTAAAATATTACCACAGTTTTCACATTTCACTTAAAACTTTATCGTCATCACCATTCATTAAGTTAAGTACGACAGTTTCCTGTGCCAAGGATTTAAATATTTTCCCCTTAAAAATGCGTGTAACATTTTGGGTTTGTCATATTTCTCGTATAAGTCAAGCCAATTAAGGTAATTAGCTTGTTGACTAGCAATTTAATTAAAATGTTGTGTATATCTACTTATGTTCATAAAAATACGTTCAAATTCGGCTTGTAATATATCAATGCTTTATTGTAAAAAATATAAATCGAAATACAATCTTCACTTCACGTAATAGGCAAACTAAAAAAGTAAACTAATTCCTGAAACTAACCTGTGTTAAGAAAACCCTATTATAAAGTTAATACAGATAAATTAATCTAAAGCTACGATTCACCGAAAATGTAAGCTTGACACACGTTATTAGTACAAGGTTAATTTTTTCCTTTAGATATTGTGTAATGTATACAATTGTCGTCCGTGCCGTCAGATTCAACCTATTTCAAAAACATACTCTTTTTTGTAAAAGAAGAAGTATCCGGGAAAAAGGGCTAAAAGGTTAACAACAAGGGGTTTGTGTACAATTAAACATCAAGCAAGAACAACAAGTCAGGGCCTCTATTCAGGTGCGTTAAAACGATATCGTGTTCGACATGTTTAAGAATCGTTTATGTCACAGTCGCCATTATTGTAAATGACATAAGAGTTATCAAAACGTTGACAATACGGAAACAGGAAAATAACGATATTACCTTGTAGAATTCCAGCCCAGGTGATCATAGTAACATTTAAGATCAAAAGACTTTTAAAACTTAACTGAAGAAGAAAAAGCAGTCAAAGTTTTTATCTGTAGATATCTGTGTAAGCTTTGCAATATTGTAACTAACCTATAATTGTTAGTAAAAGCTGTCTTTCCGAATAAAATATAAGAATCGTAATTCTCAGTCTTTATTAGTCATGTATTCGTTAACAAGCAAGTTAATTAATGCTAAGTCAATAGAAGTTCAAATCGAAAAACAAACGTCGACAAATTACCAATAAGAGTCTTCAAGTTTCACCCTAGTGCTGAACTAAGTTCGCAAAACCCTTCAGTCAAAATTAATTCCCCAGACCTAAAAAGACTCAAGTCACAATCTTGTTAGAAGTAAGACAGAACCTTTCTCGAATTAAAGCAGTTTCTAACCAAACAATTGTTTCCTTCTGATACCAACTTTTAATCCTAGAAAATTAATATCGTCAAAAACAAATGAGCAAAGTTCATTCACCTTCCAGATGCTTAGCGAGTTTGAAATCACAATGGGATTCAATTTGGTCTTTGTTTAGCTACATTGTAGGATTGAAAAGTTTGTGTATAAAACCATAAGAATAGCAGCTGGCTCTTTTATATTACTCTGTTTTGTAAAGGACGGAAATGCTGTGCCGTGGTGAAGGGTTTTAATTAATCGTTTGTAATCAAATCAACAAGGGTACGACCGTTTAATATAAATTGAGAGCGTGCAGATAGTGTTGCGCCTCGGGGATCGACAACAATGAACTAGTGATGCCCTGTTTGTGTTTCATCGTGTGGTAATTACGAACTTAAAGGGAACTTAGGGAACTTGCTGCGTTTGAGGTAGTAATGAATGTAATTAATTTTTGTTTGAAAGGTAGAGTTTGGGAATATGAAGGCGTGAAAAGAACATGACTGACATACCACGTGACTATCCCGGTGGCTTACGCCAATTCCATACATTTGTCTCATGGTGCGTCCTAACTGAGATCATTCACGTGTAAAATCCGAGACGAGCTTTACTGTGGTCCACACCACTTGAATATTTGATGTCGAATGCTCATTACCTGAGGGCGGAATTCTCATGGAATTTTTTTTAATATCATAGGGATAGAACGTAGTATTTCATCGACTATCGACAAGTAGTTCTGGTTCACGTAGCACAAGATCTTTTACGAAATAGAAATTATACCTCCTATCGATTCATTATACTTGCGCAAAATAATTTACAATTCTGGTAGCGGACTTTTAGATTAGTATAGTTTTACGTAAATGTAGGTGTAGTGTACATTATTATTGTATAGTTCTATTTCTTAGATTTAGTTTTATTTTTAGTTTAATTTTCATTTGTTATTTACCGTTAATAAAGACAAATTCAAACTTCACGTTTTGATGAAACCAATAACTAAATGCGAATCAAAAATGACATTTATATTTTAAATATAAAAGCAGAACTAAAATTATAAAGAGATTAGTGATTCCACAATATCGATAACTGGAAAAGTCGATAAATCAAAATGTTCTATCCCTATAAGAATTATTTTTTTGCCATGAGAATTCCGCCCTCTGCTCATTACACGCGAAGGCTCTCAGTGAAGACGCACCATATCGAAACATAAACGGTAACGATCATCGAATGCAACTTGTCTAGCCCTACTGGGATAGTATCCTCCTAAGCAACTTATTTTTCAATTCGACGTTGAAACGAAAACAAACTAAAGTATGTATGTAAACACTTTATTGTACAAAAATAAAAACAAAATCAATACAGTGAAGATAAAACAGAAAGTACAAAGGCGAACTGATACCTTTAAGAGATACCAGCTAACCCTTGAGAGATTGAGAAAAGTGAAAGGTAGGTTCGAGTAGGCAAGTGTATACAATTAAGAAAAAAACACATACTAATACCTGCATACGTAGAAGGGAATGCATTAAAGTAAAGTTGCCGCACGGTGATAGGCCATTAAGGTAAGGTGCCTACCGCTCTGGCCAAGCTGGTCTGTCAATGAAACCTGTGACTTAGTGATGGGAGGACATTATCTTTTAATATACTATTCGTATTGTTGTATTCTGATGTGGGAAAGAAGAACCGGTTAAATTACTAGCATAGAGGCATTCCGGTAACTCATCACTTCATCGAATGTATCATTTCATCAAATTTCATTTCATCGAACGCTATTTTCTGCTGAAACCATAATGTTTTTAGGTTAGGTTAGATGTTTTAGATATCCTGAAAACACGGTTTCAGAAGATAATAGCGTTCGATGAAATAATACATTCAATGAAAGGTGTTTCGATGAAATTATAGACACCCGGGTATTCCACCTTAGTCCTGGAAGTTGGGCACGCCTTGTGATTGAAGATTTAAGAATGCAAATGTATCAGATCCCATTAACCAGGTGGCCTGAGTGCTCATGTGCCTTCTCCTTGCTATTAAAAGGACACTATATTCATAATACACGTATGCAGAATATGTTCACGATTCACCGTCGTATTTCAAGTGAATTGTTTAAGAGAATCACCTGAGCATTGTCAAAGCGACCTTTTTTCCTAAAATGACATCATATAAATCTAAATCATATTTTCCGCTCTAAAAATAATTTACAAAGGCAAAACCGTCGAAAAACCCAACATGAAGGTCACACTGGAATCGAATTAATATGCTCTCAAAGACGGAGGACCAGAGCGTAATTAGGCGTAAAGCCACTGGAGTGCTACTTAACCCCAAAAGCTTCGCCTATGACCCGGCAGACAAACATGCCCACAATTTGCAAGAGAGCACTTGGGATATGCACGATTTTATCGGTTTAGGGTGTCTGAAGATGTTAATGTTGGAAGGAAATGAGCTGGAAGTAGTTAAATGTAAAAAAAACGAAATGTTTGTGATCCTAACCTAGTGCATAAGAACGCTTTGTCTTTGAGTACATAATGTACCTACCTTTGAAAAAGGAACTAGCGTCACTACAATAACTGTGAGTACAGCGGTAACTCAAACAAACCCATATCTTAAGAGAGTGCAGTGTAAAAGAAAAATATGAAGTATTGTATCATTAAATCATACACTCCGGAGTTAGCCGCGACAGCTCTCAGACACTAAACATGTCCCCGCAATTTGCACGTAGAGCGGAGCGCTCTCGGCAGACACTTCAGACACTTATGCACGATTAAACTCTCGAGCATCTTTAAATTTCATTGGAGAGTTTTTCCGGGTCTTTCATAAGATCTTCCGTATCTTTATTTATGCACATTCAGTACATTTTGAAGTGGATACATTAACCAATTATTGGCACTTAAATACCAACCAACTAGGTATCGAATGATTGTGAAATGCCACTAACTAATTACCGGAAGGGTGTTAAAAGGATTTTTTATCCTAAATAAATAAACAAAGTATTGCATATATAATATGAAAAATTATATCATGAAACTATACACTCTGGAGTTAGCCGCAAAAGCTCTCATACACCAAAACATGTCCCCGCAATTTGCACGTAGAGCAGAGCGCTCTCGGCAGACACTCGAGACACTTATGCACGATTAAACTAGTGAGCACCTTTAAAACTTGAAGTGTCATTGGAAGAGTTTTTCCGGGTATTTTATAAGGTCCTCTGTATTTTTATTTATGTACTATGAGTACATTTTGATTAGGATGTAGTTAATTACTCGATTATAGGCACTTTGCATAATGTGATATTCAAGAACCCGAATGAAAAAAAATAAGAAAACGTTTACTTTAAATAAATTAATATCAAGGGATAATCTCATAAAAGTTTACCTATTTAGTCCCAAAATAAGCTCTATGTTTGTACTATGGATACTAGACAACGATAAATACTATTATTTAGAAAATTACATACTTATACACGGTGGGAACGAGTAACCCACCAAATTTTAACCATCGATTCTAGAGCCTATTTGAAGTATATAATGTGGTATAACATAAAGTCCAATAGAGCATAATTTCCGAGACTTTTATAATTCAAATAACAATTCCATAGTTAATTTAATTTGAACTCTGATACCTTAACCTAAAGCTTTTTTTACTAAAAAGATTAATGTTTTAAGTAGCAATATCATCAACGTACAGCATAAATTAATTTAATCAATTTCTTAGCAAATAATGATTTAGGTATAGGTGACAAAGTTCTAATTAAATTAACTATGGAATTGGTTTTAAAAACATAAAAATCTCGGAAATTATGCTTTATTGGACTTCATGCTACACTACATTATATACTCTAAATAGGCTCTAGAATCGATGGTTAAAATTTGGCGGGTTACTCGTTCCCAACGTGTATAGGTATATAAATACGTTTCTGTCAAAAAATACATTTTGGGGGAAGCTTTTGTTACTTACTGTACACAGTGGGTCTACGTTAAGTACAGCAGATATGCCGTCGCCACCTTCCGACTCCATCATCAAATCAGCTCTTAAATACCAAAATATTGCATTGTCATCGAATTTACAAATGTGGTCCAAATCTCAACCCATTTCATTAACGGAACTGGCTCAAAATTGCCTTGCGAACAAACTGAACTGCAGTGCAAGTACATAATATATTATAAGAATTAGTTACATTTACATGCGAAAATGGATATCACTCAGCATGAAGTGGAGTCAAGTAATTGCAAAAACCTCTAGTTGGTTAATAATAATTAATCGCTACAATTTCCAGTAAACACTATTTTTCTTGGAACAATTTTCTAAGCCACTCATAAAAAATGGGTAAAATAAACAATCCTTTTCAAAATATTTTAACTTACGGGTTTGTGTGTTCCTAACCTCAAACAACGGTTCAAACCTTTCTACCTCGACCTACAACGAGGAACATAGATAGACAATTCCCAAAAGAATGAGAATTTTACGTAACTATTGAAAGAAATCTTTAAGAGGACTTTCTAAGAGTGTATCCGTACCGACATCCGAACCCGGGCACTCTTTAACGATCGCAGAAGGGTAAACCTAGCACACAACTTAAAAACAGTATGAGCACCGTGAATATCATTTTAAGTCAATATTTTTATTATCTCAACGCGAAAGGTCTAATGAGGACCGCTATGGAGTGGAACATAAATCTCTTCCAGCTGACCTTTTTCCTTCAAACTATAACTTGGACGTTTCAAGTCAAGAGTGAATCTTCGGCTTCAATTCGAGGTCAAATGCTTGCCTATGAAACATTTGAAAGATGGTGTTATATAAGTTATGTCTGTCTGTTGGTGGCATCATAGTTTTTTTTTAGAAGGCTTGTTTTATTTGTATTGTTCTTAGTTAGATTTAAGAGTTATCAGCTATGAAACGTACGGGTCGCAGTTCTGTCGTAATACCCAAAAAGGCGACTAAATGCAATGTAATAGGTCAAAACATTATCTACTCTATTGGTAACTACATTAAATTTAAAATGCTACGCATTCCTCAGCAACTGGTCGAAAAAACGATGAATAGGGACTCATAGAGATCAAAGGCAGAGGCCTTTTGCCTAGAAAATGTCCCCTCATTTAGGCAGAAAAAATATGGGAAGATTTCATTATCCCAGTTAGTCCATAGTTAAGTAGGTAGGTATCATCAGAGATAGTAGGTAGTCTGTTAATATAAATGCTAAAGCGTTTGTAAGTTTGTTTTTCGAAGTTAAAAAAAAATAAAAACGTAAAAGGATTTAAATATGACAGAATTTATTTTATTCAACTTTCCATACAGTATATTCCTTGCGTGTCTGCCTATGTTTTCACATTATAACTTGTATTTTGTTTGCATCTTTTAAAATGTTTAAGAAGTGTATATAAAATAATCAGAGATCGGATAAATGGGTGTCATTACTCGCAATAATGTGGACATGACTCCATATATTTTAATTAAACTAATTATATTACATTAATTGATTATTTCCCCAAAAAATAATTTTGATCCTTTGCAAGGCAGTAATAAATGATACAAAGATTTGTTATTGTGTTTATTTATTAAAGCAAATAAACAGGTATTTCAATATTTTTTCCGAGATTATTTTATTCCTTTAAACGGCTAAAATAATCTTACGAGGTGAAAGCTCCTTTCGAATCCACGGAAGTTAATGGAGCAAACTTATGTACTTAAATTAATATATTATCAATGGCCACTCCTGTATTATTTATTTATAACTATCCTGCAAATGATCAAGATTAAAGTTCAGGTAAGAAATAAATTTATATAATTTTATTAGTTTAATTAAAATTGCAGTCATGTCCACATTATTGCGAGTAATGACACCCATTTGTCCGATCTCTGAAAATAACAGTTAAGGAGAAAGGGTTCGTTTAATCTCTAATTTCGACTTGATCATAAATGATGATTTAAAGTAAATTACAAAATAATGAAATATTGCTAGCACTTTAATCGATGCAAAAAAACTGCTGTTTTTTGCTATATACTGTGAAAAGAGGGAAATACGTAGGTAATAACGGACGTCTTCCCGGATACCAGCAATTGTGTGGTTATATTTTCGTATTCCACTTTGGAAGCCAGCGCGGGTGTTTATAACGCGACATTTTCTACCAGCAACGAGTATTGCTATCTTATCCGATAGAAAAGCAATTTTAAAATATTTGCGGAAAATCATGTACCCATTGGTATTTTAGGATCTGCAACATAAATTACTATTATTATTATTTGTAGACGAGCCTTGGGGATCTCGCAAAAATATCGCCGTTCTAAAAAGAAACAATAGAATAATTCAATTTATTACCACTTCTTCTAACCGAGACATGAAATGCGGAATTTGCCAACGCCATAGTGTTCGGTTTGTTTTGGCGAAAATAGTAACATACATACCTACTACACAATTTGATTTAGGTCCAAAATAAACTTTAGACTTGTACTATGTCTGCTAAACAATGATAGACATTTGACACTGTGAAGATTTTTGACACTAAACATAATTATATTTATACACGACTTCCTGCGGATTCTATCATTTCATAACCAACGTTTAACACACATATCATTTGACAAACCGCATTTTTTCCGAAACTGTAGATAATTCTGGATTTATTTCAGGACCATCGTGCAGAATCCTATATGTTAAGTTAGGATAATTTTATAAAAATCCTGAAATATTGGTAGTCACAGAAAAAAGCGGGTTGGCAAATGAATAGGTTACAAAACGATGCATTTGTCAAAGATTTGTCTGCGAAAAGGCAGAGAACCTTATAGGATAGTGCATTTCTATAGTAATCACCGCGATGCCACGTAATGTGACGCTGTAGGCGGCTGACAGCGTAAACGGGAGACCAAAGCGTCTCTTCGCTTATTTTCATAAAAATGTTGAAAGTAATTCACTTGTACAAAAATGTATTATTTTATTATCACGGGGCTTGCAAGTGTCAAAAGATGCCTAAAAATAAGTGGATAGGTAAATAAACTTTAATTTACAACAGTTGTCTTACGTGACAAGAAAATTCCAGTTAAGGAATGTGGAACACTGGTATCGTGTTAAGAAGATTCGCTTTTTGAGTTTGAATTGCACTGGCTTGTTTGCCTCAATCCAACTTTCTCGTAACAGTGTCCGCATTGACAACACACAAATCATAAAAAAAAACTGAAATACACTAGCATAGGTCGCTAATGCAATATGCTGTCACAATAGCCACAAGTACATACATACATAACATCACGCTTTCATGCCCAAACTTGGCAGAGCTACACAGAAATACTAACTACTCTAAAAAGACTTCTTGATCATTCTGTACCTACATTTTGCATAATCAGGCCAAGACGTTTACTAATGTATTAGTGACAGTTGCAAGCCCATCACCTATCAGTTACTACGAGCCCTTATTTCCTTAGTCGCCTCTTACGACATCCACGGAAAGACAGGGAGAGGCTCTATTCTAACCTGGCCACACGGGAGTCACGTGCGAGACGAGTTTAAATACTTTTTTTTATAGCCATCGACGGACAAACAGGCAGACTGCCATTTGCAACGCCGGAGGCGTCACCAAAGCATTGCCGGGCTCGAAGAAATTTAAAATGCTCTAATAGTAGCGCATTGAGAAAATCTCAGCACTATCTTCATACTAAATTCTTACAGTACGTACCAGAAACGTTCTAGAGAACCGGCGTATAGTTGAGCGTATTGGCACATAAGTAGCAAAATACCTCCATTTTTAGGGTTCCGTAACCAAATGGCAAAAAACGGAACCCTTATGGATTCGTCATGTCTGTCTGTCTGTCTGTTATTCCGTATGTCACAGCCACTTTTTCCGAAACTATAAGAACTATACTGTTGAAACGTGGTAAGTAGTTGTATTCTGTGAATCGCATGAAGATTTTCACACAAATATAGAAAAAAAAACAATCATATTTTTCTAAACTGAATAGTTTACGCGAGAGACACTTCCAAAGTGGTAAAATATGTGTACCCCCCCCCCCTGCAACTTCTAAAATAAGAGGATGATAAAACTTCCACCATGCAACCATGCAAACTTCCATCGAAAATTGGTTTGAACGAGATCTAGTAAGTATTTTTTTTTATTACGTCATTAATTGTCTTGCTGGTACGGAACCCTTCATGGGCGAGTCCGACTCGCACTTGGCCGCTTTTTTAGTTTTGAAAAGAACAATTTTAAGGAACTTAATTCGCCTGTTTTGTATTGCAATGACTTAATGTATTTTCCTGGTGTATGTTAAACAAAATTGTCAACACAAAATCATGAATAACTTTCCGAAAAAAACATTTGTTCAATTAGCTGAAAAAAATATTTGGTTAAATAATGCTAATCCACGAAATAGTTTTTGAATCTCCATGCATTGTAAAAATATGGTCCTAGCTAATTGGGAATAGAGTTACAAAACAAACCAGACAGTTTCGTTGGAAAGTATCTTTAGGGTGCTTCAAAAGATGTCTCCTTAGTGCATAATGTATCAGGAACGTCCTCATTAGTCGACCCCAAGGATTAAAAAAATGCCGTCGCCCTATTCTAGAGTCAGCTGCGCCCGTCGTGGAAAAGAGATAGTTTGGCAGCCGCACTTTAATTCGAATTTTGAATCATACTTTTTTAATCTAAATTGAGAAAGAAGGCTTTTCTACCCGACTGCTCAAGAAAGATGATAATTATTAATTACCTATAATTATGTATGGATGATTAGCTCATGTCCCTTCGCAGAGGCTCAACAAATGGCCCAAATTTGACAAACAAGCTTTCGTTAGATTTGTATTAGCGCCCCAAATGTCATTGGGTATTTGTTTTATATTTGTATTACCTAATACTAACACTCGTACTGCTGAGTGGTAGCCGGGTAAGAATAGTGCCACTCTATGTCTTCCCGTGGATGTCGTAAGAGGCGACTAAGGGAATAAGAGCTTGTACTACTGTTAGGTAATGGGCTTGCAACCTGTCACGAAAATATTAGTAAAATTCTTGGCCTGAGTGCGCAAAGTGTGGTTACAGAA
The DNA here is from genome assembly GCA_949316455.1 of Acleris holmiana. Lineage (NCBI taxonomy): Eukaryota > Metazoa > Arthropoda > Insecta > Lepidoptera > Tortricidae > Acleris > Acleris holmiana. The sequence goes on from OX438774.1 coordinate 4,587,618, forward strand.
TAATAAACATGTATTTTAAGGTTGTTGGTATATCTGTAGCCCTGCTTAGGTACCCCACTCTGGAAATGAAAGCGTGAAAGCGTGTATGCAATACTTAACGGGTAACTGAAAAATATCCTGTGACGTCATAATATCAAAACAAAGGGCTTTAAACTACGTTCCCAAAATTTATACAACATCGATATTAACATGACTAGTTTCAATTTATAAAGCTTAATTGACTTTTCAAGATCGCCTTTGTACAAACCTTTTGTTTTCGTTTCTTCTGGGGCTTTAATCGACTCGGCAAAACAAAATTGCTTTAGACATGCCCACACCTTCTGACAGTAATGGCGGCTGACTCAAAAACAATACATTAACATTTCTAAAGCAATATTGCTGTTCCCAAAAGAAAAGCGGCCCTGTTTGTCCAATGAAGAGTTTACATACGCTGTTTTATACTTTTTGAATCATTTAAAGAAACCCGGTCGTTGCAGAATCAGGCGTCCCGCCGGTCCCTTTCATGGGTCCTCTCTAATTGGTCCCATTGAGCCCAGGGGCCACGTGACCCCCGTATTTCTCTATTTGCTCTAAGACGCCGGCTTTCCTAGAGTTGTGGCAAATTTGCTCGAAACTAGACGTGCAAACTTTAAGTTGCTCTTATGGTGGTTAGGTGCAGTTCAGGAGAGATATATTGCATTGTAAATAGTTATAGAAGCGAGCTCCTTATGGACTAAAATGGGCAATACGCTGGAAAATGTTATTAGACATACTTATCTTTCTTTTCAGTACAAATTGCAGGTAGGTATTAAATGTAGTTTTTTAATAAGTCGGTGTATAACGACCTATCAAATATGAATAATAGTAAAAAAATACCGGGTGTTGCCTGTAATAGGAGCAATAAATTGAGGGATCGTTTCCACACTACAAATGAAACAACATTTATTTTACAACTTTTAAAAATAACTTATTTTTATCTAAATATTAATAAATTTAGATTTTCTAAGCAAGCAATGTATTGCAAAAACTACGAAGTTTGTAGGCTGTCAGTAAATGTCAACTAGACTAATATTGGATGGAGTACATTGAAAATGCTATTTAGTTTGTTCGAAAAAATCCCAAATAATAAATTACATATTTTTTTAAAGTTGTAGTACAATAGGCCCGAGTGGCTGCCGGGTTAGAATAGTGCCACCCCATGTCTGACTTCCCGTGGATGTCGTAAGAGGCGACTAAGGGAATAAGGGCTTGTAGTACTGTTAGGCGATGGGCTTGCAACCTGTCACTAATACACTAGTAAACTTCTTGGCCTGATTGTGCAAAACGTGGTAACAGAATTATATACAAGTCTTTTTAGAGTTGTTGGTATCTCTGTAGCTCTGCCTACCCCACTCTGGGAATGAAGGCGTGATGTTATGTATGTAAGTATTTTGTAAAACAAATGTTGCTACGTTTATAGAGTAGAAACGATCTCTCAATTTATTGGTCCTTTTACAGGCAACAACCGCTATATCACAATTCAACAATAAAATCTTACCCGACTTGACAGAAGCGCGTGAAGCTAACCCCAAGTGCTTCTGTGTAGTACACAAGAGAAAATGCTCTTTTACCAAAGAATTGTGCTCCATGGACTTATTTCTCTAATAAGTCCAAGGAAGTGTCAAAATAATCCGACATAGAAATTGGTGAGATACGCCTTAACAGGATTAAAAGCCATCAATTAATTAAAATTAGAATAAGTGAAGTCTTAATCATTATCCTTATTACCAGATGCGGAAGTGTGTTTGTTTATTCCCTCTTAAGGGTTAAACGCCTCAATCAACCAAAGTAATATAGGAAGATGGACCGTTAGACAGTTCTGAGGGGTTATATTATGACATAGCTCTGCAGTCCAGTTTACGCTGAGAGAAAAGGATAGAGCTATACAAAAGCGATAGCTCTGCTCTTTACGCTTGACGTAAAATAAACTGCATAACCATGTCATAATAATCCGTCTGTACGTATATCTTAGACCTAAATAAACTTACTCAAACAATGACGCACAACATTAACAATAGGTAAATGAATATACCTCTTATTTATATTCTGCGAAAGTAAATTGAAGTCTCCGCCGAGACTTGATTAAAGAAGAACTGGCTAAGACCGAGTCGGGCTAAATAATATTTTGTATATAATTATTAACCCTTAAATTTATACAAAAATAGTGTCGTGATGACCTTTTTGATCATTAATCAGCATAAAAAGTTGTTTACAAAAATATAAAAGTGAACATCATGGTATGTTCACTGTCCGCAATGTAGCTACCAATTATTATTATTTTTTAAATATTTTTATTTGGGCACAAACGTTAAAATAAACTTACAAATACAAGACTTTGAAGAAACAATCTTAAATAAAGTTGCCACTAGTTACAATATTAGCAAAAAAAAACAAATTAATTCAATATTCCAACGAACGTAAAGTAATATCGTTCTCAACTTAATATCGTTGTAATATAAGTACCTAATATCGTTGGCAAAGTTTTTAGTAAAAATTAAATTTCTTACAACGTACGCAATACCAAGAGTAAAATCAGGTCTTGACGCGATACAAACTAAAAACAGGTAAGTATACACAAACCTCGTTAATCCGACGTTTCGACTGGGTTGCACCAGCCGTGGTCACGGTAGAACTGGTGTCATGTCATCATCGACGTAGGTAGGCGTTTAGTTAATCAACTACTCTATGGTATGTCATATGTTTACTTACTTTTCTTAATTTTTTATAGCGTCCAGACCTGATTTTATTTCTATGCTATGGTATTACGGTGGAATTTCTCTTCTGGTGTATGGACACCAGTCCGCCGCTCATGGGAGCGGCGGTGATCACTTTACATCAGCTGAGCTAGCTCGTTAGCCTCTTCTTGCATAAAATAGTATAAATCAAAGGAAGTAGGGAAGTGGTAAAAATATGAATGGTTAATGTTTCGATACATTTTAAAATCAAAATGATAAACGAAAGGAAATCTCTATAGTCCGAGATTTGAGAAGAAGCGACGGCAGACTTTAGTTCATCAACATAAAACAGTATAGGTCAACTGTGAACCAAATAAGCTGTAAAATTATGCCTAATTGGTACGAATTTGGCGAGGCAAATAAACATATTATAATAAATAATGGTAAATATACATCATGGTCGTTCCGCCCTGCTAACACAAAATGCAGTATCTCAGACAAAACTCCTGTAGCAAATGCAAACTTATTACTAACAGCATAGGATTGAATCTGCTTTGGCCAATGAATTTGAGATATGCCTTTTAAAGAATCCTGAAACGATTACGGTTTCAGGATTGAAATAATACCATTGAATATTACGTACGACCCATTATATATTATGACACAATCCAGTATTAATGCGGTAAAAAAAACACATTGATGCTTTTATGTAATAGTGCTACAAATCAAAATGAGTCATTGTTGCATTTTAATTCGGAACGCAATTTACTTAAAGTTTGAAATCAAACTGTATTTGTTTTTGATTTTTAGCACTATTGCATAAAAGCAGCATAATTTTCTTTACTTTTTCTCTAAATTATAGTTCTATTTCTTGAATTGCCCATGCTGTATACTAGCTTAGTAGATAACTTGACTATTTAAAGGATGTTTATGTAAGGTTTAATTTAATTCTCTCAATATATCTCATTATAAGGTCTCATTGTAAGTATTTGTTTAATCTAGTACCTAAGTAATAACTTATTACTTAGGTACTAGATTAAACAAATACTTAATAACATTTCATAGTTGTTTCATCCGTCTGTCACAGTCGGTGCTGGCTGAAAATCAGCGCTGCATGGCCTAGCACCTCAGCATTGTACTGGCCAGTATCTGGTTCAACGCCACGAAGACAATACCCCCACCAATTTGTTTATTTTTATTTTTTTTAGTTAACTGTTTTCCGTGTGGTAGCCGGGTTAGAATAGTGCCACTCCACGTTTTCCCGTGGATGTCGTTACAAGCGACTAAGGGAATAGGGGCTTGTAGTAATGCTAGGCGATGGGCTTGCAACCTGTCACTAATAAACTAGTAAAATTCTTGGCCTGATTGTGCAAAATGTGGTAACAGAATTATAAACAAGTCTTTTTAGAGTTGTTGGTATTTATGTAGCTCTGCCTACCCCACTCTGGGAACAAAGGCGTGATATTATGTGCGTATGAAACTGTTTTTTACTTTTTATGTGTCTTGTTGTATTCAGTAAATAAATGTATTTTTATTTCTTTCTTTCTTTCTTTCTAAATTATTTAAAGATCTCTTTGTAATTGACTTGTGTCAATATACAAATAATCGAGTTTTGGTTTTATTGTTAAGAACGGGAACCCTAAAAACTAGTAAACAACTCCTGCAACGTTTCTCTTTGTCTTCTTAAGCATACGTTTTGAACAAACACACGCTTTGACAATATCTAAGAACTTTTGTTTACGAACTCGTTAAAATAACTTTGTTTATATCGGAGCAAAACATGGTAAAATTTAACATTTACCTACGATGTATTTCACTAAGAGAAGGACTTCCAATCATCTTATAACAGTTTAATAGTATGTATAAACCTGTATTATATAGCCAGATGGTTAACTTAAATAATTTAATTTCCCATGGACACCTAATCATCCATGCACGCTTTTGTACCTTATTGCTTTACTCGTAATGCCTTTAATAGATTAACATCCATCCTTACCTTAAGATCCATGTGTACATCTTTGAATCGAGTAAATTTATGAAAAACATTTAGATAATTACACACCTAAAACTGAGGCCCTAGGCAAGATGCGTACGCTAATTAGCGATTCTATTCGTTTTGTTTTTAAACCAATCACATCACTGGTAGTTCACTTGACTTCGTGTTACGTGATCTACAAGAGACAAATCAATTATCAATTCTAAGCAGTCACTCACGAAAATCACTAACGAGTGTCATGCATCTTATCTACACCTTCTGAGACTGGCTTTATTAAGAAACAGCTGATGCACGTGACTCCGTCGGCCTAGGAAATTAAATCATAGCCTATGATATTGTGTGACAATGTAGTTATAGTTTTTGAGTTTATTCGTTACAAATATACTTTTTTTTCCTCTTTATAATATTAGTGTAGAGTAGAGGCTTCGGTTTATCTGCGTTCTCTGTAACACCCGTACATAAATTAGCTTTTATTATACATTTAGCGGTGCTAGGACCCTGAACGGGGTCCTTCCAGATCGCTACCATCTTCTTATCCATTAACCACCGCCAAGCAACAATGTTCCCATTGTTGTGTTCCGGTAAGGGGATAAGACAACCGGTGAAATTACTAGCATAGAGGCATTCGATATTAGTCCTCAGGGCTGGCAACGCATTTGAGGTCTTAGAATTTTAGTCTTGTGAATTCAAATGTCTATGGGTCTCAGATTCCACTCATACGTAATATCAGGTGGCCTGAGTGTTCGTGTGCCTTCTCCTTATCATAAAAACACCTTTCGTGAATATTTATCTAACTGACGGTGAAAACCGCATCAAAATTCGTTGTGTTGTTTAGGAGAACTTAGTGGATATGCAGACAGACGCAATAATCGACTTTGTTTTATCTATGTGAAGATAAAGAAGATAAGTCCATGCGAAAATAAAACAAAATGCCGAATTCTTTACGGTTCTACCTGACTTGGCGATAACATAAATAGTTAGGGTGGAAGTAAATAGAGAAATGCAGCGAAAAGGAATGCAGCTGCAACAACCCTAAATAACGATTTGGACTGTTAGAAAGAAATAGGGTTATTGGATTAGAAGATATAGAGCTTAGAATTGGTGGTTACCTTTAGAATTAAGTGTAAATAGAGTGGATGATATTAAAGATTGGATTTCCGTACACAATGAGATCGATGTGCAATGTGGAATGGGACATTCACTCGTTTTTTTTTTAAATATTTTAAGTGCATTATGATGGTTTTGTCATACCGAATGAAATGTAAGAATTGTAAGATTAGTGTTTGGGAAATACTACACCTGAAGTACACATGTTTAATGGAGGATTTTAATTGCTTAGTACCTACTTAATATGATGAGTTTTTTCTAGGTGTTAAAGGTAAAGCTTTGTTACCTTCACAGCAAGTTGATGATTTATTTTGACAATTTTTTTCATGTTTTATCTTAGTTATAGTTCTCGATATACTTACTTGTAGTATTTATTGATCTCTTGTTTATCATATCGGTCGAAGGATGTCCTTTGCTGCTCATAGGCTCTCTCCTAAGATCTCCACAACGTTACAGTTAAGGCTGTGTGATTCTCGCATCCAAGCGCACCCGTGTTAAAATATAAAAAATGATTTTGCCTAGATTCACATCAAATCTACAGAGTATGCGATACAAGTAAACATATTTATAAATTACTAGCTTGCGCTCGCGACTTCGTCTATGTAGATTTCAATTATTTATTCCCTCAGGAACTTTAAAAAAAATCGCGATAAAAAGTAATTTTTGTGTTGTTAATCCAGAGTATAGCGAAGCTATCTCCATTCCAAATCTAGCCGTTTTAGCGTGAAAGCGTAACAAAGTAACGCACACACTACCTCTCGCATTTATAATATTACTACGATAGCAAGTGTTCGCATTGTTGTGATCCGGTGTGGGGATAAGAAAACCGGTGAAATTACTAGCATAGAGGCATTCCTTCGTCGCCCTAAGGGTTGGCAACGCATTTGAGGTCTAAGGATTATAGTTCTATGGGTCTCAATTTCCTCTTACCATCAGGTGGCCTGAGTGCTCGTGTGCCTTCTCCTTAACATAAAAAAGCATACTTCACAGTATACAGCGCCATGTTATAAATTAAATTTCTCGAACTACTTACTCGTACTTGTATTGTTGTTTTGCGCGTTGTTAAACTTTGTGCAAAGAATACCCAGATCGCTAGGTACCACCATTTCGAATAAAATGAAATCACTAGCATAAAGGTATTTCATCCTAGTCCCCAGGGTTTATAAAAGTATTTGCAGTGTTTGCATTGTTGTGTTCCGGTGTGCGGATAAGACAACCGGTGAAATTACTAGCATAGAGGCATTCCATCTTAGTCCTCAGGGTTGGCAGCGCATTTGAGGTCTTAGGACTATAATCTTGAGAATTCAAATGTCTATGGGTCTCAGATTTCACTTACCATCAGGTGGCCTGAGTGCTCGTGTGCCTTCTCCTGTTCTCCTTAACATAAAAAGCGTAAGTGCTTTTTCCTTTGGATTTTTAATATCCATGGGCCTACAATTGCCGGATGATTAAAAACCTACTAAATATATATATATATATATATATATATATATATATATATATATATATATATAAATTTACAGTATTTTTTTCCAAGATACATCGAAGAGCAATGAAAAGGAAATTAAATTGGTCATAATACACGTAAAATTGTAGGTACAGTGACCCGTTTTCCTTTCCCTTTAGTATATATAGTATATTTTGAATTTCGACTTAGGTCTCTATAGTACTAAATTTATGACTTAAAATCGAAAGCTGAAAATGTTTGAATTAGGTCACTATAATTCTTATGTACATCGATACTCTTACATGCAACCTAACTCAGATTGCTTCCAAAAATGATAAATAACCTAAACTTATAACAAGATAAGTTTGGCAACTTTCAAAAGAAACCTTCGGATTATTATCGGCTTGCCTACTCATGTGAATTAATTAGGAAAAGTCTGTGTTGTTATTATTTATGGAAACATATTTTTGAGCTTGAATTCGCGTCCAATGTGCGTAGTAGGAGATGAAATAGACAACTGGCGTATTTTATTCATGCCTTTAGGCAATTCTTGCAAGTTAGAATGAATTCACAAGAATTCTCTTGAATCTATCATTCTATGCATAACTTGTGGGCGGGAATGCCTAACAAATAACAGTTTATCAATCCTCTTACTGGGGGAAATGACTATGTTAGTTTTGCTAGTTGGTCAAACTGGTTTTTTGCTGGTTGGCGTGTTTCACAAGTGGATGTCAAGTGGAAAACACCACCTTACGGTCTTTTAATAAACTTTAGTACTAGGCTGGGCCTCTATTCTACACCGCTCAGTGGTTTATCGTAATCAAATCGTTCGTTTTGCGATACTATACAATATCGTTTCCCTATCGTATAATGCTTTCATATCGTAGTCTTTTCGTATTGCTTTGCCTGGCTATCGTATTGTTACCGCTTCTTTAAGGTTTGATCAAGGTTCGCTAGATGTAACGTATTGATGTGTGTTGCTCGCTCAAAAAAATAATCTTCAGGCGGAAAAAACAGTTACATTATAATATTGATTTATGAGAAAAAAAATGGAATGAGAGCGTAAATCCAATTAATAACCAATTAATTGCATTATTTTAAAACAGTAAACATAGGAAAGAAAATAAAGTTGTATTGGTATTTTTTGCCAGTGACAGCTACAGATTTAAAGGGTATGTTGACAGCTGATGACATTTTGATAAGTTTATATTTTTTGTGTAACTTTAATTTATTATTTTAACTGATTTATTTCAATAATAAATAGATACTTAATCACTGAACTTAAAAAATAACATTACTTCGTTATTGTTTGGTTCGCAATCAAAGCAACTAAGACGTGTGAAACGGTTTTTACGTGAACAAATACGCATAAAATGTGGTGCTTTTTTGCCAACGACTTCTTGGCAAGCTCACCTCCATGTAAGTACCTTTCATTTACTTAATCTTGAGTTGGTTTAACTAACATATTGGATTACAATAAATTGGCAGATTTTTATAACTTCTTCTTACTGTCTTATTGTTTTTTTGGAGGCTCTTACTGACTCTTCTTATTGTCACTCTTGAGTCATGTGTGTGAATTGGTTTTAATGCATGTTTTTAATTTGATAGGCACAGCAATTTGGATACACCGTGGATGGACTTTTGAAGCCTGACAAATAAGAATAATAAGAACTGCAGAAGCTATAATTAACTAGCCTCTGTTATAGATGCGTAGCGCACCCAACAACAGGCGGTAGCGATATTGGTTGTGAATCCCATGGCAGGGATGGATTAAGACCTATTTAAATGAGGTAATATGTTATGTGAAGGAATTTCAATATTGTGGTGAATTATGGTGACACACTTCTAGGGCCTTTATTCCACCTTTCCTATCACTTTCTCAAAGTCATATTTTGTTATGGCCGCCTTTACTATCAAGTTTTAATAGGTCTCAGAGTCGATAAGGGGACTTCTATCAACTAGATAATTCATTATAAATAATTCTAATGTACTTGTGTTTTTTTTTATTTGCAGACACCAGATGGCATTTGGAGTTTGCAATAGCAGTATTGAGGATTTCGCCTGAATTATTATCCAATAAATGACAAATTATAAACTAAAAGTGGAAGTAGTGTGCTAGTAAGGCAATGACAATTATACGAGTATCATGGCATTCATGGCTGTGCCACATTTGTGTAGGAACTGTAAGATTAAAATAAATGAATAAAACTTTATCTGTTTTTGATTGTTTTATCTTCGTTATTAAAGTTAATGAAAAACAATCACAATATTATTGTAAATTATTTTTAACTATTAAAATTATTTATTAATCCGTGTGGGTTCCGGATTAGAATAGTACCACTCCATGTCTTCCCGTGGATGTCGTAAGAGGCGACTAAGGGAATAAAGGCTTGTAGTACTGTTAGGCGATGGGCTTGCAACCTGTCACTAATACACTGGTAAACATCTTAGCCTGATTTTGCAAAATGTGGTTATAGAATTATCAACAAGTTTTTTTTAGAGTTGTTGGTAATTCTGTAGCTCTGCCTACCCCTCTCTGGGAATGAAGGCGTGACGTTATGTATGTATGTGTATTTTTAACGTGATTGTAGTTTTCCAATACTTTCTCTTATCAATTAATACACACATTGTATCTTTAAAAACTACAGAAGTAACCAAGCCATTATTGAAAGCTCAAATTAATGATTTGATAACAGCTCTAAGGATGCACCATAAGAGGAACCACAGTAGGTGACCTCCTGCATTTCCAAGAAAGTAGTCAAATGGTACCTGATGGTCCCTTATCTTTTAGATCTTACCCCCGTTTTCAGGGACGTTTTAGAGGCGATTAAATCCGCATTCACATTTGTCTAATGTTTTGTGTCGTGGTGGCTACTGTTCACGTCTATATGAAGGGATGATGTGTAATGCGCTTTCTGACGATATTTTGTATCAAGCTCGGTTCACATTTGTCTAATGTGTTGTGTCGTGACGCGTCAAACACTATTGGCGCGTGCACTCTAGTCTGATTTGCACAAGCCAGCACTGAACGTAACAATATTAAATATATGAAGCCGATACTGTTTGACGCGTAACGACACAATACATCAGAAAAATCTGACTGTTGGGTTTGATGCGGCGTTTCTTCACAGCAGTGGTCTCCTTTTGGAAAGTGCTAGTAATATTTTGATATGTAAAAGTGCCCGTGCGGCCTACTTACGAAATAAATATATTTTATCGTTTAAATGTAAATACGGCTTTTATTAACTCGTTCCGTTTTCAATATATGTAAAATCAAAAATTAGTACAAAATATTGGCTAATTTGTTTTTCTTACATTTTCAGTAAGTGTACAATTTTAACCACCTGAAAAGGACATTTCTTAGAAAGTTAGTACCTAGTTAATTATTTAAATTATGAAACGTTAATTTTCTGCTAAATTACGAATATTACTGATACATTTATATACTAATCTCAACGCTAAATAGCAGTATCTCAAATTCAATAAACGAAGCAGATTAAATCCTTCTCGTTAGTAATATGCTTGCACTTGCTACAGGAGTTTTGTCTGAGATACCCCTAAAGTATAGCAAATTTTCGTAACTCTGCGGAAAAGGAAACGTTTTTTTGATTTAAAGTATTCATAGTTTTGGCTGGCTATAGAAAAACTAGTGTGACATACTAGTTATATGGACATGGCGAACCGAAGTGTAAGGGTAAGTAGTTTATTAAAAATACAGTTTACGTTTGTCTAGTATTTTAATACGCAAATGTTATAAATTCATTTTTATAAAGGCTTACCTATATCAGAATAATACTATTTAACCTTCGCAAATTCTTAATTAACTAGAATTTCAAAATAACAGATTACACGCTTAATTACTTACATCAAAGTTCAGACTCCAAATTCAAAATGTTGGATATAAATATAAATATAATAAAAAATAAATAATTTCAAAATTCCACATTCCAGTTTATCGAAAATTATATGAGACGCGACAACCTTGATGAACCCAACGACAACAACAGTGATGATAAGAAATTATGTGTTGAGATTTCAAGTATTTTATCCTATTATTAGGTAATGTAAGTTGCAAACGAATATTGCTCGATTTTGCAATATTTGTAGGCTTCTACAACATCATCCTTTTCAACGAAAATAATACTCTTTTATTAGTACGGCCTGCACTACCTAAAATTCCACTTCCTAGCTTCGACTTTTCTGGAAGGTATATTAGTAGATCAGCGAATCTATTTAGTGCTTTCCCCTACATTATATGCCCTTGTCCTCGGATACTATTCTTTAAGGCTGAACTGCTCTCAATGTTGGTTAATACTTGGTTATTGTTGTATCCTTGAATTTAGTTCGCCTCTCATGTCCTCTAGTCTCACTATAAACATGCTCAAAGAGATCCATAGGGGACTAGGTAGTTAGTACTTGATCTTTTTATTACTGACAAACTTTCCTTTCTTTCCTTTTCTCTTAGTTCTTCATTTAGGACGTAGCGGAGTGTCATAACTTCTTGCTGCAGATGGTTTGGTTTGGTGGTTTTATGACTGTTAATAAATAAATTGCTGATTTATATTCACATCCTTTAAATTCTTCTTTATTATTTTGAATCTTTATTTTGAATTTTTAGTTGAAATGTATTAAATGCCAAACGCATGCCAAATGACTAAAAGTCAAACGATTGATCGTTATTTTACGAAGTAAATATCTATACGACATCGTATTTTGGTCGGTGAAGTTCGTATTGATCTTGTTCTCTCTGTCGGAGGACCCATCAATTAGCTACGTAAGAAAGCAAGACAGATACGAGCTTAACCGACAAAATACGATGTCTTAGTACAATATTGTTCAATATGCGATATTAGGCAATGCGTATGGTTTATCGTTATTCAACTTTCATATCGCATTTATATTGCGTCCTCTCGTTATGATAATGTAAAAAGTACCATAATATTTTTAAGAAGGCATAGAGTATTTATAGTTTGTCAAAAAGAGGTTGAGAGGTCAAGAGGTGGGAGAATTGCAGGGTGCTATATCAAATAATCTTTGGTATTTTCTCGTGTTTTTCATTTCATTTGACTGGTAAGTAAAGCCAACTAATTAATATTGATACTCTATGTTCCGTTGAACATTTGCAGGAACATTATGTGCATCAACTTGGCTTTGATGTTAGGCACGTATTATTATTATTCAGGGAGTGGCTATTCAAGGCTCCAAAGCCTAGTATCACTGCGACCAGGATTGATCTATTGTGATCGCCACAGCCTACAGTTCTCTGCTGAGTCCTGTTATTGCGAAGAACTTCAGGACTTTATTGGCGCCGAGATACTTGATCTCCTCTGGGCACATTAAGTGCTTTCCCAGTGAGGAGTTACGGTGTCGCATTAAAGCCGGGCAGACGGTGAGAAAGTGCATAGGCGTTTCCTCCTCCAGATGGCAGAGTCTGCACAGCCTTGTGTTACATTTCCCAATCGTCTGCATGTGCTTGTTCAGGCAACAGTGCCCTGTGAGCGCCCTGGCAAGAGTGCGAATTTTGTTCCTACTCAGCGCTAAGGCCTCCTTCGACGCCTTTTTGCTAAATGCTCTTATGATAGCCTTGGAATGGTTCAATCCTGGAGTTGTCTTCCAGAGTTGAGTGGCTGCATCATAGCAATATGTCCACAAGGTGAGTTTTGTTAGGCTTCTAGGGATGCCGCAGAATGGTTCCGGACCAAACTGTGTGCCCCTAGCTCCTATCCGTGCGAGTTCGTCAGCTTTCTCATTGCCCACGATGCCCACGTGCCCTGGGACCCAACGTAAAATTACCCTGTTTTTTGCACCCAGAGTATTTAAAAGTGTCCTGCAGTTCTCGACCAGCCTTGAGTTCATGACGTCAGAGGTTAGGGCCAAGAGAGCCGCCTGACTATCCGAGTGGATATAGATGGTACTGTTGAAGTAGTTGCTTTGCAGATTGGCTGCCGCACATTCAATTATGGCGTACACCTCCGCCTGGAATATAGACGAGTACTTTCCTAAATTCAGGCTCAACGCCTTTTTAGGCACCTCCCCGTATATTCCGCAGCCTACTTCAGAACCGGATTTGGAGCCATCAGTGTACCACTTTAGGCTGCCTGGTTTCCATGTTAAGCGACTGTGTGACCAGTCATCCCTAGACGGGAATTCCACAGAGAAATTTTTCTGTGGACAGTGTTTAGGGGGCATGGTGTCTGAGAACATCCCCATTACTGTTAGGCACGTAACAGTTAGTTTGGAATTCTTAATAATGTGGTGCTATTTAATTCCATGGGTGCCACCACACGATGAATCGTAGCTGGGGTGGTACGATCATCATGATCTGAAGAAAAGAGGAAAATAAAAAATAAAACAAGTATGAACCTACATAGCTGAGATCCCTCTAGAATACATAACATCACATCTTCATTCCCACAGTGGGATAGGCAGAGCTACAGAAATACCACCCAGTCTAACAAGGCTTATTGATAAATCTGTAACCAGACTTTGCACTCTCAGGCTAAGATGTTTACCAGTGTATTAGTGACAGGTTGCAAGCCCATCGCCCAAAAGTACTACAAGCCTTGATTCCCTTAGTCGCCTCTTACGAAATCCACGGGAAGACAAGGAGTGGCACTATTATAACTTATAACCCGGTTATTACACGGTAATCACATACACATGTACATATTAATTAAAAACGCGCTAAAATGCAGCTGCAAAGTCCGGTTTGAAAGGTAGGTAACGCCATGGTTTGTTCCGTCGTCACAGCATAGTAGCTAGTTAAAGCCGACACATAGAGATTAAAAATATCATCCCGGAAAATGGAATAGTTCCAAAAAAACTTATCGTATCAAAACCCTTAAATCCCTATTACTTCTAGATATAAATTGTAATTTTCCTTTTTGTTATGAGATTCTGGTACACCGATACCGAGCTATAATTTGTAGCGTTTCTCGCTGGCCTTATAATATGGAAATGTATGTATGTAATCGTCTCAAGATTGCAATTACACGTTGCCAACCTATGTATAACTCATAATTGTTAACCTTTTTGATTGGTTGTCTATTCCCGCGCCGGAACACAACAGTGCAACCACTGCAGCTTGGGAGTAGCTTAGTGAATAAGATGGTAGGTGCATTTCTTTGGGTACAATAAAATCTATTGTCTCGAGGAGAAAAATGATAAACTAACGGCGTAGACTACTAAATAGATTTACTTAGAAAACACTGTCTGTGGAAAACAATAAGAATAATTTAAAAAGAGAGAATATTTATTTTTTTGATTTGACGTTGTCATGAACTGACAAACGACAATTTTCTCTGTGACCGCAGTTTCGCAAAATGTAAGTATTTTGTTATTGAATAAATATATTATAACAATTTTACTATATTTGCCCAAAAATGCTCAACTGGTAGATTTATTAAATTCTGTGAAATGTTTTAGGAATCCGAACGAAACTGCAGCTAGGCGCAGGCAGCGTGTATCCTATGAACAGCTCGAACTGCTCATAGAGTATCTAGAGCGACCTTGCTGCTGGGATTTTACAATCCACTTCTGGCCGCCACAAGACTTCCCGGCACTGGGAGACTGTTGCCGCCATCCTCAACGCACTAGGGGATGGAGCAACAAAAAGTTCTAAAGGGTGGAGCTCAGTAAGATTTTCAATAATTCTATTTAGACTTTAGAGCCGACTTAAAAAAAATAAGAGGTCAATTCGACGGGTTTTTTTAAATATATGTTACCCGATTACTTGAACTTTTGTTTGAATGGGTATACTTTTTAGTTAGTCCCATTCTCAGCACTTCAAGATCTGATGATGGGATCTTGGAGACATCGAGTTAACTACTAATGTTAGTATTTTCAGTGAAGCAGTCTAGCATTTGCATTCAAAAAGTATCATTTGGTGAAGTAGAACTGATGATGAAGACTACTGATGGCCCTCGGAACTCCTCAACGGTACTTATTTCAAGTGTGGCGATAAGATAAAATAATAAATAATAAATATCAGGGGACAATCTCACACAAATTGACCTAGTCCCAAACTAAGCTCTAGGCTTGTACTATGGGAACTAGACAACGATAAACATACTTAAATAGAGAAATAAATAGAAAACATCCAAGACTCAGGAACAAATATTCGCGCTCATCACACAAATATCTGCCCTTACCGGGATTTGAACCCAGGACCGCTGGCTTCAGAGGCAGGGTCACTCCCAACTAGGCCAACGTGAAATGAGATGAGATGTGAGATGTCTTGATTAAGATATTTGAGCGACTATCACGAATCACATTCAAATGGTTTAAACATATGACTATGAATTTCCTGCAGCGTTGCTCGTTTCTTATTAATTGGAATGTGAGACAACGTAACAGTATTATTATGATGACTAATGCGTAAGAAATAAATAAATGTTTTAAAAAACTAAAAATTGTCTTCAAAAGGCAAGAAATAACTTCTTTTAACATGAAAGGTGGTCAGTCCAACTGAAGTCGGCGTCCCACTATATTTTTAACTGAATTCAGTTGGACTGACATTACCTATCATTTTAAAAGAAGTAATTTCTTGCCTTTTGAAGACTGTATTTAGTTTTTTTGTAATATTTATTAAATGCAATATTTTTTGTCTTATATTTTAAGTATTGGAGCGATAATAAAAAAAAACGGCGTGTGTTGAGGACAGACCATACGGGCACCGGGGGTGGGCGCCCTCAGGCCAAAAGCCTTACCGACATTGATATAAGGGTTTTGGCACTGCTGGGGGACACGTTTGGAGAGCCCCTTCCTGGTGTCAGGGTATATCCAGGCCTAAACTTAGAGGTAAGAGTTGGACAATTACTTAGCAATATCTTCCTAAACCTTTATTTTCAAGATCTATAATTTGATTAAAAACTATATTTATTTGGTCAAAGAATAATTGGTAAACCGACTTCATAAAAAGTAGGTTCTCAATTCGTCGGGTTTTTTTAATGTTAGTTCTCCGATGGGTTATGACTGAAATACCGTTGGAACAACTAGAAAAAATATTTATTGTTCAAGTTGTTTAACTTTCAAGTTGGTCCCATTTTTAGCAATTCATCATCTGATGATGGGATCTTGGAGAAATCGAGGCAACTCAAATATTATAGCAGTACATATAGCGATATTAGTATTTTCAGTGACAAATTTAGCATTTGCATTCAAAAAGTATCACTCCGTGAAGAAGAACTGATGATGATTCATTGAGATGTGGGACAACGTAACAGTTTGATCTCTAACTTCTTGCTTTTCGAAGACAGTGTTTAGTTTTTTAAAACATATAATTTATTTATCCTATCCTACTAATCTATAAGTCTGTTTGTCTGTTTGTTACCTCTTCACACTTAAACTGCAGAACCAATTTAGATGAAATTGGGTATGGAGATAGTTTTAGTCACAGGGAAGGACTTAGGATAGTTCTTATCGTGGAAAATTCTACAGTTCCCGAGGGAGATAAACAACATCTACGAGGATGGAGTCGCGGGCAAAAGCTTATAATATTATAAATGTGAAAGTTAGGATGGTTTTTAGTTACTCAATCTCACCAGAACGGCTAAATGGATCGAGATGAAATTTGGCACACAGATAGATTTTAGCATAGAGTAGGACATAGGCTAATTTTTACCTTGATTTTTTTACAGCTTGATGGAATAGCTATGAATGACTACTAAGCGCGCGCTTAATCTATTAAAGCATTAACTATTAAAGTACATATGTACCAATTTACTTAGGTACCTATAACATTTTTAAAACACCTTCATATTCAGAATGCATAGCTTGTTGTTAACATGAATATGGTTTTCTAATGTGCTAAAAAAGATTGTGATGATGATGATCCATCCTTATTTATATTATTAATGCTTAAGTGTGTCTGTCTGTATGCTACCTCGTTATGCGTCATCAGTTTAGAGTATGTTGAGTCTCAGAGAAGGACATAGCAACAATTGACCTAGTCCCAAACTGAGCTCTAGGCTTATACTATGGGTACTAGACAACGATAAACTTACTTATATAGACAAAACGGTGTACTGCCTTTTTGCCGAATTATGTTTCGTCAAATTTCATTTGGCAATCAACTTTTCGCCGAAGTTTTATTTGGCAAATCAATCTTTGGCATAATTTTACTTCGTAATTTTTTTATTTCGCTACATTTTTATATTGCAAAATTTTACCATGTCAAATTTTATGTGGTAAATAATTGTGTAGCAAATGTCAAATTTTATATGACAACTTTTTAATTCGCAGAATTATTATAAAGCGTATTATTATAACGCCTTTACACTTTTAGCAGACTCATCATTTGTCAAATCTTTCACTTGGCTTAACAACTCCTGGACGAATAACGTTTAGTTGATGCAACATTTCCCTTTTCATACATTTGCCAAGATAGAAATAAGTAAGAAAAAAAATAACAAATTCTTTGGTTGGAAATTATTATATGTGTGCATGAGCGAGCGAGCAAGACCTTCCTGGGCAAAACCGACTCGGCAAGGTTAGGTTAGAAGCTATGGCGGGAGCGAAGCGCAGCGAGCTCCCGCCTTAGCCTTCGAGGTTATTTTTTTTTGACATCCCTTGAAAAATAAAATCATACTGCAAATTGAACCTTGCATTCTAAAAAATTAGGTTAGATTTCATAATGCCATTCAATATGTTGCTAAATCAAAGTATGCCAATCAATACATTTGACGAAAACATAATTGACATCTTAAAAAAATCCCACGTAATAATTTGTCTAACAATAATTTATCAAATCATTAGTTGGGAATAGATATCAGTGCGAAACGTTGAGTTGGGAAATAAAAATTTGACGAAATGAAAATATGGGATACGTAGTTTGGCGAGTTAAGAATTTGCTAAATAATTTTCGGCGAAACATTAGTAAACCAGACAAAACATCCAAGACTCAGGAATAAATACTTGTGCTCATGACACAAATATCTGTCCTTAACCGGATTTGAACCCGACTAGGCCAAAGCAAGGTAATAAAGAAGCATAATTATGATGATAATTGTTTGTTCTTAACGCAAAAATTTATGAATAACATAGAATATGAACACCTCAGTCCTGCGTTAGGAACAAAAGTAGGGTAGAAATAGAAGCTCTGCGATAATTCGCGGTACGGCTTGTTGTAGACTTAGATAGGGTTTCTCTAATACATATGTATTACGATTTATTTATTGATAATGTTCTTTTAGGCTGTACCTGAGGCACCTCCTGAGTTCGTCGTGGACATGGATTGGTATGAGATATACGCTTTTTGACGAACATTTCTAGTCTGCTACCATCAAGGAAATAAAAGCTTCCATAACGCTAATATTTATTAACGATATGATTTAGGACAAAATGGAATAGCACCTGAAGGACGAAACATTTTTTTTGCTAGAAATTCAAAAAGGCTATTTAAAACAGCCATGTGAAGTAAGAAATAATGCCTAGTTTGAATAAAATCCTTTTTCTTATCGAGATTTTTTTTTACTACTAAAGCCACAGATAATACAAGCTTCTACGCAACAGATACACCATTCGTCGCCATCTACCGCTGCATCCCCGGCGGTACATAATCAGTTGAGTGTCTACTGTAACTCCACATACTCCGTTAACCGGTTGGGATGTGACGAATTAAATTACCTATAACAATATAATCAGCCAAGGATTCCACCGAGTCGCGGGTAACGGCCACTTAATTATAATTGTCTTTAATGAACGATTACGATTCTGCTTTAGTAGGAGATTGATGTCTTAGGAAACCCAATATCGGGTCGCTTAAGGTTCCAGAAAAGTTGTACTACATTTATTTAATAACACATTGCTGACTGTACTTATAATTAATTCACTATCAAAAGAAAGGTAAACTGGAAAGATCTACTATGAGTCAATGAGGAGTTCCTCTTAGACTTCCGTCATTATACCAGTTCGATGGTACCATATTATTGTATTATCATACCATTGGAATTGCATAAGTTTGCCGAATGTCAAGTCAATCTGACGATTGAAATAGGTTTAAATTTACTTCCAACTTGTTTGATAGTTTTAACACAAAAGTAAAAGGTACAAAATGTATTTCCTCGGTTGAAATATGCATTATATTAAATATGTAAATGCCACAACGTTTGACAGACATGACCATACTCAATTTAATAGTATTTATATTCATTTATTCACTGTCATCACGTGGCACAAAAGTGATGCCAGTGGTGGTGTATGTGTGTGTAGTGGTGTGTGTGAAGTGTGTATGTGGTATTTTTAGGGATCCAAAATCTAATTAGGAATCCTTATAGGTTTGGCATGTCCGTCTTGTCTGTCTATTTGTCTGTCTGTATGTACATATGTATGTCACACTGTTGTTTTCTCAGAAACTATAAATGTTACAAAACTATTATGTCAGTTATTATCATAAATAAATACATACATACAAACATAAACCCCCCCCCCCGTTCTCAGGGTAGGGTTGGGTACGCAGAGACCACGAATTAAATCTATTTATTTATTGAATTGAGAAGGTATATAAGCACATAGGCCACCTGATGGTAAGTGGGATCTGAGACCAATAGACGTTTGCATGTTCAAGACTACAATCTAAATACTGCAAATGCGTAGCCAACCCAGGAGCTTACATGGAATGCTTCTATGCTAGTAAGGTAATTTCCATCGGTTGACTGTCGTATCCCCACACCGGAACACAATAATGCGAACACTGATGCTTGGCGGTAATGTTTTTAATATTATAATTATTATGGTTTTAGGGGTTTCCTAACCAAACTGTGTCAACGGGGCCCATTACAAGAATGGTACGGGATCCTTTTAGTGTTCCGTAGTCAAACTAGGAATCCTTATAGTTTCGCCACGTCCGTCCGTGTGGCCGTCCGTCCGTCTATCCATCTGTAGCTTAGCTCAGAGACTCTTAGTACTAGGAAGTTATTTGGCATAAATATTACATACACCGACAAATTGATAAAATTAAAGAATTTTACTTAGAACACTGTTCACTGTACTCTGTGGTTGTAGTTATTATTTGAATTTTGACGTATGGCAATATTATGTTCCCATTTCAGCGTGTTTTCCGAATGATTGGTCGCTCCCTGACTCGGTCTCTATGCTGGGGAATGCGTCCACGGCTCGATCGACGCCATTAGCAAGGATTAGTGACACGGGAAATGTGCCTGAATGCCCTGTTGAAACTGTGCGGCCTCCGACCGATGCCGCTCTCTCTTTGCCGCTGCCGACTCCCTCACGTGCTTTGCTTTTTCCCACCCCTCCTCCAACTGGCGGCATGCCGCCCCCAACCTTCGCACCAGCTCACGCCATTCTGTCTCCGATACCACCCGCTCGTTCTCAAAGAGTCTTATTTGCATTTTAATTCGGAAGTTTCGGAAGTTTTAAAACAAATTGTATTTATTTTTGATTTGGGGCACTTTAGTATTTAAGTAACTTGTTTTTTTTTAACATTCAGTAATTAATGTAATGCGTTTTATTTAAGTAACATCAAATGGGCTTTAAAGTCCAATTTATTTTATTAGGCTAGCCATATTCATTTTTCAGATATTGATATCAACGCTAGCGACCCGAAATTTTTGCTCTCGAGTGTGTTATACATGATTAATATTCCAACTGTGTATTATATTTTTTTTAACTATTTGATAGGCACACCATTACCCAGCGCCTTTGACACAGCGCGACGACATATTTTAGAAGTAGAGCAAGCAAGGGTGGAGACAACGTGGGAATATTCAAAGCGCTGCAGATTCCGCAGCGGCTACCGTCAGGATGGCTGCCGCCGTGGAGGCGCTGGTTGCTGCGCAGCTGGAAACGGCCGGGGCAATAAGGGCAGCCGCAGCTGCTATAGAGGCCGTGGCTGTCGCTTTTACGAAAGCAGTCGAAAAAAAAGACGTAAAAAAGCAGCTAACAGATAGCGTCACATACCATCGCAAGATTGTTATAATTATGGTATCATTCTGAATAATAATGTAAGATATTTTTTTACACACGGTGAACAACACGTCCGCGAGTGCCTAGTACCTATGCAACTACTTTTTTTATGACATGATGTTAAAAAACATTAAGCAAGTGGGTAGAGTAAAAAAATTCAGTACCGAATCAAAAAAATATGGTATCTTTTAATGTTTGTATATATTTTACGTGGTATAAACCCGACTAGTGCAAATTACTAATATCGATTTTATAGGACGCTAGTAATGTAATGAAATCATTCGTATGATTGATTCCTTTCCGAGTAGGTACTTATCAATTATACTCGTAGGTATTACTATCAATTATAGTATTAACCTAATTATGACCTACTTTATCTCAATGTTATCTTAAGCATCTAAAGATGTATTAAGTTAACATTTATATTTGTACGCCTAACGGCAAAACACAGCTGGACGTATATTGTAAAATGATTTTATTCTAACTGTATACGAGTATATCTATGTTTGACAAATAAATAATTTGAATTTGAATGAAAACTTCTATGTCAAGCAGAAATTAATAGCTGGCCGAAGAGTATTTTGAACGTAATCAAATGTTCGTTCGCATAGCGAATGAGGTAATTTATTTAAAAATAATCTTACTTTATTTCAAATACATTATTAAAACCATATCGATTGTTTATTTGTCGTTATCGACGTAGTGAAGTTTTCGTTGATCGATTCGATTTTATCGATGACACTTTGAGCCCGACTACACTATGATGTCTTATCTCAATAACGGACTATAGTTTGTTCGCCGCCGTCTTATTTTTCAGACCGCATGTTACGTCAGAGATAATTATGAAAGTCATACCCGTAGTGATACGAAAATGTCGATAATGCGACAGTCCACTACAAATAAATAAATAAATGAAATAAATAAATATCACGGGACAATGTCACACAAATTGACCTAGTCCCAAACTAAGCTCTAGGCTTGTACTATGGGTACTAGACAACGATAAACATACTTAGATAGAGAAATAAATACTTAAATACATATAAAACATCCAAGACTCGGAAACAAATACTTATGCTCATCACACAAATATCTGCCCTTACCGGGATTTGAACCCGGGACCGCTGGCTTCGGAGGCAGGGTCACTCCCAACTAGACCAACGTGTCGTCAAAAAAAAACATTTAGTTTGAATTTACTCCGCGACCTGTCTCGACAAGCACACTTGCTTTGCACTCACGCTGGATGCAGACCCACCGTACCACTAAACCGTACCACTGACAGAAATTAGTTTCATAAATATGAGGTAGGTTTAGGTTATGTTAGTTCTTCAGCAGGCCCGGAGGGCCAAACTACCCAGAAATAGGAGCTCTGCGAGAGCAGAGCTCCGTCGACTCCGTTAAATTCGATTTTAATAGTAATAATTGGTCAAAGTACCACCAGTGGTACGGCCGAGGGGTACGGTGGGTCTGGAAGGGGTCAAAGTACCACCAGTGGTACGGCCGAGAGGTACGGTGGGTCTGGAAGGCACACGCTGCTCGTGGCTCCGAAGTGGCGATGCCAATGCGACGGTTTTGTGCCAATACGTACCAAGGAATTTGAAAAAAATTCAGAATTCTGCCCTCAAGGTTTGTCAGATAGCCATGGAGAGTAGTATATTGGGAGTCATATTAACAGACCCTATCAATAATACATACATAGGAAATTTTTATCTCAGGACCCCATGGGAGCGTAGGATACAGGAGCCAAGAGGAATTTGTTATCTCATGATCCTACGTCTTAGTAGACGTGGGAGCCTATAGGAAATTCTTATCCCCGATCCCATAGGAGCGTAGGATACAGGAGCCGAGAGGAATTTATTATCTTATTATGCCATAGGATATTAGGATAGAGGAGCCAAAAGGCATTTTTTAACATCATGATCCCATGGGATATTTGGACATAAAAGCTAAGAGATATGATAATTTTAGAACGATCCCTCACAAGCGCGTACAGACATAGATACACACGCGCGCCAGCAAGCGTGCACGCACTCTCGCGCGCACACACACACACACAAACACATTTACATACATACATTGCCTTTAATATTGAGGCCTAGGATCCTATGGCAACCAAAACTACAAAACAAGTATACATTTCGATCCTACCATATAATTATGGGATTCAAGTACACGCTTCCACTTGGAAGCGTGTCACCATGAAAAACGCAAGTGTTTATCAATCCTATAAATATGTGAGCCAAGAGGAAATAAAAATGTACCTACAACGATCCCATGGGATCGAAAGCTTGGAAGCGAAGTGGAATGAGGGGGCAAATCAACTAAAATATATTATGCTACAATAATATATTATCTTATTTACTTTCTATCTTTCACACCCTTTCAACGCCAATGAGGCCTGAAGTAGTCATATGCTGTCGCGCCTATGACGCCACCGACACTTATAGTTGTCACAGGTACAGTTTAAAGAGACAGTGTCGGGGCAGTGGTCGAACTGCTCTGTCCAACTGATCAAAATTAGCATCATGAATATGAGGTAGGTTTAGGCTTTGTTAGTTCTTCAGCAGACCCGAAGGGCCAAACCACCTAGAAAAAGGAGCTCCGCGCGACGAGTCTGATAATTAGATATTCAAATGGAAATTATTGAT
Source organism: Acleris holmiana (assembly GCA_949316455.1). NCBI lineage: Eukaryota > Metazoa > Arthropoda > Insecta > Lepidoptera > Tortricidae > Acleris > Acleris holmiana. The sequence goes on from OX438774.1 coordinate 4,611,432, forward strand.
CAGTTGGACAAAGCAGTTGGACGACTGCCTCGACCTTTCGAGGCAGTCATCCAACTGCTTTGTCCAGGAAAATCCTTTTTTCAGGAAAGAGACGTTATTTCATTTGGATTAAGTTAAATTTTGCATAACTTTAAATACTTGTTTAACGTATGAGTTAGGGTGTTTCATTTTTTTTAATTTATTTTTTTCATATCACTTTGCTTTAATTCTTGATCCCACTCATACACAAGGTTCATATGTCAAAAATCAGTAAAATCGAATAATATTTAGAGGTTGCACAACACCATTAAAATTTTCTCATACAACTAACATCTTTACATTGGAGGGTAAGTTCTTTAACTGGCGTTTTTTTGTAGTGGAGGGTAGTAAGTGCTTCAAGTGTATAAAGTGAATCAGTTCAACATAATATTATTTAAACTTTAAAATGAGTAAAAGACGGGGAATTTGGTTACTTAATAAGGTTCCATGTGAAGACTTTTTAGGAGCTAGGCTCCCTTCCAAAGAACAAGTGTTGTTAGTTTTTATATATCACCATAAAGAAATAAAAGAAACACTTTCTGATGCCGCTAAGTCGACAAGTATAAAAATACAAGAGGTATGGAAGAAAGCTAATATCCCTGTTAAGACAGAGGAAAATATTCGAGCTGGTATACTAAAAATATATAAGGAATATCAAAGCTTGGGGAAAGAGAAATCCAGAAACACTGAAGCGGCAAATATAAAACGGCAAAAATGGATAAGTGATCTTGGTAAATTATTTGATATTGCTAGCCAAAATGTAATGACAATGAACGGCGTATTACAGCACGATAAAGAATTTCTGATATTACAGAGAGAGGATCGCATGAGTTCGTCAATGAGTGGTATAGACAAAAAGTTTTCATCAAAAATTACAGAAAAGATAAAGAAACAAGAAAAATTTGATGCTTTTAAGACAAAACACTATAAAGAGATTGCAGAAGACAACGCGGTAGCATTGGTAGCGGAGTTGGAACCAAATTCTACTTCATCATCGTCATCAAGTGACGAACACGACGAATTCACTGCACCGAGTAACGGGCAAGCACCAGCAAAAATGCCACGCCTTATTAATAGTAAATTAAGGCCCCTTGATAAGACACTTACAGTTACATGGGATCGGGAACAACTTTCCAATCGACAAGCAAGTACTTCCTTTATTGCAACTGCTAAAAGCCTTGGTCATGATGTCTCCGACATTTCTATATCGCCGTCCACCGTTTACCGAGCTCGGGTTGCCAACAGAAGCCAAATGGCTAAAGAAATTGAAAAATCCTTATTTGAAACTCCTCCACCATTAGTTTTACATTGGGACAGTAAACTGCTACCGTCGGTTTCTTCCAGTAAGACTCTGGAAGACAGAGTTGCTGTTCTTGTAACTGGTAAAAAAATTGAGCATTTACTTGGTGTTCCAGTTGCATCGAAAGGCACCGGTGAGGAAATGGCTAAAGTTGTGGTTCAAGAGGTGGACCGATTTGATCTACGATGCCATATCATTGGTCTTTGTTTTGATACTACAGCATCTAACACAGGACTTATTCAAGGAGCATGTGTTAGAATTGAGAATAGTTTTGAACGAAATTTGCTGTGGTTAGCTTGTCGTCATCATACCCATGAATTAATCTTGAAAGGGGTGTTTGATGAGTGCTACTCTGTACCTTCTAGTGGCCCTGACATCAAAATTTTTAGAAAGTTTCAAAATCTGTGGAATTCGCTTGATAAGACGTTGTATACGACTATGATGGACGAAGAAGATTCAATGCAAGGTTTTGCAAGAGATCAACGTGTGAAAATGGTACATTATATCCAAAACGTCTTAGAAAATGGAACTTATCCAAGAGAAGACTACAAAGAGTTATTACAACTCTCACTATTATACCTTGGAGGTTGGTCTCAAAATGATTTTCCATTCAGGGCTCCAGGGGCTCTACATCAAGCAAGGTGGATGGCGAAGGCCATATATGCACTGAAAATTGTCTTATTCACCCGACAATTATTAAATGTTCCTGGTATTACTAAAAAAGAACTGAATGGTATGAAACAAATAGGATATTTCGTGTGTCTAATATATATCCGATTTTGGCACGAAGCGGTCATAAGTCGATGGGCTCCGAAAAACGATTTAGATATGTTACAGCTTTTAAACTCTTACCCTGATACCAATGTAAAAAAAAGTGCCCTCGCAGCGGCCAAGAGACACCTTTGGTATTTGTCTGAAATGAACATAGGATTAGCCTTTTTGGATGAACGCATCATTCAAACTGAAAAAGAAAAAATGTTTTTAAATTTAAAAAACCCTGCGAAGAAAAAAGAAATGAAACGGCTGGATGGTAAAACACTTAAGTTTGAAGGAAAATCCGTTAGTGACTTTGTTACTAGTAAAACAAAAACTTTCTTCGAAATGTTCGGTATTCACGACGAAAACGAATATTGTAGCACTACCGTCAGAGGCTTGATCGATGCTCTCAAGGTGGTAAACGACACCGCAGAAAGAGGCATTGCTTTGATAAAGAAATTTCAGAACTCGGTCAAAGATGAACAACAGAAACAATTTTTGTTAAGAGTCGTCGAACATCATAGAAAAGGCGTCACCAAGCGAACAAAAGATGAAGTTGCAGCTTACGTAGCAAATTAGTTGATTCGTCATTTCACAATGTAGGTACATGATATGAATAATTGTGTTGTGTATTAACCTAAAATTATTATTTTTACTTGATATTAATCCGTGTCTGTACATTGTGCTATTTTGAAATAAAAGTAATTAACAAAAAAAAATGTTTTTGCTCTCTATCTTTTTATTTGTGCAACCCCTAAATATTTTCTAATCTTCATGAAATTTGGCAGATACCTTATTAAACTTAACGAGACTTGGAAAATGAGCAAAGTCTGGAAAATTATCACTTTTTTTTTCTATCCCTAACAAAGTGAAACACCCTAGTATGAGTGACGCATTTGTATTTGAGGTAAGGCGTTGAAAAGGTTAAATGCAGAAAGATAACAATACGATTCTTTTTGTGGATACCTAGAGAACCATTAGAGATCCTATCAAATACTAATAGACAACTTTCCCAGAAGGGAGACTCTTATCTTAAAGGTGTGTCCGCTGCGCCAAAAAACTAACAAAATATGTTACAAAACATGTTTAGGTACAAATGCACGTCCATTGCGACTTAAGAGTAAACAATGTAACTTTTTGTCATAACATTTCAATTATCTTTTGAGACCTGTAATCCCAGTAATGTATCTTTATTATGTATGATTGTAGGATATTTATTTATATTCAAAGGTATCAAAAAGAGTTCCTATAATTAATGATTAATGCCCTATTTGACAGTTCTTCACTCGTAACTTTTTCCATCCATAACGGAAAACTTAATTACTGCGTTTTTAAACAAAAACATTCAGGCCACACCCTGGTATTGTCGAGATTTTTTGTCATGAAGTCCATTGTTAAGGAATTATTTCAAAATGAGTCAATTTTGGCAACTTTTTATTAGGACTATAGAGTCCACACAGAGAGAGTTTTTATTAGGACTATAGATGCTGTTACGGCATAGGCCGTAACAGCATCTATCAAAAATCTTTGCTTCATCATTAACAAAGTAAAGGCCTACTGAAAGTTCCTAGAGACTGGACTAAGTAATAAGTAGGTATATGCTAGCCGCGTGCCTTATGCTGCGTGGGCACTCTCTACTGCAGCGCACGGTCGAACTACGCTACGCGAAAAAGATATAAATACGCCCACAGTGGAATTCATACGAGAGCATTACGAACAAGTATAACTGATTGACCCAGGCGACGTGACTTCACCATGGGTTCAATAGGGCTGGTATGGGGATGTGTCTTTGGCGTCAATCCGTGCTTAGCATCTCGTGTGCCACTGTAGGAGAATCTAAGTATGTAGACTTTGATTCAAAGCGGATTTATACTGTGCGCCGCAGTTGAGTTTCTGGTTACTGATTTCTATAAGTCAGTGTGTCCTGTAGCACATTACTTCATTTGAGCACCGCCCAAGCTTGATAAAAAAATAGATTCGTAGGTATGTGTAACTTTATTATAATCACATATTACTAATACTAATTAATTATAAAGATAAGAAATTAAATCTAGTTATTATTGTACACCGATTAACATTTTGGTAACCTGAAGCCCAATAAATATTGCAACCACCGATTATGGTAAGTAAAACGTTTTGTTCACAAAACGATTCGTATTAGGTCTCTTACTACAATGTTCCAATAAAGTAGGTATTCCACGGTAACTTTATAACTCAATGAAGTTCTAGTTCTAATCATCCGGGTGTATGTACGTTGTATCGCAGTCCTGCATATTCGTGGTCATGTGTGGCGCTAGGCAATATTAAGCGTATCTCCGTTTCTAGTTATAATCATCTCGGACTCTCCCTCCAGTCTTGAACAAAGCTACCTATCAAGTTCATCGCGGTTACGTCGTCGGTCGCTTATTCGGTCCGCCGCGATGCCGAATGTTATTGTATGGGGTCAATTTGTAGGTATACGCGTTTGCCCACAATTCCTTCGGGGCATTTTATAAACATAATTAATATTATACGTCCATTCTGTGCACATTTGTTTCTGTATTTGAGCAACTTTAGTTTTTGACCATTTTCCTCTCATGTCCCTAACTGAAACTATTCTTGACTTAGGGTTAAGTTACTGTTTGATGCAAATGATGCGTAGATATGCCTTTCATTTTACATGTAAACATTGACGATGACACTAGCATAATTGTCATTTTCATTCAATCTTGTGAGTGTCGTATTATAAGGCAATAAGTTCATGGCACGTTGCAGACAAATATAAACCATATCTGTAGAAATTATGGATGGCTTCTTTGGCGTGCGACTTTAATTTGATTTTTGACTTGTGATATGGGTATAGATAACGTTAATTGGCTTAAAAGTGGCAACATCACAATTATAATAAGAGTCTGTTGCCCCGAAGTTTTCTAAACAAGTTTTTTTCACAAAAATGACTAAATGACAAAACTAGACGGAATCGAACCGAGTCTATACAATATTTTTAACTCCAAATTAACTCAGGAACACGCTCTTAAAAGGAAAACGGTAAAAAAGTCTGTGAAAGGCCAGTCCTGTAAATGAAAACTAAAATTTTATCATTGAGATAGATTTTGGATGAGAGCCGCACGTGCTATACGGCCTTTCACGAGATCTGCGCTGACCCGGCGCTGAGAATGGGTTATGGCTAACATTTCCGCACTCTCTTGCCTTGCTTCCAACTCTGCCAAAATTCTTTGTTCTTCCAGCTCGCGCTCTGGGTCAAGCTGTGGCAACGGTAAATTGCCTTTGTGCGCAATGTTATGTAGCACGACACAAGCGTTAATAATTTTAGCGCACTTTATTGGCGCGTAGTGCAGCCTCCGCGAGCTCGACAGGCAACGCCAGCGCGCTTTCAGCACGCCCAAGCAACGCTCCACGCAATTGCGAGCTCGCACGTGCGTCTCGGTATAGCGAGCTTCAGCAGTACCGGGGTCAGCATTGACGATGGGCGTCATTAATGTTTCGCGCTGTGGGTAACCAGAGTCCCCTGAAATAAAACCAATGCCAGAATTTATTATATTTATTTAATATAGGAACAATTAACTCTTTTTTGGAAGAATAGAATAAGAGGCCATTGCCATTAGGTTTCAAATTAAAAAAAAAACTGTCTGCGTTGTCGTTGGCTGTCATTTTTGAAACAATCTAGTAATTTTTTTGAGTGGAACTGACTTTTTAAAATAAAAAATTATTACCATTACTTTTAAGGCAATGCAAACCTAACTTGTTTGTAAGAAATATATTCTAGCCGCTGCACACATAAGGGCTGACTTTTCTGTGATTACGTTTCGTAGAAGACATTCGGCGTTGAGGAGAGTTGTCAATGTTGTAGAAGTTAAATACAAAAAATGAATAAGATTATGTTTAGAAATTGACTTTATTTTAAATATTCAAAGAAATAAATTGTCTACATGGGATATAATATAATTTTGAAATAATGTTGTTCAACCTTATATTTATTTATTTAGTAATAGTATTAAAGGAGACATTTGTATCATATAATACTTATAACACTTATAACAATGTTTAGCTATACAATGCCCATAACTTGAGAAGTTCGAAAAAACACATTAGGACTTTGAATCAAACAACAAAGATAGTAATTAATTAATGAAATTGGTGAATATTCAATGATTGAACGGCAGCTTAACTACTTGCTACTTACCTAGTAGCCACACTGACTCTCCTCCCGCGTATAGTGACTGGAGGTAGGCATTAAGGGGATGGTTACTCCACACCGCGCTATCGTGGGTTGAGCCACCGTGGCTGGCGTCTACGCTGATTATATTGAGGTCCGCGTCACAGATCTATAAAGTCGGTTATTTTAACAACATAAACGTGAAAGTGATTAGAAACTGTATATTCATATTTATTTACATACATATACTATACACACCCTCACGCCTTCATTCCCAGAGTGAGGTAGGCAGAGCTACAGAAATACCCACAACTCCAAAAAGACTTGTTGGTAATTCTGTAACCACATTATGTACAAATTTAATTAATAATCAAAATCAAAGGTAAATAGTCTTTACTGATTTTTATTATAGTTTATCATAATTTGTGACAAAATGGTATGATCACGAGTCCGACGCTTATAGTATACCTATTTATTTGAATTATACGCGAAAAAAATACAATCTCACTTACAATTTGAACATTCAGGGAGTGAAAATGTTTCCTATTAAAAAAGTTCTCCTCCCCCTGGGCAGGCCTTAAGATGGCTATGTGGGTGCCGTCCACGCAGCCAACTACTCCCGGCAGTCCGAACTCGGTGAAAAATCTGGGAAATGCAAACAAATAAGTAGTATTGCTTACTAATAAATAAATATGCATAAGTATCATGATATTATATTATTATGTATAGTGATTGATAACTTATAACATCAATTTATCACCAGTACATAAATAATTGATATAAATACGGTTATTTACCGGTTTTTCAATACATTCCGCTCCTGCCGAGAACCAGGAAATTTAATGTATTTTTTTGTAATATTTGGGTGGTTCAGGGCCTCAACCACCTGTTGAATGGCCCTTGAAGCCGACGGCTGCGAGAAAGCGTGGGTGGCAATTTGGCCCACGCTTCTCTGGTCTGAGCCAGATGCCAAAAAGCTCAGACCGATTAAAATCTGAAAAATATAACAAATGTTAGCATTGCTCTAAAATTTGACTATTTTGCTAGCATGCATTACTTAATAGCTTATTCCGGGCACTTACTTTGCGTTCAAAATTTAAATCACCGCGAGAACTCGGGAGGAAAGGACTCAGCTCCTGAATAAGGTCCGCAGCCATCGCCTTGGTCAGCCGATAAGTGGCTACGAACTCTGTATCCAGGAGCTGAGTTGCATAAATGTGTCGCCGAAGCAATCTCTGTCCCTCTTTCCTCCGTCGTTTCACCTCCATATGCTCCATCTCAAGCACATCCAATTTAAGTGCTAGAAAAGCCATCTGCAACAAAACTCAAGTTTTTACTTTATCTCTAATATTAGGCAGATACTTTTAGATTGTCTTATTATGATAACGTATGAAAAGCACTTTATAAAAACACATATTATCTTAGCTATTAAATTAAATAATCCACTCACTTTTCATTGACGTTTGAAGTCCTTTTGCGATATGATGCAACACGTCAAAAATATTTCTAGTAATTATATTGTTTAAATCCAGCATTTTGGCAGTTAAAATCCCCTCAGTAACGATACCGTTTAGAAACGATAACATTTAGAATAAAACATATTGTTTATTCAACGATATCGCAAATAAAATGCAATACCATTGAGCTTCCTCGGTACATTTTGAATAGCGATAGCGTTACGATACCGTTCACTCTCGAAAGCAATAACGCTAAGGGCCGTTGAGTCAAACAATATCTGTCATTTTGACACTTAAAAGCATTTTACAAACGATGAACGATAAGAAAGCGAGGTACCGCTAAACGCTTTGAATAGCAAAATCAATACAATACGATAACAGGTCAAAAGCCATAAGGTTTAGCCCGTGTAGAATTGGGCCCCTGTAAGAAATCAATCTTGTTACATTGCACAGCCATGAAGTTCCTGGATGTTGATAATATTAACAGCAGTAAAACAATGCTAAACTTATTTGTTGCGTTTGAAGGAATAGTAATAACAGCATTTTAAGAATAACTGGCCATGTGCGAGTTGGACTCGCGTACGAGGGGTTCCGTACCATTTGATTATCTATACAACATTAGACACTATATTATAACCCTTTTTAGGGTTCCGGAGCCGAATGGCAAAAAGGGAACCCTTATAATTTCGTCGTGTTCGTCTGTCCGTCTGTCCGTCTGTATGTCACAGCCATTTTACTCAGAGACTATTGGCACTCTATAAATGAAATTTGGAGGATAGATGTATTCTATGAACCGCTATACAATGATGTAGTAAAATTGAATAAAAAAATATATTTAGGGGTGGCATCCATATATGTAACTAGGGGACGAAAAAAATTTTTTTGAGTTACATCAGCGTTTGGGGTATTTTTAGATAGGGCTTTTAAGTGACTTTTTTACGTAAGTGAACAGTTGGCGAGATATACGCTTCTAAAGTCGTAAAAATTCTGTCCGGGTGGGTAGCTTTTGAACTGTTAAATAGAACATTCTAATAAAAATACAGTACTAGAAAATACGAAACACTTCCAACCAAAATTGTTTTGAACACGATACGCTGTGTAGTTTTTGAGATTTTATTAAAAAAAATGAATTTCAACCATGAACGTTCATCCCAGCTACGGAACCCTTCACTGTGCGTGGTCCGACATGCACTTGGCCGGTTTTTTTAAGTTTCACCTCTCCCGGTATCAGTCTGTAAATACGGTCTGTGTTAAGATTGAGAAAAAAACGGCTAAAAATCACGTTTGTTGTATGGAAGCCCCCATTTATTTATTTTATTTAAATTTTATTACTCCTTTTTTAAATAAATACACATCTAAATATTCTGTAAATATGTCAAGCGTCAACCATTTGCCGATATTAATATCGTGCAAAAACGGCAAAAAAAACAAGTTTTGTGTTTAGTTTTGGGAACCACACTTGTAATTAGATAAAATTAGAAAAATGTGTGGAATCATCTCCGGACAACGCCATTTATTGCCAAGCCTTAATTGTTGCCAAGAGGACCGGTATTATTGAAATTCTGAATCTAAAAACTTTCTCGGTGAAGTCATTAAAAGTCAACAACACAAAGGCTTGTTGGAGCCGTCACGTTAAAGAATAACCCCACTAAAGGGGGCCATTTGTTCGTTTTCGGGTTCGTTCGGAGCTGGCTATTATCAAGGCTTTTTCTGTCTGTCCGCGCGCTTAGTAACAATTCTTTGCCAAGAACTCAAATCCGCGTCACGTTTGAATCTAGAATGGGGAGACGGGCATTTAATGTGTCAAAGCCATTAGCGCGAGAACCAAATGCTTTATAACTTAGTTTTCTAACATTCTGTTTTTCGATTTGGAGTCAGGTTGAACACAGGATGAGATATTAAACAAAACAAAACAAACAAAAAATCATTTATTTCTACGTAACATAAAACATAAACATAGAACATAAACGTAAAGGTATATTACAATACACAAACAAAAATTAAAATAAACTAAATTACACCATACAGACATTTCACATTCACTCATCTCACAATCAGACATTCCAATCATACAAACAAAATAAAGGAACACAACAGAGACACAAACATGGAGGTGGCAAAAGGCTCAGGCTCAGCCTTATTATTATCATGTTTCATTAAACTCTTTTTAACTCTCTGTGTGTTCAAAGGAATCTTTGATTATTTTTACGAGAAAACGCGAAGCCAAATGGAAGAAGGAAGGAGGAGAGGCTATGAAATATGAATTCTCGTCTCACTATATCTCTATCGTTACAGACTAGATAGAAAGAGAGAGCGACAAACAAGTTGCGGGCAACCCGTGCTAGCACTCAGTGAGGCAAGTCAATACAACTTGTCTAAATTTGTATTCGATAATCATTATCGATTATGTTTCCAAAGACAAATGTATGGAGTTAACGTAAGCCATCGAGGTACCACGTGACTATCACTACCACTGGTAAGAGCAAATGTCTGATGAGTGCGTAGATGTTTTCTTCGGTATATCTCTTTACAATTATGTTTATATTTTTTCCCATAGTAAAACCATAGAGGTTAATTAGGACTAGGTCAATTTGTGTCAGATTTTCCCCTCTTTTTATGGCATTGAGAAGGCAAGCAAACACGCAAGCCACTTGATGTTAAGTGGAGACTGTGACCCATAGACATTCGCATTCACAAGACTGCAAATGCGTTGCCAACCCTGAGGACTAAGATGGAATGCCTCTATGCTAGTTATTTCACCGGCTGTCTTATCCCCAAACCAGAACACAACAATGCGAACACTGCTGTTTGGCGGTAGGTTAATGGATAAGATGGTGGTAGCGATCCGGACGGACCCTGAATAAGGTCCTACAAACCGCAAACACACGCAAATCGGATTTGCTGTTAAACTATTAGACCGATTATCTCTTTGAGAACGTGACAGAATTGCATCGAGCTAACTTCGCGTGCTTCTGTTTAGTGCACAAGAGAAAATGCGCTATAACCGAACAATTGTCCTCGCGTGTAATATCTATAGACTTGTTTCTATAATAAGTCCATGGGAGTGTCTATAAACAATTCGACATTGGAGAAATACGCCTTCATAAGAGTGAAAGCTTACTATAATTAGAATTAAAATGAGAATATTCTTTGCAAATAAATAGCGTATCGTAGCGTTATATGATTTATTAAGAACTAGCGACCCGCCCTCGCTTCGCTACGGATTAAAGTATTATACATATAAACCTTCCTCTTCAATCACTATATCTATTAAAAAAAAACCGCATCAAAATCCGTTGCGTAGTTTTAAAGATTTAAGCATGCATAGGGATATAGGGACAGAAAAAGCGACTTTGTTTTATACTATGTAGTGAAGTTAAAGTGTAGGTAAATACCTACACTTTAACTTTATTTTCTTTAAGGTATCTTTAATATTCCTATACTGGGCCTCTATTCAACTGCGTTATAATGATATCGTTTTTGACCTGTTTCCGTATTGTCAACGTTTTGATAACTCTTATGTCATTTACTATAATGGCGACTGTGACATAAACGTTTCTTAAACGAGTCAAACACGATATCGTTTTAACGCACCTGAATAGAGGCCCAGGAATATTGCAAATACTTTAAAGATAATAAAGATTAAGTGTTTTTTTATTTAAGGATCATAGCATTATAGATATCAATCCGACTTGAAATTAGTTTATACTGTCAAAAATTACAATCCTTATTTGAGAAATATACCTAAATGTTTGATGAATTAATGTGTGAGAAATAAACATATGTTTGATTAAATTGATTTCATTTTATTGTTCTTCGCCATAATTTGTTTTTTTAACAAATGCCAGCGTTATGTTGAGTTGGGACCATTTCGTGACTACATTCTTCTTGTGCGCATTCCTCTGTTCTCTATTGTTGTTTATCACGAATTAATGTATTCCTTTCCTTCTTTCTAAACATTTGCAATGAATATAATAGAATAGAATGGAATTTATTGCCACAAAGTTTTGTTACAAATTATTACAAAGGTAAGAAAAAAAATACAATAACGAAAGTGTAAAAAAAACCATCAGATATTGCGGCAAAAGAAGCCAACTCAGCATTTACTGCGAGTGCGACAGGCCGCATCTTCGCAGCGCATTTTCAGCAAGCCCCCTTTCACTTTTACGATCTTGTACTTTTTTTTTTGGGTAAATTTCACAAACTGATGCCCTTATACCTAGTAAACATCTAATTAAAGTACCCGTAATCCGCAACTTTTTCAACACAAAAAAAAGAACAAACTGAGTGATAAAAAACCTAACCCTCTTCAAATTCACCCTGTAATATTAACAAAACCATAACAAGAATGAACAAGGCCAAAACTGATTGATTAGTCCGGAAATATAACAGAAAAACTTCAGAAGAACCCTTCCGTACTGATTAGCGACCAAAACTCCGGCTGAAGAAAAAAATTGTTCCAAATAATGAACCAACAAAAACAACGTCAATTAACCGTAAGAGTTGGAAGTTTTTTACATTGTTCGAAATTTAAGACAGCGAAAGTTCGTTGGGAAATTCGTTATCATCCCCGGCGTTATAAAGAAAAGTAATTGGACGTTCGGAAATAACGTTTTGAGTGATGGCGCCTCGGAAACGCTTAGGCATCTATTTCTGGATGGATTTTGACGAGCGTGAGCGGTGAAAAATCTTTTTAAGGTATGCTTTATCGTTTTACTTGGTACCGTTGGTGGAACGTAACGATTATTAATTTGGCGGTGTTTATCGCATCCTACTACTTTTGATGGTGATATTTTTAACGCTTACGCATTTCTATTTGTATGATAAGTTTAAGTGGAGGCACTGCAAATGGAGGGCTCATATAGATAAAGTCTGTTCCAGGGTGAACAGTTTCGTATTTGCTTTGAGGCGAATTAGTCGGACCGTCTCTACACAAGCTGCTTTAATAGCTTATCACGGTTACGTTAATTCTACGCTTAGATATGGGATAGTAATATGGGGAAACTGTACCATATTGGGTCAAGTATTTATTGCTCAGAAACGCTGCATAAGAGCAATCTTCGGAATTGGTCGAACAGAGTCATGCCGGCCCTACTTCATTCGATGTAATATCCTCACAGCTCCTTGCCTATACATATTCGAGGTATGCACATTTGTACATAAGTATAAAAATCAGTTTATCGAGACACAACAACTGCGTCCTCGAAAAGTTAGGCTACAATATAAGTATAAACTACATAAGCCAGCTGCAAAACTAGCATTGACTTCCAAAAATACCTATTCGATGTGCGTTACAGTATATAATAAGCTACCTGATATTTTTAAAAGTAAGAATCTAATGATATTTAAGAAAATGACGATGGCATGGTTGACTAAGAAATCTTTTTATAGCATTAATGAGTTCCTAAATGAGCAAATTTAAATGTGTGTTTCCTATGAAATTTATACTAAATTATTCTAAATAATGTAATTTACATGATGAAAATTTGTACGCCAGTCTATTGGCAAATTGTGGAGAATTTTTGACAAATAAACTATTCATTCATTCATTAAGTTGTGTTTGGTAGGCGTGTGTGGAACTTATACTTATAGTGTTTACAATTAAAGGTTTTTTTTAACTTTTTATGTGACACAGCGACATTAGATACTAGTTTTTTGCCAGTGACACAACAGGAGTATCAAAATTATATAGTTAAACTTTTAATTATTTGGCCCATTTGCCACCGCAAATAGATTCAGTTTTATTTTACATTCTAAATATAAGCGAGATGAGGGTTAACTCACATATTTGAAAGGTAATAAACGAAATACCAATAATTCCAAAAACATGTGCATAACATCAAAATCCAATATAACCTGAACACTCCTATACAGCATGGTCTCATAGAATTACATTTTTATTTTTTTACTTTCACTTTGATGAAGCTCTTAGAATCGGCATCATCCCCTCTGGATTCAATTATTTATTTTATTTCAGTGCTACCTTTTTATAGCGAACGTAAAAGTGCGTGACTCCGGATTCCTTTTGCCCTAGAAGTACAAAGTTATTGGAGTTGATATTGAAATACTCGCTTTTACGACAAGGTGTATAATATCGAGTTTATAACGAGAATTACCTTTAATATCCGTCTTAAGTGTGTAAGTTACGCATTTAAAAGATGTTTGTAGGAGTTTTAATGAGTTTATTTTAGCACTCGGGTGTGAAGTGTAATGTATTCGCTAATGTTTTCTGCAATGTTTAAAGAAAGTTTATCTATGCTTAAAAAAGTACTGTAATGTCTACAGTTTTTTGCAGCTCTATAACATTTTGGCTATTATAGAATTGCAAAAAACTGTTAAATGTACAGTATTTTTTGAAGCATTGGAAATCTTTCATTAAACATTGCTAAAAATATTAGCGATAAAACTTACACTTCACACATTTTTTAGGATTGCAGTCTTAAGATTGTAGTCTTGAGAAAGCAAACGTCTATGGGTCACAGATCCCACTTCCCATCAGGTGGCCTGGCATTTGCCTTCTTGAAATTATAAAAAATCAAACCACATGTTGTGCATAAACTTGTATTGACTAGTTTGGTTTCACTTCATTTTTCATAATTTGCCATAATGGTCACTGGTTATAACCTTAATTTTCCCTAATATCACATACCATAATTTAATATGCCATAAAAGTTTTTTTTTCTGGATTCGTAAACGTATCAGGTAAATTTTACATGCCATCGTATAGAGCCCAATAGGTTAGGTTAGGTTCGTTTTTTACATTTCTGAATAGTTCACGGTTGTATTTCACATGAAATTCGGGCAAGAAAAATTATTGCATCCTAACTTCCGCCCGCGACTTCGTACGCGTATAAATCAGTTCCCGAGGGAATAGCGATAAAAAGGTAGCATATGTGTTAATCCAAGGTATAAGCTGTTTGCATTCCAAATTTCACCAAAATCCATCCATTACTTTTTGCGTGAAAGAGTAACAAACATCCGTGCATACTTACAACCTTTCGCGTTTATAATATTGGTAGGATGTAATTCGGTCAAACGATAGAGACCCGACTAGTTTTTTTTGCTCATAATTGGTTTTAAGTCATATTCAATAAATTAATCTATAAAAATTACAATAACTAAACACTAATACTTGCATGTACGAATAACAATATTTAACTAAATCTGTTACTACAATATTTCATGAAAACTAGTACGTAAGCTAAACTAAGTCAAACCTTATACAGTGTGTTCACTAAACTAAACCGCATTCAATTCTCTCAACCAATTTGCTGCTTCCAAATCGTAACTTCGCGGAGTTTCCGGAACATACTGTATTAGAGATGCACCCTCGATCCTGCCTTTTACAGAATTAGGTGGCATTTGTGTATTACCCGCAATTTGCTAAGTGCATGTGCGGTTTCAGTCAGAATTAGACCAAAATCAGCATTTTTAACTGACGTTCTGATTTCGTATAGGTACATGTTTTGTAATTTATTAAACTTCCTAGTCAGACCAAGCTAAAATATTAGAAAACCGAATGTTCAAGGTTCCAAATTCGTAATTACATGCTTTCGCTCACGTATTCGTTTACTACTTTTCCCACGAAAACTGACATATCACCCTGTCTTTTCACGGAATTCAAGATAATAATATTTTCTCACCCAATTTCATTAAAATCTGTTCATCGATTTATTTGTGAATGCGTAACAAACCATTAAAAGGAAATATTAAGTACCAATTTCACCATACAATTTTAACCAATGCTAAATTTAATCAATGTTAATGTTAACAGACGATTAGAGCGTTAACAGTTGTCAAAATGTATGAACTAACAGTCGATTAACATTGATTAAATTTAACATCATATGGTGAAATTGGTACTAAAGAATACCGAGAAAACAAAAGAATTTAATTTCTTTTGTAAATTTCAAATTTCGAATGTACACCAACGCATAACTTCACTCCACGTGCCTTCACAAAGAACTCAATCAAATTTAAATTTGGGACCTTTTGAAGTTGCCAGCATTGATTTAGCGCTGTTTCTTCGTCCTTTAATCCACCGGCCGGACCGTTATCGTTCACGGCACACTGGGTTTATTGCGTGCCGCACTAAATCGCATTATGTACGGTTAATTATTCGGTTCTTTATGCCTATGTGTAGACGCAGCATTAGCGTCACAGTGTTGGGATAGGCAGTAACAATAGATTAGGTTAGTTAGGGTCTTATTTGATAGCCGAGTTAAATTTTCTTATATTATTTCTCATATATTAAATTGTTTTCATTTTGTAACAATGCATTGTTATTGATTAAGACAGTGCACTCAAAAATGGCAAACAGCTATGTAGTTATTATGTAGGTATGTATCATGGTTACCTCAGAATTTCCGTCTTGGGATCCAAGTTTTACAATTGGTAATGTGTATAGGCCTCAAAGTTCTTGCCTTTTCCATGTCATAAAAAGTCTACTTAGATATACATAAAACCAATCAAAAAGACACGCCTTCATTCCCACAACCTACCACAGAAATACCAACAACTATACAAAGACTTGTTGATAATTCTATAACCACATTTTGCACAAGTAGGCTAAGATGTTTTCCAGTGTATTAGTGACAGGTTTCAAGCCCATCGCTTAACAGTACTACAAGCCCTTATTCCCTTAGTCGCCTCTTACGACATCCACGACATAGAGTGGCACTATTCTAACCCGGCAACCATACGGCAACTACCTAGATATCAAGTGTCAATTTGCAAAAAAAGGTTTTGTTTCGTTATAATTTTCATTACATTTTATCTAAAGCTTTGCTGGACTAAGAACTACATAATGGGTCGTGAATATCTCATTATAACTTACACGCCGTGTTTAACGAGCCGTATTAGAAATTGCTCGACTGAATTCTGTTATGAGTTCATATGAGATCGCACTCGCTGCTGATGCTAAATTGAATCCTAATAAAGTTAAACGTCTGAATGTGTTCAATATGTGGACATGGTGAGATGTTTTACTTAGTTGAGGATGAACATTACACTTAAATTACCACACATACTGCCATGGGATGGCTTTATGTAGGAAGAATTCACGCGCTTTGATAGCAGCGTCAAATTCAAATGCTGTTTTCTTAAAAATCACAGCATTTATTAAAAAAGTAGTTTACCAAGATTAAGAGGTTATAAATACTCAATTATTTAATCAAAATTCATCGTTAAAGATCGTAGGGTCTCGAAGATTCAACCAAAAACATGTGAGAAAGGTGTCTTGTTTGAAAAATAAAACTATCGAGGATTTTGTTTCTAATCGTGTTTTCACGTTTAACAGTCTCAAGGAAATATCATCAAGTTTAATATATCCAAAGAAGAGACACATAAGCGTTATGGTTATTTAAATCTATATCGCAGAACACTACCGACTCATCGTAGTGTGGCCTCTTAAAACACGACGAATTAAGAACTTCCTTCAGTTTGTATTTGTGTCTGATTTCGGTTTAAAATTACCGGTTGGTTTTCTATTGCCGTTAATCAATACCTTTGCTACCCATTCAAGTACTCATAAAAAAAAACTTTTTGATACCTTAAAAGGGTTCTTGGGCCTGGTAAACCGGAAAAAAGGGGATGCTCTCGACAACGTACGCGACGTTCCTCTTGATAGTTGAAAAAAAATTTACTACAATTCTTAAATGTAACATCATCTGGTGCATTGAAATGTGCGTGTTATGAAATATTTTGTCTCTTATCCGTCCGGATCGCTACCACCATCCAATCCATTAACCAACCGCCAAACAACAGTGTTCGCATTGTTGTGTTCCGGTGTGGGGATAAGACAACTGGCAAAATTACTAGCTTAGAGGCTCTCTTCTTCTCATCTTAGCATCTTAGTCCTCAGGGTTGGCAACGTATTTGAGGTCTTAGGATTGCAATCTTATGATTATAGTCTTGAGAATTCAAATGTTTATACGTCTCAGATTCTACTTACCATCAGGTGGCCTGAGTGCTCGTGTGCCGTCTCCTTATCATAAAAAAAAATATCTTAGAAAAACGACCTTACAAGTTTAGCTTTTGTAAAGGACTTCTAACCTAAAACTGACAGCAGACCCGCCTAATATTCCATAATAGGAACAATTATTTTATAATTTACATCAAAACAGAACTTCTGCTCTTATCCGCCTTGCGCGCCCCCTCGGCGATGGGATTAATCTTGTGGAAAAACGTTGATATCCTCCGCAGCGAGTTTGTTTTGCTAGAACATCTCTTACACGGGGACTAGAAAATGGCAAATTTTACTGACTTCCTACTGATAATCTAACACCGCGGCTTTTATTCTACTGGGTAAATACCTTATCAACTTTGACACGTTTTATTTTCGTTTTAATGCCTTTTGCTTTTCTTAACAAGGTGTATTTCGCCAATGTCGAGTTTTAAGCAATCACCATGAACTTATTAATCTTATTATAGAAATACTAGCGACCCGCCAGCGGCTTCGCCCGCTGAATTTTTTTTCTTTCATGTCACTTAGGGGTATGAAAAATAGATTTTGGCCGATTCTCAGACCTACTGAATATGCATATAAAAATCGGTCAAGCCGTTTTGGAGGAGTATGTTAACTAACACTGTGACACTAGAATTTTATATATTAGAAGTTCATCGATATCACACGCGACGACAATTTTTGTTCGGTGAAAGAGTATTTTCTCTAGACCAGCAATAGAACCATATGGAGTTAGCGCTTATTATAAGTCCTTTGACGTGTTATAGTTTTGTTTTTAATAATAATTCTAATAATATGAGGGGACAATCTCACACAAATTGACCTAGTCCCAAACTAAGCTCTAGGCTTGTACTATGGGCACTAGACAACGATAAACATACTTAAATTGAGAAATACATACTTAAATATACCGGGTGTTGCCTGTAATAGGAGCAATAAATTTAGGGATCGTTTCCACACCACAAACGTAACAACATTTATTCTAAAACTTTTGAAAATAACTTGTTATTGACTAAATATATTTAAATGAATTTAGATTTTCCAAGCCAGCTATGTATTGCGAAAACTACGAAGTTTGTAGGCTGACAGTAGATGTCAACTAGACTATTGGATGGAGTACATTAAAAATGCTATTTAGTTTGTTCGAAAAAATCCCAAATAATAAATTACATATTATGTAAAATTTGTAGAACAAATATTGCTACGTTTATACAGTAGAAACGATCCCTCAATTTATTGCTCCTATTACAGGCAACACCCAGTATAGAAAACATCCAAGACTCAGGAACAAATATTTAAATATTAGATTTGAACCCAGGACCCGCTGGCTTCGGAGGCAGGGTCACTCCCAACTAGGCCAACGTGTCGTCAAAAGCTATCGTAACGTTGACAATACAATAACACTTCAAATTGACAGCGATATGGTATTAACTATAAATATGGTATGGATTTGGACTTGCCATGGAATAATGTTGAGTTGTTCCCTGTTTGTTAAAATTTGGCATTTCATAACTTTTCAAGTTCTTTATCCTGTCATAAATACGTCTTAAGTAAATTATCTTTTTGGTTCTGTACAATAAATGTCAAAGTTTGTGAGGATGTTTGTATTTTAATCACACTTAACAGTTGATCTGTTTTTTAGGTAATTTGGCTAGGACCAGGTATGTACTCCTGAATAAGATACTCTTGTATGCAGAAAGTTTGGTCAATTCCCTTGGAAATTGCTGTCGTTAAATGACTGCCGGTGACTTTGTCCACATACTCGTTTACTTGTTCCATTTCGAACTGTCGAATGTTTGGTCTAAAAATATCCTAATAGTAAAATTCCGTTTCAGTTAGAAAAGGTCTATTTTTGGGTAAGAACCTAGTTGACTTACTTCATTAGACAAATAATAATAAATCAAATATACCTACCTTGTTTAGTCAGTTAACTCCAGGGCGGTCCTTACCTACCATGCCCCATGTAAGCTCATGTAAATTGTTGACGAGCCTCAGTTTATCCCTTAACTGCTAGGATTAGGCGAGCAAATTAAGGGATTTGCTGCATTCACACTTTTAATTATGTTTTTATATCAAACAGAAGTTTTAATGAGGTGCTAGAAACAAAAATATATGATCGTAAAATAACTCTCCATTTATGGGAAATTATTATCTTTCACTACATAGTATAAAACAAAGTCGCTTTTTCTGTCCCTATATCCCTATGAATGCTTAAATCTTTAAAACTACGCAACGGATTTTGATGCGGTTTTTTTAATAGATAAAGTGATTGAAGAGGAAGGTTTATATGTATAATACTTTAATCCAGAGCCAAGCGAAGGCGGGTCGCTAGTATATATATATAAATCAATTGCTGTTCGTTTGTCTCGCTAAAATTCGAGAACGGCTGGGCCGATTTGGCTGATTTTGGTTTTAAAATGTTTGTCATAGTCCAGGGAAGGTTTAAAAGGTGCGAAAATAATTGAAAAATCCACCGCGAGAAATTTGCAACGGGGCGAAGACGCTGGCAGTCAACAATATTCACATTGGCAAATAATTATAGGACCTCGAAAAATCAACAAGTCGGCAATGTAACTGAATTCCTTACTCAAGACAACGCAGTTTCTCATTACTTAAACAAGAATACTAACCTTAAAGACGTTAAAACTTTCGTTTAAACTCCAACAGGCTCAACAAACAACGTAACCCCATCAAAAGGAGTAGTCGCATGATTAAATAGCATTACTAACATTCCAGCAGACTTTAAATTTGACTGATTAAATCAGCGAGCAGCCATCGAAGGGGCGACATCCATCCAAAGATAATTACATTTGGCTACGCATTTAAGCATACTCCAGGAAAATGCAAACGTCTGCTGTAATTTGGTGCGCAAGGGGTGCTTTGTAAATAGAAGTTTTAAATTGGATTTCCGATCATCGGCGACTTGGATGGGAAATTTTGTTGATTCTTATGGTGTTTATAAAATGAAGATTAGTTTTGGGTAACTTTAAAAAGGTACGCTACGTGAAAACTAATTTGAAGAAGAGTGATTTAGTACGAGTAAAGAAGATCCTACTATCAAAAAAAAGTATTTACAATGGACAAAAGACTTAATTTTCCGACAGCAACGAGTCGAAAACAATTATCGCTACAAGTTGTTCACGATGCCGGGTAATCATAGCATTCTTTATTTAAATAATAGGATCAAACTGGCAATATGTCTGAGGGGCTAAACAAGTTCCATTCGACAATTCGTTTTGAGACAAATGTATGGAATTGACGTAAGCCACCAAGATATTCACATGGTACTGACGGCTGACGTCAATTCCATATTTTTTTCAATCGTAACTTAATCACTAACGATTGTCAAATGCAAATTGTCGAGCCGCACAGCTTATCTTTATCTTATTCATAAATAGAACAGAGCTGGGATTCTACACGATAAGAGCGATATCGTCCTTGACGTGTTTCCGTATTGTCAACGTTTTGATAACTCTTATGTCATTTACCATAATGGCGACTGTGACATAAACGATTCTAAAACACGTCAAACTCGATATTGTTGTAACGCAGCAGAATAGAGGCCCTGGGCCTCTTTTTGCGTTATAACGATATCGCGTTTGATGTGTTTTAGAATCGTTTATGACTCAGTTGCCATTATTGTAAATGACGTTACAGTTATCAAAACGTTGACAATACGGAAACACGTCAAAGACGATATCGCTCTTACCGTGTAGAATCCCAGCCCTGAAGAGCTGTTATATTTGGCGAGAGCTAGGCAGTTGTTTGCGGAGCTGACTCAAGTAAAGATAATTAAATATAAATAATAGTATTCCGTGGTAATAAGAAAACTAACACCGTAATAAAAGCAAATTTACTGGATAACTTAAATAATAGTACACTGGAAAACATCAGCCTGCTTGTGCAAAATGTGGTTACAGAATTACCAACAAATCTTTTTAGAGTTGTTGGTATCTCTGTAGCTCTGCTTATCCCATTCTGGGAATGAAGGCGTGATGTTATGTATGTATGAATGCAACTTAAATAAATTACCACTAATTGTTTCAAAGTAAACTTAATTGTTTTAATCGTTTCCAATTCACATTGTGCCGTAATCTCAGTACATCTTAACTATCAACTTGTAAGAAACAAATAAAATATCGTTAAATTCCTCTTGAACTCATTCCGGAGGATGTTACATTCCGCTTCGCTTCTCGCCGGTTTTAATCTAATATCAGTCTTCCGCCACTTGGGTTAAGGTGCCAATTGATTTGATTAGAGTTAATAAGTTGCTACGTGGAACTAAGCTACCCTCGTTGGATTAAACGGCACATTTGTAACGAAGATCTTATTGCATTTGCAAGCTTATTCTTAGCAGTGAAGAGTTAAATCTTCTTTGATGATTATGTTGTACATATACGACGAAATTAGAAGGCTGCACGGTTGTAACACAATAAAATCCGCTCCGTAGGCAACTTGGCTGTCAATTAGCTTCCTGACACCCACTTGGCGACATCGAGATGGTAATTGTAATGTCCTCTCTTTTTGAGTATTTTACGGCTCACCAACACCACAACACGCATACAATCGTACTATACAACCGCTCCGCTCGGCTGCCGGAACACGACTGCCCGTGACG
Organism: Acleris holmiana; assembly: GCA_949316455.1. Taxonomy (NCBI): domain Eukaryota; kingdom Metazoa; phylum Arthropoda; class Insecta; order Lepidoptera; family Tortricidae; genus Acleris; species Acleris holmiana. The sequence goes on from OX438774.1 coordinate 4,633,701, forward strand.
TAGGCGCATGAGACAACCAACACTAGTCAATACACTACATCCCTTTTTTGTTATGTTTATTTTATTAATTAAATATTTATTAATAAATCTATTTTTTTTTCTAAAATAATCAAATATAATTGATGCATCATCAGGTAAATCAAAACTTATTTACTCATTATTTAGATTAAGTTGGGTTAGGTTTCAACATTCATTTCTTCGTCGTTGGTTTCATTTTGATCCTGGCACACGCTCCATTCTCCTTGAATCTTTTTCAAATGTACTACATTCCTTCTACGAATTTGACCAGTCTCATCATTTCGAACCGTGATATCTCCTCCTTTCTTATTTTCAACTGTGTGTGTGTCTGGATTGTAGTCTAAGGTTAATTTATTTTCTCTACTCATGTTCTTGATGTACACTTTATCTCCTGGTGTTAAATCACATTCTTCAGCCTTTCGTTTCCTATCTCCATTTTCCTTTCCCTTTTCTTTCTTTTCTTGATCCCTATCCTTAACCTCAGTATCCTGTGATATTTTTTCCATTGTATCACTTACCATAGGTAATTTATCTCTAAATCTTCTATGGAAGAAAAGTTCTGATGGGGTTCTCCCAGTAACTGAATGGGGTGTGCTATTGTACATAGTTAAATAATCTAGCAAACTCTCCTTCCAGTCTCTATTTTCAGCTATACTTATTTTTAGTCGTTTTAGGATGTCACGATTCTGTCGTTCGACCTCTCCATTTTGTTGTGGCCAATATGGCACTGTATTGAAAAGAGTGATGTTTCTTTCTGTAAGAAATGCTTTAAATTCTTCGCTGATGAATTGTCTTCCGTTATCTGCAGTTATTGAAACTGGGTTTCCTAATCGACTGAATATTTCTTTAAGTTTTGCTATGATTTCTGTAGAGGTGATTTTTCGACAAATCTTCACTTCTTTATATCTGCTGTAATAGTCCACTATAACAAATAAGTGATCACCACTTGGAAGAGGGCCCATCAAATCGATCGCGATATCAATCCAAGGCCCTTCTGGCAACTCACGCCGTTTCATAGGATTTGGTGGACATGGTGCAGATACGAGAGTGCATCCTTTACACGCTTTCACGATATTCTCGGCATCTTTGTCGCATCTAGGCCACCAAACTTTTGTTCGAAGTCTTGCCTTCATCGACACGATACCGGGATGTCCCTCATGGGCTGCATCTAAAACTCTTTTACGGAGTGCTGAGGGGATCACAATTCTTGTTCCTCTCAATAATATACCCTCATGGAAACACAGTTCATTTTGAAAGATTTTGTATAGTTTCACGTCATCGTTCCATATGTTGTGATACAAACCTTCTTTCACATTTAAAATTTCCTGGTCGTCCATTGAACTATTTATTATTTCTTTGAGGGAAACAGCCCGAGGTCGGGCATAATCCACAATTTGGCAAATGTGATTGTCTTTCAATTGTATTAGGGATTTTTCTGCACCTTTACTGCGTCTAGACAACGAATCTGCGATATTAGTTTTCCCCGATTGATAAACTACTTTATAGTCGTATGATTGTAGGCGCATAACCCATCTCTCTATCCTAGCACATGGTTTAGATTTAGTACCAAATATAACCTCCAACGGTTTGTGGTCTGTTATAAGTTCAAACTTTTTACCATAGAGGAATATGTGAAAGTGTTCTACTGCCCACACGAGGGCTAAAGCCTCTTTCTCTGTCTGGCAGTAGCGGCGTTCACAGTCAGTCAGAGTTTTGTGACCGTATGCAATAATCCTGGGATCGCCTTCAGAACTAGTTTGGACCAATACTCCACCCAAACCCACTGGGCTTGCATCTGCTATGACAATCGTACGATCGTTCACATCGTAATACCCTAAGTTGGACATATTTGTCATAATTTCCTTCAATGATTCAAAGCATCGCTGTTGTTCTGGTCCCCAGTGTTCTGCAATATTGGTTCGATCTCCGTGTTTGTTTCGTAGCAGTGTTTTGAGAGGTTCGGTGACTGTTGCATAGTTAGGGATCCATTTGCTTACGAAATTTACCAGGCCTAAGAAACTTTGTAGTTCTCCGGTTGTTTTGGGTGCCCTAAATTCTTTTATCGTAGACATGTACTTTTTCAATGGCCTTACCCCTTCTGCTGACAGCTCATGTCCTAAAAAACTGACTTTCTCCATCCTAAAAGCGCATTTGTCTTTTCTTATCTCTACATTATTATCTTTTAGGACAGACATTACTTTCTGTAGTCGTGAGTCATGTTCATGCAAGTCCTTTCCATATATTAAAATGTCATCAATGTAATTTACTACCCCTTCACAGCCTGAAAGCATGTGCTCTAATGTTTTCTGAAAGATTTCTGGAGCACATGATATGCCAAACATAAGTCTCTTGTACCTGAATAAGCCTTTACTGGTTATGAAGGTGGTTATATGTCTCGAATCCGGATGTATTTCAATTTGGTGAAATGCGTCTTTTATGTCTAACTTTGTAAAAACTTTTGCATTTTTCATTTTGGGTAACAATTTATCCATTGTAGGCAATGGGTGATTTTCACGTATAATGGCTTCATTAGCTCGGCGCATGTCAACACAAAGACGCACTTCTCCATTTTCTTTCAACACCGGCACTACAGGGGATACCCATTTAGAAGAACCTACGACTGGTTCTATAATATCCCTTTGTTTCAGCTCTTCAATTTTGTTTTCAATTTTAGCTTCTAAAGGTATAGGGACCCTCCTAAAAATAAAATGACCAAGAGTAATTAATGATTAATAACGGTTTAATTAATAATCTGACCAATATAATTAATAAAAATAGTATTAAAGTATCAGCATTTTCAATATCAATGAAATCAGTACCTGTAAGGTTGTGACATGGGTAAAATTGAATTATCAATCGGTAAATGGATTATCACATCTTTGAATTTGGAGAATTTCCCTACATCTACTTGATTAACTTCCGCATTTAATCCAATTTTCAGTACTCCTAATGATATTGCAGTAGTCTTCCCCAAGAGATTTCTCGTGCCATCAATAACGACATAGAAAGTTGAGTTTTCGGACCTCAGTCCTATTTGTATCCGAGCTTCAAATGATCCTTTTATCTTTAGTTGTGTAGTACTCCCATAGGCCATAAATGTTACATTAGGGTTTGGATGTTGATTATACACATTAACTTTACTTTCCTTCAATGCTTTCCAAGTTGCTTCTGTAATCAAATTTTGTTTGCAGCCCGAGTCGATCAACATCTTAGTTCCTACTCCTCCAATAGTGCAGTCAATTTCGACATCGTCGTCAATATGGAAGACATACTCGGTTTCTTCCTCTTTTTGTACTATCTTGTTTGAGGAATCACGCACCTGATTCACTCCACTCTTCTCTTTATCGAATCGACCTTTCTTTTGTTCATAACTATATTCTTTTTCTCTTTTTCTCTTAAGAGTTTGTCTAGTTCTGCAATATTGTCTAAAATGTCCCTTGAGACCACATTTTAGGCATTCTTTATCTCTTGCTGGACATTTGGCATCATATGCAGCATGACTGGGATTACCACATCTACCGCATCCATATTTTACATTCCTTGGTTTATCAAAATTTCCTTTGTATCTACTATCCACTTTATTTACTTCCTCATTTGAATTTGTAGGTTTTTTAAATTCTTCTAATTGTTTATTTATAACTTCTAGTGTATTTGCTTCTGTGATTACTTGATTTAATGTAATTTCATCTCCAATACGAAGTATCTTTTTCCTCAGTTCGGGTAGGTAACATTTTTCTGTTATTTGGTCGATGATGCTTTCGTCTCGATTAGCAAACTGACACTTATCAGCTTGTTTCCTCAGTCTCACTAGAAATTTCTCAAATTTCTCGTCAGGTTCTTGTTTGAGAAGCCTGAATGTATGTCGCTCGTAAACTTTGCTCTGTTTCGGTGCAAAGTAAGAATCTAGTTTAGATATTGCTACTTCAAATACGTCCACGGCTTCACTTGGTTCGATATTAGCTCCAGGAATGTTGTAAAACACTTCTTGCAAATCTAAACCGCCGAAATGTAGAAGGGAGGCTCTTCTCTTTACGTCTTTATCAATGTTGGAAGCTTCCAAGTATATAAACAATGCTCGTTTCCATCTCTCCCATCGTGCCCCCACCGAGGTAGATTCACCGTTACAATCAAACTTTTCCAATGTAAGGAGTGACATCTTTGGGGCGACCTGGAATAATCAATTTAATGATTCAGATAAATGTCATCTGCTGTTGTTTTTTATTTAGCATATTTTATTTCTTGCCCCAATTTAATGGTCGGATTACTTTTACCCGCTTTTTTTTTCCAAAGCTTGCCAACACTATTACTAGTTTCATGATATCAATTTAATGATCAGATTTAAATCTGCTTAGTGTATGTACCTCATAATCTTATTTGTTACTATTTTTATTCAATTTATATCAATTTAATGATCAGGTACTAACTGCTGCCTAGCTAACTGCTTCAGGTAGATAAAATCTTGTAACATTTATTAAAACATTAGTTACATGCACACAGTTTTGCGTCAATTTAATGAAACAGATCAGTTTTAATCTGCGTAAGTTAGTTAGGTACCGATTTAATAAGTAAACGGATTTATTTTAACTATTGCTATTTACCTGGGTAGGCACAATTGCCTACCCAGGTGTGTTTCAATAAACACAAGCAAAATAATCCTTATACATTATAATATAACAATACAACCAAACCAATAAGTAGAACCTTCTATACCTAGCAGCATATGTAGGGTCAAGTATAAATAGGCTGTCAGTTTTTTGATAAATTCTAATCTATTGATTTATTTTAAGGTATCTGTAGAAAGGAACCATAAAAGTACCTTACTCCAGTGAATTTAAATATTTACCCATGGTTTACCCCTTAATTTCCATTTATACACTTGCAATAGGTACATATACATTAATTTTATCAGATTAATTAATGTATTTAAACTTTATTGCACAGTACACACAGTAAGTACAAATGGCGGACTTAATGCCATAAGTATTGTTGTTATTATCCATATAAGTTTGTAATTTTGACGACCTGATAGCCCAGTTGGCAGCGACCCCGCCCACGAAGCCAGCGGTCCCGGGTTCGATTCCCGGTATGGCAAATATTTGTGTGATTAGCACGAGTATTTATATCTCTAATAAGAATTTATCTCGTCTCGTTATCTAGTACCCATCATAGTACAAGCCTATAGGTTAGTTTGGGACTAGGTCAATCTGTGTGAGATTGTCCCCTGATACTTATTTATTTATTTATTAATACTAGCTAAATGTTGGTAAAGTATAATGCAACTACAACCACCAATAACAACGTTTAAAACCACCGACCGGCCCATAATAATTTAATAATTATAGATACTTTGAGAGTGACGTAACTTGTTTACTTCATTGTATCACCTATCTATCCCTCCTTTTTCCTTTTAATGGTTATTATTATCATGTACTTACTTTTGTCCTCGTCGCCACATGTAATGTCCTCTCTTTTTGAGTATTTTACGGCTCACCAACACCACAACACGCATACAATCGTACTATACAACCGCTCCGCTCGGCTGCCGGAACACGACTGCCCGTGACGTAGGCGCATGAGACAACCAACACTAGTCAATACACTACAGTAATTATATGAGACTTTCACACTAATTAGGAAAAGGTCTGAAACAACATTTTGGAAGTTGAACGTTCTAGCATAATCGTGTTAGGTTAGGTTGAATACGGCAAACACTAAATGGAGGACGTATATTATTAAAGTAGGTATGTTTACTGAGAGTTACGTAACGTAACTGTTTATTAGTTCCATAGAATAGTTTGACAACATTATGTGGTTTAATAGTGGCTTAACAACCACCGATACAATCACCGATGAGTACCCCCGAGAAAAGATGTTATAACAAAATACTAATAGCAATAAGATTTTCTAATGTAATGCAAAAACTCCTAATTCCATAGGAACATATTTAAATTGGTCCCAAAAGGAATTATTATAAAAAAACATTCAAAAACAAGCGTACACAAATTGCAAAGAAAATGGCAAAAAGTTCCAACAAAGTATAACTGGGCCACGCAAAACTCCGCCTAATGGCACAGCGTAATATTAACTGTCATGTGTAAACTTTGTACATAAACAACATCACTCTTGTGACGATAGACTTGACACGCACGCCAACGGTGTTATTCTCTTGAAACTAAATGAAAAACAAACCGGGTAAGAGCATGTCGGACCATGCTCAGTGTAGAGTTCCGAAGCCGTTAAGTACTACAAACATAAATATCAACAAGTAATAACTAATTCTCTATTTAAAGTCAATTGGTGACGCCTTAGATGATTTTAGTGGGTATTAACACTTTAATTGCCTGTATCTCAAGAACCAATGATGACTACTTAGTCGTGATAGTTTTGCTTTAAAATTCGTTATTGCGCTATTTCATTTAAGTTTCTATTCAGATTTTTAGTATTTCAAGTTTTCGCTGTTGGTTTCAAGTATGTTAAGTACTGAAAAAACAAAAAACTATCTCAAAAAACACAACAAGTATGAACTAGATTTCTATTTAGTGATTTTTGCTGCTGTCTTAGATGATTTTTAGTAGGTACAAAGAACCGATTACCAAGGGTATCTGAGTTAGACCACAGTGAAACGGACAGACGGACATGGCAAACTATAAAGGAACGTTTCTTGTGGACTACGAAACCCAAAAAACGGAGCCACGTAAAGAAATGTGGTAACCAACCCCACCCAAACGCTATAAATTCAATCTGCAAATACGAATACTATGTAAACGAGAACTTCAGAGCCATAAAGTGAGCTCAAGCGGTTAATGAACAAATGTTTTCACCATTTTACAATCATAGGGAAGAGCGGTCATTTTTCATCATAAAAATGAGGCGAACCATGCCTGGGGGAGTTTTCCTGTGGGCCAACAACGGGTGACAGACAAAGTTCGACTGCTCTTTATACACCAAGGCCTTTGGGCTGTTAAGTGTGACGTAGAAACGGGTATGCGGATTTCTTATTGAAGATAAAGAAATTCATTTAAAAATAACAACTTGAGGATTTTAATTGATTGTAAACTGTGATGTTTAAAAATTTGTAATACATCCATTTTGAAAACACGATACAAGCTTGCTACGCAATTACAATTTGTTGGTTTCGTTTGGTCATTTGGAAAGAATGAATGGAAATTTGACGAAAGATATGTACAGTGCGAAAGTGGGTGGCGGTCGGAAGAAGTCGCCCTAGGCATACTTTTTTAATCAAATTGGAGAGATTCTGGAAAAAAGCCGAATTTTAAGTATCCTTGTACAGCTGTATGTACGATGGTTATTAAAGTGACAAGTACAGTCGACTACTTAAGCAGGTGTATCAACTTTTTCACCTTATAAAATTGAACTTAATAAGGTCCGAAAGTGGATACATCTCTTTGTAGTAAACTTTAACTATACTTGTAAGACATCAGGGCCTCTATTCAGGTGCGTTAAAACGATATCGTGTTTGACACGTTTAAGAATCGTTTATGTCACAGTCGCCATTATGTAAATGACATAAGAGTTATCAAAACGTTGACAATACGGAAACAGGTCAAAAACGATATTGTTATAACGCAGTTGAATAGAGGCCCTGGGAATAGCTTACAATGACATTATTTCCCTGAATTTAGTTCAATTTTACATTGAAAAGGAAACCAGTGTTGTGCTGTTTGTAAAATAATTGCTCTAATTATTAGGCTCTTCTTAATTGTACATGGCCCTCCTATACACACATACAACTCTTATAAAATGCAGGTTGCCTCGCGATGATTCTTTTGCCGTTATAGCATCAATCACCACAGTGGCAACCAGGTAATGTAGTTAAAAAAAAACATGTAAACGATCATCTACCTGCTTAACCTTCGATGCTCTTTTGTACAAGTATAAACTAAAAGCAAAAATATTCAAGAACATACCGCAGTAGCAATACATTTTTAATTGTCCTCAACCACGTGTTTGGGAAGGTGGTGCCTCACATCACCTTCCCGATCATGTCGTTGAGGCCCTCAAGTTGAGGGAGGCGATGACTGAGAACGTGTCATACTCAAGGACCTGTTTTCCAGTTCATTATTTTAGTAATCGTACCTGACGTATGGTCTCAAGGGTCTCGTTGTGTTGTTAATTATTTGTTACTTTGTAACGTAACCTACTATTAAGTAAATTGTATGATTGAAAACATGAAGATCTGCTGGAGTTCCTCGCGGCGCTTTTTCTTTGCGATGCACAATGATGGTCTTGGCCGAAGCGCTAGTAGATTCAGCCGTCATTATGGTCAATTTACACAACAAATGTTTAAAATTTTGAATTCATGTATGGGATAAACCATATTGGTTTTGACATGTTTGCGTATTGCCAACGTTATTATAGCTCTTATTTACGTGGCAGTTAACAGCCGAGTTAAAAACAAAACAGTAATATTGTTTTACCAAGTTAAATAGAGCCCCAGTGGTCTGGCTGAAGGAATTTAAACAATAACTATTTCAATTCTACAATCTTAAAGCTACAAAAAATGTTATCTACTAAATCCTAGCTCACGCCAGCCGCACCCTCATCTTTCAGGGGAGGGTTTTATTTAAAGAAGCGAAAGTTCGAAAGCGAGCGAACCCACGCGTAAACATTTACTTGAAAGGTTTATTGACGTTGGTCAACGCAGTTTGGGTTTACGGGCTGCGCAGGAGCCGGGTTTATCCGCGCCATTATTTAACAGTTAAGGTAAATAATGTTTTTAATTTGTTAACTTGATCAGTTTGTTGTAAGGGCCTTTTAAGGGAATTTTTACGCTTAAGATTTATACTGTTTTTAAACTTATTAAAAAGTAAGGTTAAAGGTTTATAGGTAAGTACCTGCCTCGCTTCGGTTTATGTGAGATTACTGGTACCTTTCATGAAAAATTGTTTATCTGATCCGTTGCGTAAAAACAAATAATAACGGGATTTTTTGAGGGTTTTATGTTTTATCATCTAAACGGTAAAACTATAAGCATCTAAAGAAAAAACAACTTAAATATACTAAAACCTGACAAAGTGGTTTACGTAGGCGGTACATAAAACCTTAATGCCCGAGTCTGACTGGCACTTACCCAGTTTTTTTTAGTTTTCCATCCTCTGTAATTATAGAGGATGGAAAACACAAATATAGGTGATACCTATATTTTATTTAGAAATATCCATAAATGTGTTTTTATATATGTACTCTTATTTATTTATTTATTTATTTATTTGGCACACCAACAAAGTACAAGGCTATACATTATGTAACTTAATTAATAGGGATCACATCTAACCTGTACCTCAATAACAGGCGTGCAACAGCGTTGACAATGAAATTAGATCGAACAGTCGTTTATAACAAATTTACTACCTTAATTAAGTTTTAACCATTCAAGTAGGTTTAAGTTTGAGCAGAGATAATTTGGTAGCAAAAATAAATTATATAAAAATAAAAATAGTTACTTAAAGGAATATATATGATAACAAGTTATTGCACTGATACATTTTGGATCTTAGTTTCCCCTTAAATATTAGGTAACTGTTTACGGCAAAAGCATTTTACGCCTCCAGCAAGTAATACTGTCGAAATAAACGTCTAAGTCGTACGCCTTTTGATGTTGGTTATATCGTGTTTGAAGTCTGTGCAGTACGGAAAATTTACCCAGGTTTGACTTGGTCACCTTAGGCCGGAAGGTAATGATGCGAGATGGTCTGACATTAGCACTGGGAACGGTGAATCTCAAGCTTTCCAGGATATAACTTTCATGGATTGCACCGTTGACTATTTTGTGTAACAGAGTGAGGTCCAAAAAGTCTCTTCTTTTCTGTAGAGTGCACATCCTAAAATGCCGGAGCCGTCCACCATAACTTGTTCGTTTTCCAATGCCTTTAGCACAATCTTTAAAGGCCATGAACCGGGTATAGGAACGCTGCACTCTCTCCAGGCGATCAATATGAACCTGGTATTTTGGATTCCATACCTGGCTGCAGTATTCAAGTCGCGAACGTACGTAGGTGTTATAAAGCGTGATAAATGTCTTCGTTCGCTTGAAATTCTGAGCAATCCTTTTAACAAATCCCACCATCTTAAGACTGCCTTTGACAATGTGATCTATGTGACTTATAAAGTTTAATTTAGCATCAATAATTATTCCTAAATCTCTAATAGAACAGACCTCCTCTAGCTCAACATCCCCAATCGCATAGCTGCTATTGGTTATGTGTTTTTTTCGGGTAAACTTAATATGTTGGCACTTTGAGGCATTGAGGATCATATTGTTCGCTGCACACCACAGACTAACACTGTTTAAGTCATTTTGAAGCAATTCAGCATCGCTAGCACATTTAACTTCTCTATAGAGCTTTAAATCATCGGCATATAGTAAGAATTTGCTATGATTTATGACGTCAGCAATGTCGTTAACAAACAAGACGAAAAGTAAGGGGCCCAGATGTGAACCTTGCGGTACTCCTGAGGTAGCTAGATAATATACTGATCTGTACCCATCTTTTACGACTCTTTGCCTCCTATCTGTGAGATACGATCTAAGCCAGGCTAACACTTCGCCAGAAATACTGAAGATATGGAAAAGTTTGTGTACTAGTATGCCGTGGTCGACTTTGTCAAATGCACTGCTGAAGTCTGTGTAGATGGCATCGACTTGTGCTCTTGAATCAACTGAGGCTGACAGGTCGTTAACGTAATTGGTTAAATTAGTCGTTGTAGACTTTCGTGGTACGAAACCGTGCTGTAAAGGGGAAATTTGCTCCTTAACGTGCCATACTATTCTTGGGTAGACCAAGCACTCAAAAAGTTTCGAGAAGCTGCTCAAGATAGATATCGGCCGGTAATTATTAACTTGAGTGTTATCACCCTTTTTGAAAATCGGCACTATGTTTGCTTCTTTCCATAGTGTGGGAAATGTCGACGTTTCAAGTGATTTATTAAATATCATTGACAATGGAAGAGACAAATTAGATGCGCATTGTTTTATAAAGAACGGCGGTATACCATCCGGTCCAGCGCCCTTCGAGTCATCGAGAGACTTAATGGCCTTCAGAACAGAAGTTTCAGAAACACGTATACGTGACATGGAACCAAAGGTATAAAGATTTTTCCGGCTTACCGTTCCAGGAAGGGAATTCATGGGATAAATTGCAGAAAAGCTAGAAGAAAAGTGCGAGGCAAATAGATTACAAATATCGGTTTGGTTGTTAGCAGTAATATCGTTAAGATGCATGGTTGACGGGTAAGATGATTTATCTTTTCTCAAACCCTTAACGTACGTCCAGAATTTTTTAGGGTTGCTATTCAAATCATCCTCGATAGAGGCTATGTACTTTGCATAGTCCGTGGATACCTTAATTTTCACTCGTTTGCGTACTATGTCGTATTCAAAGTAGTCTCTAGGGTTTTTTGTTTTCTTATAAACCTGTCGCCTTTTCTCTTTCTCACGCATCATTCTCAATAACGTCGAACTGAACCACTGCGGTTTACCATGTTTTTTGCATTTGCTTAGGGGAACAAAAACGTTAATAACCTCGCGAAGAGAGGCATAAAATGCTGAAACCGTATTGTCAACAGTAACGCAGTCCGAAAACTTAGAAGACCAGTCAATTTTTTTAATTTGGGAATTGATATCTATATAACAGGCTTTTTTAAAATTATGAGTTGCAAAAGATTTGGTCTTATCTAAGTTTATGTCGCTAAACCCGGTCATGACAGTTTCTAGAGGCGGGTGATGAACATCAATTTTGCTTAGAGTATCGCATGCAAGTATTACACTCGGTCCCAAAAAATTACTTAAGACTAGATCAAGGGTCTTACCGCTTTGGTTTTTAATGTTGTTTAGTTGGTGCATATTACATAATGACATAAAATCAAAAAGAGCTGTGGCAGCAGGTAAAGCACATGGCAGCGGCTCAGTAAAAAAACCGGAATCGTCTGAATTCCAATGAATAGCATTTATGTTAAAGTCACCAAATATCATACACTTGCCTCTACTACAGCTAATTTTATCACAAACACTGTCAAAGTACTTACGGTACCTTTGGGATGTTTCACCCGGAGGTATATACACTGCGCCAATATTGAAACTGTTACGGGAGGAAACGTCAACTTTAATCCATAGATCTTCAAATTCGGACTCCCATTTTTGTAGTCTACTTGCTGGCAGTCTTTTAGTGATCGCAATGAGACAGCCGCCACCATCCTTCTTTACACTAGTTTGCAGATTACGGTCGCGTCGAAATATTGTATACTTTGAATCAAAAATCTCAGCATCGGTAATTCCAGAATGAAGCCAAGTTTCTGTGATTATAATAATGTCAAATTTAGAAGTAAGCGTTGCAAGTTTTAGTTCTTGAAGTTTTGTTCTAATCCCTCTTACGTTTTGATAGTATATACTTAACGCCATTTTACGTAATAAATCTCTGTATCCCTCACTAATCTGACTTTCATTTAAAGCTTATTGAGGTCTGACGTATTCCGAATGTGAATCAGGTTAGCCTCTTCGTTTTTACGGACGTAAACTCGACCATAGCGTACCCACACGAATTTATATGACTTAGCCTTACTAGCTATCCTTACCTCAGCGTGCAACTTTTTGACAGCCGGTGAAAGATGTTCAGAAACATAAATAGGGGACTTCCGACCTGCAATTCCCAAGTCGCTGGTACTTAACTTATCCGTTCTGTCCGGCTTGCTTTTGTTATGTTTCATTACCGCCGCCAGGAACTCGTCTCTCTGAAAAGCGGAACGGAGCTTTACGATTACTGCCCGTGGCCTCTCATTATCTGGATTAAGCTTTGCTACGCGTTTGCAAGCAGAAATGTCAGAGGCCTGGAGAGGAAATGAAACTACGGATGCTAGTTGGACTACGGTTGCCTGAAGAGATTCTCCTTTAAATTCCGGCAAGCAGGTTATTTCCACGTTGCACTCACGAGAGCTCAGCTCAAGCAATGTCAAGCGAGATGTTAAATCGGCCACCGAGGATCTAAGACCATCGTTTTCTTTTTTCAGATTGATCACTTCTTCATTGCATGTCGTTAATTTGTTTTGTATTTCATCGTAGCGCTCACTCATAAATCGAACACTCTCCAGGATCTGTTCATTCGTTCTCTTGAATTCTTGTATTTCAGCCTTGAGAAGTGAACGCATCTTTGCTGTAAGTGAATTTTCAAGGGATTTATACCAAGACGGAAGGTCACCTGGGCTGGGCTCATCCACGATGTGCATTGGTACGGAAGTATTCTTGGCTTTCTGACGAGTCGTCACGCAAGTTGTGTCACTGACGGGGGAACCCAGCGGAGTGATAGTGTTGTCACCAGTCTTTTTAGTACTACACTTACAGGCAGGGCAGATCCACTCCTTTTTTGTGTTCGTCGACAGTTTTTTAAACGAATGATCGGTGTAACCAACACAAGTGTGCTTATATTCATGTTGGCAACCAGCACTCGCACATTTCAGAGTAAATGTTGATTTTAGCTCTTCATTACAGCATTCGCATCGCCTGGTGACGCTAGCGCTAGCGTCTTTACCCGTCTTTGACATCGCTCAACAGTTAACACGGCACCCTGTACCACGAGACTAATCGATACGTAAACGATAGTAACTACTACCGCAGTAACGTGCTTGGTACAAGGGCGTGTAGCCGCGCGGCAACGATGAGTCACCACACCAAGCGAGCGAATAAGCGGGTTGTTGGATGCACTATATAACTAAAAAAACTTTAAAGTATTTCGATAATAATTCTGCAACTACACGGTAGTTCTTGCTGAATTTTCACAGTATGATAGTATGGAACACCAGTAATCGAATGTTGTTAGACTTAATAACGAAAAACTGTTTAAGGCAATAAAATTAGTTAATTTATTCAATAGCAAAATAAAACGATGTCTACCGTCCGACTTTCCGGTTGTCAAGTCTCTTATTTGAACAGTAAACAAAACACTGTGTATTGGGCATTAAAACGGCGAACCTATCTTTGGAGGATTCTGAACTTTGATGTCATGATAATTTAATGTTTATTTAAGTTATAATTGGGCGTTTTCCAAAAAAAGTGTACATCGATAAGGACAGAATTAAGAAAGTTTTACTTTTTCCATTTCGTCACGAAAATTACACGTTAACTTTCGTGACGAAATGGAAAAAGTTTTTTTTTTTAATTTTGTTCTTAACGATGTACACTTTTTTTGGAAAACGCCCAATTACAAATGGTACTAAAGTTTCTCATTCAATCTGAGCTCCACATTTCAAATCCAATCAACCTCACAAACCCAAAAAAAATACATCTTCAAATTACATTTAAACGTGCTCCTTGAAATTCATCAACGACGAAGAATTCTCTCGTTTTTTACCCCATGCATGTCCGGAAACATACGTCCCTAATTCACGGCGGAAGTTCCTTCGCTTATGAGGTATTGTGTTGTCGGATTACCCCCCTCAAAAACCCCTAGGCTAGGGTGTTATTCCTTTACGACCAGGAATTCTAGTTTTTTTCAAACACGTCTTTTATATTGAAGGTATCTGTAGTTTGTCGGAGTGGGTTATTTATTGAACGGTAACAAACAATATCACGTGATATACATTGCAGATACAAAATGTATGTAACTAACCAATAAAGAAAACCTTTCGAATCTGTTCGAAGTCTTGGATGGCCACAACAATGTGTCACTTATTCACTTAACAGTAAGAGCTACCAATCAATTATATATGAAAGTGAGATGGGCTACAAAGAATCGGGAAAGAACCATTAGCGATGCCGATAAGCGGTGGGCGGAAAAAACAAATGCAGAAAAAGAGCTTCATCACCACCATCGGCGGCTCGTGGCATACCTCATCTTGTAAATATTTATTTTTTTATGTTGTTACTTGTCGCTCTTCGCTACCGCTATCGCTAATATGCTAACTTGTGGCCGTGATAGTTATCATGAAGCACTCAATTCGAATCTTCGGAAGTCCCATTTCTTTCACTTACTTTTAAAGACCAAATCGAGAGAAAGGAAGCTAACGTAACTTCAAACTTCGATTTTTAAAGTAGAGCCGTTACGTGAAAGGTCTAGTGAACGCAAGACTAGATTACATTGACCTCTAAGCGCGTACGAATTAAACTGCGGTGAATGTCTACAACTATGGCAACGAGCGTTGAATGAACCAATCGCAAGACCCACATGGACCCGCAGTTCTTACACATTCACGGATCAAGTTTAACTTGTCACAAGCTCGTCAGCATCATGTTTCTCGAAATAATAACACCCCTGGTAAATGCCTCGTGCCTCACCGCCTCCCTTTTAATGAGTAGAATTAAGACTTTTTGTGTCCCAAATAACGACTAACCGAAGGGCTGTAAGTCTTTTTAAGAGTTTTTCGAGCATCATTTGAAGTATTCAAAGTGGATACGAAGATGGTACTTGGAAAGTGAGAATGTCTAGACGGTTGGAGTCAAATGGTCCTTGAAACGTCAGGTATATCTAAAAGTGTTAAGGGACAATGCTTTGGAGAAAGTTGTTTGAAATTAAATACAATTTAAAAAACTATTGTATTTGAAGAGTATATTGTTGACAGATTTTGATTTTATTGATTTTTCACGTCGGGTTCAAGTTCAAAACGTGAACAGTGACTTGTTGGGTGAATTGAAAAGGAGCCAAAATATATTTAAACTAGGTAAGTACATATAAAAATAATCACACTTAAACTAGCAACAGTGTTCGCATTGTTGTGTTCCGGTGTGGGGATAAGACAACCGGTGAAATTACTAGCATAGAGGCATTCCATCTTAGTCCTCAGGGTTGGCAACGCATTTGAGGTCTTAGGATTATAGTCTTGAGAATTCAAATGTCTATGGGTCTCAGTTTCCACTTACCATCAGGTGGCCTGAGTGCTCGTGTGCCTTCTCCTTAACATAAAAAAAAAAAAAAAAAAATAGATAAATACGTTGTAGAGTGTACCGGCAAAATTAGCGGACCGAAAAAATAAGGTGTAATTCTTAACGTAAAAAATTTACTTGATTGAAACAACAATATCTATTTTCCTTACACAAAACCTCCTTAATTGAGGGAGTCAGTCGTGTTGTGTAAGGAAATGGTTATTTGTACAACAAGAGAGCAAAGTTGTTTTTTGCTGCGAGTGTTGATTTTGAATCCCGAGCAAGTGAAGGATTCTAGAATTGAACTGTCTCTAAACAGCAAAACCACCCTTTTTGAGGTGCTGAGGTGAAAATACATTTTGTTGTTTTTAGTATAATTATACATGTAGTGTCATAGTGTGTAACATTACATATAAGTATTGTATTCATCTTCAATAAACGAGTTCATACCAGTCTTCCGTTGTTTTAATTCATGACGACCGTGCCATGAGATGATTTCTGTCAGAAGATTCCAGGTTTCAACCCTGGCAACTTTTCAAAGAACACCTTGTTATGGACTCAAATTAGGAAACTGAAACTTTGGTCTCTAAAACTACCCGAATTCTTATGTACCTATACAAGTACGAGTTAGGGAATGAACTGCGTTTATGCGAAGTTGCATTCAATACTTACATAAATGTTACCTATACGTAACGCTATAAGGTACTTTATTTCTGGGGTCCTAGTGAAAAAGGGTATAAGTCTTCTGAACATCAAGTGAAAAAGGGATTAAGTCTAGTATACTCTGTTAATGTATGTACCCTTTTTATTACGAGTTAAGTCAACTTATACCCTTTTTCACTAGGACCCCAGATTTGTAGAGTAGGTTGTCTTAAGCAATAATTTTAGTTGAAATTGAAGAGATTTCGCTTAAGATCTATTATTATAAGTGGTAATTTCATTGATTCTGCCAATAGACTGATCTGAGAAAGATCTAAAGTGAATAATAATGATTTTAAGAATATAGGAGTAAATGCTGAGACGGCTGATAGGCATTTCTTATTCTGATTTTAATTAATGGCTTTCACTCCTGCTAAGATGTATTTCGCCAATGTCGAGTTATTTATAAACACTCCCACGGACTTATTAGAGAAATAAGTTCATAGATATCACAAGCGAGGACAATATTGTTCGGTAAAAGAGAATTATCTCTTGTGTACTAAACAGAAGCACACGGGGCAAGCTCCACGCGTTTCTGTCAAGTTTTGGAAAGAAAATGGGGTTAGGTACTAACTATTCTGACATTAAATGTCAAAAAAGTTTTGTTAATTGCAACACAACTATAGTTACTACTAGTTATTAGTTTCTGTTGTTTCCTCTCATTCATATTTTGTACTTTAGGATTTGTCTATTGTTTGTTACATTTATTATTACTCATTTTCCCAAAGGTTAACTGGAAGTGATCCCTTAAAGAAAAAAGTTCGCCTTTGTGCACACTACTTTTATTTTTTTATGTTATTGTTTTAGTACAATAGTGTTTAAATACATAGTTACATACAACTCTCAAAACCATAATTACACATAATGTTATGTGAAATAATAATTAAATCCTGCAAAACCCGATAAGGATAAATCATCGTTCCAAAAGCCTAATAATAAACCAAACTCGATCGCAATACAGGCATAGCAAGATATTCACTAACTTGCATGAAACTTCGTGATTTCTTCATGCAAAATTACATTCGGAAAGCCCTGCGAATAGAAATTTCTGAGGGCCGGATTACATTGAGCGGTGAGAATATTAAAAAACTTTTGCTGCCAAACTTGGATTGTCTTTTTTGAGAGGTTGTTTACTCCTTGAGTTGCGTCGCCTTTACTTCGGTTGGCATTTTACCGCCCTTTTGGTTGAATTAACTGGATTACTTCGATTTCTTGTTTTATTTAATATTGATTAGTTATCAGTTTATTTGTGGCAATAATATAATAAAGTCACATAATTGTAGCAATTTTTTAAAACCAGACGAGAAGAGTTATAACGCGATCGCGTATGACGTGTTTTAGAATCGTTTATGTCACAGTCGCCATTATTGTAAATGATATAAGAGTTTTCAAAACGTTGACAATATGGATAAACGTCAAAGACGATATCGTTATTACCGTGTAGACTGCCAGCCCTGGGCCTCAGCTCAAACCAGTGAAATTACTAGCATAGAACAATTCCATCGTAGTCCTCAGGGTTGGCAACGCATTTGAGGTCTTAGGATTTTAGTCTTGAGAATTCAAATGTCTATGAGTCTCAGATTCCACTTACCAACAGGTGGCCTGAGTGCTCGTGTGCGTTCTCCTTATCATAAAAAAAAAATATGTAACATGTGACTGTTACTTTAGGTCAAAAACCTAAAATTTTGTTCACGCTGTTTCTGTGAATTTTGTACTTACTTACGTCTTTTTCTTCTTCTTCATCGTTTTCACACTTGACAGAGTGGTCGTGGTCATCATATCAGGCGCTGTTGGCCAATTTCAGATTTTTTTTACTTTTCTAATTTTCCTCAATCACCCAAAGGTTAGCTGGAAGAGATCCCTTAAAGGGATTCGCCTTTATGCATTCCTGTTCTGTAAATATTGTATTTGAATTTCTGTATTATATAAAGTAACATGCGGTTCAATAAGTCCCGAGACTACTTAGTCTCGGGACTTATTGAACCGCGTGTTACTGTGGCGGAAACTTGTTTTAGTACTTACTAAAACTAGTTTTTTTTTATAAAATTATCTTTTATTCATCATCAACGTAGTCTGCTCCAAGAGCATCGATGAAAAGTATTCCATGCGCATCCCAAAATATAGACGCCATAACCTTACCGGCCGATTTCTGAGTCTTCGGCCGCTTCGGGCGGCTTTCACCAGCCGCTCTCCACTCCGCTGACTGCCGATTGGATTCCGGAGTGAAATGGTGTATCCATGTTTCATCCGTCACATACCGAAGTAAAATTCTTTTTTTATTACAATTCATCAGCGCCAAACATCGCTCTTAATCATTGATGACGGGATGACGTTGTTCCTTTTGATCAGTTGTAAGCAAACGCTGCACCCACTTTGAAAAAAGCCTTTTCATCGTCAAATTTTCATGTAAAATTGTGAAAACACTACCAGCTGAAATCTTCACTATCTCGGCTATATCGCGCACTTTTAACTTCCGATCTTCCATTACGATTTTCAGGACTTGGTTAATATTTTGTTAAGTCACTGCTTCATTTGGACGACCTGGGGCCCTAGCCAAGATGCAAACGCTCCTAACGTATTTTTTTTCTATCGCTCTAAATGTATGGGATGGCAGTCGACCGCGTTGTTTATCGAAACGCACGAGAATGTCATCCCATACATTTTGAGCGATAGAAAAGAAAAACGTTAGGAGCGTTTGCATGTTGGCTAGGGCCCCAGAGCGTTCTCCATCATTTGTGTGTTTGTGGCGTTTGAAGTCGGCATACCACCGACAAACGGTTTCTTTAGAAGCATAAAAAAACAATGTTTTATTACAAGCGAAGCGTCACTTAAATGTTTGCAAAACTTAATATTTTATTAATCCTTTTTTTTTAAATTACACATATCTTTTATTGATGGCCAGTACTTTTTGAAAATCAAAAGAGTCTTTAATATATGCGCCATTTCCAAGTTAGTCTCGGGACTTATTGAACGATCTAGTATATACATACCTAAATACTAAAGCAAAAACAAGATCCTAGCACGCTATCCCTTATTTTCATTCGTTCAAAAGCTTCGCTTCGGTTTAAACTTATTCAAACTCGCCAGACCATACACAGATTTAATGTTGAATGCCTTTAAACCGTAATATAATGAACGTTTGAACACACACAGTCTTTGATTTCCTGAGCATGTCGTTTTTCATTTTGCTGTCGAGGAAGACAAGGCAAGGCAAGGTTTATTTCAAAAACATATAAAATGATAATTTAGAATACTTGTGGTTATTTTGCAGATTTACTGGCAGGATCATAAAAAAAGTCTACAAATACTAATTCGTTTCTTTCCTTTCTTGGTAAAGGTAAAGCAATAGGATGCCCGATACTTCAGTGTCTTTTCCCTAATTACCATCGTATTTAAAACATTATAATAGGTGATGGCATCCGCGTGGTTGTCGGGTTAGAATACGAGTGGTGCCACTCCATGTCTTCCCGTGGTTGTCGTAAGAAGCGACTAAGGGAATAAGGGCTTGTAGTACTGTTAGGCAATGGACTTGCAACCTGTCACTAACATTATAAATAAATAAATATCAGGGGACAATCTCACACAAATTGACCTAGTCCCAAACTAAGCTCAAGGCTTCTACTATGGGTACTGGGCAACGATAAACATACTTAAATAGAAAAATACATACTTAAATATATATAGAAAACATCCAAGACTCAGGAACAAATATTTGCGTTCATCACACAAATATTTGCCCTTACCGGGATTTGAACCCAGGACCGCAAAAAAATATATTGTCGCTATAAAGAAGATTTTTGAGAGTTGTTGGTATTTCTAGTAGCTCTGCCGACCCCACTCTGGGAATGAAGGCGTGATGTTGTCTGTATGTAATAGCTGATATAATGTTGTCAGTACTCCAGAGGCCATATTCTATTTGGTGCAACCATATTACTTCAAACATTAGGATATTGTCAACATTACGTTAGCTCTTATTCACTGGACTGTAATGGCGGCCGAGTTTAATATAATACGATAACCATATCCAAAGAAATGTGAGTTTTACCGAGTGTAACAGGGCCCCTAAAGCAAATTCTCGGAAACAATATTTTTAAGCTTGATTCAAAGCCCATATTGAATACAATACATGAAGGATAATAAAGCAATGTAGTCTATTAGATCTTTCTCTCACAATTCACTACATTTTAGCCTTCCGCCCAATAGCTCATGTTTACCTTTTCCGTTCAATTCTATTAGGCGTTTATCACGTTTTAGTTCACCTATTCGTATAACTTAATAAAGAAAGATCAAACATGATGTCTATTTTTTTAGTGGTGGTAGGACCCCGGTGCAGGGTCCGTCCGGATCGCTACCAGCATCTTATCCATTAACCACCCGCCAAGCAACAGTGTTCGCATTGTTGTGTTCCGGTGTGGGGATAAGACAACCGGTGAAATTACTAGCATAGAGGCATTCCATCTTAGTCCTCAGGGTTGGCAACGCATTTGGGGTCTTAGGATTATAGTCTTGAGAATTAAAATGTCTATGGGTCTCAGATTCCACTTACCATCAGGTAGCCTGAGTGTTCGGGTGCCTTCTTCTTAACATAAAAAAATAAATAAAAATAGAAAGTGATTTCTACTGAAAAATTTAAATACATTTGTCCTGTTAAAAGGGTGAATCAACTTTTAAGGTACTCCCCAATTTTCGACATGTCTCACTATATCACCTTAATTTGGTAGAATGCAATTTTTTTTTTTGATGTGGTCAATATATTGAATAAATCAGACAATTAAACTTACTTTCTAGCTGACAATTATAAAAATTCTTCTATGATTTACACAAATATATCAGGTAACGCAGGGGACGACGTTGTCCCCGGGTTTTGTATGAAAAACGTGTATTTTCCACTGCGTTACCATGTTTTTACAAAATTATAGAATTGGTTTATGATTATGAATAGTGAAATCCGAAAATCTGATTATCTAATTTTAACATGTGTAAACCATTATCAATCTCACATATTCTAGTAAGTTTTTATTAGCGTGTAGAAAAGGAGGACTTTAAAAGTTGATTCACCCAAAAAGGTAAGTTTGGATTTGTAAGCTATATGAACTGGGCCTCTTTTTTACTGGGTTAAAACGATTATTGCCTTTGAGAAATATCAATTTCGTATTGTGAACGTTTTGACAACTTTTATGTACTTGACTTGAATAATGGCCGCGGAGTTAATAACAATACGAAAACAAGTCAAAGACAATATGGTTTTTACGGCGTGTAGTTCGTTTATACGAAATTAATAACAATAAATTTAATTATTGTCAGTTATTGAACTTTTTAAAATGTATAAATCGTTTTAGTTTTTTGTTTAATAACTATTTATTTTCAATCATCAAGAATCTTTTAACATCATAATAGCATCTTCTAAGTATTTGGCATTATGATGAGGGCAGACATTATTGAACTAAATTTAGCAAATTTGTGCCATTATTTTAAACTCATTGCTTATTTTAGGCAAGACACTACTTTTTAATTCATTAACTTAATTTACGAAGTATTTTAACCGGCAAAGTAAAGTCATCCCGGGAGCTCATTGGTATGTTAGGCAGAGTTACGTATCTACGCTTTGGCCAAGTTGCTATATCGAAACTAGGGACATAATTTAAAATACCTTTTAACTTCGTGAGGCCTACCATTAGTATGGTAGTGGTGGTTCGTTTGTAGTCAAACGAAGTCATTTTTGTGAATGGGAATTTGAATCTACCTGCAAGGAAATAAAGTTTGTTTTCCTTTGCCATTTTCAAATTAAAAATAAATCAATTTGAACTTTATGCCCATTTAAGTATAGTTTAATATAATGGCGACCCCTCCATTCAGGGCTGATTATCTCTTAAACGGCGTAACTAATTTTTATGATAAATAGCTAAGAACCATCCCGATATAACTAGCTTTATTATAGAGATATCCGAGTTCAAATAAGACCAATCGTTTGGGAGCTACGATGACATAGGCAGAGAAATCAGATAAACAGACACACAAATACACACGTTAAAGTTATAAAACCCCTTTTTTTCGTCGCGGGTAACAATGTTAATAATGCTCTCTACTTGCTGGTTAATTCCGTCGATTAATTAAAAAAGCCGGTCAAGTTCTAGTCGCGCCAACTGCCGCGGGTTCCAAACTTTTAAAATTATTGTTAAATTGCATTGAGGGAGAAACTTGACTTTGTCATTGAAAAATTGCTGTCTCCATATACATGGTCGCTATTATGTAGTTTAAAAACTGCAAATAAGTTTTCAACCGTATTTTTTTTTGTGATGGAGCAAAAAGATATCAATTTTCGGATATTTTCCTTTACTTGCGTTGTAAGATTCTTTCTTGCCAAATTTCAGGATTCAAAGTCTATGGGAAGTACCCTATAAATTTTGATGGCGTTGAGAGTGCCGAAATAAACGACAATATCTTTTTTATGTTTATTTCAAAGTTTGATTTTTTCATAACTTCAGGAGACTGAGGGACCTGAGCTCCAACTCGATACTTCCACGCGTTCCTAAGATAGAGGGTCTTGACAGACGGACGGACAACAAAGTGATCATATAGGGGTTCTGTTTTTCCTTTTGAGGTACGGAACCCAAAAAGTGAGTTGTTTAAAACTGATCATGCTTTTAAATAAGTACCGTTATCGCTCACCATCATGCGTCATGGTCCAATAAAAAATACTTCGAGAATAATCCAGAATGTGAAATGCCGACAGAACGCAATTCAAAAAGTATTCCTAACATTTTATTGCGCAACATTACTCATAACAATAAGCGTCCCCCGCATACCAAAAGTTTGAACACCCTACATTCCATCAGCCTACGTGAAAGCGTCTGTCTCGTGTAGTATGAATACACTTTGAGTTTCGTCCGGGACAAAGCTAGAACCCCTTTTGTAACTATGCTTTGAAAATGGCTTGTACATTTTGAATCAAAAGATTCACATGTTTTGGCCGCCGGCAAATGAACAGGACAGGTGGACTGGATGAATTGACTGCGTTTGGAGGCTCGAACGGTGTCCGAATAATTAATATCGTGATCCGCTTATTTCGCGGGAGTGTCCATAGCTTCGATATTGATCTAAAACTGCATCAAATATGTAGCGTTAGAAAGGACAATGGGCAAATTTGTATGGGCACTGTCCCCCCCACCAACAGTAACGGGATGCATGTCTATATGTTTATAAGGACCCAAAAAAAGACAAAATACTTATTTTAGTAGCAAAATCAATGGGATTTTTTAAATTAAAACAAGGGCCAAATTCCATACGATACGATTATGGTTTTCCAAGAAAACCCCATACATCTGGTGATCGTCTCCATAGTAAAAATACATAATGTTGCTGAGATCTATTAAATGAGACATGTTTCATTTCTGTTGGTGGGGGGGGGACATTTCTGCCCATGGTCCTTTATTGTTTGCATACATTTTTATAGATGTATAGGCTGTTTATAAGTAATAGGATGATTTACATGGTGGTTTTATGAGGTTGTTTATAGTGAAGCCTGTTTATGTACCTAATAAAATAAACATGGCTTAAATTACCAAGGCGCACTTCATAATAACGACGGTTTTACTAATAATTTTCAATTTCTCAAGCAAAGTCCAGTATTCTCTTGATTTAAAAACTCTTAATGTTAAGGCCGCATTAATAAGCTTACCTTGAGATTCCCGTCTTAAGACACGTGAGAGCGAACATAAAACTCGGTAATATCAGTACAAAAGTTAAAACATTTTAAAATATTACAATAGTAAAAGTTTCCAATCTACGATAGTTAGCCCGCCACGGCACTTAAATTAACGTTGCAAGATGCCACTAAGGACTAAGTGACGTTGTCAACCAAAACATGAGAGACCATTTTCAAATTGGCTTACAACGTCAGGTTCACAAAGTTCATAGTGGCCTAGGAATCAAATTGGTTTACTGGTCGTTAAAATAATTAGAAGGCTCGTACGAGGTCGACACTCATTTCATGGAACGTAATTTCTGTTGAAACTTTATTGTTTTTAGATTATTTTTTGCTGTCACAGGTCAAACTGGAGGGTTATAATGATAGCTATGGCTAGGCAGTTCATTTTACGGTGAGCGTAAAGGACAGAGCTATATAACTGCCATAGTTCTGTCCTTTACGCTCACCGTAAAATGAAATGCATAGCTAGGTCATAA
The DNA here is from genome assembly GCA_949316455.1 of Acleris holmiana. Taxonomy (NCBI): domain Eukaryota; kingdom Metazoa; phylum Arthropoda; class Insecta; order Lepidoptera; family Tortricidae; genus Acleris; species Acleris holmiana. The sequence continues at coordinate 4,658,470 of OX438774.1, forward strand.
TAAGCCCCCTGAAAATGATAGTACATGGAGTTATGGATTTGTATCAGACAAATTACGCAAAAGCTCTTATTATTACATACATACATACATAACATCACGCCTTCATTCCCAGAGTGGGGTAGGCAGAGCTACAGAAATGCCAACAACTTTAAAAGGACTTGTTGATAATTCTGTAACCACATTTTGCACAATCAGGCCAAGAAGTTTACTAGTGTATTAGTGACAGGTTGCAAGCCCATCGCCTAACAGTACTACAAGCCCTTATTCCCTTAGTTGCCTCTTACGACATCCACGGGAAGACATGGAGTGGCACTATTCTATTATATTCTCTCTCTTATTATTAGTAGGTAACAAAAAGTATAGAAGAAATAGATGCCACATTAAACCATATTTTGAAGAAAATATGCACCAATCTCAGTTCTTTAGGCTGGTTTTCATATTGTTCCTCAGGACATTCCTTTAACGTTAGATGTGCTTCATCCAGCAGCATAGGGATGAGCGAGAAAGTGTCTGCGAGTCCGCCTAGCCTCGTGACACGCAACGAACATTCGAGAGCTAGACCACACTATTTATTTATTATTTATTTATTTATTTGACATGCCAACAGCACATAAACATTACAAGTTTATATATATACCTATAGGGTACAAATTAAAGTTTATGCGCCAATAACAATTAAAACATTTATCAATACAGATTGTAAAACTAATAGATTTAATAGAATAATTGTAAAATAAAATAAAAGAAATTACGAGGTTAGCAGGGAATCAAGCATTTTACGCAACTATCTTAGGGACTATGTTCAATTTAGGGAAAAAATAATGTTTCTGAACGTTTACTAATGATGCTAGGGAACATAATCTGTGAAGTATTCTATCTTATCTATGGTTGCCATCCTGAGTCCTTATTTTTATAATTGTGTTTTTCTACTAAAAATAATAGTTATTTTTCACACTGAGGTTGAGGCTTGCCAAAGTATAATTCTTGCCTTAAATCCATAATTACAACAACGTTATTACAAGAATCCAAACTCAAACTCCAAGCTTCCTAGAAATGTTTATGAAATAGACAAGACTGTGAAACTAATTAAAGTTTCTGCCCTTTGGTAGTATTGTGAAATGTTAAATCTTGACTAGATGACTGATAGAACAGTCGGCCAGGACATCTATTCTACATTGTTCCCTTATTGTTATCTTATTGTTAATGTTATCATAGCTATAGGTGCGCGAAGTAATATTATACGATTGCATACGGGGTAATAACAACCTAACATAGACGCCCAGATAACTAACTAACTCGTTTATTATGGGATTGAAAACATCTAAACGTTGTTGCAGATTTTTCTGTTTAAGCTTGCTTTTACTTTGAAAGGTTCGCTCGATAAAGTAACTTACGTTAGTTTCTATACAAAAAATAATTATATAAAAAAACAATTTGAATTGAGATACGTAAGTAACATTGTAAAGAAAAAGAGATAACAGGCAAAAATAAAGAGTGCTCTTAAACTTGAACGGCTTGTATTTAACGTTTCTTTCAAAGTAAATTGGCAGCACGTCAGAGAGAGCAGTCGGTAGTTCTGCCCTCCTAAGCTAAAACACAGTATGTCAGATTCAATTGCCAAAGTAGATTCAATCTTCTCTTGTTAGTAATAAGGTTTTGATTGCTACAGGAGACTTATTTGACATACTGCTATTTGGCTTAGCAGGGCAGAGTTAGCGGCGTGTCCGATCGGATCGCCTGGGCGGAGCGCTTCGATTTCTTGCGGACCGAGCTTTGGCTTCGAGTTTGGGTGATGTCCAAATATAAACTGTGGGCTAATAGAGATAATACTTACAAATGTCTAAGTATCAAAATCACGTGGCCTAACATTATATTGCAACGAAATGTCAAAGTAATGTTTGAATTTTCTTAATTCTTAGACATTTTTGAGGTGTGGTAGCTAAAAAGCGTTTGCGTTGCACGTGTCTACTCTGTGCTTTGCTTTCTGTCTTATTATAAGCAGAGGGCGGAATTTCTCATGGCAAAATTTGATATGTCATAGGGATAGAACGAAGTATTTTATCGACTATCGACAAGTAGTTCTGGTTCACGTAGCACAAGATCTTTTACCAAATAGAATTATACATCCTATCGATACATTACATTTAGCAAAATATTTTTCCAATGTTAACAATTCCCCTCTTGTAGCAGTCTTTTAGATTAACGTATTATTTGGTAAATGTAGGTGTAGTTTTCATTATTATTGTATAGTTCTATGTCTTAGATTTAGCTTTATTTTCATTTGTTATTTACCGTTAATAAAGACATGTGTTTTAGACAAAAACAACATAATATTTACAAATTAAATCCTAAAACTTCACGTATTGTTAGAAAACAATAACTAAATGCGAATTAATAATGACATTTACATTTTAATATAAAAGCAAAACTAAAATAATAAAGAGATTAGTTATTACACAATATCGATAACTGGAAAAGTCGATAAAGCAAAATGTTTTATCCCTATGACATTTCAATTTTTGCCATGAGAAATTCCGCCCTCTGATTATAAGACTTGTTCATTCGCACGCTATCTGGCATATATACAAGTCACATCACGAGATGCGTACGTGTAGCTTAAAGAAGAAGATGCATTCAGCGACCGTTATTGTTATCGAAAACGTATAAGATTTATGTAAGCTGCCGGATAGTGGCGACGAGCGCTTATGTCAATTTCATATTATTTTGTCTGTTTTCGAAAACTATTTACGTTACCGTATAGCATTTTGTTTACGGCCCTAGCTTAGCAATTTGTGAATGTTAACGACTGCAATTAACAAGGAGTTTGTATAGAATGGACGTAATGTGTCTTGAGTTTGGTTGCAATTCTATAGATTTTGACAGATTTGTACAATAGCTGGCTTGTTAATTCAACAAAGCTTGACCCGCTGACTAATTATATTTGTTGCTATACAAATTTGTACGTCGTTTTTGTCTTTGTCCTTTTTTTTATGTTATGGATATGGCACCCTAGCACTCAGGCCACCTGATGGTAAGTGGAATCTGAGACCCATAGACATTTGAATTCTCAAGACTATAATCCTAAGATCTCAAATGCGTTGCCAACCCTGAGGACTAAGATGGAATGCCTCTATGCTAGTAATTTCACCGGTTGTCTTATCCCCACACCGGAACACAACAATGCGAACACTGTTGATTGGCGGGTGGTTAATGTATAAGATGGTGGTAGCGATCCGGACGAACCTGCACAGGGTCCTACCACCACTAAAAAAACCCTCTGATACAGGCAGTATAATGTAGTTATCCTAGTTAGTATAACCTAGCCTGGTCCGAGGACCGGGGAACCCCCGTATGGCCATTTGATAAATATCACGGGACTATGTCACACAAATTGACCTAGTCCCAAACTAAGCTTTAGGCTTGTACTATGGGTACTAGACAACGATAAACATACTTTGATAGATAAAAAAATACTTAAGTACACAGGAAAACATCCAAGACTCAGGTACAAATACTCGTGCTCATCACACAAATATCTGGATTGACAGGATTTGAACTGCTGGCTTCGGAGGCAGGGTCACTCCCAACTAGGCCAACGTGTCATCAAATTTATGTGTGATGGACAGAGATCGGAAAAATGGATGTCATTACTCGCAATAATGTGGACATGACTCCAATTTTAATTAAACAAATTAAATTATAATTATTTATTTCTTGCCTGAACCTTAATCTTGATCCTTTGCAGGATAGTTATAAATAAATAATACAGGAGTGGCCATTGATATTATATTAATTTAAGTACATAAGTTTGCTCCATTAACATCCGTGGATAGCGAAAGGAGCTTTCACCTCATAAGTTTATTTTAGCCGTGAAAAGGAATAAAATAACCACGGAAAAAATATTTGAAATACTTGTTTATTTGCTTTAATAAATATACACTATAATACATCTTTGTATCATTTATTACTGCCTTGCAAAGGATCACAATTATTTTTAGGGTAAGTAATCAATTAATGTAACATAATTTGTTTAATTAAAATCTATGGAGTCATGTCCACATTATTGCGAGTAATGACACCCATTTGTCCGATCTCTGGTGATGGATGATACTGCTCCCTGAGTCTTGGATGGTTTCTTGGTTGGTTGGAGGGTTGATATTTCTTGAGAGCACGAGTATGTATAATCGTGGTTTACCAACCATAGTACAACCAGTATAATATTATAAGATTGTGTAGTGGTGGTAGGACCCTGTGCAGGGTCCGTCCGGATCGCTACCACCATCTTATCAATTAACCAACCGCCAAGCAACAGTGTTCGCGTTGCTGTGTAACGGTGTGGGGATAAGACAACCGGTGAAATTTAGCATAGATGCATTCCATCTTAGTCCTCAGGGTTGGCAACGCATTTGAGGTCTTAGGATTGCAGTCTTGAGAATTCAAACGTCTATGAGTCTCAGATTCCACTTACCATCAGGTGGCCTGAGTGCTCGTGTGCCTACTCCTTATCATAAAAAAAAAGATTGCAGCAGGGGCAGCGCAGTGGAGTGCGGTTGTCGGCCGTGTAATTTCACGGCACTTCTATGACAATTGTACTTCGATTAATCAATTCATCAACTACTTCATCTTCTTCCCGTATGTGGCAAGCTTGCGCCTCTTACACTTTATAAATCTGTGGTGTCAAGGAAAAAGGAGATAAAAAAAATGCACCTATTGGTTCAAAACATTAATATGTACATACATACATAAAGTCACGCCTTCATTCCCAGAATGGGGTAGGCAGAGCTACAGAATAACCAACAACTCTAAAAAACTTTTTGATACTTCTGTAACCACATTTTGCACAATCAGGCTAAGATGTTTAGCAGTGTATTAGTGATAGGTTGCAAGCCCATCGCCTTACAGTACTACAAGCATTTATTCCCTTAGTCGTCTCTTACGACATCCACGGGAAGACATGGAGTGGCACTATTCTAACCCGGTAACCACACGGTACCAACATAAATATGTGGCACGGCAATAAGGTTGATGAGTCAATATATTTTTCCTAGACACCATAGAAATAATAGCTTTAAAAAATAGTTTCTAGGATTCCAAGCTACCCGCTCCCGCTTGTACCTTACGCCAGTTCGTCACACTGAAGCGGAAGCGGAGCAATGAGCAGCGGAAATTGGCCGACTCGGCGAATTAAAGCGAGCGATACAAGGAAAAGGAATTTTACAATTACCTCCGTGTCGCAGCGATACGTGTTGACCCGCTCGGTGTGAACGCGCTTAGGGAATTGGAATTCGATATTGTTATTGATAGACGTTTGAGAAGAGAATATAGTTTTCTAAAGTAAGCTACTGCTGGAATTCTTTGATTTTTTGATTGCGTAACTGTAATTTGGATATTTTAGAGGTATTAAAACCTGAGAAAATAAATATTACGTTGGTAATTTTTTTTTTTTTTTGTTATGAAGGAATTTGACCTAGGAATCTGGGTCATACACGTCTTTCACAAAAGTTGTCTTTCCTGTGGTCAATAGTTTAAAGCTTGTGTGCATATATTATAAGTTTTGTTTTTAAATGATAGGTCTAAAGCCGTCCTGACGCCGTTTATGTGGGAATGGGCTTCGCCAGAAAATTAGGCCTTAAAAACGTTAACATCCGGCGTGTCCACAGGAAACACGCTAACCTAAATCTGTGTATGTCCCATCCGAAAATTGTACTTAAACTGACACTTTTTGTGTGTGGCAAATATCCGATAACTTATCATACCTACTCTCCTCTTTCCATTGGAAGGCAATATTAGTAGAAGGTTCAATGTACCACAGCGTAATGTTCCGTCTAATATATTTAATGTTTCGTCTAATATATGTCAAATTGAGTGGCGGGGCGACCATCGTGGATTGATTACAATATCAATAGTGTAACGTTAACAACATGGAAACAAAACTGTATTAAATTTAATCCCATATAAATAAATAAATAAATATCAGGGGACAATCTCACACAAATTGACTTACTCCCAAACTAAGCTCTAGGCTTGTACTATGGGTACTCGACAACGATACATACATACATAACATCACGCCTTCATTCCCAGAGCAGGGTAGGCAGAGCTACAGAAATACCAACAACTCTAAAAAGACTTGTTGTAATCCTGTAACCACGATAAACATACTTAAATAGAGAAATACATACTTAAATATATAAATAAACATCCAAGACTCAGGAACAAAATTATTCGTGCTCATCACACAAATATCTGCCCTTACCGGGATTTCAACCCAGGACACTGACTTCGGAGGCAGGATCACTCGCGACTAGGCCAACGTGTCGTCAATACGCGTTCCCTTTTTATCGTTTTTTAATTCGTCCCCGTTTATATGATTTAATGGTCCTGCGACCCGGATCGTCAATGTCACTTTTAACAAACTACAGGATGTTGTTAGTATTTTTGTCAATTTAGCTAACTATAGGTGACCCGAACGCTAGAAATTCCGCAGAAGCACCTGCAAATTGTCAGAACAAGGCAAACAATACAGCATTGTTGTGTCTGTCCGTATTGTGCGATCATGGCGCTATGCCAGCTCCAAACTGCTGTTACTATAGCTACTAGGTTACCTACGTAAACAATTTCAAAACTGAAAATGTCAACCTTCTGAAGCTGTGCATAAGGTTAGATATTTATTAAAGTTATTAAAGCTGTTGCGACCTTTTTTCTAAGATCGACAGAAAGACCTTCGCTCAACCTTATAGTAACATGCTTGTAAAAGGGTTTACAATTTAGCACGAAGTCGTTAGGCTTACAAAGCGTATGAGGTGTTAGGATGTTAAAGAGTTTAGTGCCGTATGAGTTAGCTTAATTAGCTTTCTATACGCTTTCTCATGTTGGTAAATCTTTGGTTAGCAAGACTTTTAAAAGAAGCAAAGCATTGCATTAATTAAATGAAGACTAATTCAAACATTAAAAAATTGTGATAAATGAAAAATGATTAAATTTTACTACTATTGTAAATTTTCGATACTTCCAATGTAAGACGTAAATTTCGGATTTTTTACAAACTCATTGTTCTACGAGATGACATTAGTTTACTAGCTTTCTACACTTTACTCATTTTTTGAATTCTTAAAATCTTAAAGACTTTCAAACAAAGCAAGGCAAGCTAGCCGCAAATCAAACAGTTATTAAAAGTAAATTATTTCAAATTTAATAGCAACTAGTCTGCATTTTCGACCCCATTAATTGATTTTTTGACAAACTCTTCAAAATACATGAGATGTTAATTGATGTTATCTGAGTTTGAACAATCGCTCCAATTCAGCCAGCTAGTCTCAAATTACAGGGTGATTAATTAATTAACTTGTTTTATAGCGTCATTTTGGCGCTAAAATCTAGCTTGGTTACACCTCTTTAACACTGCACTGACAAGCAAGTTAATGGTAATTTTGAAAGAAATTCCTATACAAAAAAATTATATACTATTTTTTAAGCAGAATTTGGTAATATTATGTGATTTAGCAAACACGTCCAGTAACCTACTCATGAAGACCTATGGGTGATTGCTATATCACACATTTTTTTTTAAGAACGTTGCTCGAAGGATGTCCAATGGAAAGGTTTTTCAGAAAAAAAATCTTCAGAATGTCATAAACCTAGTAACATTTATTTGTTTTCAAATATAACTTGGTTTTTTATCATGACATGTTTAGTCAGACGCAGGAATTTATGTTATTCAGATTGTTGCAAAATATTTTTTATGTATTCATTGAAAGTCAATGAATCAGAGTAGGTATTAAAAATGTGTTGTTAATTCTGTTACCAAATTTTGCACAACTAGGTTAAGATATGTTTAACAGTGTATTACTCGTAATGACCGGTTGCAAAGCAAGCCCATCGCCAAACAGCACTACAAGCCTATTTTTTTTATCCGTTATAACTTATAGCTTATAAGTTGGTCAACGTCACAAACAGCATTAAAAACATCATTGTCGTTACTCTAAGTGCGATCTCGCTCTGCTCTCATTGCGATGTATCAATTCGTGAAAAACAGCGAGGCTTTATATAATAATAACCGTTCCATGACCGCTTCTGTAACTTAACCTCTTGAGTACATAAAGGGTATAAGACGTATACAATCATGGCAATTTAGTTTATACTATACTGTAATGACCATAAAGCTCATTTTTATTTATTTCTAATTTGAAAATGGCATTTGAGAGCAAAGGCAACCGAACTTTATTTCCTAGCTGATAGATTGAAATTCCCAGCAACTAAAATCTCCTCGCTACTCGTTAGCACCTGCCGCCTTTTGTCAAAGGATGCCGCCGCGTAAACAAAGAGTGCGAGCGGCGTACCCGCAAGTGAATTTGGCAGTTTAAATTGGATTTAGTTCGTATTTTATTACAAATAAGCACAAGTGCGTGCGGGTGTAGCGACACTATCTAAGCGAATGGACTAGTATTGTGAACCTTACGAGGTTAAACCAAATGGTTTCAGAAAAACTTAAGTATTTACATTAAAACATACTAGAACAAAAGCTGTAAAACCAGCAAAGCTTTTCACATTGGAAAAGGAGAATAAAATTGTTTACGAGTCGTGTCTTCAAAGTTGTAGTACCTAATTAAAGTCAAAGAAAGTCACTTCGCCTTGGTTTATCAATCACACTGTAGGTCTAGTACTTACAAACAATACGTACAAATTACCTTATTAATCAGGTTTATGTTCGGAAATTTAATCCTCATAATTTAAGTGTTTTGATTAGATTTTCACGCTGCATTGCTTGCGGAAACCTTAAAATATCCTCTAATCCCTATAACCTACTTATTACACCTGAGAAAAAGTCGGTTATAATATATTTTAGTTTTTTTTTAATATATTAAAATAATATTTCATTATTATTATTAACTAACATTGATCCGCAAATATAAACAAGAGCTTACTTTGCCTACCATATGCTGCAGCGGTAAAAATATCTGAAAGTAGGTTAGTACTTTCAAGTACGTATTTGTGCTGCCTGCACTTGTCTTCGCTAGATGTAGCTCTAAATGAGGTAACTGAAGTAAAAAAAAAACTAATATTTTTTCTTGTAGCGGATTACCAATTCCTTTACTTTTCAGGCTGTCCGTCTGTGGAACTCCCTCCCTGTGGAGCTGCGGCAGGCTAAATCTTTACCTGTATTTAAGAAACTTCTCCTTGAGCACTTTTTGTCGCAGTCTTAATTGTATTGTCTCAGCACATTTCTCTCACTATGCATTTCTGTCATGTGGCTGTTTTTTAGGGTTCCGTAGCCAAATGGCAAAAAACGGAACCCTTATAGATTCGTCATGTCTGTCCGTCTGTCCGTCCGTATGTCACAGCCACTTTATTCCGTAACTATAAGAGCTATACTGTGGAAACTTGGTAAGTAGATGTATTCGGTGAACCGCATTAAGATTTTCATACAAAAATAGAAAAAAAACAATAAATTTTTGGGGTTCCCCATACTTAGAACTGAAACTCAAAAATTTTTTTTTCATCAAACTCATACGTGTGGGGTATCTATGGATAGGTATTCAAAAATGATATTGAGGTTTCTATTATAATTTTTTTCTAAACTGAATAGTTTGCGCGAGAGACGCTTCCAAAGTGGAAAAATGTGTGTCCCCCCCCCCGTAACTTCTAAAATAAGGGAATGATAAATGTAAAAATAATATATGATGTACATTACCATGCAAACTTCCACCGAAAATTGGTTTGAACGAGATCTAGTAAGTAGTTTTTTTTTAATACGTCATAAAAACATTGATCAAAGCTACAACGAACTTTTATATTATGTTACTTGCTGCTACGGAACCCTTCATGGGCGAGTCCGACTCGCACTTGGCCGCTTTTTTTTTCCCTGATGTGGATGTATTGACATTTATGTATGTATTTATTTATTACTATCTATTTATTCATGTAAGTCATTATAATGTATTAGTTTGTATTAATATATATTTGATTATCTATTTATTAGTTTGGTAAGCGTGTATTTATAGGTATATTGTATTTTATAGCTAGCATAGTTCCTTGTAATTGTTCGAAATTGGTCTGCACCACCTACCGTGTAAATTGTTTTAACTTGCACCTTATCCCTTCTAAGGTTGTCTGGAAGAGATCGCTAATCAGCGATAAGACCGCCTGTTGTTTACCTGGGTCTTCTAAATTGTGAAAATTCTGTGTAATGTTTTTGTTTGGTGGACAATAAAGTGTTTTGTATTGTATTGTATTGTACCGAGAAAAATTGAAAAAAAAACACTTGCATACTGTTTACATTATGGGATTGATCGTGAAGGTTAAACGTAGCAATATAGTAAAATGATTAGTTTCTCCTCAATTTTGATCAATATGCAAGCTTTTACTGGTCGATAATTAAAATATAAGAAAAGAAAAGAATTCAAAAGGAAATAAAAGCAATGGTTTAGCCGGTGATAGCATAGCATCACAGAAAATAACAAAAGCATTAAAATGACAAGTACTTAATGTTAACACCAAAATGGTTGCCACTCAGCATGGTATTGATATTTGCACCTCAACACCTCAATAAGGGTGGTTTTGTTGTTTAAAGACAGTGAGCAAATTCGATTTTGCTGCAAGCGTGAGAACGAAACTTATTAATTTTAGTTTACAATTCAAAGGTGGTCTTGGTGCGGCGCGCGGGCGGCTGGGGATGTCGGTTAATGTTTACCATGATGTATTTTCCACCTTAAGGTTATATTTTCTCGCTGCTGAGGTGAAAAATTTTATGCGCAACACGAGACCAAAGTTATTTGTATCTCGTGCCTTTGAATCCCTCGTCGCACTCAGGATTCTAACATAGAATACTAGAATCCTTCGCTTGCTCGGGATTCAAAATTAACACTTGCAGCAAAACCAACTTTGCTCTCTTGTTGCACAAATAACTATTTTCACCTTGAGATAGATATCGAAAGTCAACAACATATTATGTTACAAGTAAGTTGAAGAAAAATAAAGATTTATTTTTGGGTTTATTTTGCAAGCGGATAAATTAAAAGATAAATCTATCTTGTGGCATTTCGCCAAGTACATCCTAAACCTAGACAAACCATATCATTACGATCTTTTATAACAACGATACTGTATCCATCACTCATCACACGGTAATTCCCGGGTATTCAGGGTTTCCCCAAAAGGATCAATATTCCGGTTTACCTTCACCGATAAAGCCTGCGGGCGCATGTAGCCTGTCGGATTTGCGATGCATGCGCTTGTGGTATGGGAGCTGTAATTATGCCACCACGGAATAAACGGTAAACAAACTTTGCGATGGATTAATATGTAAATTGATTTGTATTTTTTTTTTATGTTTCCGTACCCAAAGAGTGCCAAGGGATATATAATGGTCTTATACATTTTGTTTTATTTCTAAAACAGTAAACTTTTCAGTATGTTTTTAAAAGGCCGTTGTATAGAATAAATTGGGTTAGGTTAGGTTTGCTTTACAAGCCGAAATAGTTCATAATTTCTGAAAAAAAACATAATATATAACGATCATTAGGTATGTATTTTAAGTTTTATATATTATTGATACATGCGTATGCCTATTTACTTATTCTTCGCTATCCCTCTGTCTGTAATATTAATTTGACTGCTTAGACTACAAAACGTAAAAATACAAGAATGGGGTACGGAACCCTTCGTGTGCAAGCCCCACTCGCACTTGGCTGGCTTTTTTCTTGCAGTTGAGCTCTGCCCTGCTATAACAAAAGGCAGTATCTCAGACAAAACTTCGGTAGCAAATGCAACCTTATTACTAAAAGTATAGGATTAAATCTGCCAAAGCCTTTTGAATTTGAGATACTGCTTATTGGATTAGGAGGGCAGAGCTAAGTTGGATAGAATTCTCAAAAACTAAGTCATAGCGGGTTTTGCTATCTGTCATAATTATGTCGATATTGCATCGATTTGACGTAAAATATAACAAACAATTGCAATTTTGATTTTATTAAACATGTGTTGAATTGTATCTAAAGAACTGTTATTTTATTTTCGCTTTTAGTTTTAAACGAATATGGTTTTAGGGTTCCGTAGTCAACAAGGAACCATTAATTTCGTCATGTTCATCTGTCCATGTGGTTGTCTGCCTGTGTCTGTGATTTAACTCAGAGGATCTTAAGTACTACAAAGCTGTATTTGGCGTAGTTATAGTACATGAGCACGGTTTTTGAGTTTTTTAGTACATTCAACATACAAACATTATTGTCCTTGTAAACAGTTCATATATTTCCCCCTATAGTCATAAATTATGCATTTACATCATAATAATAAAATGGAACACGCTAATATTCAAACTTGTCCGTGCCTGTCGTTTACCTCGGGGACGGTGTACTCTCCCTTGTTCCTTCATCCTTGTTATATCTGCAGCTTGTTATGGCTGTAGATATACGTGGATAAAACATCTGTCACTTTCTGACCAGTGTGTAGATTGTAGGTTGAAGAGAGACGGATGTTTTGTCGATACTAGAGATTTATATACGTACCGATAAAAGCATACATGAACCGCTAAAACTTAAGACGACTGGTTGGGCAACGTGTTTTCATACCAAATTTGTGCAGAATAATGTAGTCTTTAATATGAAATAACTTAACTACCTACTAACAATACAATACATAACAATACACTCTGTTTTGAACACAAAAAAAAACAGAACACGGAACAGGTATACAGGCAGCCTTATCACTAGATAGCGATCTCTTCCAGGCACCCTTGGATAGAGCAAAAACTTAGGACACAAATTCGTGGCAGGCGGTGTAAAATAATTCCTAAATACCTATGCTCTAAATATTTCTATTATTGTAGGATTGTTCTGCAAGTTGCATACCGCTGGTCACAAGTGAACCAGCCCCGTGGCGGGGCGCGCGTCCACGTAGAATATTGACTCGCGACATCCCAACCCGACCCGTGCAATAATAACTTTGTCATTTTTTATAAAACTCTACATTTTACCATGTCCTGTTCAAATGCATTCATATGAAAGTTTCGTCAGGATGTGAAGAAACAGAAGACCAAAGCATTACAGGACTTGTAAAAAAAGGTATAAGTGGAATTAATCGTAATAAAAACGGTTCAAATTATAAGCGGAGGATACTATATAACCCTTTATACTTGAACTTTAGAGGACTTTATACCCTTTTTTACTTAGACGCTAGATTTACGTGAACTATTTACAAGTTCTTTGAATTCTGATGACCTGGTCACTCTTTCATTTTACGAAACCTCGCAATCGTACTTGTGAAGTCAAAAAAGGCCTGCATTTTTATGTAAAGATTAACATAAACAACTTCTTGACACCCTTCGTTTACATTAGTTGTATAATTAACCCACATAAGAATGATCAAAAACAATTGACGCGCCAGTGACATTAAAGATTGTACTTAAATAGATGTCCAACTGTTATGCAACATGGAGGGAAAGTAATTTAAGTAGGTATTGTTAATAGGAAAAAAATGCTTCATAAAGACTTTATTTTTATTTTTAAATGGAAGTAATTAGTTACTGCTTTAAATCATTTTTTTAAAGAGGCTTGTCTCACCTAGGAATCCAAACCGAATGCAAAAATAATGTTTTTTCCTCAACTTAATAGACACTGTGTTACATTAATTTTAGATATTAAGGTACTTAGAAGTATAAATTCCTATAATTGACCCTTTCGAACGGCGTTATAAAAACACAGAGTGTCCTGTTCTCACATTTGGTCTGTTTGAGTACCTCCACTTCATGTAGCAAAGCCGCGGGACACCCTGTAAAAGTCCTGTGAAAACATTGGAAAAATTGCTACAGAAAATATCTACAAAACAAACGCAAATGAATAAAGCAAACCTTATCTTCATTCAATTGGCAAAAAGATTGATCCAAATACACCAAATAGCAGCGTTATAACCAGCCCAATGCACATATTCCTACGTAAGCCTTAGACAGATCCAGATAGATCTGGGGCTGCATGGATGCATCTAGTGATCCAGAGTTCCTTTGTGCGATTCTAATAACTAGACGATTGTATTTGTTCGTTTGGATCTCCGACGTTCATTCAGCAGACATTCGCGTCCTGTATATGCATATGCAAATAGGAAATTAGGAAGCATTTTAAAATGGAGAAGATTGAATTTATTCGATGATAGTATTTCTGTAGATTTTATGATCTGACATAAGTGGAAACTTTTGGTCAAGTACGTTTGACCAATGTATCATTTTACACACTTTCTTGTCGCAAAATAGTATTTTTCACAATCGTGTTATAGTAGAGAGCTTTTTAGTCGAGTACTGTGTTTAGGCCACGAAGCTTGCTGAGTGGCCTAAGTAAGGTACGAGATTAAAAAGTTTGGTTATGACACTATAGTGAACAATATTTTTTGTACGAGTTCATTCAAATTAATAATTTCAATCATTAATACGAGTACCTATAATATAGGATTATATTATAAGAAAACTAAATATCATAAGTACTATATTGTCTAGTTCTACTATCCGACTTCTTTTACACAAGATAATTGAAAAAGTTATTTCTTGAGGGGTTAAAGATATTTCGTCACTGTCACTACTCATTTTCTTAGTTTATATTTTCACTTTATAAGCTTAAGGTCTGGTTCTTATTTCCACAGAAAAAACGTAAACTTTGAAAAGAAAATTTATCACACCACCGGCGTCCGTAACGTTGCAGTACTGTGCCAAGCTAAAAATACTAGCCAATCACAAAGCGTAGCTTTTTTTATGCCCTGGATACAGCAGCAAGTTCAAGTAGATTTTTGACAGATGACGCGATGCTGCTACGCTCCAAAACGCCATACATTGGCAATTTTGTACCGCATCGAATCTCCTTAAACAAGGGCACATATTATTTAAATACGAAGTACTATTTTCATTTTTTTTCGGTTGTCTAGAGCGTATCGAAATAGTTATTTCGGTTGTTTCGGAAGTAACATAGACTATTCAACGATGAAAAGAGTGACTTTACAGTATTCTCTATGAAATCTTAATACACAGATTTTAATCGACGAGTACAAAAACGTATTTTTGCTTAAACTATTATATAGGTATATAGGTCACAATGACATGTCTTATTAAACATGTTAGGTTAGGTTAGAGATTTGACCACAATAAATTGTAAAATAACGCTGCAAGAAGGTACCTCTTTGCGACATTCGGTAAAACAGGACACCAGTTTTATCGAGTCTTTATCTTGGTAAGAACGTAGAAGAAACACAAAAAAAAAGGATTTTTTTGAATTTATTATACTTTTTTATTTTATTTATTAAGTCAAATAATGGGATACAAATGAATTTGTGTATTATTGTGCCACTATTGGAAATCCCGGGGGTTTATTTAATAGTTGGCGAGATCGCGCTGCTCGAGCTGATTTTACATTGTTATTAAAATAAATAAATTATTACATTGTGGGTACTACAACTATTACTAAATAAAACTATTAATTAATCACTTAAAGTCACATTACATTATTTCTAGTTAACACATTTTGAGAGAAATGCTATGTGAACAATCGTTTCCATGGTTGGTTATCTTTTTTATCGCAATATATTTAATGTTGATCGTAGGTATTTTGTCACTAGCAGTGTTCTACTTTACGTAATGCTTTCGTTCCATCAAAACAAACACAAAAGTAAATACACAGTTTGCGCATTAATTAAAGTTTCAACAAAACATTAAGCAGTTTCTTACTCTCGACTTCTCGACAATAGCAAGTCGTTTTAATTTTATTAAAAGTCGCCAAAACACTGCGCCCAAATACATTTTCCGTGTTCCAGTTCGGAGCTAATAAAATCCGTCGAGTTTTCCCAACAAATTAATATTTACAACTCGTATTAAAATTGGTGCCATAAAGAGCAACTTTACCGCTCATTGTTGGGCGAAATATGTATTTACGAGTGAAACTGGAATTGTACGGGAACTACGGAGTTTGATTTGTATTTAATGTTTAAGCCCATCGCTATAAGCTTGAAATGGAAATATCTTGTTCTTGTTCAAAAGGCAAATTCTTAATCCTTATGATGAAGGCGTGATGTTATGTATACATACATAACATCACGCCTTCATACCTAGAGTGGGGTAAGCAGAGCTACAGAAATACCATCAACTCTGAAAATACTTCTTGATAATTCTGTAACCACATTTTGCACAAACAGGCCATGATGTTTACAAGTGTATTAGTGATAGGTAGCAAGCCCATCGCCTAACAGTACAAGCCTTCATTCCCTTTGAATTTGCCTTTCAAAAAAAAAGTCATCATAATAGTCACGAACTAAACTCTAGGCTTAAACTATGGATGGGTTCAGCTCATATGAAAGTGAAAAGGTACTAAAATGTAAACATATTTATGACTTCGACTGTACTAGACAATAAAACATATACTTAACAGGTGGGAAAAAATCTATGGGCCCTTTAGGAAAAACCTAAAATCCTTTAGTTAGCTGATTTTACTGAAAGTAACATTCCTATATTATTTAAAAGAAACAAAACTGCATTCAAAGATCTTCTAAAATTCGCTTGTCTCAGCCGGGAATCGAACCAACTAAAAATGAATTAACTAAACTCTCGCTATTTTTTGATACGAATTGGTAGGATTATTGTAAGGGATAAAATTATCCCATAAACATTTGGCCTTATAATATAATGTTGTACGATATCTCGTGCCCATGAAATTAAATATTTATTACACGTTATTTATTAACAATACCTAGTACTGGGCCTCTATTCAACTGCGTTATAACGATATCGTTTTTGACCTGTTTCCGTATTGTCAACGTTTTGATAACTCTTATGTCATTTACAATAATGGCGACTGTGACATAAACGATTCTTAAACGTGTCAAACACGATATCGTTTTAACGCACCTGAATAGAGGCCCTATTCACTTGTACAAGAACTAATGGTTTCGGTAGAAAATATTATGAGGAGCATACACCACAACACGTTGCAGAGGATTTCATGAAATGAATTTCAACGTAGACTAAATTTGTGTCCCCGCAACGAAAGGGGTAATTTCAAGCAACTTACTTTAATTTTTAATTGGTTCGATTAATCAGGGACAAAAAAACATACTGATAATTGCAATTTAGAAGTAACTTAGTTTTTATCACTGTTAATTTCGTTAATTGCACCGGTTTATTCTCTGTTAAACATATGGTTGACTGGTAGAGAGTGCTTAGTCCGCCATTTGTACTTCTTACAGTTATTTGTATTATGCAAAAAATAAATAATGGTACGGAGCTCTTCGTCTGCGAGTCCGACTCGCACTTGGCCGGTTTTTTGACAGTATCTCTCCTAGCCGTGTTCGGCCACAGCACTAGTTTACTACCAGTGGTGTGCTCTTTGGTGACTGATGTACCCAATGTTTGCAGCGAATGTGCGACCACATTCGCCGCAAGTCATTACCTCTCCGACGTAATTGTAATGTATGGGCAGGGTGGTTGGGGCCTTTAACTCGACGCGCTTGGCGTCGTTTTAAACATCGCCTAGCTTCAAATACGCATCTGTACGGCTAACACAAGTTATATTTTCTTGCTTGTCGGTCAGTGCGTCTCTGTCGTTACAGACGAGATAGTAAGGGAAATCCGAGCGACGAATACGTTCTGGACAACTTGTACTAGCTCTCCTGCGCATGCAGAGTGGAGACAACTCCACTGTAATTGACGTTCTGCCAGTGTCTCCTATTTGGAACATAGACCATGTTAGCTCCCTTCATATGACGCTTTACGCTTTTGGCTTTTTCCGCTTTATGTGAGTCAGGGCAAATATTTGTGTGAGGAGCGTGAGAATTTGTTTCTAAGTATTTGGTGTTTTCTATGTATGCGAGTTTTTATCAATACTAATATAATAAAAAGGTAAAATTTGCGAGTTTATGAGGTTTTAGGGAGTAATCTCTGGATCAACTGAACCGACTTTGTAAATTATTTTACTTATAATGAGCGACGTAATTTGTGAGTGCATAGGGTATTTTATTTTTCTACGTGGACAAAGTCGCTGGCAACAGCTAGTTTCTCTACATAAATATGTTTATTATTGGCTTCATTAGTACCCACAGTAAAAGACTACAGGGGGGTTATCATGGCATAACAATGCAGTTCTGTTTACGCTCAGAGAAAAGGACAGTGCTATATAACTGTCATAGCTCTGTTCCTTTTCTCTGAGCGTAAACAGAACTGCATTGTTATGTCATGATAACCCCCCAGTTCAATTTGAGACTAGTTTAATACGTGTAAGATTGTCTTCCGATAATTATTTATTTATTTATTTTGTTCACATCCCTAAACCGCTAAATGTGGCCAAGTTTTCATTCAAAGTCTGCATTAAAGATCATGTAACAAATAAATTGAAAACTATTCGTCGTTGTAATAACAGGAAATCCATTTTGAAACTACGTTTATATTAAAATCGCAGTTATAAAATCGTGAAAGGAAATGAGGTGAAATCCGACGTTCGGTGAGTCCAACTTTTAATTGAGTCGAGTTCATTAAATTCAATAACTGTGCGGTAACTCATCGTGAGATAGCGCCTTTAGCCGCTTGATTGGGTGACGTTTTTTTACGATAACTGATTAAGAAGTAAAAGAATCCGACTTTATTATACCCGGCTACCAAAACAGTCGGATATCCTGTAAAGGAAACTAAAGGAAAGAAAGAAATCAGTAAAGTTATTCGCAAAAATAATACAGAAAACATACATACATACATAAAATATAAATAAATATATCAGAGGACAATCTCACACAAATTGACCTAGTCCCAAACTAAGCTATAGGCTTGTACTATGGGTACTAGACAACGATAAACATACGTATATAGAGAAATACATACTTAAATACATAGAAAACATCCAAGACTCAGGAACAAATATTCGCGCTCATCACACAAATATCTGCCCTTACCGGGATTTGAACCCAGGACCGCTGGCTTCGGAGGCAGGGTCAATCCCAACTAGGCCACCGTGTCGTCCAAACATAGCATCAAACCTTCATTCTCAGGGGTAGGCAGAGCTATAGAAATACCAACAACTCTAAAAATACTTGTTTATAATTCTACAACCACAATTGCACAATCAGGCCAAGAAATTTACCAGTGTATTAGTGCAAAACACGTTGCAGGCCCTTCACCTAACAGTACTACAAGCCCTTTTTCCCTTAGTCGCCTCTTACGTCATCCACGGATGGCATGGAGTGGCACTATATTAACCCGACAGCCACACGGGGGAAACACAAAAAACACAGATAAAATAACGGACGACAGAATTATGATAATTGTCGCGAAATAATCCCAACTCAGCATGAGGCTGTGAAACCAAGCTGGTCTTCCATTGGGACTGCTCAGTGAAAAAGCGGAAAGTGACAAAGACATTAGAATTAATTTAGGAAACAATTAAAACGACGCCAAAAAAACCAATGAAAAAAAAGAACCAAAGAACCATAGATTAAATATAAACAAATACCCACGTAATACGTCAAAGTTTGACTTAACCTAAACAAAACGGAGTTATATGATAACTTCAATTCGAACAACATTCGAAGGGAAAAACGAGTGATGTTCAAAAATTAAACGGCGAAAAAAAATAGTTTAGAGATCTAAAAGGGCTATAGTTTAAGAAGCCTTTGAGCACGACTCTGTTCCTGTAAAACTAGTTTTTTTATACTTTTTTCCTATTGCCTCTAGAGATTGAATTTCTAGTTAAAAAGCGTCCTTTAACGGACCTTAAGGTCCAAGTACAAGTACAAGTTATTCCTTAAATTTCATGTTTCTAGGGTTGTGAAAAATTTCAGTCAGTTTCTCCGTTAATGCATTTCGAACTGATCTAAATCCTTTTTTTTTTCCTAACGCTTTGGTTATAAAGTATAAAATATCTATTATGACTGTAAATGAAACCCAACCAATACGTATACGATAACTCCAGTATTATGTCATGCATGACATGGTTTTTGGAAAAAAACCGACAAGTAATAGACAACGAATATTCCTAAAAATAGTGGTTAATTTAAGGCGTTTCTTTTTTAACATTATTAAAGGCAATATTAATGAAACTCACGTAAAAATATCTCATAACGTTATTAAACTTCTTTTCTTTTAAGAACACCTAGACAATTCTTATCTAAGAAAATATTAGATGAGCTGAAGCCAGTCTGCAAAAATATCAGCGAACTTATATCATTGGAATAATATTTGAAAACGCCCCCGTTCAGATGTTATTGAAAAGTCGGAGTGCCACGATGTCTACGATATTTTATGTGGGGAAAATGTGCACTTTAAAGCTCATACTTTTCAAATGGATTTTATTGAGAATATTTGGTTGTTCTGATGATAATACTTTTGATAGGATTTACTTGAAAAATAAATGTATATCAGTAAATTAACTGACATGGAAGGGTTCGTTTATTGACTCATTTGTTCGTTTCATACGGGGTCCTGAAGTCTTAAAAATGGGTTTTCAGTTTATAGCGTAATCAGATAGAGTCATGGCCTGAAACGGACTGAAAACATGTTTCAGGAGCCTGAAAACAACAGCAAGTTGGCAAAAAAATTACTAATGTGATATGTGATAGAGCTGCTTCTATATTTCAGCCTGCTAAACACGCTTCCAAGCACCAAAAATCACGATTGAAATTTTGACATCTTAATCCATCGGCGTAATATTTGACTGGATTAGTACGAATTTCAACTTACGATGTTTACAGCTGTTAACACTGTTATCTCAGGCTACGTTTTATATCGTAATTCTGAAAGATTCTCAATCTATCGATTAAATAAAATAATTCGTGACCCCTTTGTAGCTGATATCTCTCAAACGGACTTATCGATTTTGATGAAACTTAGCTAAGCACCATCCTGATAAAATTATCTTTCTTTAAATAAAACCGCATCCAAATCGGTCAATCCGTTTGAAAATTACAGAGCCTCAGACATACACAGTACACGGATACTCATATTTACAGACCCATTATTGTATCGAATTTTACTTCATCGATTGTTTCATCGAATTTCATTTCATCAAACGCTATTTTCTTCCATGATGTTTTCAGGATATTTTACAAATTGATTACGTACTACAAAAACAATTAAGCAATACGGCGAGAAATGCCTTTCAACGAAATGAAAATTCTGCGAATTCGTTGAAATGTGTTTCCATAAATTAATACCCCGATACACAGAAACACGTCATGTTAAACTTACATAGGGACAGACAGGGATAAACGAAGTTTTAACAGACAAAGTTGCCGGTAAAAGCCGCCTACATTTAGTAAAAGCGTATGAGACCAATACAACAACTCTATTTTATTCTGTACCTCGAAAAACAAATAAGTCTGTTGTGAACTTTGGGAATGGACGAATGGTCTCACTCATTGTTCTAGTTTTATTTAAATATCGTCGTCATACTCAAACTCGTATCTGCATATTTTTTTGCGGTTGGTAATTTCATTTTCATTCAGCAATACTTAGAGGCAATAAGTTTACCAACGGCAAAAAAAATCTACAGATACGAGATTGAGTAAGTAAGGCGACGATATGCCTCCATCGTTCTAATAAATCGAGGAATCGATTTCAATAAATATACCTAATGGTCGGCGGCAGTTGAGTGGGTTATACGAGGCTTATATCATTTTATTTATTAATGTGAAGTGGATATAAAAGAAGATAAATTGACAGAATGTTTAGAAGAGAATTTATTTGACGACACGTTGGCCTAGTTGGGATTGACACTGCCTCCGAAGCCAGTGGTCCTGGGTTCAAATCCCGGTAAGATATTTGTGTGATGAGCACGAATATTTTGTTTCTGAGTCTTGGATGTTTTCTATGTATTTAAGTATGTATTTCTCTATACAAGTATGTTCAACGTTACGTACCCCTAGTTTGTACAAGCCTAGAGCTTAGTTTGGGACTAGGTCAATTAGTGTGAGGTTGTCCCCTGATTTTTACTTATTTATATAATTTATTTTTATTTGTTTAAGTATTTGATTTATAATATAAGTAAAGTCGATATCCAATCATATGAGGTGCCAAAAATATACAAGTTTCGCTTCATTGTAGTGTGGCAATGCGTGTTTAGGTATATTATATGTTTCATTATCCTACTTATATTGTAAATGCGAAAGCTTGTGTGGGTTAGTTTGTTACTCCTTCCCGCTACAATGGCTGAACCGATTTTAATGAAATTTGAAACGGAGATAGCTTGTACCCTGAATTAACACATAAGCTACTTTTCAGACTGGAAAAATTAATAGTTCCCGAGGGAATAGCAATATACGAATTATACCCAGATGAAGTAGCGGGCAAAAGCTAGTCTTATCTTAGTGAATGTTTGGATGAATGGTTGTTATTCAATCACGCCAGATTAGCTGAATAGATCTGGATGAATAGGACATAGATTTATTTATCCCGAAATATTTTACAGTTTCCGAGGTAATAGCGATAAATGACTTTTATGCGGATGGAATCGCGGGCAATATCTGGTAGTTAATAAATACTTTACACACATTGTCATTGTCATTGTTGTTAGGCGATGGGCTTGCAACTTGTCACTACGAGAATACACTAGTAAACATCTTAGCCTGATTGTGCAAAATGTGGTTACCCCTTTTTCCGCAATGTCGAGCCCGCTCAACATATTTTAGGATCACTTTTTCCAATTTTTTGATAACATTTTTTTTGTACTCTATCAAAATCCAAAGAAGTTTGAAATCACGACTTTTTTCATTTTTACGAATTAAAGTGTTGCAGAATTACCTATCAAGAAGTCTTTTCAGAGTTGATATTTCTGCCTACCCCACTCTAGTAATTCTGGGATTAAAGGCGTGATGTTATGTATGTAAATATTTTTTTTTTATGGTCCTACGTAGTTAGCTTCTGATGGCTTTGACAACTTCGCCGGAGAGAGGGCGAACTGCTGATGGGAGTCCAGAAAAAAAATAAAAACACCCGACGCACTATTATAAGCTTGCTTGCTTGCTTGCTTGTTTTAGAGATAAAACTATAAAAAAAATGCTATCTTTAGACTGCCATTTCAAGACTTATTTGCAACGTTGCTATCAGATGCACACTAATTGATTAGTCTGATTTGAATGCACTGAAGTAGAAAAGTAGAAAACTACTTGAATAAAAGTAGCCATTCACAATGCTACAATCGCGAGCTATAGACCCTCTAATGAGATGGTCTCTATGTCGCAAGGTTCGATGGCTGCTTTAACGAACCTACAACATGCCCTAGATCGTAAGATTCTATTCAGGACCAACCCAATCACGGTACAACTTGTTGCGTGTAGCGGAAGTTCATGAGACTGTATACGACAGTCACAACGTGAACGATCCATATTCTCTTTGAACTATCGAGCTACCATCACCTTTTTTCTAAATATCAACTGCTGGCACTCTTACTTTTGTCTCTAATTTGTAAGTATATAAGTACAGCCACGAACATTAATTTACGGCTCATTTTAGGTCCAAAGTCAATTTGATATGCTACATCAATAAGGTTAAGTTTTTTGTAAGTTACAAATGACTTTGAATCTCTAATGACATTGACGAAGTCAAGCTATTTTTCTATAATATGATTTATTTTTTAGAGGGAAAAGTCAAAATTGATTTAAAAAAAGCATACAGCATTATAAAATAACACGACTTTGTCAAGTCGTTTTACATAAGAATGATCATCGGCAACATGCTTCGTCAAATTATATTAAACACTAACAAAACAAAATTTGACAACACAGACTTATCCTAATTAACCCCAACCCTGCATCGTGGCTGGCCCAAACGTTCCCATTACACCGGCTGCATTGCAATGGAAACCTGCTGAACCAACCACGATCCAGAACGAGGATCCCCTCCTCTGTCCCGCAGTCGACGACCTAACTTCCTAAAAAGCTGGCTTCTGAACCCCAAGGTCCCGAAGTTTCCACCGAGACCGGGGCGAAATCGTACATCGGTTCCAAGGCAGAGTATTTTGGGTGCTTCATCTTTGCGGCGGACTCCGCCGCGGACCCAGCCGCCCTAAACATCTGTCTCAAATGGGAAGCGGCCAAAGTGCTTACGCAGGTAGCATCCCATAAAAGACAGTGACCTCTCTGCCATAGAACCAACGTAAGTCCATCCGGTTTTTTCCATCGGTCCTAGAGAGACCCGGAGGTTCTAGAACACAAGGAACATTAACAGAAACCATGGCCCGTCGAACGATATCATTTATCGAGTGGTGCCTTGGGAACCGCCCCGCACACCTTTGGCAACTTAGCCCGTGATGACCGTTCTCCTCGACCATGCCCCACAAATGCATTGGTGCGCCTCACAGACCTTGCCACCCAAACGTAACGCTACAGCAATTCTAAGAGAGTCGTTATCCAGCAATGTTCCCAATTGCGGAGATGGCAAAGCATGCAACCACGCACCTGATTCCGGTCTTGCTACAGCCTTAAGATGAGCCACATCAGTTCCCAAAGCACCACTCAACAAACAACGATACCTCTGTTTTCAAAGTATATCGTCCCACAACCTCTGAACATTAGGCTTATCTTAGGCTTTGGCGCAATGGGTCCTAAATTAACATTCGCGACTGTACCTATATAAGAATATTTTTGTATTGTGTTGTTTAATACGTTTTGATAATAGGTTATTTCTGAGTTGACATGTTACCTATCTAAATAATAAATTGGCGCATGTTATACCTTTGCTGTGCCCTTACAAGGTTAACGTTGACGCTAAACTAACTTAGGTACTTAAAGAACTACTAACCTACAACGTATAATGGAATAAATAACTTGAATTTGAATTTGACCTACTTTTTTGAACCACTACCAGGGCCTCTATTCTACAGCGTTATAAAGATATCGCATTTGACATGTTTTTGAATCGTTTATGTCACAGTCGCCATTATTGTAAATGACATAAGAGTTATCAAAACGTTTACAATACGGAAACACGTCAAATACGATATCGTTATTACCGTGCAGAATCCCAGCCCTGGCTGCTATTTTGTTTTAAGTTCTATAAAGCTGCTAGAATTTATTTTTAATCTCTCAAGTAGATTAAATCTTAAGCTACGTTTTATCTAGAAACTGTGCCATGATGAATCCGCACATCATATTATGAGATTAAAACGTCCAGCGTTCCAACTAGTATTTTAAATCCTTAATTTAACTTAAATCTGTATGAATTTTAATTTCATAGCCTTTTCCTGAGTTGTGAGTTATGCATTATACAACGTGTTACAAAATAATCCGTAAAAAAGAAATTACGAAAGTAGTGTCAACCCTAGTATACTGTATAGCTAAGATACTGAACTGACGTTATTTAATACACACTACACTACTTTTGACACTACTTTTGTTATTTCTTTTTTACGGATTATTTTGTAACACGTTGTATAATATTATGTTACTATAATAGTCAGTAGATATTTTTATTTTGCAAAAAGTGGAAAACAAACGGTTTTGTCGTATGTTATTTAGGCATGGGGGCCCATCTAAAAACCGGACCTCCATGCAGTCCATCCGAGGAACTTCAACTGGTCTTTTCCATTAAGCACCCCACAGATGATCAATATATTTGTGCAATCACACTGATTGCCCAAACTTTTTGATCGTCTATGGCTACGATTGAAGTTTACGCAATCATTTTATCAGCACAATTGCAGCAGCCAAATCTTTGTTCATCAGACATCTTTCATAATATCTCAATATAGATGTTTTTCACGTGACGTTGAGCCTGATAAGTCAGTTTTAGTTTTTAATAGATCATGGACCATAAATCATAATGATTAATGATTGACTCAATCAATTGACACGTGTAGGGGCAGAACCGGTTTCAATCGTATTGTACAAAAATACGATTGCGCAAACATTTTGTAGGTCTGTGGGGGCCTTAGATCATCATTTACCAAAGAGGATGCCATTGCCAATGAATGTTTATTGAATACGATTTACTATAAATAAGCTACAGAAATAATCGTATTTCTACCATCTGAATGCAGCCCCTTGCGACGAGTCTCCATCATCTGGGTAAGACGTCCGTATTCAAGCGCGGGCGCCGCCGTCGATCAGTCCCGTGTCAGATTACAATGCCATGCGATATCTTGCAAGTGACGGGAATACGCGTAGTAAAAGCGACGCAGTATACAGTATTGATCAGTTACATTTAAAAAATAAAAATATATATCACGGGACAGTACACAAATTGACCTAGTCCCAAACTAAGCACTAGGCTTGTTAGTATCGGTACTAGACAATGATAAACTACTTATACCGGGTGTGGCCTGTAATAGGAGCAATAAATTGAGGGCTCGTTTCCACACCACAAACGTAACAACATTTATTCTACAACATTTGAAAATAACTTATTGTTTACTAAATATTAATGAATTTAGATTTTCCAAGCAAGTTTAATATTTTTTTATGTCGAATAGTAATGTCGATTTATTCGACTATTCGCCAAAGTGAATGGCGATTAATCGGTATTCGACTATTCGCTATAACCACTATTCGCGGCAACTCTAGAAACAATCCCTCAATTTATTGCTCCTATTACAGGCCACACCCGGTATAGAGAAATAATAATTCTGGGTGAACACAAAGACGTGATCAAAAGTGATATGACTTAATTAAGCATTGAAGTGATCCCACTTGTATAGGTATGTAGTTGTTCAGATGTAGTATTCAGACTTAATCACGCAATGATCAAAATTAAACAATTTATTATAAACAGTATGGTCTCCCTACTTGACTCAAAGAGATGCAAAGATAAACATAGAAACAACAAAACAAATAATAGACAATGACTGAGTTAAGTTGTAACTGTGACTGAAGTGTCATTAAAGTAAAATAGTCTGAATAGGATTCATAGAGGATATGATTCTAAATTAGGGTAACCATGATTTACTAAATTGTTGATTTAATTCAGGGGAAAACAAACAAAAACGAAATAGCTTTTGTTTCTTGTAACTTATTACAAGAAAATGGCAATCAACTACCGATTCTAAAAAACTGGTTTCTTATCACGTCTTCGATGTCACCCTGCATGTACTTAAATACATAGAAAACACCCAAGACTCAGGAACAAATACTCGTGCTCAACACTAAAATATTTGCCCTTATCGGGCGAAGGGCCACGTGACGGCACGAGTATACTTACTTATTACACCAAAATCGAAACGTTGAATTCCACTCCCTTGCATGCTATTCATGTATAAATCGAAAAAAAAACATGGAGGACGGTCTTGTTTTTGGTCTTTTGTTTACATGCTTAATTGTATCTGTCGTCGTTTCATGGATAGTCCCAACGGAAGACCAGCACGGACTTTAATACTAGCATAACGCTGAGTTCGCATCATTTCGTGACAACAGGCCTTTTGTATGTCAGTATTGTGTTCCTTTTTGCTTGTCTGTTCATCACGAATATTCTTTTTTTCTTTCAAAAGTGTGATACATTTGACAATTTTGTTATTCCTATGAGATATACGATGTTAAGTGCAATTTATTTATTGTTGTCACATTAGAATATTTTCAGACTAGTGTAGTTATCCTAAATGTTTACGCCTTCTTGAACACACCATGCAAGGCACTTCGAATTTAACTTAAATAATAATAATATCATTATGTCATTACAACAATAAATGAAAATGGTTTTTTTTTGGAAATTTTGTTTAGTTCTTGGAAGTTACGTAGGTCCCACTAGGTACTTAATTTTACGTGTTTTACGTGCAACAGCGCAACATTGACGTCAACGGGTGCACGTTCTAAATTGCGAACACTATAGTAATTTACAGTGCCTAATTCAATTTATTTAATGATGATTTAGAATTTTCTGCCCAGATGTTTAAGATATGCTAATTTTAATAAGTAGGGAACCCCTAAGTGCGCGTATCCAAAATGCACTTGACAGATTTTGGCATAAAAAATTGTTGACATTCGTAAAATGCAACTTGCTTATCACTTCTATTAATAGCAGTAGGTCGAAATGATTGCCAAGGTGGTTTTGTACCGCAACTGAGTATCGCAGTAATAAACAACATTGTGATACTGTTTAAATATGACACTGTGATCAAGATACATCTTTACTACGCCTTTGATGTGCACATCTGTATTGAGAATCGGAATCCAGTCATGATTGCCTTGAGCAGAAAATATTAGATACGTGTGCTGTGAAGTTATTAAAATTAGTGCTTCATTGAAATTTGTTGTTGTTAATAAATAAATCACAGAACAATGTCACACAAATTGAACTAGTCCCAAACTAAGGTCTAGGCTTGTACTTTGGATACTAGACAACGATAAACTTACTTACAAAGAGAAATTACTTAGATACATAGAAAACATCCAAGACTCAGGAATAAACACTCGTGCTCATCACACAAATATTTGCCCTTACCAGGATTTGAACCCTGGACCCTTAGCGTCGAAGGCAGGGTAACTAAGTACCACGTAGTATTGAAAATTATTAAAAAGGGGTGCCCTTTACATGACATAAATATTACGGTATAAGTAAGCGCCTTTTACCCGGTCAAGAAGATAGTTTCAACATTTCCATGTGTTAATTATTTTAGGAGTTATACTAGCAAAGAACGCTACCTTGCGTTTCACCTTTTCCTCCCTTGGCTTAAAAATAGCTATAATCTGTGATTCCATAGCTTTATGTAATCCAGTATCTTTAAAACTTTAATAACTTCTGAACTAATTAACAGATTGCAAAGTCAAAACTACATTCTAGACCGTAAGGAAGATATTTTACTATTACTTAACATGCAACTGTGCATGTTGCAAACAGTAAGTTTCGGACGCTATTCACCTTAGTCTGGAAGAGATCCCTTAAAGAGATAAATTTGCCTTTGTACTACTTTTTTATGTTAAGGAGAAGGCACACGAGCACTCAGGCCATCTGATGGTAAGTGGAATCTGAGAACCATAGACATTCAGTCAAGACTATACCTAATCCTGAGACCTCAAATACGTTGCCGACCCTGAGGACTAAGATGGGATTCCTCTTTGCTAGTAATTTCACCGGTTGTGTTATCCCCACACCGGAACACAACAATGCGAACACTGTTGCTTGGCGGGTGGTTAATGATTATTCCTGTGATTTCCATATTTTTGTAATGTACTTGTTTGAGCACAATCTTATTTTCTTATGGGAAAAAATAATTTACTTACAGTACGAATACTGTAAGTTTACCACTGACAGAGTTTTCAGAATACGTCTACCTACTTAGTAATAAGTATTTTAGTTGTATGTGATTAAAGCTGAAAATTAAATGAAAATCTGTCAGTGGCAAACTCAAAATAATTCTACTTTACAGTCGAAGTCATAAATATGTTTACACTATAGTACCTTGTCACTTTCATTCACAGAGACAATTTCATATACAATATATGAAATTGTCTCAGTGAATGAAAGTGATAAAGTACTAAAGTGTAAACATATTTATGACTTTGACTGTACAGTAATAGATACCTAAAAACTTTCAGTTGGCTACCGCTATCACATTTTCACTCGCAACTGACAGTGTTTTTGTCACTTATGTTACAGAAGAAAACAAAGATGGCCGAGTGTTGATGGTTGTGTTTAAGAGGACTGTGGTGCAAAAAAAATCATACAAAATGTGATAACGTTTTCTCTCCCCATAATCTCTGAAAATCTAGGTTTGTACGTATTCCTTTCCATATTTTTTTTTTTACAAAGAAAAAAAAAAGAAGAAATCAAAAGCGGAAACGTACAGACCTAGTTTTTGATAATATCTACACCATATTCAAAAATCGTGGAAATCGGACTAGATTTAGGGGGCGAGAAATATATTTTAGGGGGCCCGGAGCTAAATTTGTATAGATTATTTTTGACAGCTCGCTACACAATTCTCTTAAGAAGAAAACATTTTTTCGAAAAAAAAAACATTATGTAGCTATACATACACATTTGACAACACGTTGGCCTACTTGGGAATGACCCTGCCTCTGAAGCCAGCGGTCCTGGGTTCAAATCCCGGTAAGGGCAGATATTTGTGTGATGAGCGCGTATATTTTTTGCTGAGTCTTGGATGTTTTATATGTATTTAAGTATATATTTCTCTATATAAGTATGTTTATCGTTGTCTAGTACCCGTAGTACAACCCTAGAGCACAGTTTGGGACTAGGTCAATTTGTGTGAGATTGTCCCCTGATATTTTTTATTTATTACTAGCGACCCGCTAGCGGCTCCGCCCGCTGCAATTATTTTTTTCATGTCACTTAGGGGTATGAAAAATAGATGTTGTCCGATTCTCAGACCTATCCGATATGCACACAAAATTCCATAAGAATTGGTCGAGCCGTTTCGGAGGAGTTCAATAACGTACACCGTGACACGAGAATTTTATATATTAGATTATCCATACTGGGTTTCTAACTTACTGACTAAAATCATATTGCCTTCGTTACGATAGCCCTTAAATGTACTTGACAATAATGCTGCCCTGCTAAGCTAAATGGCAGCAACTCAAATAAAACTCTTGTTGCAATCACAACCTTATTACTAAGAAGCGAGGATTTAATTTACTTTGGCAATCGAATTTGACATACTGTTTTTTTGCTTAGGAGGGCAGAATGGTGGCGGAGTTAAAAAGAATACCATAACACGTGAAAAGCAACATTGTTTTACCCTTTAGAATAAAGGCCCTGTTATTTTCTTTACTGGGAATCCAATATAGAACCGTAAATTTCGCAGGAAGCGCTACCAATCTTCATTTGATTTTGTATTAACTTCAGTCAGCAATTCGACTAAGTGAATATTTTTCGTTCATTATTAAACCTTTTTCCGACCGTTATTGGCCTCTTGTTTCGCGGATTACGTTCCGCATGCGAGGTCATTGATCTATTATCATCGGCTTAACTTCTTAACCTTTTTGGGTGAGGCGTGGAACAAAAGGATTTTCCTTATGTTTCGTATATATAAAAATACGTATAAGGTATCCCTTTGGGACGAGTTGGGACCGCATTACTTAGCAATTTTGCCAAGGCTTCTTGCTAAGTAGATGGATTAAAAAAACAAATATCTAGTTGGAATTTTTGACACTTTTAATTAGTTTGCGTTCACTTTCTTATGACAAGGTTCAAAGTTGCTTAATAATGAATACATGTTAACAATATAAGGCTCTGTAATTAATTCTTAAGACAAGCCTTTGCCCAACCATCGCTTTATAAGATCAGTCTGACTAGTCCAAACTCGGCATGTCTATGTTTGTAAAGCGGAAATCCTGTTGCCACCATTCAATTCCATCTTCTAATCCAGTCTTGAACACCATAATATTGCATGGTCATCGGATTAAAAAGTATTTAAATGTCGGCCCATTAGGTACGATTAATAAATTATGAACAATATCAGAAACTAGTCTAAAACTGACTTTCAACGAAAAAACCGTGATGTTAAATAAATTAGTGTAAACGTACGCCCTAGTGAAAACTGATAGAAGTCGACTCAGCTCGGAATAGAAAAGGGTGTATCATCATATATAGAGTTTTAAACTTGAGTCGTTTTTCACCTGAACCATGAAAGACTTGTGTCCTTTTTCACTAAAGCCACAGTTTTAACTCCCTCGAACATAACAAAATACTGCATACTAGTCGTGAAGTTCAATGACATGTGACTGAAACGATTGACGGGTTGTTTATCGGTATAGGGTGAAATGGGATGCGACCGAATATCTACGATAAGGAAGCAATTCTGTGTTTTGCCGAAATAGTGCAATTTTTTGCCGTCGGGAGTTAAAAAGCTTTTTCATAATATTATAGGGGTGCGAATTGAGATTTTCACCGTTTAAATAGAGTTAAGATTTCGTGTTAGTTATTGTACTGTTATTTAAAGATGTGAACTCTAAATTCTTTCAAAAGAAGGCTATTTGCCACAGGCACTTACTTCCTAAGAAATGTTATTACTCGGTTAGTGATTACCTCAGTGATGAGGATCTGTGACGAGTACACGCAGAGTTTTGTATGTTGATCCTTAATAATTATTATTGTTTTGGTTCTGTCATACTCTAATATCTATACAATTTTATTTAATTGAAAATTGACGTTATTTCCTTGACATTTTGATTAAAGTGCATTATATTTACTAGACACGCCAATTGCCATTTTACGGTGAGCGTAAATAACAGAGCTATGGCAGTTATATATAGCTCTATCCTTTACGATCGCCGTAAAATGAACTGCAAAATTATGTCATAATAAAGATCGTATCAAAATACATAAAGTTCAAAATACATAATGATTCATTATACATAATGGTCTAAAATGTACAATGGCTTTAATTCTGTAACCGTAAACTATTTAGGATTTTTTATAAGGCTATTGTATAGAACCTATGAGGTTAGGTTAGGTTTGTTTTATAACACTCCTGAAAAGTTAACGGTTTTAGAAATAAAACCATTATAGATTATGACCATTATGTATTTTTTACTTTATATATTATAATACGTACTCGTCATAATACTGATGGTAGAATAATGTTGGAACCAGGGATTGTAAAACCGGTTTTATTCAATACCTGTATTTACATTGTCAAATTATTGCCGCTAAAAAATTATACCTATATTGAAATTGTATAATTGTGCTATTTATACACTTTTAACAGTATTACATACCTGTATTCATTACCGCTATTGATTGCACCTGATAAGTGTGATGTGAATTAGACTGTAATTAACTGCAATTTCAGAACTTGTCTAAGGCGAGTCTAAGTTTTGTGTAAGAGCACCGAAAACATTTACATATACGAATAAACGAGAATATTAACACTGACAGGTATTACTGCTAATGGTTTTTAGAGATAAAGTATCAAAAAGAGGTATTGTTCTCAATTGGCTAAACCGAGAACATACTTGAATACCGGTATTCATTATACCGGTAATCAGAGCTTTAGCGGTATAAATAGCGAAATGCAATTATAGCCGGTTATACCTCATTTAAAACCGGTAGTCAGAATACCGGTAACGATCCCTGGTTGGAACTCCGTACATCGCGTATCATCATGTCATGTACCCATGTTTTTGTAAATAAGTATTTTACTTAATTTATATATATCAACTTCATGGTGCAATGTGTCATAATTGACTTCTGTTCTGTATGTCTGTGTGTGTCAAGTCCCATTTTGTCCATAATCGATGATTGCACATAGTGTTTAAAATATTCGTGCCTGTATATTTTTTACTTTGTATTTTTCGTACACAGTTAAGATATTTTTGTCGTAACTGTAACGTAGAAATAACGTGCCTTAAACAACTTTTCTTTTCTTGTTAACGAAGCCACTCAGCGAAACACCGACACGATAATCTCTAAGTTCCGTCTCAGGTGACTTCATTTTGTAGAGTTTTGCTCTGAAAGGAATTTTGTTAGGTTAATATTTTGCTAGCCAAATAAGAAAGTTGAAGATAAACAAAGTTACGAATAAGTCGAGGTAGTCATAAACATATGCATGCTGAAGTTTTTTGTATTACACTTGCGTCTGCAGTATTTTATGTTTAGCAATGATATTTGTAGTTTATAAAAATGCTTAAAGACACGTTAGCCTTAGTTGATAGTGACTACTAATTAAGTAACCCTGCCTAGGAAGCTAACTGTTCTGGTTTCAAATCCCGGTAAGGGCAGATGTTTGTGTGATGAGCGCGAGAATTCGTTCCTGAGTTTTGGATGTTTTATATCATCAGCACGAAATTTTATCTAGACACGCGGGAGCGTGTCAAGCCAAGTTCAAGAAACAGAACTGGCGACCCGCACCGTGTGTAATATTACACGAACCATTTTGAGCCACTTTTGACCCCCTCATAAATCAAAAACTATTTTACATAAACGTATCAAATTTGGCTCATATATTGAGACTTGCGAGATACATATGTGTTCTAAATTTCATAAGCTTATCTCAAACGGTTATTTAGATATTAATGTCCAAAATTCCTCATTTTTATCACTGACTGACCTATAGACCAAAACTCTAACCCAGTTCCAGATGACCTAGAGAGTTAAAATTTGGTATGCAGATAGGTAATTAGATGAATACAAAGGAATAAATAAAAAACCGTCAATTTTTAAATAATTTGATTCTATTATGAACGCTTAACATAAATACCTAATATTACTTAGGGTACCTACGTTATTAACTGGGATTAATTATTATTTTTATATTTAGCGCACATCAATAGTGTAAAATCATTACCTACTCATAAAAAATGATAAAATAATAGGCATTTACATTTTCGGTATATACACGACGCGCGCGCGCCGAGTGACGCCGGAGCGGCGCGGGCGGGGTGGGTGGGGCGCTGTGACAACCGAATCGAACCGTTGACGCGAACGTGGCCGAGTGTCTTTCTTGCTGTCCGGTTGTCTTGTCTCTCGATATCTGACCTATAAGGTTGCGATTTATGCTGCGAAATTGCTAAGTTTTCTTAAGGAAAACTTATAATTTGTAGTAATATTATTATTACAATTTCTTTAATAAGTAGGTACGTACGTATAGTATTATAGTATAGGCAATAGTTTAAATAAATAATAATTTTATAGTTATAAGTAGGTAGGTGTATACACTTATTATTATTACAATTCCTATAATAAGTAGGTACGTAGGTTTAGTATAGTATAGGCAATAGTTTAAATAAATAATAATTGTATTTTTTAGTAAGTAGGTAAGACTTACCTACAAAAAGTAATGATATCCCACCAAAAACATAAATGTAAAAAAGGAGAGCCAAGTTCAATACAAAAAATATTCTCTGCTATGGGCTTCGCCGCAAAAAGAATGGAGATCTGAGATTGAGTGCCAAGTTCTATGCAAAATCCAAATATGTAGTCTAAGGGCTGACTTGGCTGGTTTTCCTATACGAATTATTATTAAGTACCTACTTTTACACAGTCATGGAAGAGCCTTATGTTCGATGGGTAGTTTCTACCAGCAAGCCAAATTTTCGGAATAATAAAATAAGAACCGAAAGGTAACAGGTTTAGAACATGCGAAGGCTATATAATTCGTATGGGAAAACCAGCCAAGTCAGCCCTTAGACTACATATTTGGATTTTGCATAGAACTTGGCACTCAATCTCAGATCTCCATTCTTTTTGCGACGAAGCCCACAGCAGAGAATAATTTTTGTATTGAACTTGGCTCTCCTTTTTTACATTTATGTTTTTGGTGGGATTATATTTACTTAGATAGCAAAAAGACCTACATTATACAGAGCCTAAATCGAATAATGCATACTGCCTATGATCTAATTTGACTTCCTCGAAATAGTTCCAAGGAGGGTGGCAATACTACTACTAAAAATGTCGACTTGTGGATTATTTATCAATAGGTCGTTGTAAGTGCATGAAAATCTATCTAACAGATCGTTGATAAATATTAAGAATAAGAGGGGCCCTAAGTTAGATCCTTGAGGAATCCTGGAAATGGCTATAAATGGATCAGATTCATATCCGTACAGCGCAACCAGCTGTGATCTGTTTAAAAGATAGGAATTCAGCCATCGGAACAATGATCCGTAAATGCCAAGCTGGTCGGCTTTCAAACATAGGATTAAAAATGATCTACTCTGTCGAAGGCCTTGGCAAAATCGGTATGAATTGAGTCTGTTTGACACTTATCATTAAGAGCAGAGGACAGATCTTGAGTGTATAAGACAAGATTAGACTGAGTGGAACGATTTTTGACAAATCCGTGTTGTTTAGGGTTGATCAATGGGGAAAAGTGGGCATAAATGCGTTCGTAAATTAGAGTTTTATAATACTTTCGCGAAACAACTTATAATACTAATGGGTCGGTAATTTTGTATATTCTGTTTATCACCAGACTTAAAAATTGGAACAATTTTGGCTGTTTTCCACGCGTCGGGGAAAGTTCCGGATGAAATAGATTTATTAAAAAGGATATACAACGGTTCAATATAGATTTATCAAATTACAGATTTGTTTCTTGCGGCGATTTTTCTCAGGAGTAGATTACTTGGGGAGCACTGTTAGTTTCACGTGTTTTTTTAACAAATAAACGTATGTATTTTTATCTTTGTTTTAACTGAAGATATAGGCTGTTACGCCGCGCATTCAAAATCAAATCGACCTTATAGCTAGTTGAATGTTTGTATTACATGCCTATCTACTTTATCGTGTTGGCCTTCTATCCTTATAATATTGTGTGCCTTGGTTTGAAAGATAAATAGTCGTCAAAAGTCGTCACCTCGCGGCGCAAACTTCGGTTATTTACTTTTCGAGGCCAAAAGGCCTGCCTGGTAACTCGCTGGAGGCGTCCGGGGTAAGCACAATTTTATGAGGTCTTGTTTATGTTTACCTGTTTGTAAAACAACTGGCTTTAAGAAGGTAAAATAATTATAAATAAAACACTTTTATGACGACGACTTCGTCCATGGAGAATGCGTCTAAAGTTTCAAACATGGGAACCTCTCCAAAGTGAGAGTCCAACTTGCACTGGGCCGATTCTTTATTTAGTAAGTTTTACGGGTTGTACATTGTTTTACAGAAACTTGTTTCATAGAATGTATCACTTCGCAGAATTTTCATTTCATAGGTAGCTAATTTCTGGTGTAGCCTTACTGGTTTCAGATTATTTTTGGTGGTCACAGGTCCAACCTAACCTAACCTACGTAACTCATGCTTAAGATAATCTGAAAACATTAAGGTTTCAGCAGAAATTAACTTTCTATGAAATGAAAATTCTGTAAAGTGATTGATACATTCTATGAAATGGTTTTCTGTAAAATAAAGAGACACCAGTTTTACGTTAGTGAAATAAGAGAAAATATGACTTCTGCACACTCATAAAGTTTTCAAAGGGTGCTGGGGTATTGCGGCATTTATCCGTTATTAAAGTATCGGTGGACGACGTTGACTACCGTTTTCCAAGGAAATAGGTCAAGGAGGGATAAATAGTAACGGAATATTGAATGCGACGCGAGCTAAAGACATTATCCTGGCTTCCACGTCCGATCATTAATAAGGACCAGGGGCTGTTTCTGCTCGACCATTTTGTAACATGCTGCCAATACTTATTAAGAGAAGTGTGCTGTTTATTGGTGGTCAATGGCAATACGTTTTATTTAGTCAGTCACTTGGAAAGGTCCTTAAAAAATCTTGCTCCGACCAGGTAAATAGATACCACCGTTCAAACTATAACGAAATACTGCAATCATCAAATAGAATCAGAGGCTCTATTTCTATGTGTTTTACCTCTATTGCAATCGTAATGTTTACGACCCGGCCGCTTTAATTACTGTCAAGATAATACGAGCTCTCATAATGTTAACAATCCGGTAACAATAGGGAATAAAATAAAGTGAAATAAAAGCTCAGCAAGTCCAAAAAATTCAAATTATTTCTAACATTGTGGAGTTTAAACGTATGTATATCTACGTTTGGTACATACCCTAAACAAGATGCGTTGCGAGAACGTTACTGTATTTTTTTAAATTATATTTGAAAACAATGCATTTTATTAATTTTAGACATCATGTTTCATAGAGCCATTTACTGCTTAAGACCTAGACAATCAATATCTAAATAGAATTAGTGTAAGTATATTTTTTTCGAAACAACCGGTTTCGATTCCCGAGCTGAGTATAGGTTTTTTTTTAAATTTATGATTGCAGTTTTTCTTCGTATTCAAATCGATGACATGGTTCCTAAGAACAGATCTTCGTATGTCTTATAGTTTCAGAATTTCCCATAGTGACCGATTTAAATGAGACACCCTGTATATGCGTTTAGGATTGGTTTAAGCTGCCAAATACAAACGCTACTAACGATTTTCTCTATCACTCAAACAGTATAGTATTTCAGAATTGAAATAATTTAATTGTTTCTTGTAGTTATTGAGTTTAAGTTCTAAACGAATTAGTTTACACCGCCTGCCATGAATTTGTGTCCTCAGTTATTTCTCTTACAAGGTTGTCTGGAAGAGATCGCTATTTAGCGGTAAGACCACCTGTTGTATACCTATGATTTAAATGTACTGGGCCTCTCGTTTAAGAATCGTTTATGTCACAGTCGCCATTATTGTAAATGACATAAGAGTTAATAAAAACGTTGACAATGCGGAAACAGGTCAAAAACGATATCGTTATTACCTTGTAGAATCCCAGCCCTGTTCCGTGTTCTGTTTTAATTATTTAATTTTTGGTGTTCAATAAAGAGTATTTGTATTGTATTGTATAGGAGAACATTTTCGTGCGTTGCGATGAACCACGTGGTCAACTGTCATCCTACACACAGCGATGGAAAAGAAAAACGTAAAGATACGGTTAAACTTGCTCTATAACAGCGTGTTAAAAAGCGTGCTATAAGTATGCTTAATTTATGAGCATGCTTTTAAACTGTTTACATTTGCTAACAATAAGCAAGCTACTTTTACATATATAATAAGCATGCGTAATAAGCAAACCTATTCACACACGCTAAAAGCACGCCCTTCCACCCGCGCTTCAGGTAGCATGCCAAAAAATTGCACGACCGTAGGCTTTTGAGCAAACTCGAAATAAGAATGCTCATTTGTAGTAATGTTTCAACACACATACAACTAAGAAGCAATTGCTCAATAGTGGGATGCTTTCGTGCTAGTAATGAGCATGTGTAACTGTAGCTTTAGGAGCGTTTGCATCTTGAGTGTAGTGCCCGGCCGTTGTGAAGTAAATCCTGACACCTGTCATTTTAGTACAAATTATAACCTCAAACCTAAGAATAGGCTATACATTGAACTGCGATGACAGGTGTCAGGATTGACAGGATTAATCTCATCGGCCGGGTACTATAGGGCCCCAGATGGTCGCATCGAGCGCTCATGTCAATTTCATACATTTTTACAGTTTCCGATAATTGGTAACGTTAGTGTTGATCATCTTGTTAGGATAACAGACATAAAAGACGATTTGCAAACTTTTCGATCGTTATCTGTGTTTATATTCAAATCCCGGTAAGGGCAGATATTTGTGTGATGAGCACAAGTATTTGTTCCTGAGTCTTGTATGTTTTATATGTATTTAAGTATATATTTCTCTATATAAGTAAGTTTATCGTTGTCTTGTACCCATAGTACAAGCCTAGAGCTTAGTTTGGGACTACGAGTAGGTCAATTTGTGTGGTATTATCACGCATTTTTTCTTAAAAGCGTATTGGTTTCCGCGTTTCACCATCATGGCCTATTTTACGACTCAGTCTCACTATGTTCTCTAGGCAAGACTTTGTTCTGTTCAAATTATAATCAAATTAATTTCTTAAATAATATTTTGTGCAAAAAAGTAATGCTGAAGTTATGGCAACAATTTAAATACGAACCATATTAGCACTCGACGCACGGCCCATTCGGAAACTGCCTCGATGAATTCATAATGCGGTTGGATCTCGCGAGAATAAACCTAAGGAGAGCGGGTTCTTTTCCATTCGTATGATTAGCGTTTAGTAAAAAAATATTATTGAAAGTTAGATGCATCATAGCGATTTTCAAATATCGACAAAATGTGTAAATTTCATACGGGCATATATTTTATTAAGATATTTTGTTGGTAACTTTTATTATTGAAGAGCAGTAATTTTTAAAAAGTTTGTCTTTGGAGCAATGTACGAAGTGTGCGAGCGTCCATCGCTGTATCCAAGTGCAAGGACGAAATGTGGAAAATAAGTACCTATCTCAAGAGAGTCAACCGCCTCCCTTAATGATCTCTATTTTTGACTTTTATTGGCGAAGTAAACGAATGGCGAACTTTAATAATTCATGAGTCATGACATGACAATTATTATAGATGCTTTAATTTAATCGGCGCATCATGTGATATTGCTTGCTGAATTAATTAGTAAGATAAAATAAAATACAACTAATAATGTTGTTATTACACAAGTTTTTATGTTGTTAATTAGTGTGTATATTAACTATTGTTAAAATATATGCCCATATGAAATTTACATGCTATGTATAGGGTTAACGTAAGCTGATGACAGATAGCGTCAAAATTTTGTCAATTTCCCAAATTTCGAGTCTATAGAAAATAGAAAAGTTAACAGCATTTGCATTACTCTACGCCTTTAGGTAAACTTGATCGAATGTTAAGGGCATACCTTATCCGTAAATCTATTTACGTCCCATACATATAATGGTTTATGGTTTTTAGTAGTTCTATGCAAAGTGAGTGCTCAAAAAAAAAAAACGGCACAATTAATCCAAACTTATACTGTTCCACTTTAAGATTTTAATAAAATTTTCAAGAGTTCGATTTTTAAAAATTGACGCGCAAATATTTTTTGATCGGCGGTGCTATAATAACTGTGTATCTTAAAGTTAAATAACCCCTGAGGTCCAATATTAGCACTGCGGTTTGTGCGGAGTCTATAGGCAAGGACAGCATAATTATCTTGTCTTGACTTATTAATAAGCATAAAAACGAGTTTCCTGTTTTACCTACTTGGCGCTAAAGCCGGTGCCAAATGTGTCAAATCAAGTTTAAATACAGAGCTTGTAAAGATTATCTATGGATAGGAAGTTTTGATAATATTCAAAATGATTGTTTGAACAAATTGGATTTTATTTGAATACCTACCTTTTAATGTCTATATTATAATGTTATATAAAATTTGTGATTTCTCTACTGGTTGATATTGTGGAAATAATCCTTTAAAACAGCAGCTTTTTAACTTTGTAAAAAAGCATCATACGGGAAAACTTTGTTAAAAAAAATCTTTGCAGATTTCCCATTAAAACTCAGTCTAAAACAAGCAAATATAATGCCTTCAAGCAAAAAAACCGATCGTTAACAGCCCGTTTGTTTTCAAATATCGAATCGGGAGCCCCGTGTAACGGCAAAAACCCGCATTGAGTTTAAAAAATGAATCTATGAATCATTGATGCGCTCACGCCGCGCGATGTTAATGCTATCAGTATGGGATTTCTGGGTCACGCCCACATTTGGGTAAGTAATGTTGCTGTAAACAAAGATGGTGTTATTAGGAGTATTCGAGCATGTTTTGCAGTTGGCAAAAAGGTTTTTGGTTGGGGTTATAGAAGAGTATTTTTTACCGCCAGCAACACAATTTGATTTAGGGCATTTAAAGTACAAACTGGCAACAGTGCGCTATTTATATAAGTAGGTTTTGTTAGGCTGGCATTACACCTATAAGTTATTACTGTAAGTTTTGAAACAAAGCTTTATGCAAGACTGAGATGAAGATATTTGCCACTCACTCTTACCCATAGCTGCGTCTCTTACAGGAATAACATACAAGTGTGATGCTGATTTGCCTTATTATGTTGATTTTATTATAATATAGGTATAAATATTTACATGTACTTTACCAAACATATTGAACAGTAAAAAAAATATAACGTTATAACGATATTTTTATAAAGTTACGGAGGTGTGGTTGCACGGTGTCGTTTAAAAAGCTTATTTTTATTGATAGATTGCAACAAATTTATAAAGCCCGCATTTATTTTATTCAAGAGTTCTTGTGTTTTATTTCACAAACAGATACAGAGTTTTTCCACGAATCCTGTGGATTGTTGATTTGGTTTACGTTTCACAAAAAAACTTAATCGGTTTTGGAGTGGCAAATCAAATCTGGACGCCTGTTGACGTCTGAAACGCAGAAATTACATCTTAATATTCCAGGGAAAATTCCGAAAAGAAACTTGATCAGAATTAAACTGAGAATGTTTATTTTTGGAGAAGTGTATAAAGAAAGCTTCAATTATCTTGAACAAGTCTGGGAAATATTTTCCCTGCCTTGAATAATTTTGGATATAAATCAGTTACTATGTTTTTTTTAAACCCAGTGACACTCGACGCTAATACCAAACTAACGTCACCTTTGTGGCAAGACAAGTTGCATTCGAAAATCGACGTTTCGATTGAAAAATGTATGCAATTGACGTAAGCCACCGAGATAGTACCACGTGATTATCTCAGTGGCTTATGTCAATTCCATACATTAGTCTATCGAAACATAATTGATAAAGATTGTCGAATGCTACTTGTCTAGCCCTAATATGTAAAAATTGGGCCATTCGTTAAACCTCTAGAACCATACATACATACACATATGTATTATATGTACATACAAACATAGTTGGGTAAAAAACCAATTGCGTACTGAGCATACCATAATTTTATTTATAATTTAGTAGGTACGGTCACGAGCGAAAATTTAAGATCCATTTAAAAAAAACTGCTTGAAGTTGTCAATGTCCTTAGAGATGCCAAGTCATTTGTAACTTGGGGGAAACTCAACCTTATTGCTGTAGAATGTCAGATTGACTTTGGACCTAAGGTGGGTCACAAATTTGAGTATCTGACTGTACCTCGTCTAACAATACGATAAAAATGTGTAGATCATGTGCTGCGAACAGTGGCTGTGACTCACCAAGGTGCGTTCTTGTAATTTCGTACGGAACCCTATAATGAGTCGTTATTCGAGCGTTTCAACTGCCCCACTTTTGTAAAGTTATTTTTTAAGTATTGGGCGTATATTTTGATGCCGTTTTTGAATATAGCAACCAACGAAAACCAGAAACGAATTCGAAATCTGCAGCCACTTGAACTACAACGTGACCACGAAAGTGATTCGGAAGAAAGGCCCAAATATATTTCGACAGAAGATTGTCGTTATGAACAAATAGTAACTGTTTAAAAATGCGTCACCTGTGATGACAATTAAATGAGTTATATGAACAATTAAATTAACGAAGAAAATTTGGACAAGGAACGGGCGGTAGACAAACCTTACGTTATAAACGTTAAGGTATATTTGTTTTTTCCGTTTGGGTGACTATCATTTCACCGAAACACCTTTCATCGAATGTATAATTTCATCAAATTTCATTTCATCGAACGCTATTTCAGATGAAACTATGATGTTTTAAGGGTATCTTAAACATCTAACCTAACCTACGTAATTAATGTTTAATATACCCTGAAAAAAATATGGTTTCAGCATTCAATGAAATGATTCATTCGATGAAGTAAAATTCGATGTTTCGATGAGTTACCGTTCCATTTTCACGGCTCAACACCTCAACCAATCGACGTTATTTTATAGACATAGTTGAAAGCTCGAAGGCCTCCCAAAAAAAACACATTTCCCAAGGCAAACGATAATCGAGTTCTACACAGATGGAATCGCAAACCAAAATAGTGAATAAAGGCTAAAAAAAAGTCAAAAGTTTCCAACTAAAAAGATATATCTTGCCACGCCTGACCTCATTCGGTTAACGAACCCCGCATTATTTATGTGTACTCCCATGGTTTTTCCGTCGGCTGTATAAGCGGATGGTCAATTTTTCCAGCGTCAGGTGGTGCTTATTGCACTCCGCCATGGTTTTTACTGTTATTCCGTTGACCTAGTTGCGGACGACTTTGTATTCAGAAATGTAACTA
This sequence comes from Acleris holmiana, assembly GCA_949316455.1. Taxonomy (NCBI): domain Eukaryota; kingdom Metazoa; phylum Arthropoda; class Insecta; order Lepidoptera; family Tortricidae; genus Acleris; species Acleris holmiana. The sequence goes on from OX438774.1 coordinate 4,701,859, forward strand.
TTAATATCAATGTTGATCATGTTTTTACAAGCTTTTATTTAACTTGCAATGTTCGCATGCTTGTATAAGTTGTCTGCTTCAAAATTTGCAATTCTATTTTAAACTAGTTCCTAACTTATGTTAACTTGATGACAATGCAATATTATGGTATCAAAGAGCTGACTGATGATAGTCGGAAGGTGGACGCTCCGCATGTATTTAAAATAGACATAGTGTTATTATTTGAATTTCTTAGCTTAAATTAACGTTTGATTTACGATGTTTGCAGTAACTTCCTTAGACAATTTGGTTTTGTCAAGAAGACTTGTAATAATATGCGATATTTTAATTATTGACGTCGTGGTTTTAATTCGAAACTCGTAGCACACACCGACAACCGCGTATCCAACATATTTATAAAACTAGCGGCTGAGTCGAACACATACAACTGAATTATGTCTGTTCATGTAAGTACAAGGGTCATTCTACTTTTAAGCGCAGGTCGATTTATTGACAAGTGCTCTTCAAATAATATTTTTATAAAAACGTTAAAGTGCTCGGTTTTGTAATTTAATATTGAAATAGTTACACAACTTGGCTTACATTTAAAATTATCACTACATTTAAAAAGTCACTATGATTAACTTTAAAGTAGGTAACATAGTGGTCACGCATGTCCCCGCCATTTGTATGGAAAAAGTGTATTTACCGCTGTGTTACCAACTTTTCCTGATAAAATATCAATAAATTTAAAGTGTTTTGTTTTGAACTATTAAATTTAGTTGTTCCAGTTTCAATATAAGTCAAATTTACGTGAAAAAAATGTCTAAAAATGCCTTTAATTTCACTAATGATTATTATGCGCTAAAAAGAAAAATGACCAACAATGGTAGCTAATATTTGTTTGACCAAAGGGTCGCACCGGATAGACTGACCGAGCAGCCATAAAAGTGCCCCTGCATAAAACGCAAAATATAAATCCAAGACGGGAAACCCCTTCAAGTTGCTGTGAAAGCAAAAATCCCCTTAAATATAACCGTTGGACGTTATTAGGGAACTGATATTTTATTCGTTTCAACGCTATCAAAGATGTAACTGCTTTTAGCGGTGGTAGGACCCTGTGCAGGGTCCGTCCGGATCGCTACCACCATCTTATCCATTAACCACCCGCCAAGCAACAGTGTTTGTATTGTTGTGTTCCGGTGTGGGGATAAGACAACCGGTGAAATTACTAGCATAGAGGCATTCCATCTTAGTCCTCAGGGTTGGCAACGCATTTGAGGTCTTAGGATTATAGTCTTGAGAATTTAAATGTCTATGGGTCTCAGATTCCACCTACTATCAGGTGGTCTGAGTGCTCGTGTGCCATCTCCTTAACATAAAAAATAAAAAAAATAAAAAAAATCTAATGAACTTACATTACATTAGACGGAATAAAGCCAAATGTAAAAAAGTTTTATATGTCAAACTAAATTTAAATTAACTAGTGCGTAGATTTAAAATATTCTGTTAAGCGTTAATGATAAAATGATTTCCAGGAGTAGGTGACGACAAACTGCTCTGTAGTTTGGCACGATTATACAATAAGAAACCATTTAATGCTAAAGTAAATAAATATATTTCAATTTATTTATTTTTACGCAGGGAGTGTTTAATGTGTAATCTAAACTAATCCGTCCGTCCGTGTGGTTGTCGGGTTAAAATAGTGATACCTCCTACTCCATGTCCTCCCGTGGATGTCGTGAGTGGCGACATAGCGAATAAAGGCTGTTCTGCTAGGCGATGGGCGATGCAATCTGTCACTAATTCACGAGTAAATTTCTCGGCCTGATCGTGCAAAATGTCTTTATGGAACTACACCTAAACAAGTTTTTTTTGAGTTTTCGGTAATTCTATAGCTCTGCATACCCCACTCTGCGAATGAAGGAGTGATGCTATGTTTGTATCTATGTTTATACTAATACTATAAATGTGAAAGTAACTCTGTCTGTCTGTTTGTTACGGTCTCATGAATACACCGCTGAAGCGATATAGATGGAATTTGGTATGAAGATAGTTTGAGTCCCGGGGAAGGACATGAATCTACTTATATCCCGAAAAAAATACGGATTCTGAGGGAATATAGCGATAAACGACTTCTACGCGGATGGAGTCGCGGGAAACAGCTAGTATTTATTATATTTTATCCTCATAAGACCTATGCTAGTAGCATTGTAATTGCAACCTTGTTGTATTAAACCTTTACCAGACCGCACCAATCTAGATGATTTAACATGGAATGTAATACATATCCAAGTTATTTACATGTTAGGAATTAATTTCAGAGCAGGCGTATATTAAATCAGATTTGAACCCTTAACTAAGGCACTAAGGTTGCAATTGTAACTTAACCTATGTGGACAATATACAGCCTCTGCCTGGTTAAGGGTTAACTATAGGATGCCTTTTAAATTACGTATTATGTCCTCAAGCGACAAACCTGGGCCTCTATTCTACAAGGTAATAACGATATCGTTTTCGACCTGTTTCCGTATTGTCAACGTTTTGATAACTCTTATGTCATTTACAATAATGGCTACTGTGACATTAACGATTCTTAAACGTGTCAAATACGATATCGTTTAAACGCACCTGAATAGAGGCCCTGGGGATTCAAGAGGTTCTCAAAAATTTTAAATCTATCGCATTTAATGTCTTAACCCTTAAATCATACAGTTTAAAAATATTTTCAGTTTTAATATATAAAAAAAGTACTCAAGTTTACAAATGCAATTACATTTTCATAATACAAGCCCAGATCGCGTTTCAAGCAAAATCAACAGTTGCGAAGCTTCCGAGTTTGACTTGGCTTCGTAAGTTCTTGGGCAGTTTTAGAAATATCAAATAGTTTCTGGATTAACTAAATTGGCCCTCAACTTTGGCTCCGTTCAACTATTTTGGGATTTCTTAGAGGGAATTGCTTCTGGGTGGAGAAAGGGTTAAGATCTATTTTGTGGATAATTTTGAATAATTATTAATTCGAAATTGTTTGTTATTTCTAAATTAAAACGACATTTAAACTTTAATTCCTGTGAGTCATTCCTAAAACTATTATTTTTTATTCTCTATTTATATTATGAGTTATAAACACCGAGTTATTATAACTATTTCTAGGCTTATTCTTGGCCTAGGCCGGAAAATAAGTATGAAAATCCATTACTGGCCGCTGCTGTATACTTAAAAATCGAAGTGCGATTGCTGGACTCTAAAATAACTCTCACTATCTTACTCGGTCACAACCTGCTTCTTTCTTGGACCTAACAATAATGTACTAATTATTTACACGAAAAAAATTCAATTTGAATGTCATATTTTTGTTTGCATAATGTTACCAAAAATAAAGATTGAGCAAAAATTGCCTTGTGCTTGGTTTCGTTCAGGACAATTACTTCGCATTCTTTTCTAATTCAGAATCATACTTTGGCACTCTGACGATAAGAATAATAATAATGTAATACTTATTTCGAAAATATTTTGCATAATTATTAGGAGGTATAAATTTCTAATCTAATCTAGTTTAATTTCTGTTGGGGTTGCAGTTCTAACCTAACCTAACCTACTTTTCTGGCACATTTTCGTTTCTGTTGGAGTTGCAGTCCTAACCTAACCTAGATTTCTGCTAGCTGAGAAAATCACTGTGCCGTAATATTTCCATCTTAGTCTTCAGGTTTGTCAACGTATTCATAGTTTTATTATATCTACTATGTGCCGTAACAAATTTATTTAAACAAAACACATTAAAAAAAAACATATTAATTAGAACTAAGTTATAAAATAAAACCCTCCATTGAACCCACTTGCGGCTTCGTGCCGAGGACGCTCGCAGCATTACCCCGTTGCACTGCAATGCTCAGTCGTTGAGCAAAAAAGGATCCTTGCCGGTGGTCGCCAGAGACGCCGATTAACTTGTCTGACACTTCTTTTCGTGAATTTTTTTCGTGTCAGACGACCACGGCCCAAAACTTTCCAGTGCAAGTGCAGCAAATATGTAATGCCTACTTATAATATAATAATAAATCTAATTATTTCTATAAAATAATGTAACCTCTTGACGTGTAAGTATTAAAATTTTATGAATAAATGTGTATGACACATCACATGTATTGCAGTCTTAAGATTCTAGTCATGAATAAATTCACCTTATCCCAAACTAAGCTCTAGGCTTGTAGTATGTACTCGACAACGATAAACATACTTGTATAGAGAAATACATAGAAAACATCCAAGACTCGGGAACAAATATTCGCGCTCATCACACAAATATTAGCCCTTACCGAGATTTGAACCTAGAACCGCTGGCTTCGAAAGCAGGGTCACTCCCAACTAGGCCAACGTGGCGTCAAAATACAAATGTCTATGGTTCTCAAATCCCACTCTTTGCCATAGAAAAAGAGCACTTTATCTCACAACATAATCTTTCTTCTTTCTTAGAAATCCCTTCCTCACTCCTTTCGTCAATTAGTCATCCCGTACAACACTTAATGGCGGGCAAAAACAAGCGCGCGCGCATTTTTCGTCTAATCGGCTCAATGAGACAATTAAAGGGCAGTGATAATCGCGGATGTAATTTCACTCGACCACTAACCAGCGCATGCCGCCTTAATCCGGTGGGGTGGAGTCTTAAAGCGATCGATACGCGAGTTCTTGACGTCGGTGTAACATTACATCAATGTTATCTTACGTGATGTTATTAAATTAATTTTGAAACGGGCACGTTATAATATTATATAATGCTTATAATGTTTTTTTTTGCTGAAACGGTAAACTTTTCAGAATTTTTATACAGTTGTTAGGTATAAAACAAATCTTTCTTTCAAATTCAACGTAATGAATTCTATAAAATGGCATTTTAAACAATCCTGAAAATGTCATGGTTTCTGAAACAAAACCATTATAATACTATCATGAATTTGAGCAACCAAAAATGTGGTTATGAAGACTTTAATGATTTCATTGTCTTGTTCCTTATCAAGCCACAGATAAGGTTGAGTTCTCTTTTAAGTATAGAGGATCTGCACAGCTAGAACATGACGGCACGCGAGTTAAGTCGTGCGCGAGATAGACTACCCCTCATGTATGTATGTAAAAAAATTATTTTAAAAAATGAAACAGAAACAATACAATGAGGATACAAAAAAATAATGTACAAAGGCGAACTTGGCCTCATTGACCAATCAGTAAAAAGTAGTAGGTCAAAAGAAGACAGGTAGTCTATCTCGCGGACGATATAACTCGCGCGCCGTCATGTGCTCCCCGTGCTGTGTCAAGAGACCACGCTCTCCTATGATTAGCATTCGTAAAATACGTACATTTGAAAACTCAAATATAAAATAAAAAAATGACATGAAACAAAATAAGATGAAAATTTTCCCGCCTGTCTTTATAATGTAGGTTTTTACCCGTATCGTATTTTTTTTCTTACTTTAACAGAAGTTAATAAATGAATATATACAATTTTATCCCTTAACTTGGCAGTGTGCACCACAGGATACATACTATGATGTTTTTTTTTTATGCTGATACTAAATCAAATAGGGTTTGAATTCACGACTTTTTGAATTTTTGCCAATGTAAGGGTTATTTGGATCTCTTTCAGCTGTAACCTTTAACAAATTGAGCAAAGAGAAAAAGTAAAAAGTCAATACTTTTATCACACCTCTTTGGTGACTTTCATAAGTAAGCTTAAGTTGTCGGTATTTTATGTAAAATGAATCGTCACGTCTTGACCGCTACTCTAACAGTCGACATTTTATCGCCGCGTTGAAGATAGCCTCGAGTTTGTTGACCGGCATCCGGCGGCATCTTCTTCAAAGGGTTCGCATAGCGCATGATTATTTGCAACCGCGATGCATCAAAAAATTATGCAATTCCTCTCAAGTTCATTGACACCCAGTTGACCTCTGATGGACAAGGTTAAAACGGGAATTTCTTTCGCTGCATGAGTTATGTTAGGAATTTCTGTTCAACTATGGGCATATTATTTTCTAAAATAAAAACTGTTATTATGTTTAATGATTTTGTATTTTTAATAAATGTGCAATTTTTGGATATTAACTAGCTTGAGGCCCGCGACTGCGTCTGCGTAAAAGTCGTTTATCACTATTCCTTCGGAAACTGTACTTGACTAAGGAGTCAGGATGTAAATATTATTGTATTTTCGTATCGAATCCGTAAACGAAAACCAGAAAGGTACTTTAGGTGAAGTCTGACGACTGTGTTATTTACTTTCTACCTTTGCTTTAGACAACGCCTTTAAACGTAAAAACGCCATTTTTAGGGTTCCGTACCCAAAGGGTAAAAACGGGACCTTATTACTAACGGCCGAACCCTATATTCAAACCGCGGATAGATAAGGCTTACTTCGGGTTGAAATTTGACATTTGCCCATACAAAATGTGTCAAATTTCAATCCGAAGTAAGGCTATCTGTCCGCGGTTTGAATATAGGGTTCGGCCGTAAGACTCCGCTATCTGTCTGTCTGTCACCAGGCTGTGTCTCATGAACCGTCATAACTAGGCAGTTGAAACTTTTACAGATGATGTATTTCTGTTGCTTATGTAACAACAAACGCTAAACATAGAATAAAATAAATATTTACGGAGGGCTTCCGTACAACAAATCTCATTATTTTTGCGTATTTTTTTCTCGATCTTAATACAGTCACCTTGGTTGTATAGATGCCGCACCGCACTTGGCCGGTTCTTCTGTGAATATGGAAAACTCTCGAATGACTAAAATATATTAAATTATATCTGTTATACGTCTTTATGTATACGTTTTAGTGCTTAATCATATAGTACTTGTAAGTAACGCAAACGCTATTAGATCGAAAGTCCATAAATATTGGCTGGTACGGAATGCACCATAAAACAGCGTTTCCACCCGCAATGCCGAGGGTTGGCTAATATAAATTCTTATGTGCATTACTTGCCTGAGTTATTTAGATATTAGAAAACATGTTTCTTCGCATAATAGAGCGGCAAGATATTTTCCATATTAAAATATTTAGGGTATTATTGTATGTGGATGTTTTGTGTTTGGATTTATATCATAAGGTTTTATTTTATAGTGATGAAAATACAATTTTACAAGCAAGCTTATACTTATTTAAAAGAGGCTTCTCTATAATGTTTTGAACTTCTGTTGGTAATGTTTTCTGAAGCCACTAAATTACTCAACAGTGGCCATATTAATACGAAGAGACACTCGTAAACATGTCAAGCTCCAGAAAGTGAATGGAAATGAACAATTGATTTTTTTTGATGGCATTGAGAAGGCACATGAGCACACAGGCCACCTGATGGTAAGTAGAAACTGTGACTCATAGACATTCGCATTCACAAGACTGCAAATGAGTTGCCAACCCTGAGGACTAAGATGGAATGCCTCTATGTTAGTTATTTCACCGGCTGTATTATCCCCAAACCGGAACACAACAATGCGAACACTGCTGTTTGGATGAGGTTAATGGATAAGATGGTGATGGCGATCTGGACGAATCATGCACAAGTTTCTACCACCCATTCCATTCCATTTCTTAGAAATGTCATGCCACTCCTGCTTAAACAATGTAGCCCTAGTGTAAAAGGAGACAAGGCTTTCAAGGTTTAAGTAAAAAACTATATAAGTATGGTCTACCTCTGCTCCGGTGACCATCCTGTGGGATACATTCGCTGACAATTCTGTCCCACCATTCCAGATGCATACGGCAAACATGACCAACCCAGTCTCACGTAGCGGTCTAGATCAGTCGCGAAAAAGAGGTGGCGGAACAATTTGGGCGTATTTCAAAGCGATAGCATGCAATCAGTAAGGAAGATAGGCGAAAAATAGTAAAACGATGCTTTTCCATGCAGTAGAAAACTAATACAGGCAAAAAAAAACATATCAACAGTTTTCGATATGTTATCCTAAACCTATTACCTAAGAGGACTGTGAAGCAAAAATTTCCATATAAAAAGCAATTAAGTATTGCTTCACAATCCTCTTAAGCCTGTCGCTTAGATAAGAAACATTTGAATGAATGATACCTTGTTGTCTACAAATGTCATAATTTTCTTGCCCTTATTCGGATCATTTGGGGTTGGCGCATCATTTTTTCTTCCACACATTCACCCCCTTCTTGCCTTTTTCCATCTCCTTTCTTTGTTGACAAAAGGGTACATAATCATTAAACATAGCTACTTTTTGGTGTTCAATGAAGTTTTTTCTTTTGCATAAACGCACGTATCCTGCACAAATCAAATTGTATTAATATACACCGTTATCCGTATCACCCTCCCCTTGATTTAAACCCCTTTATCAACCAACTTCACAAAGAGGGATGCAATCATTAACAGAGATTAGGTGTTTTGTTAGGGGGGTAGTTGCACGTCTTATGAAGTTTTCCCCGTTATCTTACTTCCCGCGTTTACCCTAAGGCTTGTGGAGTATTAAACTTATACACGTTTAGTTAATAATTGTTTATGTAGGTCTGTAAAATTTTCGGCGCAAAGTACAACGACTCGTACAATAAAATTGAGAAAAGAGGAAGATATTTGAGAGGGTTGACTTGTTGCGTCACTATAATATAGGATGTTTTTTAGACAGTAACTAATCAAATTACCTTTAACTAAGGCACCGATGGTATGTTAATATCATAATTTGCAAAACAGGATATTCGCAAAACATGATATTCGCAAAACACGATATTCGCAAAACATCAATATTAGCAAAACATCCATTAAGTCTATTTCTGGGTGGTTTGGGCCTGCTATAAAACTAGCATAACCTAAACCTATCTACGATTCTATATCCTAACGCCACTATTTGTAAATATCATGTTTTGCGAATATCATGTTTTGCGAATATCATGTTTTGCGAATATAATGTTTCGCTGATATCACGTTTTGCGAGTATTTTATTCTGCGACATACAGATTTGTACCACTCAAAATATAGGTATAACATTAGAAGATGCATAAAAAGAAGGATTAGAATGTTTGAATACCCAATTACAATTAGAATAAAGGCCATTGATTTATGAATTACAAAAGCGGAGTATGGGTACACAAGCGGAATATATTTTTTAATTTTAGACAAAATGCAAGCCGTAAGCTTGCACAAAGAAAGCTTTAAGGATATCAGAGATCAAACGAAATGTTTTTACTTAAGAAGAACCCTTCCACGCGTTTGTTTGATATGCAGACTTGACTTTAATAACGTTTTCTTTGTTTGTTGTTACAAATATCAAATAATAATATTACGCTGTATAAGAAACATCAAGAATTTGCAAAAATACAACCAGCAACAGTTAATAATGGCAGCGCCATTTCTGGATGAAAGTTTACGATTCTCTTTGAGCAATCTTTTATCAAAACTTGTTTTAATTTTCGATCCCTGATTTTTTGATTTAAAACCTTTTTCTTTCTGTCTGTCCTTCTGTATTTAAGTTTGAGTGACAGGAGGAATCTTACCCCGTGTGGTTGCCGGGTTATAAAAGTGCCACTCCATTGCCTTTCCGTGGATGTCGTAAGAGGCGATTTTTATTTTATTTTATTTTATTTATCCACTTCGGTCATTATTTTATCTCTGTTAGTGTTGGTAGGCCCTCGTCTTCATCGCTATGATCTTTCCATTTAAACTGCCTCTGATATTGTTAGTTGTGTCCAGAAATGAAGGGTCAATAGAGCCAGTAGTACATTCTGCTGTTCTCTATAAACATAATATTTGTAAATGTCTCTATTTGTGTAAATCTATAACATTGTAGGCGCCTTGGTCCATACTGTAAGCCTATAATTGTAATTATAATAATAAATAAATAAAATAAATAAATAAATGCAAGTTAAAAAATGTAAAAACCGGGCCGGAGCAAATCGCACCATGCTTAATGTAGGGTTCTAAGGCCCTAACAAAAACTTTACTTAAAAAAAGCAAAACTTTTTGTTAACATTATTTTGGTGCTGGCTTAGATGATTTTTAGTACGTAGGTATAAACATTTCAGCCGCTTGTATCTGAAACCCATTAAGTCTACTTAGTCGCGATATTACAAGTTCATATATAAAAAATACCACTTTATTAGCGTAATTTAAACGTATAACTATGCCAGATTACAGCTTTGTAGTATCAATAGTTTCTGAGTTAAACCACGGACAGATGGACAGACGAACATACCCTAAAAACACTAAGAACATACTCGTAAGTAGCTTGTTTGGTGAAATATCTACAAAACATCAACAAATCAATCCCCTCTTCACCTCCAATAGTCCATTAAAACAATTCGTTTGCCAAGCACCGCTGCCGACAAGCAACAAAATCCCGAAATTGGCCTCTTTAAGGCTGAGATGGCACTTTGGTACTGAGATAAGAGTCGTAAAGACAATCGCTGTTTCTGAGACCTCTTCTTATTGTGGGGGTTAAATTTCACTACGTGGCTTCAAACGTTAGATTTGTATCTGTACTTACACCATAACAAGAATACCTGGGATATCTCGGGGCATCTATACGAAAGTGATGTAGCAAAATGTTTTATCGACAAAAAGTATATCGATGTTACTGCCAAAATCTAAATGTTATACGACATAAATGAACATTACTTCTTTTCTCCTCAAATTAAATAAAAAAGATACAAATTAAAACGTGTTACCTATTTATATTTTATATAAAATTGTTTTCATGACATATATTCAATATTTTTTCCATATTTGATGGTATTAATGATTACCGTCTAGATGATAATATCCACTTTAAACTGCTAAACGTTCTATCAACGACCACAGTGGTCAACGGGGCATTCTTTAAATATTTATAATGACTCAAAGCCAATTTCTCATTTATGTTGATTATTGAAATTTCCTCACCTTTTATAAGACTGTTTACTTTTTTCATGGTGTCATAACCAGTATTTAATTACATCGACATCTTTTTTATCGGTATCAAATCCCTAGAACTTGCCCCGAGTTATCCCAGGTATGATAATAAGTTAAACTTTAGTACCTTAGCGCTTTAAATAAATAAATAATAAATATCACGGGACAATCTCACACAAATGGACCTAGTCCCAAACTAAGCTCTAGGCTTGTAATATGGGTACTAGACAACGATAAACATACTTAAATAGAGAAATACATACTTAAATATATATGGAAAACATCCAAGACTCAGGAACAAATATTCGCGCTCATCACACAAATATCCGCCCTTACCGGGATTTGAACCCAGGACCGCTGGCTTCGGAGGCAGAGTCAATCCCAACAAGGCCAACGTGTCGTCAACGGCTTTGGCGTCATATTTTCTCTATTACCAGATAGAAGTTTTTGTGGCAAAAACGTCATTTCGTTATGAAATTTATCGATAACTGTTTCAAATTTCAAAAGGACATTTCATAATATTGAGTTAATCGGATAAAATAGAAATTGACTAAAATTGTGATCACTACCCATCGACGTTTTATTATATGAGAGGTAAGTAATACAAAATTCAAATAAACATCAATTTGAATAAGAAATATATGTATATACTTAACGTATTTCGTACACAAATCTTCTTTAAATGCTATTCAATCGATTTCCATACATAGTAAGCTGAAACCAAGAGTGACTTGCAACAAAAAGTTAATTAGCTAAATTAAATGACATTATGTAGCATAATACTCGTAGTAAGTTGCATGTTCATACTCGTATTACACGTTATCTCATAGTCATAACTAAAAAAAAAGTAAAATTTATCGATAAAATTAAAATCGTTCGGAAGTCCCTAGGACAATTTTAATCGTGCCACAAAACTTCTATGTCTGTTTATCACTCATATTTGTCAACAGAGTTTTTATGACAGGATCCTATGTGTACCTGTGAAGATGTTGGTGATGGTTATTATACTCTAATATTCGATGTTGACTTGAATTTTGTATGCAATGTGCTTATTATTAGAAAAAAAACAACGGTTATTAAGACTTGTGTAAGGGTAAGGACCAAAAAGTTGGTCACGCTAACTTACTCAATTAAATTTTCTATGAAACTTTTCCGTTGTGACAAGAAAATTTGCCATACATTTGTAGGGATAATTTTCGTGTCACAACGGAACTTTTTTCACTTTTGTTGTTTGTATGGTTAACTACGCTTAGCTACGGTCCAACTATTTGGTCCTTACCCGTAAAGCATGCAGTCACTCTGGGCCTCTATTCTACTGCGTTAAATGATATTGCCTTTGACGTGTTTTAGTATCGTTTTTCACTCGGCCGCCATTACTGCCGAGTGCATAAGAGTTATTAAAACCTTGACAATACGTAAACACGTCAAAAGCAAAGTAGTTTTTGCCGTGCAGAAGCTAAGCCCTATTACACGGTTACAGTCTCAAAATTGTCCACCAGATTAAATTTGTTAGTGTACATCAATAATGTTTTTTTCACTTCTCATGCTCTTAAAATGCTACTTACCTTAAATCTCTGCGAATCGGGATTAAAGCTCCTTAGTAATCTCTAGGGATTAAAGTTTTTGTCTTTTAATTTACTTTGGAAACCCCTAAACAACCAATCACGGTGTTTGTGAATGGAGGATTATCGCCATTTTCAGTGATTGTGTATGGACCATATTTTTGGGTGTCAAAATAACCTCAAAATGACAACTGTGCTAATATATAAAAAAAAGGATTTAATTTCGTGAAACACGATTAATTATTACGAATATGAATCTATTTAATCATATTAAGACCGAACTCTTTTATTATGCGTGGTCCAATTATTTTTAAAATGGTTTCCAAGTTTGAATTTGTTGGCTAAATAATAATATGCAAGCATTTAAAACATCACTTTCCAAAAAAACCACGGAACTTTTTTTTCCTATTTGTATTTTGAATAGATGTTCATAACTTGTATTGAGCGTACGTTGTTAAAAAATAATATTGTTTAGAACGTCGACTTTTTCCTCGCATTCAAAGTGAAAAGTAGAGTGTTTAACGCGAGACTAAACAACCATAATAACACTCGAACTACAGCCACCTCGTGTCATTATGGCTTGTTTTAGTCCCTTGTTGAACAATCTACTATTTTTTTGTATGCTGTTTCTCAAACAAGTGCAAGAAATAATAAAACACTTTTTATACATATGGGAATGTTTTGCAGCAGGCTTATTTCAATAATAAATACCCAATGTATTTTTTATTTTTAGGATTGACCCATTTTTGATCAAAGACATGAAATGCTTCAGTAATTATTATGTAAAAATAAGCCTTTGTCGTAATATTAGTTTTACCATTTATCATAAACAACTCTATTTATTTATGCAATCGATCCTGGAATCATTATATCTCCCAATTTACTCGTTGGTGTTTCTCTTATAGACCCTATTTACCAATCATTGATTGTATCTCGTCTAGACCAAAACCAATCTAAACACAATTAGTACACAAGTAATAATTCCAATTCAACACAAACGAACCCATTACTGCACCAGGGGGTAAAGGCATCCATTATGTATAAGACCACAATCGCAATCATGTCCGAAATTCATATTCACATAACAAAACTCGCCGGCAGCGGGTATTAATCTGTATTGTGTCGCGACAATATACGAAAATTGTCATAACGTGAAACGGCCAGGCGTTATTAAAAATTCCATCAAGCAGGATTGCCTGTGGCGCTCAGGGCACAACCAAGGTCACACAAAGAGCTATTCACGGCTATTCAGGGCGCAAGATTGAGATGCATACGGGATACTGTTTGAGCCCGACTTTGAAGCTGGATGAATAGCATTGCTTGTCAATGGTTAGGTTGGGTGTAGGGGATTTGTAAGGCCCTTGGAGTTTGGTCGAAATTTGTCGAAACTTGGGTACTTGGAATCGGCAACGGATTTTTGGTTATAGGATTACAGTCTTGAGATTGCAATGTCAATGGTCCTCAGAGCACACTGACCATCAGTCTTCTGTGTTCGATTGCATTTCCAATGCCATAAAAAAAATGGTACTAAATCTCACTAAAGCATTTTGTTTTCCACAGCAACCGATTTGATATAATAGTACACATTTAATTATGTATTTGTATGTATGTAAGTATACTCTTTATTGCACATAAATAATTACAAGACATATTTGCATCAATAAAGATAAAGTACACAGGAGAACTTATCCCATATGGGATCTCTTTCAGTTAACCCTGAAGTAAAATGAAAAAGGACTATGCAAGAGGATAGACAAATTAACAAAACAATCCAAAAAAAATTGTACATACATCCGAGAAGGAGATAAGAAGAAAAAGTAAACTGCTTTAATAATATAAATACATAGATAATTAGGTCAACGGTTGAAAGGCAAAACGGTTCAAGCGACATTTTTTTTAAATTCACATTAAAGCGATTACAATGAGTTAGAAAAATCTGCTGATCCGAAATATGTATGTTACCCAATATCTCACATTTTGTCGCTTGAAGCGTTTTGCCTTTCAACCATCGAGGTATACTAATATATACCACCACATACGTAATCAATCCACAACAGAGCTAAGGTTCAATACTCAGAGTCATCTTGTTGATTTAGCCATAACTTCTTTAACCTCTCCAAACACTCCTCTCTCTCTCTCTCTCTCTCTTTCTCACTCTCTTTCTTGTAACATTCATAAAGGGAAATCATAAAAAAATAACTACTTTATTAAAATAATTAAATCGACGCTTGAAAGGCGAAATGGGATAAGCGACATTTTTTGTGATATTGAGTTACATATATCGTTCAAATCAGAAAAAACTGCTGATTTAAACGATATATAAGTCATATATGTAATTTCGCCGCGTTTATTACTTAATTCACAAGAAAGTGTTAGTTTTAAATAAAATAATGAACTTAAATAGCCTGGACGTTACTGGGCGGGCGATTTGGTACCCATATTATAACTTAAGAGCTAGCAACAAGAAATATAAGTTAAACAATCAAACATGTGTGACATACGCGTGACAGGAGTCCATCAAGGCTGTACCTGGGATCCAGAGTAATGCATAGGTACATCGAATTACAACTGGTGTACTGAGCTGAGGTTTCTGAGCTGAGCCAGTCCCTTATGGGATTCTGAGCAGTCGCCTCCATCCACCCCTTACAGCGACCCCGATCCACGCACTGTGTAACTGAGCATCTGAGCTAACCACAATCTGAGATGGTGAAGCTGTCCCGCGGGACATGCCTTCACCCTGATGTCAACCACATGATGTAAACACGCCACCCGTATGCCACTACAACCGTATAACACAAATTC
This sequence comes from Acleris holmiana, assembly GCA_949316455.1. Lineage (NCBI taxonomy): Eukaryota > Metazoa > Arthropoda > Insecta > Lepidoptera > Tortricidae > Acleris > Acleris holmiana. The sequence goes on from OX438774.1 coordinate 4,717,088, forward strand.
CAGATGAGAAGACAAAGAAATCAAAAGAACTTACCCAAATGAATATCTCCACACACAACTTACGGGCACGGTGTCTCGAACGCGTCTACCCTCCTCGTTAGAAAACACACGCCGGTATGGCCGTTTTCAATGGTTGTGACGTCAGTACTTTAAAGCCTGCACCTTAATGTGATATTGCGATGTTTCGCGACATGTAACTCAACATCACAAAAAATGTCGCTTATCCTATTTCACCTTTCAAGCGTCGAAATATATTTTTTATTTGTAATTTGGTGTATAAAAATATTACTACTTCTTATACTACTTATGTTACGTGCGATTTTTTTCTTTTTTTATAATTAATATTTTTTTCAAATTATGTGTCTACCTTCCGTGGTTTTAACGGAAAACCAGCACTGACTCTAACGCCAGTATTACGCTGAGTTGAGACTTTTTCGTGACTAGATTAATCATTTGCATATTAAAATTTATCTTTCTCTGTCCTTTGTTGTTGTTTGTCATGAAAGACCCCGCACGTTTGGTGCCGCTGACGTAAAAGTGACGTAATTTCACATACAACGGGTTGTTTTATAAAATTATAACACTACCGTTAGAGTTACCAAATTGATATTTTATTTTCTAAAACCTATCAATGTAAAACTATGCACGTAAATAAAAATATGAACATATAACTATTTCAGTTTACATAATAATTATATGTCTGTGTAGGTGAAAGACGATCAAAAATTAATTAAACTTTTGAACGCCACGGTCGGCTGCAACTTTACGTGCCCCCGACGCCAACGACGTCATATGCCGCAACCGCGCCGATACAAAATGTATGGAGCGTGCTGAGGGCTCGGCGATCCGGCGTGTCCCCCGTGTGGTTGCCAGGTTAGAATAGTGCCACTCCATGTCTTCCCGTGGATGTCGTAAGAGGCGACTAAGGGAATAAGGGCTTGTAGTACTGTTAGGCGATGGGCTTGCAACTTGTCACTAATACACTAGTAAACTTCTTGGCCTGATTGTGCAAAATGTGGTTACAGAATTATCAAGAAGTCTTTTTACAGTTGTTGGTATTTCTGTAGCTCTGCCTACCCCACTCTGGGAATGAAGGCGTGATGTTATGTATGTATGTATGTGTATTCAATATAATATGTATAAAAAAGCCACACGAAGTATACGAATTATAATGAAGTATATTGGCTTTCGTCTCACTAATGTATATAGATAAATATTATATTGTTAATTATTGTACAAAACGCAACATAAACAAAATAGAGATATTGAAAAACGAATTTATCCCTTTAACTAACTCTCTCTCTCTCTATCTCTCTCGCCCTCTCTCTTTCTATTTCTCTCTGTTTCTATTTCTTTCTGCCGAATTTAATTAAATTTTTCTAATCATTGACCAACATAATTATGACTATGACATTATTATAGTGTAGAACTCTCGCTGGGCTAATCCAAATATTCATCAAATTGATCTAGCCGTTTTGGAGTTTACAGGAAACATACACACACACCAAATACTAACATCGATTATTATACATAGATAAATAGACAGACGATAAAAGATAGCGTCCCATTGAAAAAATATCCTATTTTTATCTCCGTGTAAAGTATTTTATGGTTTAAAAAATAACTAGCGCCAAAGCAGTTCCAAATTGTGAGCTTGGAAACCTGTTGGTACGTTTAATGAGCCGTCGGAATAGGTCTCTGCGGCCCTGGAATGGAACAACATCCAAGCAGCACGTAGGTACTTACATACTAGAGCTGGGCAAATTGAGTGCCTGGCGTAACACGGTCGCGAACACGCCCGCTGTTATCAAATAATAGAGTAGCGTGGGGTAGAGGGAACTAAGGAAATGTTTGTAATTGAAAACATAAATAATAGAAATAAAATTTATCAAATGTAATGTAATCTTTCTGTCTGTGTTAATTATTTTAGAGTTAAAAAGATAACTAGCGCCAAAGTAGCTCCAAATAGTGAGATCAGAAACCTGGACCTGGAATGGAATGGAACAACATCCAAGCAGTACGTAGGTACTTACATACCAGAGCTGAGCAAATTGAGTGCCCTGCGTGACAGTTGAGAATACGCCCGCTGTTATCAAATAATAGAGTAGCTCGGGATAGAGGGAACTGAGAAAATATCTGTTACTGGAAACACAGATAATAAAAATAAAAATTATCAAATGCAGTCTTCGAGTAATCTTTTTGTCTGTGTCAAGCATTTTAGAGTTTAAAAAATAATTTGCGCAAAAGTATCTCAAAATAGTTATCTTAAGATTTGGAACAACATGCAAACAGCACGTAGATATAGCGCTTGAGATAGTTAACTGCGGAAATATTATGTGTTTAATTTTAACAACACTTGGCAGCATTATCATGAAGGTATTTAGCCTTATAATCAATTTTGCTAAAACAATTTACATGCGACTCTGTTAACCTAGCATTATATAAATCAATTAATAAAATTTTAAAATATATACATATATCATGCGTAGTTAAGCAGGAAAAAGTGTCGAAACTCCTAAATAAATAAAATAATAATAATATTTATGCCTCCCCATGACGATGCTAAACTAAAGAAAAAAAAAAGTTTCGATACGTTCTCCAAGCGAACGCAACCTGTAAAACAAACCACCATCACTGTACCTATATTTAACTGTTAAAGATTTTGATTGTGATTCTGATTCATGTCCTCTGAAATGTGTCAAGCAACTCCTGTGACTTTTTAAATACTTAATAAAGGAAAATTATAAATATAAAATTGTTATGCTTCTAATAGTGTTATGTTTGAATCTATTGATAATGATTTAGGTTAAGACATTGAAATATTGTACAGCATTGATAATGGTAGGCTATAGATTTAGGAATTTGACATTATTACTTAACATCTTAACTTTGTACCTATAGTCATACAATAAAGAATTTGAATTTGAATTTAAAATTGAATTTGAATTTGAATTTGACCATAAAAATACTGTGCTCGTTAGTAGTTTGCTCGTTACCAAGGTCATCTCTCGGTTAAGTGGTCTAAGTTCTTTGCAATCGAAATGCAATATGAAAATTGTAATTAGTTAAATACCTGAATGTTCAAGCTACCCTACTCAAAATGTATCAACTTATAGGTGCAATGTTAGTCAATTTGTCGCAGCGATAGTAATCCGGTGCATAACGGATCGATTTAGTTAGGTGTTGCTTGTTTACTGGAGTAATGTAGCCCTCAGTGTTAATGTGGTGCATTGGGGTTAACACGCCGTACCGGGAACTAGTGTCAAATACGACAAACGGGAACTGGCGTCAAATAAAGAGTAGCTAGTATAATGAACTTATTAAAATGACAGCCACCTCAGACTTTAAGTTGCTTTTTTTAGGGTTCCGTGGTCAAACTAGGAACCCTAATAGTTTCGCCATATCCGCCCGTCCGTCCGTCCGCAGCCTAGCGCAGAGACTCCTAATACTAGAAAGCTGTAATTTGATATGAAAATGCTTATTAGTCACGCCAACAAAGAGGTATAATAAAATGTAAAAAAATATTTTTTTTTAGGGTACCTACTTTGTCACGGGTGTCCTGCCCGGAGGGGTACAACAGGTAACAAAACAAAATAAACGAAATAAGTGACAGAAAGTTTGCAGAGTAAGATACTGGAGTACCAATGGAGTTTACTGGGACCATACAATCAGGAGCTTAATGAAAACAGGTTAGTAATTATCACAGTCTTTATTCCTTTGCAGCTCTATACATGATGTTATGAAATTGTGAACATAACTTTGCACATAATTCCTACTCTACAAGTATAGATTTAGCTCAGCGGAAGGCTGGTCGTGTTACACAAAGTAAAGGTTCTTATGTTATGAATTCACAATTCTTAGGTGGTAAGTTGTTAGTCCCTAGTTATAGAGTTGCCATCAATTCCAATCTACGAGTTCAAATAATTATTATTGATATCCTAATTCCCTAATATATAAATATTGTCTACAGACCTTGATCTGAAGAAAACCTTCCTTCCTGGACGTTCAACTTAATGTGGTCCGCGGTTGACAGACTGGCGGAGCGGTCCCAAGACACTGCGTCGCAAGCCACAGTATCCTCGGTCAGCTCACAGCAGCTTGTCAAGGTCTAACAGAATCTTCGTGCCTATGGCACGCCTACCCCAAAGGTAGGTTTAACCAGTTAAATCCTACTTCCCTACTTGTATGACTTTACTGAATGGTCTTAATCAAAGATTTATTACTAACAGATTTAAAGAGAGTACCTGCCAAACACTAATCACTTAAGAAACTACTTCATAGCTTCTAGTACCTAAATATGGTTGAACCCAGAATCGGAATAAACAAAATGTATTTCAAAATAAATTTGTCCAACTATATTGGCGAATCGGAAGCTAACTTCTACTGAGAATATCTAAATTTCGGAACCTACAAAATTTGGAAATAGCTACTTAAAGAATACTGAAATTAAACAACAACAACTAGAAGAACAAGTACAAGAAGACAAAAAAAAAACCCAGTCCAGCTGTAAAGACAGAGAGAAATTGTTTTGATTAGCACTAAGGTTGGAAAATATTTGAGACATGTGGACAGACATTTTGGTTATAAAAATATGCATCTTACCGGAGAACTTCCAGAAAAAGCCCTGGTAATCTCGACGCTGTGACATTATTCCCTCCTCTCCACGTGTGAGAACAAACACTGAAAATTCACCATTAGGTCAGAGAATGGCACATTAATTGCAACACATGCCTCCATCAGAAAGGATGTTATTTATTCCTACTTACAAGTTTCTTTCTCCGAAATATGACTGAAAATATGTGCTATATCTCCACAGCAGGTGCTTGGTTATATTATTGAGGCTGACTCTCTCAATGTTATCTGGTTTAAATCTGATTTCGTAATGAGCCATGATCCTGATCAATGCCAGACAAAACAGAATGCAGCTAAAATGCATAGAACCAAAATGCTAGACAAAATTAGTAGGTATAGATAATTACCTAATTAATAAATTACTTATATTAAATTTACTTTTGGCTCAAATGACATGTGTTTGTTTAATGTTGGTTTGTGTATTTATTATTAAAAGAAATCTTTAATTTGTTTTGTTTATTTATTAACTTGCTATCTATTATTTCCTAATTTTGTTGAATAATTACTGTTATCTAGTATCGCCCTTATTCAAAGGTAACGCGGCAATACCAACATAATAAAACAAAGGTGTGTCATTTATAGTATAAATCAAAACAAACAACGGTAATGCCAATATCACCAAAAAATATTTCCCCAGTCTTTAGGTTCTGTTTCACGCAAGAAATGCTGCGTTACAACTTCCCTACACGTAACTTGGGGACGTATTTTTTTTTTCTTGTCTACCCTATAGTGTGGGGTGTCGATTACGGGTTTGTGAAAACAGTTTCTCGATTAAGTAATGCGTTTACTTATGAAATATTTAGCTTTAAAGTGCTATTTTTTTAAATAGAAAATTAGTTATTACTTGTTGATTTTATGTTTGGATCCCTACACTGAGCATGGTCCGACATGCTCTTGTCCGGTTTTTTTTTTATAACATTGAGAAGGCAAACGAGCACACAGGCCACATGATGTTAAGTGCAAACTGTGACTCATAGACATTTGCATTCACAAGACTGCAAATGCGTTGCCAACCCTGAGGACTAAGATGGAATGCTAATGTTAGTTATTTCTTAGTAATAAAAGGACTCAAGTTACACAATACACCCTTTAATTTTTTTTTTTTTTTTAATTTTAACCCTTAACATAATCCCTAGCCTATGTTAAAATCTTGTCCCGTTGCAGTTTGTTAGGCCCACAGAGGTCGATTTTTGGAACACGAAGACATATAATATGTTATATTTCAGCATTTATTCCTCAGCCTGTTGCAAGAAGACAAAAAAGTCTTCTTGCAACAGGCTGAGACACATGACCAATGTACTCTTAGTATTTTTTAGTAGGTATTAAGTAGGTATTAAGTATTCTTGGCCTGATTGTGCAAAATGTGGTTACAGAATTATCAACAAGTCTTTTTAGAGTTGTTGGTATTTCTGTAGCTCTGCCTACCCCACTCTGGGAATAAAGGCGTGATGTTATGTATGTATGTATGTATGTATTAAGTAGGTTAGATTGAAGTCAATACGGTTTCTTTGCTGTACTGAAAACATATGTAACAATAATAAGATAATTCAATTAAAAAAATGCATAAATTAGATTTAATTTTTTAAATTTTATTAGCCTAAGAAAATGTAATAAACAATCTCTGGAATACAAACTGAAATAAAAAAGCTAATATAATACCTATACATACATATCTAATTCTCCCTATGCAATTACAGACAAACCTCCTCTATTCTACTATATTTCCTTTGACGTGTTTCCCTATTGTCAATGTTTTGACAACTGTTATTCGTTTTGACAGTTATGGCGGCTGATTTAATAACAATAACAAAATACATCAAAGGCGATACCATTTTAATCCAGTAGAATACAAGCCTAGATAGACACACATGCATTGAACACATCAAACTGATCTTTTTGTATATGGCAATCAGCGACTTAAAAGATGTTAAGTTTGGTTATTTATATAACAAAATTAAACAGCCTGTACCTGTCTTTTATTGTTAAAAAGTAACTTATTTTAAACAGTGTTGTAGCATGAAGCTAAATTCAGAAGCTGGACAATCGTCACAGACAGTATTAAAGATAAGGTATATTCTGAAAAACACTATCAGTTTTCTCATTAATCTCACGTTAATGACTTTAAATCTCATTTACGCCCTAACAAGGAACAAAAAACGAAAAAAAGCTTACTAAAAATTTGAACAAAAATTCACCGTTGTTCGAGTAAAATTTTTGCTCTCAAATGTACCGCGTGAAAATCGGAAAATTCCGCTAAGCTTGGAATTTTCACCCCAGCGCCCATTAATTATTTGCTCCCCGGATAATTTATTTAAAATTATCCCCGTGCCCTCAACAGTGGCTCATTCAGAGCTTGCTAAGTCCTGGAGAAATTAATTTCTATGCCTCTTGTTGTTTTGCCGCTTTTGTCCTTTCTTTTGAGATCGCTTGCCGCTTTATTTCATAATTCCCGCTGTTTAATTAAATGTATTTGTATGTATACGCGCATAAAGTTTATTGGATCTCTTTGAATGTATGAGAAATTAATTCCACTGTCGTCTTTAACAGGTTTCCTGTCCCATTAGGCATATGTGCCTCATGCGTGGTTTTACTCACACTTCCAAGGGGCACATGTGCCTCGTGCTTTTAAATTAAGTAAAAAGTAGGTAAATATGCTCTTTGATTGTTTATTTTATTAATTAAATCGTTAGTACTAATCGCTTCATACAACTTACTACTATTTACTAATATTTTTATAGAATAACTAGGTAGGCAGTTAAACGCCGTAATTATGTATATACCATAAAGAGCGTTCACTCTATCCAAGCACTTAACAGTACTTTTTAGACGTACTGGCTTGGAAGGGTCAAGAAAAACCAACCTGAAGAGGTCTGGAGAGGTCAGAGGACCTAAACAAACAATTTAAACCGTTTCTGTCCCAGCAGAAAGCCCTTCATAAAACCTTCTACCAAACGTTTAATTAAACACACTTTACGTGCAATCTAATAATCTAGTCTTGAAATAAAATCATAACAAGCTAAAAAGGAAAATAAATCATGCATTTGTAACAACAATGGCCAGTATTGCTTGGCTTGTGCCCAATACGTGCGCGTAATAACGAAAATCCACTTTCAGTTATGTTTTATGCGTCTGGCAACACTCAATAATGTTCGGACTGTGCTGCCAAGCTATCAATGCGGTCAGGAAATTTATTGCTAGCGCTATTTCATCTCAATGTTTATGGGGTAAGGGCTGTGAATTGTTTTGGCGCTGGTAAACGTAGATTGGTGTGCTGGAAACAAAATGGCTTCCCTTGGAAGGTGACTGTGGTGGTCGTTACGTTTGCACGTTACTATTTAAGTACCAAATTAGTTAAGGTTAATTTTCGCTTCAGTAACACACCTATGTAATTTGGTATTGTCTTTTAGAAAAATATTTCTCTATGGTAGTGATGAGAAAAATATTAAGTAAAATTGGTTATTGTTTAGTTCTGTTCTTTGTATGTGTATTTGCATAACTTTCGATTTACAAGCTTGGAAGCTAAAATAACGTTAAGTAACTTAATTAATTAATTAACATTTATTCTTTATTGAAATTTATTCAAAAATAAACCTTAAAAAAAAATGTTTGTCCCACATTTTGGATATTAATTAATCATAGACTATGCACAGCCTTATCCAGGACCTAGAACTTTGAAGTTCAAAACCAATATTATTTGAGTCATCATCTCATATATATCAAGAAGAAATGAAATAAAGCAAATCGAATATTCTACTCTTGGTTTGTACATATAGTACTAGCCTAGTCTAGAGCTTACTTTGACACTAGCTCAATTTATGTGACATTTTCCCCTAATATTTATTATATTTTTTGTTAGCTGTTTCGTGCCTCCATCCGCGTAGAAGAAATTTATCGCTATTCTCTTAGGAAACGTACAATTTTTAACGATAAAAAGTACCCTATGTCCTTACTCGGGACTGAAATTATCTCCATACCAAATTTAATCTAAATCGGTTCCAGAGATTACCCGCTACAAGCTCACAGACTCACAAACTTTACCTCTTTATAATATAAGTATAGGTATAGAAAACGTATTTCCAGTGACGTAACCACCTACGTTGCCAACTGTACGTCTAGGGGCGTCCAAATCATGCATGCTTTAAGTGGTGTTCAGGAGTGCTACGTGTTCAAGTCAAGATGCAGTCGAGTCGAGTGCAGTCACCGCTCGTGCACGTCAAATCATTAAGGTTTAACCGCATACTATAAGTATATCGCTTTAGTAGTCGCTTTAATGGTAGCTAAACCTGTCAGACGAAATTGTTTAACGAGTGATACTGGCAAAGTACAGAGTGATTAAAAAGGTCTCGTACAAAAGCGAAGCTCGCAGGCTTTTTTTTTAGTTTTTAGTGTTTTGTACCGAAAAGTTGGCATTGCTGTATCTTTTGTACCTTAACAGCTAGACACTTACCCCCTTACTAATAAACGTGGAATTAGCTTGGAATAGTTATACCATGCTTTGTCCTTATCTGTTGACTTCAAACGTCGCAATGATAGATAGGGAAAAAGCATGTCATAACTATTCCAAGCTAATTCAACGTTTATTAGTAAGGGGTCACAGTTTTGTTTTACTGTTAGAGTGTTACTAAAGCAGCTTTAACAAACTACAAATAATAACAGTTTAATAAAGGTTCCCATTAAAAAAAAATGCAGTTTTTTGCTCTATCTTGAAATTGTATTGTGGTCTTCTTGAGCGAGTCCTACTTGCACTTGATCGGTTTTTTACATCATTATTTTAGTACTTTTTGACTTGACGTAATCAAAATCCGGTATAACTAAATCCTCAATTTTGTTGAAAACTGTCTTGTTCACTGTGCGTTATTTCATTGACAAAATTTAAGTCATACATGGTAAGTGTATGGAAATCTACTACGTTACTAACTCATTATCACGGGCAAAGCAAATAAAGAAAAATAAAACAATGGAATACTTAGGTATAATCGACACGTGCCAATTTAAAAAAAAACTTGGAATACCTACCATACAATGATGAAATACGTAGTTACGCATACGTGAACAAAAATTCACGTCGCCAAGAGTGATCCATCAAAAAGAACGTTGATTTAAAACGCAACAAGTGATCAATAAAGAAAATGTGATCGCGATAAGAGCTCCCCTTGTTTGTCGTAAGGAGCTTGAAAATATTGTCGTTGGAAATTGCGTTGTGTTGGCAGTTTTGAGCGGTGCATAGTTCGGGAAACTTCCGATAGATGTCACTATCACGATAACGTTAGGTAAGGGGCATGTTTGTTCTTGTGGTTATGAAGTTATTTTTAAACAACGTGAAAGAAAATTGAGAAAGAAAGAGAGGATTGTATTTTTTTAAGAATATTAATAAATAATGAAGTAATGAGATAAGAAAACGTAGAAGAGCACAACTACATAAATTATGACAGCGATTTGTAATAACGTTGCGAAGAACTCAGTGATTTTCGAAAATTTACATACTTTTAACACCAACCACATGACATTTTATTGAAAAATCAAGAAATCTTTGAATTATGCATTCTGCTGCTCTAACCAAAGATTTTAAACGAACACTGATAATTTTAGTGTTCTAAATAATTTATTCAGTTTCCAAAACAAGACTGTTCACGCTGAATAGCTTTGATGCTCACTAGCGTACAGTCATGTTTATAAATTGCATATTTCAGATCTGCAACCGACCTACCCGTCTCTATATCACGTATTGGACACCACTGCACACAAGGGTCTCCGTAAACCACTTTATAATTTCACAATATGTTCAGGCGTCTGCAACCGAGGAAAGATGGTGATATATATCTTCGATAATCAGGGAGGCAGGGCTCCTAGGGGAATCGGATCGGCGGGCAAATTAAGTTTTGCCGGGGAAGTGCGGATTTTTAAATTATCGATTCACCATTATGCTGACACTTGTTCGCTTTGAGCGCACAATTTACTGGGATTTTTTTAGAATGACTTTATGTCTTTTGTGATGTAAAATGTTGAAGATTTTGAATGAGAGTGTTGGATATTATTTCATGTTTGCAATGGAATTTTATATGAGTAAACATGAAATAATTCTAAATTTTACTAAAGGAGATTGTACTTACCTTCATAGCATAGAGAAGGCAAACGAGCACACAGGCCATTTGGATGGTAAATAGGATCTCATAGAAGAACTAAAGGTATAGAAGGGACGATAAAATAAAAGGCAAGATACAGATAACTGATCTGCACAGCCTTATTGGAATTCAGTGTGCCAAAAAAAGACAGTTTTATAAGCTAAAATATCATGGTCGTACACTGATGCTGTCACACACTGTTGCATATATAGTCTACGAACATGGTGTCCAGTTGGTGTCGTTGAAAAGGTATCCATTCATTTTTCATAATTTCATTTGCACCAATTTCATTTGCCATAATGGTCACTACCTTCATTTTCCCTAATATCACATACCATAATTTCATTTGCCTTAAAGGATTTTATTCTGAATTCGTAAACCTTTCAGGCAATTTTTACATGTCATCGTATAGATCCCTATAGGTAAGGTTAGGTTTGTTTCATTACAATTCTGAATAGTTAACGGTTTCAGAAAAAATGCCTTAATGGTAAATTAATATTATGGCACATTATCGTTATGACATATAAAATTATGTCATATTAAATTCGGGCAAGTGAAATTATCGCAATTATGTAATTCGGTCAAACGATAGAGACCTGGTCGAAAACCAGTTTACACGAGTTGACAACACCTTGGTGTAATTGCCTAGATTCAGCAACAACTGTACTTTACACTCTTCTTTTTTAACTTATTGAAAATTCATATTAAAATAAAGACTGGTGTACGATTTGACGCTTTCGTTTTAAGGCTTCTGCTATGCCTTTAGTTCTTATTCTATGTAGAATCTAAGACCCATAGACATTTGGACTCTACAATATTAGAACTGCTATCAAAAATACAAATGCGCTGCCAACCCTGAGGGCTAAGATGGAATGCCTCTATGCTAGTAATCTCTCCGGTTGTCTTAACCCCATAGCACATGCACTTAATCACACCACTAACATAGTGCTTAATAGTTATGCTTTTCAAATTAAAATAGTAAGGAAGAGCTACTAAACAAACGAATTATCGATATTGTGGATCCAGGTCAGTAGGACACAAGGTCAAACAAAACACATCACAATATCGAAGATTAAAAGTATCGGAAATATTACTGTAAATAAGCCTCCGGAAAACTTACAAGGAGAAAATATTTTGCTGAAAACTAAGGTCGCGGAACTACAGTATCAACTAGATAACCAGGCTCAGGCAAACCTTAGAAACGAGGTGGAAATCTCAGGACTTGAGGAGATGACCGAAGAAAACCCCTACCATCTGGTGCTAACAACCGCAGTAAAGCTGTCTGTTGTGTTAGTCCTAAGCGCCAGGGTATCATCAACTCCGAGAATTCCAATAATCGCAGGCAGCGTCCCATAGTTGTTGCCTTCGTTCACAGTGTAAAACTTGATGAATTTCTAAAGCAAGCAAAGGCTCGCAGTTACATCAAGAGCTGGGACATAGTCGAGCAAGGACCTGACACGACTGTATATGTCAATGAACGCCTCACTGCTGCTAATCAGGTCAGTAGGACACAAGGTCAAACAAAACACATCAGTATTGAAGAATAAAAGTATCGGAAATATGGCTGCCGCAATATAACTCATATTTATTACAATATTATTGTTTGCCGGAGTAATGTCGGATATTTTACGACGCCTTAAAGAACAGCCGAGAAGCAATCGAGTCAGCAGCGCCTAATGGCTATTATTTCCCCTTATTTCGTACTTTTCTGAATAATGTCATGACTTGTGGTGAATTATTGCGATCTTTTAATGCCTAAGTTATAAAACTCTGCGGGGGTTGCGTGGAATGATCAGAGATTAATAATTTAGGCGACCATTTTTGCGCAACACACTGGGTTGCTTGGCAGTTTCTGCATGTGTTATGAGTAACTCAAGATGTTGGGACGCTTTTGAAGTGAAGGACACGCTGGCGCGGGTTTGCATGCCAATTTATATAGAGATATTGTTATCTAAACTAATATTATATATAAACAAGATTGAGTTATATATTTTATTATTTACGTACCTATATGTAAGTATGTATTAAGTAAGTTTATAGGGTTCCGTAGTCAAACTAGGAACCCTTATAGTTTCGCCATGTCCGTCCGTCCATCCATCCGTCCGTCCGCAGCCTAGACTCTCAGTAATAGAAAGCTGTAATTTGGCATGATTATATATATATATATATATTAGTCAGTCAGTACTTCTTTACTTTATGTTTTTAGTAAGTACTTTACGGCTTCGGAACCCTACACTGAGCATGTTCCGACATGCTCTTGCCTGGTTTTTGTTTTAATTTAGTTTGCACCACATGCCTATTTCTATTGTGTATTTTTAACCATAATAAATCTTCTTTGTAAGGTTGTCTGGAAGAGATCTATTTATACATAAGACCGCCCGTCGACTCACTATGTATTTTTTTTTAATTTGTTCCTTGCTGCATAATTGATGTTCAATAAAGGTGCCTTGTTTTGTAACTATTGGATTTTTTGTATGTTTATAATGGGGTAATTATCTCAACCACATTTTTTGAGCGGCGGACGTGATAATTGGGGTGTAAAGTACATGTATTGGAAAACTATTTATTTTATAAATAATCTCACTCAAAGTACCATATTGAGCCAAAGTTAAAATTATTATTAACTTATTATATTTATCGTAAAAAAATATTTTCAATCCAAAATCAATTTTGGTGTCGTGTCCTGTACTTCCCGCATATACTGATATGTCGTGGTACAAACTTATTAAGCCTCAACTAGACTTATATTTTAGTTATCTGTATTCCTTATTAGTTGAGGTATTTTAAAATGTATCAATTATTGCATTTGCAAGTAAAAGGAAACTGGGAGCAGTGTAAATAAAACTGTCCAAGCGAAATAGTTAATTTTGGTGGTGAATATTGAAATTGATTTTATGATCGAACGAAACGTGATTAAACAAACAAATATAGCGTCAGTTGTTCGTTCAGTTTCACTCCAGCAATAGACGGTGAAAGATTTGTACCATCTTTCTGCGTCTTCCCGCTAAGCATATAAGTATCTAATTTTGGTGGTCGTCGGGTGAGAATACGTTTGTGCCATATCCATTTTTTACCAAATTGGGTTTCCAGTAAAGCTTGATATTTCCGATCATGAATAATCCTTTGCCCGAATCCTTGTGTCAAAATACTTATTTTTCACTGAGATAATTATATTTAATTTATACCATTTCCACGTTACGAAACAAATAGTAATTGCAAAAGTATGCTATATCCGGATATGGCACAAAAATGTGCTTAACTCCAGTAAACAGTGTGACAAACGACATGATATTTTACAATTTTGTGCCATATCCACTCCGAATCAACTCAATTACCCACATTTATTTATATAATTACAATTTTGTTCTTACTTACCCACTTTATTCATGTTTATTATTTACATCAGTGAGTGACAATTGCATTTGAAGTACGAGTAGACGTATTACAACTAACTGTGGAATTTACTTGTGGTTTTGTGTCTAAGTAATAACTAGTGAATTATTGATGTTTAATAATGTCTGATGGAGAATTTAGTTGAATATGCTTAAACAAATTATGATCGATTTACCCACGACTACACATTTTATACTTTGGAGTGATAGCTGTATTTCTCAAAATAGGAACTCTCACATGTCCATTGCAATTTTAGATTTTATGAAATCTAATAATAAGATTAATTTAATTGAACAAAAATTTTCAGAAGTTGGACACAGTGCAATACAAGAGGTTGACACAATTCACAGTATGATAGAACGTCATTTTCGAGGCATTGAAATATTTTCTCCGATATCATTTATTCGACACTTTTTAAAATTGAGATCGGATAAATATGAATTTCAGATTATGCAATTAAATAAAGATGACCTATTTGACTACAAGACCGTTGCTAAAAATTTTAATTTTACTGATGTAGGCCTACACTATCTTAAAATAAAACATATAATTTACACATCAGATAATCCTTTTCAGTTTAAATGCAGATACGACTTTGATGAAAATATGGTTACAATTATCCCAAATCACCGTACAACACCGAGACCAAAAAGGAATAGGAAGTCCAAAATAAACATTTTGACTGATGAAATCATCGTTTTACCATAAATTCCAAATGAGAAAACTATTAATAAAATTACAAGTAAAAAAACATCGGACATTCTAACTATGTTAAAATACATGCCCAAAGACGATAAAACATTTTTTGAAGTTTTATTAAAATAGAAAAATTGACATTGGATGAATTTAATTCTCTTAGTTTAAAGTAAAAAAATATAAACATCAACATAGTATAAGTATATACATTTGACATTATATCTAAAATATTTACAAAAAAATATAAAACCATTTCATTTATAACGGATTTGGTACAAATTTAATCAAAAGTAATGACATATCTTGTGCCATATCCAAGTTTTTGTGTCATATCATACTTTAAACGATAAACAACTACTCATTAAAAGTGGATATAGCAATCGTAAAACTGCTAAAATCTCATTAATAACATAATACAAAGTTTCTGTATATTGTTATAAAAATAGCATATATGTTTACCTTTTTGACCATTAAGTTTAAATTTACAATAAAACGTTACTTATTCTAAAATAAAAGTTTTTGTTTAATTTCGCTCTCCTGTAAACCAAGGTATGAGGCGTATGGCACAAACGTATTCTCACCCGACGTGGTATGGAATACACTTTATTAATCGTGATAACTTAGATAAGTCATTATTTCGCAAAAAGTTTTGTTGTGTGATAGTTTTTTCAAGTATGTTTATGGTTTCTTTTTAACTGTAACGAGTTAAGTTTTTGTTAAACTAAAACATTTGTTTTTAATTAAAAAAAATTGTTAAGTTTTATAATTTTGGTGGTACAATTTTGGTGGCTTTTGCGAAACACCAAAATTATCAAAATTTCTGGTCTCCACCAAAATATTTAAACAACAAATAATCATTATTTATTATATTAGAAACTTACGTTTTGGATTTTCAAAAATAACAAGGAAGATTCCCTAACGATTATATTTTAATTAGCCCGATATGTTATTATTGATCGTGAGTTTTTCTAAGAAAAGTAATTTTGGTGGATAATAACAATTTTGGTGGTACATAATTAGTAAAATCGTTATATCTTAAAAAACACTTAGTATAATAAAGGGCTACTTTAACACTGTTTTTATAATGACTAATGACGTCACTTAAACGTTTAATTGTAAACCCTACTAAGAAAATAAAAAATACCACCAAAATTAGGATAATTTGACGCTTGTTGAAATTCACCCAATGGATAAACTCAAAAACTAATAAATTTTTAAAATTCTTTCACCCGTAGAATGCTTTGTTGTCACTTACTAACATAGGCTATGTATTATTTTTTACACAGACGGAGTCGCGGGCAACAGCAAGTTTTAATAACTTGCGTCTCAATAAAATTAGGTAGTCAATTATTTTATGTCTCCGAAAGTTGAGATCACGAGATGCCCCGCATGCTCATAAGCACTTAAGGCTGTATAAGATACATTAACCTATCTATTTTGACCAAGCTGCTTAATCGACGAAACCTGTGAAAAATCTATATTTATCGCATCAAACCTACAAAATGCAGAAAAACTCTTGAAATTTGTCGAGTCACATGAAACCCGTAATAGATTCTATTGAGGATTTGCGACCCCTCTGCAGGCTGCACGCAACGGCGCGACCTGAGCACTTGACAACGGATTTCATGAAAATTTATTGCCTTTCTAGTTTTGCCACCCCTGGGCGTATTGTTAACTTAGAATTTGGCTAATATTTTTTGATTTATGGACATTTGTGTCTTTTCATACACGAATTGATGCCCATGCTGGAAAATTTACTTGTAGGAAGTGCTGGGAATATTCCTAAGAGGGGAATATTTGCGCTAAAGATTAGACAAGTCGAAGCAGTTTTGTGTAAACACAAACTTTCTTTGGCACTTGTTCCATGACACTTTTTAATTCGCCAAGGTAACAGAACGCTACGTATTTCGACATTTTAATCGCTGTTCACCTGGCAATAAGGGTGAGTTTCTTGATCGGTAGTTAACTTCAAAATTAACTTATGACTAGAAACAAATTCAAATTTTAACCTTTTATAATGATACATTTATTTAAACTTACTTTTGGACCTGATCTAAAATCTCGCCATTATAAGTATATAAAATCAACAGGGCCAAGCAATTCAGTCATACGAAGAAACTATTTGTTATTCAAGAAACATTTTTCTAAGATGCTTTACAGATTTCGTCTAACAGGCTTTATTGCGGTTTTTCTATATTTCCACAAAATCGAAAAAAATTCTTCTCGTAATACACCTAATTTCCCCTAAGCATCTTTATCTAATATTTCAATATTTTCTCAATATAAGAAGGGAATAGGAGCACTCCAGGCTAGTTTTGCCCCAGGGTGCTGTAGCGACCGGTACCGTCACGGTGAACGGTTGGATCTAGCCAGTTTCTCGAGAGAGTATTTTGAATAAACGCCAAATTTCAATACTTCCCAAATAGATAAAGTTTTAACTTTTTAGAACTACTACAAAAATGTATACATGATGGTTTTTTTTTGGTAAGCAGAAATAAAATGAGCATATTATTATGATACTTTTAGTGATATTCTAGTGAAAATTTCAAAAGTGAATGCTTCTATGCTAGTATTTCACCGGGTTTCCTTTTACAATCGAAACATGATGGTGCATCTGTCGGATACTGAGTATTATTTTCATTAGAGTGATGTGTTCTCTGGTCCTTCATTGAGCCAGGGTGCTCCGATGGAACAAGAATCCATATTAATAGAATCACCCCTAAATAAATAGCATTCAATTCATTTAGTACGCTCTCAGACTGGGTGGAGTGACGATCTTTACAAAGCGTGAAGAGGTTTGTAGTCAGCAGTAGACTAGTAGAAGCTGACGATGATGATGATAAGGATTGTAATGTCGATGACGAATGCTGTCGTGTGTAAGATATACCTACCACAATTATTGAAACAAAACATTTCTCTTTGGACCTTTTTGATGTTGGTCAGTACATTTCGATAAGATAAATTTTAAACAACGATAGTCGTAACTTTTCCTTAATGTATTTAGTTTCTATTGCAGTATAGGCTGTTCACAAACCGGCGCCAGGGGTGTCAGCGGAAAACTTTTGCTTCGAACTCAGAAATACGTGGGACTGTCATTGTAAATAAGTTTTCTTTATTGCCGACGCTTCCTCTTCGCGACCAAAAGAGCACATAATTTAAACTTACACCAACATTGTTATTGATGAGATGGTTTTATACACGCTGTAGTTTTTTCCCATGTTCGAAGTAACAGTTGTTTTACATTTCAAAATTGATAGGGTTATTTTGTTGTGGATAGGATCCCGTCATAACAGTATTATTATCATCACTGAAAGGTATGAAATAAAATAAATGTTTTAAAATATCTAAAAACAGTCTTCAATAAGCAAGAAATAACTTCTTTTAAATGGTAGGCAGTCCAACTGAAGTCGGCACCCCACTATATTTTAACCAAAAGCCGAATTCAGTTGGACTTATTCTATCAATTTAAAGGAAGTTATTTTATTTTAAAGACGGTTTTTAATTTCTTAAAATATTTTGGTATTTTATATTTGAGAATGTCGTCGATTATCGTTGGCATACTAAATCTACGGTTCCTATTTTTAGAATCAAAATTGAATCCAGTGAGCTAATGTTTCAAAATTAACATTCAAGTTATTCAACTTGACAACATGAAGTTTCAGCAAAAGCTAGCATTAAAACAATAAAATAATGTTGTTTTTTTACGAGACAATAAAAATAACAAGATACAAGATAGTGAAATTACCAAAAAATCTACCTCACCAATTTGCGGCAAACTTAAACTAAAGATATAATACAATACTGCTTCCTTTGCCCAGTCGAGCAGAAATCTAATCTTGACTTTTGCAAATCCGAACCGAACGTCATCGGGTCTACAGTAACGCCCAGAGGAAATTAAAGATTCTATCCGTAGCTAGAACTTAATCCCTCAGTAATAGTAACCCGGAAAATTGCAAATTAAAAGCTGAGCTTTCTACTTCAACTTTGTACCGTACTACCCTTAGTTAAAGTGGGTTTTGTGATGTACGGATGGGAGGTAAAGAGGGATAAAAACGCCGATTCTCCGTAGAATCTGGATAGCTTCAATTAATTAAGCAAGCCTATATGGCGTTATCGACCATTACGCAATTTTACGTTACTGTAGTGAGTAAACAGTGAAACGAAGTAATACGATTAAAAATGTAGATCTGTGATGTATGGTGGTATTTGATATTGATGTTCTTTGCATATCCCAGTACTCTTTTTAAGTTCTGCGTTTATAGCCACACATCTAGCAGGTAAGTACCTTATAGACGTCTACAGCTCTGTTGTTGTACGAATGTAATTCGGTTAGAGAAACCTAGTAACGGAATATTAAACACATAGTTTTTAGTTACTTAATAATAATAATATTTTAATGCTTCACGTCAAATTTATTATTCAAATTTCTTTTGTCATTTCTAAGTTCGTTTGCTTGCATCATTATAACCTTGTATGACAATGTTTGTTGTTGAAATAACACTATGTGTATGTATATTTTTAAACCAACTCCAGCTGTACAGTAAAATAGTTGGTATTAGAAAGTATCATTTTTAAAAGCCACGTAGTCGGAATAGCAGCGAGTAGCGCACCCTGTGCAGTCAGTTGTGTTTATGTTTCAAATAACTGCGCCCTTACCACGGATTTCAAACTCACTATCAATGCACAAAACTTGAATATACACTTGCCCAACAGCGGATTAATTCTGAGGGATATTAGACTTTAAAAATAAATAACCCACATTAATCAACTGCAGCTTCCTCTCTCTTTCGCCAAGTGGTCCGGTCCTGCGTTTGCCTGATCCAGCTCTGTCCCAAAGAAGGTTCAGTCCGTGTTTTTTATTGATGACCGAGTCATGCACTGAAAAATCGGGCAAGAGCATGTCGGACCATGCTCAGTGTAGGGTTCCGTAAACACTTTAATCGCCTGTATCTCAAGAACAAATGATGTCAACTTAGTCATCGTAGTTTTCCTTAAAAAAATCGTTTATACTCTTTCATTTGAGATTTTTTTCAGATTTTTAGTACATATTTGTAGTTTTGGCTGTAGTGGGGACACTTGAGTCTAACAAAAATGAGCCCTTTAAAGCTTAATATTTCATAAACGGATTACTTAATCGAAAAACTGTTTGTATAAACCCGTACTATTTTTTAAAGGCCTATCCAACGACACCCCACACTATAGGGTAGACTAGCGTGTTGGTCTTGATTCCGCACGAGCCTAACATGACGTTAGATACGTCAACTAAGATATTTGTTGAATCACTAAAGAACTTGCTGTAGGTACTAATAATTTTGTTTATATAACTAATATTAATAGTATATAATTTTATGTCAACTAAGAGAAAATCTCTCTTGGTTGGCTGTAATTTTTAGTATGGTTCCACGCTTAAATTAAAAAAAAAACATCATTCATATTCACGCAATTTTCATATCTCCTCTAAAATGAACATGGCAAAGAGAAATGCACCAAGTTGCAGCTCTTGTCTGTGAAAATCCAACATTAACCCTCGATTTTTTTTAAA
The DNA here is from genome assembly GCA_949316455.1 of Acleris holmiana. Taxonomy (NCBI): domain Eukaryota; kingdom Metazoa; phylum Arthropoda; class Insecta; order Lepidoptera; family Tortricidae; genus Acleris; species Acleris holmiana. The sequence goes on from OX438774.1 coordinate 4,737,473, forward strand.
TGTGATAAAATTTCGGCATTTATAAAAATTACGAGTGCGCAAACCGTTTTACGTTTTGATAAATAGTTGACGAAGAGTTTAACCTAGTTGGTCACGAGAATTTAATGTTTTCTATGTTTTTAAGTATTTATTTTTTCATGTAAGTATGTTTATCGTTGTCAAGTACCCGTAGTACAGCTTAGTTTCGGACTAGGTCAATTTGTGTGAGATTGCCCCCTGGTATTCATTTATTTATTTACTGTACGAGTAAAAATCCTTTCGTCTTCTTTAGCTATTACAATGTTGACAGTGACGCTTAAAAAGTTAACAAAGGAATACTTCAATTGGGCTCATGCTAATCAATGAATCTAATGGGATCCTATCATTTCATAATCAACGTTTCACAAATGATTCATTTCACAAACGTACAACCGGCGTTTTTTTCCGAAACTGTAAATAATTCTGGATTTATTTCAGGACCATCGTGTAGAACTCTATAGATTAGGTTAGTTTTATAAAAATCATTTGTTGTTACAGAAAAAAAGGAAGTTGGCAAACGAATAGGTTGCAAAACGAAGCATTTGTCAAAGATTTGTCAGCAAAAAGGCAGATACCCGATACCTTTCGTTTATACCTACAATATTCTAACTATATTCAGCTTCTCTTCTTATTTCTATAGTTTGTTTTACGGTATAGAGGAGGCAATCGAGCACACAGACCACCTGCCTCCTATTTAAGCATCTTTACAATGATACGTGACACGTGACTATTCGGCATACATTGCAAAATTAACACGCTGATACATAACTGGGTTTCATATAAGCTGCGCCAAGAACACTGAAAGGGGTACCTTCGTTTCACCAAAAAACTTATTGCCAATCTGATTCATTTCTCAAACATATCATTTCACCAAACTGCTCTAGTACCGAAATTGTAAATATTTTAGGATATTTATAAAATTAACCTAACCTAACCTATAGGGAGAAACACGATGGTCCTAAAATATTTATACTCTTAGGTTCGGAAAAAAAGCAGTTTGGTCAAATGGAAAATGAATAAGTTTGGCAAAAAGTTTTTTGATGAATTTAAAGGCTTCCACACCGAAATAATACCTTTCACCTATCAATACCAGGATAATGAAATAGGGAAAGATAGTTTTTTTTTTATTCTAGAACCCGTGGTGCGGATTCGAAGCACATTCAGTTTAAGAGCCCCGTTGCAGTCACAGTGGCCGGCAACTTTGTTTAATTCGCTAAGGCGACAGATGCTGCCGGTATTGCCAGCCTTATGAGCAATGCTAAACTAAAGGCCCATTTACATTATACAACTTTCTTATACAAGACTTAGCAATAATTGTATGCAATTATTTCCTGCCACTGCCACTGAGCAATTTTATGATTCCCTCAATTTTATTGTTTGGAATGTGCAAGAAAGTTGTATAATGTAAATGGGCCTCAATTCGTTTCGTGCTACACTATTCCAATATCAGGGATCGTTTGCTCTTGAATGATAGCTTGTCAAATAATTACTCCGTACCATAAGGCTATTCCTCCTTGGAACAGAGCATTGCTGGTCCTCAACTGGAGACAGGGATATAAAATGGCCTTTGGTACTACGACCTTTTTGTATTGAGCTTCATTGCAACTTGAGGTTTGCCATTCGCAAGATTTTGTCAGTAACTATAGTTTTACTGTTCTTCCCATAAGGTACTCTTTGTCTCGGTCAAATATCATTATAATCATCATATTCTTCTTGCCATTTTTCATCTAGGGTTGGCGTTGCATTTCTTTCGTCATTCCTACCGGTCATCGTCTCAGCGTGAATGTAATAACCCCATCTTTCTCATATCATTCTTATCCATCTATCTCTTTTTATGTCTTCCTTTTGCCTTATAACTTTCACATTCACGCTGAAAATGATTTTCGAAACATGACTTTCATCACTAAGGTAAATAAATAGCCGAACATTTTACATACCTTTCGAAACCACCTATATCAGCCTAAAATTAATTTACCCATTCACTGTAACTCTTACCAAAGTGACCCGTTATATTTACTGCCCAGATACAAAGACAAGAGAATTATTTCTGAACAAAAACTCGCCAGCCTTTAACGCCTCCCTGGCTAGACAAAGGGCTTTTTCCATCCTCTTTTCTCCATTTTTCCGGCTCACAATATCCTTTTAATCCATCAGGTATTTCATGGCATCGTCGGCAAATTACTCTCTCAAAGGGTCATAAAATCTGGAAGTGTTGAACAATGTTATCAATGCAAAGTATCGTGTTACACCGTTCACCCTAAATTTCATGTCGCCTGTGAGGATGGGGATGTATTGGGTGAGAAGAGGAATGCGGAATTATGAAGCTTTAGTCATTCGCAATTGACAAGAGGAACCTTTTTTAAAAGGTGTTCCGAAAAAAACATGCCTAACTTTTTTTCTTCATTATTTTCTGAGAAAATTTATAAACAAATTTCTTCTAATGGCTAAAGAACATAAACGCCTCATGGTCTTTACTACGTCAGCTAGGGCGAGGCTAACAAAATCAAAAAGTGGATACAAACAAAGTAACGTCGTTCCGACCACTAGGACCAAAGCGGGCGAAGCAAGTACTGATAATATTAAAATATATATATTTCTCCGGAAATTATAACAAATAACAGTGCATTCTCATCGTTATGGGTCATGTTACTCAAAACAATGTTTTGGATTTGTTTTTTCTTGAATAATAATTAAAAATAGTATGCTTTGTCGATATTATAATTATAACGTTGCGCTCAGTAATACCAGGTCTATTTTACTTGTTAAATAGGAAAAACGAAAAATAAATGCGACCCAACTTCTAGAGCTGTTAACTCTTAAACGGCACTAAATTTTCTTGAACTCTAGCTAAGAACCATCCCAATAAAATTAGCTTTCTTTTAAAATCCTAGCTTGACAAATGGATACACAAATTAAACTTACAAAAACCCTCTGTAATTTTGGAGTTAATAAATACACAGTAATTAATGTATTCGAGCTAGGTGTATCGTCAACTTGTTCCTCCTGACGCCAGCGTTGTGGGTGGTTAAAGTTACGCTTAATTCTTAGCGAAACAAAAGTTGGTAGATAACACGAAGGGGAACGACTGGAGCTAACTGACTGCGAGGTACATGCATTCATTAAAGTAATGAATACCTACAATCTGTACTGCTTCTGTCCTGCCTTTTTAACGGAATATTTTTTGCTTGAATGTCACGCAACCTTTTCATTCGCCAAACCGCTTTTTCTATAACAGTTTATATTTCGGGATTTATTTCAAGACCATCGTGTAGAACCCTATACGTTAGGTAACGTTTGTTTTAATAACATAAAACTCCTGAAATATAAATTTACAGTGTCGGAAAAAAGGGGTGTGGCTAAAGAAAACGTTAGGAAACGATATTCGAGGACACTTTTAATGTGTTACTTATGTTCTACGTGTCGCATTTGGAGTGTGTACTCAAATGCAGCATCTAACATCCCTTCTCGATTGCCTCAACTTCTTAATTGTTATAATTCTTCTGTAGCTCTAGAACATTTTAATCATACGTCACATCCCGTTTTCGAATCAACTTTACTATTTAAAAACGTGGACTATTTTTACGAGTATCTAGAACAAACCTATGAAACAGAATCACGCGTTAATACATTATCATACGGGTACCTATTATTTTATCCTAGCCCCAATTTCACCATCCTGACAATGATGGGTGACATGTGACAATTCGGTATACATTGCAAAGTTAACAAGATTTCACATTACTAGAATTCCATGTAAGCTGTGCGATGTATACTTAAATGTCAACTGTCACCTGTCATTGACAGGTAAAAAAGAAGGCAGGTAATTATTTCGTTTAAACATCTCGAATTTAGCACAAAGTTGCTTTTTAATTGTCTTATCGGAAAACACTTCTAACAATTAATACTATTTCCACTGCAAAAACTTTACACTAAAGTTCAAGTTAACCGACTGACGGATAGCCACAATATACATTCGGTGGCAGTCGTTTGTTTTTGCAAAAGGCAATAATAAAGCGGCAATGAAGCTTAGCGACGGTAGTTTACGATGCCGTATATTGCGGCGGTCCGCACTAACTAGTGTATTGTGGCGTAATGTTGGAATGTTCCGCTCTACGCAGTTAATGTGACAACTAAAAATAACATCAGCCTGTAGCTAGCTCATTGGTTTGGCAATATAACTGTTTCTCAAACATGCTTGGAAAGGAAGGCTTTTCTTTTGAAAAACGATGTTGAAAAGAGCATCATATGTCTTCCTAGGAGTAAAATAAACATACTCGTATGAAATCACACTCCTGTCCGCTGCGATATTTATGTAAGAATGATCTCTATTGCCTGTTATCAAAAAGACCATTAAAAACAAAAAAAAAAATTTTTATTAAAAGCTGCAGCGTTGGGTGTTGGCGGCAGGCGGCGAGTCATTGGGAAATTATCTCAATACTTACAAAGAAGATTCAATTCTTAATTTGTCGGTATTTATTTACAAATAATAATAATAATAATATCACGGGACAGTGTCACACAAATTGACTCCAAACTAAGGTCTAGCCTTGTACTATGGGTACTAGACAATGATAAAAATACTTATATAGAGAAATACATACTTAAATACATAGAAAACATCCAAGACTCAGGAACAAAATACTCATGCTCATCACACAAATATTTGTCCTTACCGAGATTTGAAGCCAGGACCTTTAACTTCGAAGGCAGGGTCACTACCAACGAGGCTAGCGTGTCGTCAACTCAATACTTCTAATTATGCATTTGTGTCATTTCCTCGCATTGATTGAGAAAATCTTTACATATACCTTGGTGGATATGGAATTGTTTGACTCGTAATTTAGCAGGCCTCGCCAAGGCTCGGACCGCTAACTACTCGTCAGGTAATCCCTTACTTTCCGGGCCTAGGAAATAATGTATTTTTCTATATAAGTACGTGGTAACTTGTTAGGTACGCAAAACACGCTTATGAAGGTACTACTGCTTTTTTCATTCTGAGAATTATAATTAAGTATATTTAAATATAAGACCATACCCTAGACGATACACTTTTTAAGATTTTTTATTTAATTTAAACCATTTGGTAAATTTACATTACCTACTTTTTTTCTATTAGATAAAAGTAGTCATACCGGGTGTGGCCTGTAATAAGAGCAATAAATTGAGGGATCGTTTCCACACCGCAAACGTAACAACATTTTATTCTACAACCTTTGAAAATAACTGTTAACTAAATATTAATGAATTAAGATTTTCCAAGGAAGCAATGTATTGCAAAAACTACGCAGTTTGTAGATGTCAACTAGACTATTGGATGCAGTACATTGAAAATGCTATTTAGTTTGTTAGAAAAATCAGAAAAAATAAATTACATATTTTTTTTAAATTTGTAGAACAAATATTGCTACGTTTATAGAGTAGAAACGATCCCTCAATTTATTGCTCCTATGACAGGCTACACCTGGTACCACTCGTAAGTATGGGTACCACGCTTATGCCTGCATCTGAGACCACTCTACAGGGGCAGCCATTTACGACTTTTTACAACTATGCTTCCTAGCTGGTTACATTATTTTTCATTATGACGCAAAACTAAATTAAAATTAATTTTTTGCTTTTTATAACCTCTGAAGTAACATAGAAAAACTATTACGTCGTAACAGAGAATTGAGAAAAACTATCTTTATTTTTGCACATACTGTTTCCATTACATTATGTTATTGCGAAGCGTGTTCAAATGACTTGTATGCGGTCGCTATACAGGGTGAAAGCTAAACCTAGCATTGTGTTCAATCACCATTTTAATATTATTATCTAGTTAAAAACTATAACCCGTCTTCAAAAGGAAAGAAATGTCTTATTTCGAAATGATAGGTCAGTCCAACTGAATTCGGCTTTTGATTAAAAATATTGTGGAACGTCGACTTTAGTTGGACTGACTTATTAACTATTATTTTAAAAGAAGTTATATCTTACTTTTAGAAAACGGTTGTTTGTTTTTTTTATGTTTATTTTATTTCATACCTTGTAGTGATGAATTATGTTATTTCGTCCATAATTATGACAATTAATAAGAACGCCGCGAGCAAGTCATAGACATATGTTTAAACCACTCGTCGCTCAACTATCTTAATCGAGATATCGTATCGCCACCCTGAAATAGGTACCGTTCAGGAGTTCCGGTGGCCATCAGTGGTCTTCATCATCAGTTCTACTTCACCAAATGATACTTTTTGAATGATGCTAGACTTTGTGACTGAAAATACCAAAATCTTTATATGTCTTCCTTAAATATTTGAGGAGTTCCCTCGATTTCAGATCCATACCCAAAGAAACTACAAAAACAACAAATCGGTCCAGCGGTCTTTGAGTACCTAATCGGGGAAAATACATTTAAGAAAATGCCGACAAATTGAGAACCCTCTTTTTTTTGAAGTCGGTTAAATAGATAAAACATCCCCCTTTAATCACACCCCTGCTTGAGCTTAATATCTCTTAAACGACTTAATCGTTTTTTATTAAATCTAGTTAAGAACCATCCCGATTAAACTACCTTTTAAAACTCCGTCCGCCATGGTTATACTGACATAGCTATGCAGTTCATTTTATGGCGAACGTAAAGGATAGAGCTGTATAACTATCATAGCTCTGTCTTTTACGCTCACCTACATAGCTACGGCGGCGCCCCAGACTCACAGACACACACTAAACTTATTTTTTGCTGAAGGTTAGAAACACCCTGTATCTTTTATTGAAGAATACGCATAACGATTTCATTACCTGACTGGGAAAATGTTTTTTATTTTTTATTTTACCCTTATTTATGAGGGTGATTGAAATTTATACCTGTGATTAAAAATCTAATATCCGAATCTAGCTATAAAAATATGATGATTCTTCAAAATCGCGCATGTGTCATAGGGATTAGTAATGAATAATGTCGAAAATACCGCATAAATCTTAATTCTGTAATCACTGTCACTCTCGACACCTATTTCAATTGTTTCTGCCTCCACGTCGTCGATGTCATCCCTTTGTGGGTGCAAATAAGACCAAATATAGATTAAAAATAAGAGCTGACAACTTCATTGTTTTTTTTCTATCAAAATCCGAAAAAAAAAATCATTGGAAAAAAAAACGGGTACTTTTCTTACTTTTTCAAACTAGAAACGAATCAGCGAAATTGTATAGCAAAACTATCACTTCCCTAAAAGTTAATAAGTACCTATATTTTCAAAACTTATCGCTAAGTTATTGCAACTGAATATTTTGGCAAACTGATGTTGACAAAAAAATACAAGGTAATTTTAAAGTATTCTTTTCGTCGAAATTCCTAACCTTAACAATAAATCAAAAGTTAACATGTCTAAAAGCCAACTTTGATAAAGGGACCACTCCTGCAGTATCAGGATATGAGTGAATACTTCATCCTATTTATCATCCGAATAATTATTCTGCTGTATCAATTACGGGTTACCTATCTGAAACACTAAAAACCTTTGCCAGCTGTTTCATTTGCAATCATTTTCATTTGTCCGAAAGACATTTTTCTCTGAAACCGTTTAACTTTCCTGAATTTTTATAAAAAAAACCTAACGTAACTAAAATGTTCTGTAAGTATATCTCATTAAAAAAAGTTATTGGGCTCAGAATAAAAATAAAAATTATGGGAAATGTCAATTATGGCAAATGAAACAGATGGCAAACGTTTTTAGTGTTTGCAATAGGATAACATCAATTACTTGATAAAGTAAGTCTTATGATCATACAGCGCTTATTTTCACCATTATTCAAAAAACATCTTTAACAAGCATACAAAATGTGAAGGCTAATCTGTCCACCGAAGTGTAATGAGTCGGTAAAATGCCACGAGTTGGCTCCAGCGTCAATATTAATTAAAATTTCATCGCAACTTTCAAGTTTGACGAATGAAAGCGTAATTTTGTGTACATTGTACGTTACGAAATATTGAAAAGTATTCGCCGACGCCGTTATAAATAAAGTTTTAAGACGAGATTTTTGTTTTTAAATACCCGGTGAAGAACTGGAGACCACTTGCAGCCATTAGGTTCAGTAAAAAAAAGTGAAATTAGTTTTTTTCTTGCAAATTGCTCTTAGATTCACGTATTTTTAAACGCTCGATTATAGAAACAGAGCTATTTTAAAATTAACGTTATGTGAGTTCTATCAATTCGTAAGATTTGAAAGGCTAAACAATTTTTTTATGAAAACGCTTGTATTACAAGTACTATTAGCTCAATTGTGTGAAGTTTTATCATCAAAAAGTACAAGAAAAAATATTTTTCATTCAACGATCTTTTTTTTTATGTTAAGGAGAAGGCACACGAGCACTCAGGCCACGTGATGGTAAGTGGAATCCGTGACCCATAGACATTAGAAATCTCAAGACTATAATCCTAAAACCTTAAATGCGTTGCCAACCCTGAGGACTAAGATGGAATGCCTCTATGCTAGTAATTTCACCGGTTTTCTTATCCCCACACCAGAACACAACAATGCGAAGACTGTTGCTTGGCGGGTGGTTAATGGATAGGATGGTGGTAGCGATCCGGACGGACCCTGCACAGGGTCCTACCACCACTAAAATCTTGCAAATTCACGTATTTTTAAACGCTCGATTATAAAAACAGAGCTATTTTTAAACTTATTTTATGTGAGTTCTATTAATGCGTAAGACTTGAAAGGCTAAACAGATTTGAATGAGGATTTTTTTCATGTAAACGCTTGTATTACAAGTACTATTAGCTCAATTGTGTGAAGTTTTATCATCAAAAGCTACAAGTTTTTTTTTTTTTCAATCAACAATCTTTTGAACTAAGTTATGGAGTGCAAATACAGGTGTCATAAGCACGAAAATGCATTTTCTCTTTACAGCTTGAATCTGATATCACTACTTGGCCCACTTCATTTTGTATTTCCTACAAAAAGAAAGCCACGAGAAGTTTCAAGCAAAAACCTTAAGCGCTGCGAATCTGCCCTCGGCTGAAAAAGTACTTAAGTGCGAGTTATGCTCGTGTACAAGAGTTCCGTACCTATTAAAAAGTTCGATGCTATCTCGATATTACTTCTCTGATACCGTGTTCAAGTTTTCCAGTATTTTTTCCTCGCAGTTTATTTTGACAAGTAAGTTTAAAAATGCGAATAATTTCTAAGCTCTGTTTAACATTTTCTTTAGAAACTTCACTTGTACACATGATTATATCTTTATTTTAACGGAGATTTTTTAGGCTTCCGTAGTCAAACTAGGAACCCTTATAGTTTCGCCGTGACCGTCCGTCCGCCCGTCCACAGCCTAGCGCAGAGACTCTTAGTACTAGAAAGCTGTAATTTGGCATGAATATGCATATTAGTCACGCCAAAAAAGTAGTACAATACAATGTAAAAAAATGTTTTTTTAAGGTACCTCCCATACACTTAACGTGGGGATGTATTTTTTTTTCTAGTCTTCCCTATAGTGTGGGATGTCGTTGGATAAGTCTTTTAAAAACAGTTTTTCGATTAAGTAATCCGTTTACGAAATATTAAGCTTTATAGCGCTATTTTTTGTTAGACTCAAGTGCTGGTTCTTGAGATACAGGTGATTAAAGAGTTTATACCTACTAAAATCATCTAAGATGGCACCAATTGACTTCAAATAAAAAAAAAAAATACTTGTTGATTTTTATGTTTGTAGTACTTAATGTCTTTGGAACCCGACACTGAGCATTGTCCGGTATGCTCTTGCCCGGTTTTAAATGATCTATTCGCAGCTCTCTATTCATAAACTATGGAATTTTTGCTTGGCACTACTTAACTACTTTTTTTGAGGTTGAACAAAATAGTAACTGACCCATTTTCGTGTGTCTGCTTGTTTGTTTTTAAATTTGTTTAATATTGCGGTGCGATGTAGCAACAGCGGCGTAACATCGCCAGCTTTACGCATAAAAATACAGCAGTACCAAAGAAAAAAATCAGAGGTACCAAAAAAATAATTTAGCGGTACCAAAGAAATAACTCAGCGGCGTCAAAGTAACAATTCAGTTGTACCACAAAAAACAATTCAGCGGTCCTTAAGAAGTGCTAGGCAATTTCATCCCCAGCCTAAGGAACCTTGAAAACCTTAAATTTGGAAGTTTCGTTTTGAATTACAAATCGTGTCCTGAGACTGACGAATGTCGAGGCTTGAATTAATTTGACGAAAACAAGTCGTAATTAAATGGCGAATTAATTATTCCTCAGTTCGAGCTCTCAGACACTCAAATGCTGATTGAACGTTCGTAGTTATAAGGTGAATTGAAGGCTGATCAGCTGATAGGTATGTTAGCGACGTAAATGACATGTTTGATTCGAATTATAATTATATATTCGTAATGTCATTAGGCCTCCAACAAGATGGAGCGATGACCTTGTAAAAATCGCGGGAACGCGGTGGATGCGAAAAGCACAGGACCGGTCTGAATGGAGAGCCTTGGGAGAGGCCTATGTCCAGCAGTGGACGTCTTTCGGCTGATATGATGATGATGATGAATGTCATTAATATAATATCTTGGGCTTCCAACTTATTAAAGGAGGGTTCTTTCAGTCTGATCCGTGGCTACACAATTCCATACATTTTGATAGTTTTTGAAATTCATTAGCGTAAAGCATTTTGTCTATGGGCCAGGGTTTTAGTCCATGTTAGCAATTTTCGAAAATTGATAAAATATATAGGATTGTCGAAAGCTGATAACAGATCGCGTTAACCACATATGTTAATTCCATGCATTTTGAGTCGATAGAAAGCAGAAACGTTAACAGCTTTTAACATCTTGACTAGTCTTACGATTCGTAACGGTAGTATGTACCTACGAGTAAAATCTGAACAAATGTGTTACATTAAGAAAGAAAGAATGATACACATTTATTTCCAAACCATAAAACACACATGTAAAATAGAAGAAAACCGTGAAAGCAACAGGAACTGGAAATGATTATGTGTGATTGTGGCAAAGATTCCCACAAAATAAGGATGGTGTGTCTATCTATGGCATCTTAGCTCCCAAACGGACGGACCGATTTGGACGCGGTTTTTTCAACAGAAAGCTAGTTTAATCGGAATGGTTCTTAACTAACCCCGCCCGTGTGGTTGCCGGATTAGAATCCACACTCCATGTCTTCTCGGGGATGTCGTAAGAGGCGACTAAGGGAATGAGGGCTTCTAGTACTGTTAGGCGATGGGCTTGCAACCTGTCACTAATGCACTGGTAAACATCTCAGCCTGTTTGTGCAAAATGTGGTGACAGAATTACCAACAACTCTTGTTGTAGTTGTTGGTATTTCTGTAGCTCTGCCTACCCCACTCTGGGAATAAAGGCGTGAGAGTATGTATGTGTATGTGGTTCTTAACTACTTCGCATACAAATTGGTTGGGCTTTTACCTACATAATAATACGTACACACATACATACAAAATCAAAGCAAATCTTTACTCACTTTAAAGCTTTAGATATTTTATATACGTACAGTCGACGTCATAAATATGTTTACAATTTAGTACCTCATCTATCATTCACTGCGACAATTGCATATATTATATACGAAATTGTCTCAGTGAATGAACGTGACAAGGTACTAAAGTGTAAACATATTTATGACGTCGACTGTACCTATCAAACTTTATACATAAACCGGCACCTCAAAACTGGAACATAATTCCACAACAAAAAAGCCGATAATCCAACAAATTCCCACCGAACTAATCCAGAAAGAATGAAAGAGTTAATCAACTTTCCTTAATAAAGCCCGCAAAAAACAAAAAGGGAAATTCTTCACGGTAAAAAACCTTGTACAGATTTAAAGGGGTCATAGCCATAGCCCACTTTCCGTCTAAATTAAGAAAACTGGAATACACCTCGTGGGTTCTTTATAAAGAATTTAATTAAATATTTTTTCTTACTGATGAAACCGGGAGCGGGGTATAGACAAAGACTAGCAGTTTTCGTATTTCATCCTTCGCGGCTTCTGCTCAATTAAAGGATTTTTGTACTTATTACGGTATCAATCTACAGGGGCCGATTGCATAATAAAGTACAAGTTAATGATATTAGTGGTTTTGCATAGATTTTTTACTAATAGTATGGCTTGTATTTTATTATGCAATAGGCCCCAGGTATCCACTAGAGTTGAGAGTTTAATTTCACTTTTAAAGTTAATTTTTTATTATTATTTTTTAAGTTATACCACTGCAGCTCTGCTTACCCCACTCTGGGAATGAAGGCGTGATGGTATGTACGTATGTATGTAAATCGAACCACACTTCAAATTAGTGTTATGTGTTGTACTCTGTTTGCTTAGGAATTGAAGTATATTAGGGCAATGGAAATGGGTCAGTTTTTTTTTTTATGGCATTGAAAAGTCAAACGAGCACACAGGCCACCTGATGTTAAATGGAAACTGTGACCCATAGACATTCGCATTCACAACACTGCAAATAAGTTGCCAACCCTGAGGACTAAGATGCAATGCCTCTATGCTAGTTATTTTACAGCCTGTCTTATCCCCAAACCAGAACACAACAATGCTAACACTGCTGTTTGGCGATAGGTTAATGTATAAGATGGAGGTAGCGGTCCTTCCACCCGCAAAGTTAGCACAGAATATCAGTAAGTGATCCGTTTTCATTGCTTCTGGGTGTAATTGTAAACAAAAAAAAAGTGATACAATGTCATCAGTCAATAAAAGAGGAACACTGGAAGTAAAAACTTTATTGCCGTTGCCGTATTTTCGTATTGGCAACACTTGATAACTCTTACGTCATTGACAATAATGGCGACCGATAAAACATATCAAACGCCATTTCGCTTTAACACAGTAGAACAGAGGCCCAGTTTCGATTAGCCGTTTGATCCAATTACTCACAATCAATTTACTTACATTTATTTTTAGTACCTGTCAGCCTTATAACTAGCTGCACACTTTAGAGCTTTGTCAGGTTAACGTCTTGTTTTAACTGCTGTACTAATCTGTCAAAGGCGTTCAAGCGACAAGGTACTAAAGTGAGCAGTTAAGGCCTGTACTAACGATTAGAGTCTAGGCTATGAAGTGTTTTTGTAGCAACTAATAACTAAATTACTAATGGTTCGAATAAGTTACTTTAGCAATTATTACTTGACAGTAATAGAGATGAGAACTTTTCGTTTGACGTTAGACTAGGGATAGCATTTAAAACCATTCTTATTACTCAAGCCATCGTCATCCGTCCGTCCGTACTAATTTGAAAGTCCTGTATTTTTTACATAATATTTATTGTAACGGTGAACTACCAAATAATTCTAATGCTAATCGGCTGACACTAATAATTCTGACAATTCGCAAAAAACAAGTAAACGTTCATTTTATTACTTAGTAAAATTTACTGATCGTAACACAGATATAATAAAAGCTAAATTATAAACAACAATTTCAATAAAGACGTAAACGCGTTTACGAGTGTGACACTTTACGATTTTAATCTACGCGAATATCGTAACAAGGATCTACTTAGGCTTTAAGTGCAACCATTTTACAGCTTTATTCGTTCGTTACAGGGTGTATAATCGTGGTTTTATTTAGGAGTAAACTTGCTTTAATTAATTTTGTAAAATGTCCTTTACAGCTGTGAGGGGTGACCACGCGACAAGCAATGTGTTTTGGCGACAAAACGTCACATTGTTAATTAAGTTGTTACAAGTTTCGCCCTAATGGATTCTGGGTCAAGATTGTTGTTAAGTTGTTGTTCTTCGGTCGTGTGACTATGTGTTATTTATTCATTAGGAGTTTCGTTTTACACTCCTAACTTTTAATGTTGAGCCAGCTATAATAGTTCCCTTTCAAGCCAGCTCATAAAAAGGATCAAGTTATATGTTCTTACCTTTATATTCACGTTTTACATATATAATCGATTTCTTTGACTACCATTTAGTGCACGATATTTTTATTGCAGGTTATATAGGATGTTTTAAGGAGACCTTTCATTGTTTTACGCTTTGTGACAGAGTTCTATGATAAACTAAAAATAAAGTTCATGATTCAGTTGGTAATTCATCATAACTCTCATATTCTTTAAGATTTAAACTTGCTTAAAACTAATTTAATATTATTTTATTTTCTTTTTTAACGAACTTGCATAAGTACATATATTTTCCAGTTAATTTTAAGTCCTCCATTGCATACAAGTTTTATATTTTCATAATAAGTTAAATAAAGTCTAGCTCTACGTCACCGAAAACTTCATACTTTAGTACCTAATCATAAAAATATTATGGGTGTGTAAATATCAAATTCTCCCTGATACGAAATCCTGTTTGCAAAATGCGGTGACATAAAACAAGTTATACGTAGCCAATATCGAGTTTTATACTGAAATTACTTTCAAGGGTGCTATTCTGTACCCGAAATATCGATGTTGAAATACATTGCGATTCTAATTCGATCCCTATTGTCGTCATATCACCTTATTTGTATTATAAATAAGAAAGTGTGTTTTTTTAATTCCCATTTCCAGAGCAAACAGCGATATAAACTTTTTATGACGTACTTTAAAATCATAAGTTGTTTAAAAGTCCGTCAATAGAAGTCATAGACCGGATCTTTAATTTGAGCTAATAATGACGTCATTATATTCTTCGACATGGCAGAAGCGCGTGGAGCTAACCCCATGTGCTTCTGTTTAATCCGCAAGAGAAAATACTCCTTTACCGAAAAATTGTTCTCGCGTGTGATATCCATAGACTTGTTTTTCTAATATATAAGTCCATGGTTATTGTATAAAACTCGACATTGGCGAAATACACCTTGTTAAAACAAGGAGTAAAATTAAAGCCATAAATTAACAAAAAACACTGTTCTTTGTTTTTGAACCAGGAACAAAATTCCATTCTTCGAATGCCTCATTATATTTCACTAGTCTTAAGAAAGTAAAGGGCTCGCAAATAACGTAAATTCGAATTTTGAATTTAAAATAAGAACCCCTTTTTTTTGTTTATTTTCATGGCGGAATAACTGGCTACAGTTTGACTGTCAATGTCGACTTAATTCGAACTTTGATTTTTAAATCAGAACCGCTGTTTTTTCTTCTTTTTTTTTTGCGGAATAACTGGCTACAGTTTGACTGTCGATGTCGACTTAGACTCGAGGCTTTCGAGATCAAGAGTAACACCGCAAGGGGCACCTTAGGTAATAGGCATCTCGTATCTTATGCATGACGAATTTACGTCACGAAATGTGTAAAAGATTTTATATTTATAAAGATCGATACATATAATGAGTTTGGAACGAGTTTTAGGCAATTGCTTTTATTTATTGATGGGGGCAATAAAGGTTTATTACGTTGGGATATAATGTTTAGATTGAATATTGCTGTAACAAGATAAATCAAAGTGTGAAGTGTGTGTGTTTTTTTTTTATTTGTGGATAAGTATTGTTACAATTGTATATGTTATTAGCTAGTAAAGTAATCAATATCATGATATAATTTATTAATATTGAGTATAAAATGGGTAGGTTTTTTGTTTAGATTTCAGGCTTTATTATTTTTCTGTTGTATTTACCTATTATTTCTGATTATTTTGGTTAACTATTTTTGTGTTTGTTCACGAATAAATAAATAAAATAAGTTATTTTTCGTTTATTTTATATTCGCAGTTAGTGAAGTAACTTTAATCCCCTCTTCACTTCTTTTTTTTTCCGTTTTCTATACGTCATGACATGCATCTTTTCCGTAATGTACAGACAAAATTTTCGCCCATGTATATAATGTATTTTGAGACCTATAAAATGATGCCTTACTAAAATATTTTACCTTTGCTTTACATGCATACATACATACATAACATCACGCCCTCATTCCCAGAGTGGGGTAGGCAGAGCTACCGAAACACCAACAACTCTAAAACAGCTTGTTAATAATTCTGTAACCACATTTTGCACAATCAGGCCAAGAAGTTTACTAGTGTATTAGTGACAGGTTGCAAGCCCATCGCCTAACAGTACTACAAGCCCTTATTCCCTTAGTCGCCTCTTACGACATCCACGGGAAGACATGGAGTGGCACTATTCTAACTATTCTTTTTATTGCTTTACAAGTGTGAAAAAATGTTATTAGGATTTTATTTTAAGACTTTGCCAACCTAATTTTAATGTATGACTATGCCAAACTACAGCTTAATAGTACTTCGAAACTAAGTTAAACCGTGAACAGAGGGACAGGCGTCCAACGGATAAGGGTTCCTTGAATACAGAACCCTATAAAATATTTTAGGCCTTATCACTTTCGTCTGCTTAGGAAATTGTATGGCTTATTGTGGATCGTTTTAGAAAATGAGAGGTAAATAAACACTGGAAGTTCTTTTTACATTTGCACAGTGAAAATTCTTCATTAAAGCCTCAATTTCCCGCACTAACAAAATCCGTGTAACATTGAACACGCGGGCTTCATGGTGGAAGGAACCGATAGGCTCTTTTAAACGGCCCTCGCGCTCCGCTAGTTCCAGTGGGCCCTAATCGTATTACACATGGTTAATTATGCACATCCTTTTATACTGTAGGGCAAGGGACAGGCGAGGAAAAACAGATTCGCGGGTAATTTTTTAATACGTATAAAAATAATAAGAAGTACTTTTTGCCATCCAATACCATTCAAGTACAAAAGTACAAAAAATGTAACAAAAGTATGTTTACAGCGCTAGTTTTCAGTCTGTCCCTTTCCACAATCAGTCTAGATTAATTTGACGACATGCTAGCCTAGTTGGTAGTGACCCTACCTTCGATGCTAGGAGTCCTGGGTTCAAATCCCGGTAAGGGCAGATATAATTGTGATGAGCACGAGTATTTATTCCTGAGTCTTGATGTTTTCTACGTATTAAAGTATATATTCCTCTATATAAGTAAGTTTCTCCTTCTGTAGTACCCATAGTACAAGCCTAGAGTTTAGTTTGTTTGTTAGGTAGATCAGATTCTTACATTACATTACAATTTAAGCAAACTTACATTGTAGGTACTAAAATATTGTCACCATATTAAATGGACAAGAGACCGTAGACAAGAGGCGTAAAGCTAACGTGATCGATTTTCGAAAATTGACACAATGTTCCATACATTGAGATAAGTATTCGACGCGAGTGTCTAGCAGCCCACGTTATCGAAAATCTTTAAACATTTTCGATAACTATAACGTTCTCACAAAATGATAAAGATTGTCTTTCTATATTCTTTACTTATCTTCGTTTTGATTTGTTTTTCTTTTGTAAAATAAAGTGTTAACTTACATTTATACATGTTCTTCTTACCTTATAGCTTCTGTAATTTAGCCATGCCACGTTTAGCCTAGTTGGTTTGACCCCGCCTGAGAAGCTAGCAGTCCAGGGTTCGACTCCTAGTATGAGCAAATCGCAAATTAAATGCAAAACGAATATATTCCAAAATTATTTGTTCTTGCATTGAAAATCTTATACAAACAGTATATAATTTTAAATGCAACACTGACTTATTTTGGAATGTGGCCGTTTTGTATTCAAGGAACGAAATATTTATGTAACGGGAGTATTTAAGTATATATTTATCTACGTAAGCAAGTTTATCGTTGTCTAGTACCCATAGCACAAGCCTAGAGCTTAGTTTGGGACTATTTGATTTATTTATTTATTCGTCTGAAGTAGCTTTAAGTTATATAATTGTGCTACCACTCCCACCACATCTTATAAGGGATGATTATTTTTCAAAACTGCAAACGCTTGTACCTCGAACCACAAACCAACTCTGGTCCAAGCGTCGGATTATCAAGGGACACGTGAAATCGTGAAATTAATTATGACAAAAACACAGGAGGATGGGGTCCGGTGGATTTAGTGCTACCGCCGTGAGCGGCGTTGCAATTACCCGCGAGATACGGACACGAAAGGAACGCGTGCGTTTGGCTTTGGGTGACAATAAATTGCAATAAAGTTAGTTTCAGTTTAGTCATTGTTAGGGTAGTTTTAGATAATCAAGTTGATTAACACAGCATATTGGTTGGTTGTTAGAACGATTGACTAAGGAATAGTTTTGGATGTTTTTTCATGTAGGAAGGCCCAAACACAATTCTATTTTAACACTTAATTTTGACAAAAGATTGTATATACGGTCAGCAAAATAAAAATCGTCTCATTTTTACAAAATGAGCACCATTGTTTTCTAAAATGGTAAATAAAAATAGTGAAAAGAAATTAGCCAGTTTTAAGCCGTTTCGTATGTTCATAACGATATTTGAATTTGGAAATCAGAGTGGTTTGAATTAAGATTGGTATCGTAATACACATTTAATGCCATGGCACTCCATTGGGTAATATGAATTAGCGGTTTTATAATCAAAAACGAAACTTCACGCTCGTAGTTTGAATATGTACGTCATAACTGTACAACTAGGTAAGGGTAAACAGACTTTAATATAGCAATTTCCCGAAACTTTTACTCCTTTGTGCTACGTGACACAACACTGTCAAGCTACCAAAACTGCTTCGTCACAGGCATGTCACGTCCGTGCCGGAAAATAATCCACATTGTTCCACTTGCGTTAACTTTTGACACGTTATCGATATTAAATAAAATTGATGAGCAATTTTAAAAACATTTTTTGCCGCACGCAATTTTTTTATGAATTTAACGTTTCACTTTGAGCACATCCTGTAGAATTTAATATATTTTTTGCACGTTTTCACTTAACGAGTTGTACCTACTTGTTACGATTTTTTATCGGTAAATGCATCCAAAATCCAAAATCACCACCAAAATCTTCACTCAAAATTAACTAAAGATGTAATTTTTATGTGAGAAAGTCATATATACCACTTAATTTCAAATATAGTTATATTATAATTTCAACTCTGAAAGAAACGCAATTCTACTTACCAACAATAGTTAAATTAACATTTTAGCAGAAGAAAAAGAGATTCGTTAATTTTCAGTAAAATTTTACCTACCAAAGTGGTATTGCTAATACCATTAATATTAAAACAATAAATCACGGAGTTAAAATACAGTCTTGAAAAAGAAGTTTCACAGTCGGATGTTTAAAGAAAAGTTTTCCTAAAATCCCTTGGATTTCCCCTGATATTACGCTTATCCCAAAATTAATTACCTAGCCAACCTGAATTGTAGTTTTAGCATGAAATATCTAATTTGACTGAATAAACCTTAGAGATATTTCTAACCAGCAGGTATTTCCTAGCGTAGATTTATTTAGTTAATTAACACAAATGTAACGTATTCGGCTCACTATCTGAGGCTAACGAGACGATATAAATCACTGATCTCCAATCACGAGAGCGCTGCAATCAGAGGTTTCATTGTTGTTCTGCTAAATTCAGAGGATTTTGGGTAGAGGGGCTTTTGGCTTTACATCTTCTGCATATATTTAAATAATACCTAATGTCTTTTCTACGAAACATTTTGTAGGTGATAAGTAAAGGAGAAAAATTATACACCCTGTAATTCGTTAGTTTTTTACATCCACCCAAATATTGATGATCAAAAATGAAAATGAAAATTGTAATTTATGAATTATAAATCAATTTTGATGCACACAAGGCGAAATGGACGTGTCATTTTAAACCCCCCCGACAAAAAGGCGACATGGTTTTCAATGTTTTAATTGTTTATTTATTTTCATAAGTGAACTTAATGCCTAACGGCATTCTCTACCAGTTGACTTCTGGGCAAATGAGAAAATTGTTGTAGGTCGCCGGGTTAGAATGGTGCAACTTCGAATATATTCCCGTGGGTGTCGTAAGAGGCGACGACTAAGGGAATAATGGGTTTTAATACTTTTAGGCAATGGGCTTGCAACCTGTCACTAACACACTAGTAAACTTCTTGGCCTGATTGCGCAAAATGTGTTTACAGAATTATTAACATATCTTTTTATAGCTGTTGGTATTTCTGTAGCTCTGCCTACCCCACTCTGGGACTGAAGGCGTGATGTCATGAATGTACGGTCAAGGACTTTAATTGTTATGCCACTATGGCACCCTGCCATAATGACAACTTTAATCATTAATTTTAGCTTTATTTCATGTGGTTTGACGCTGTCATTATGACAGGGTTCCATAGTGGCATAACAATTAAAGTCCTTGACTGTATGTATGTACATTACAATATTTTTTTCATGTTTATCTTGAGTATACATGGACCCAAAAACATATTTTCAATTCAACTATATTCATTAACCTTCTCAAAAATAACAGGACCAAATGAATTACAACAGAATCAACAATAAACTTTAGTCAACTTTTGTTTGTCAATTCCTCTGCGAAGCATTGAAACCCGATTTCAATATGGCGCCGTCAAAGAACCCAAATTCAATAGCAATCCAACTATGTTATTCTCTATCGAAACAAACGATTTTGAACTCGAATTCATCCTGAAAACCACTCTATGATGAGCCCTACAACCAAAGCAACTACGTGCAATCTTGTATTTTAAATTCTGGTCACTTGCTTACAGATGGACCAGCAAACTTGATCCCCAGTTACGTACAGTTGCTAGAGCTTAAGGGGTCTTAGTTGACCAATTCAGGTGAACTTAAGGCTGTTAGGGAATAATTTTGCAGGTAAACTGACACAAACAGGAGACTTAATTTCGACGGAGCCCTAGGGCTTGTCTATGCCTTGGGTAAAGACCCGACGTTGTAGATAACGAAAATTGGTTGTCAAGGGACGTTCAAAATGCTATGGAATAGAATTGTTTCGAGGTAGAGTTAGTTAGGTTAGGTTAGACATACTGTGAAGGGCAATGCATGCATATCGATTTATTGACAAGGAGTATAAATTTATAGTATGTGTGTATAACACAGATATCCGGAGTAGAACCAAAATAGTCGACATCGCTAAGATATAGCTTCGAGAATGTGGAAGTGGGCGGGTCACATATGCCATAGACAGGACGGAAGATGGGGCAGCCCATGAGATGGCTGAAGAAGAGAGATGTACGTCAACTCTTTATTGCTCAATCAAAAGATAACAAAGTAAAAAACGAAACGGAAACGGAAAAGGTATGTACCAAGGCGAACTTATCCCTTTAAGGGATCTCTACCAGTTAACCTTTGAGCGATTGGGAGAGAAATAAAACAGCGGATGGCTAAACGTAAAACAATTAAAGAGACTAAAGAGAAAAATATAAAGATAAAAATAAAAATAGCAAAAGCAGTAGTAATAGTTCTAGGATTTATTGATTATGTTTAAAAAGAAGTAAAGGTTTGGCTTGAGTTAGATTCATACAAAAATATTTTATTTCGATTTATTTCATCCGTACTGTATAAATATGAAAGAAACTCTGTTTGCCTGTCCGTCTGTCTTTTAGTGCTATCTCCATATCAAATTTCATCAAAAATGGTTTAGTTGTTAATAGCGTGATTTTACAGTTAAACCAATTTCGATGAGCTTTGGAGATAGCTATTATTATATTTGATTCCAGAAAATTGAATAGTTCCTGAGGGAATAACGATTATCAAGTTTAGTACAACAACGCGTGGCTAACAACAAAACTACTATGCAATATTAAATAATAATATATGAGTATTCATTACAGTTTAAATAAATAATCATTAGTAATATACTAGTTATGATGTGTTAAAGTAGTAATTTTATTAACTATTTAATATTTCAAACCTCCAAATAGAATAGGGAACAAGCATAAAAAAAATCTTACGCTCTCTGGAAAGTGCTATGAAAGAGAGGAATAAATGTATACGCGAAATAACCGTCGTGTAATTTTTTCATAACATTTACTAAGCTCTAGGCTTGTACTATGGGTACTAGACAACGATAAATTGACTTACATAGATAAATAATATACTAATATACATAATAAAACATCCTAGACTCAGGAACAAATTGAATACTCGTACTCATCTCACTAAATAGCGCGAGCACATCACACAAGTTAAAAAACTGGAAAAAATCGAACTACGACGATTAGGGACGAGACACAATACCACATTTTGCAACAAAATGTGCAGCTTTAAAATCCACCACTGACAAAAAGTCTATCAACAGGGTGATCAGGCATCTAATACTTTCCTTTTAGGGGAGCATATTTAAATCACACTGTATAATCCAATATATTTTTGATGTGACAACGTCTTATAATTCGATTGAGCCGGCTGCACGCACGAAACAACATGACTCATGCGGCGTTACCTCGCTCTGAGGCGTTCCATTTAAGGCTTGAAGAACAATCGAGAACGCGGAACGAGCGACAAAGAGGCACAATTGGCCTCCGCGTTCGGCAGCGTTCGACATCTGTCTCTCTCCTACTTGAGTGAGCGATGCGTCCGCGTGGGCAGCTGCTATACAATAATACATTTACATGTTTTCGTCAAGTATGAAGTGCAGTGAAAAGTGAATGTGGTGTCAATTGTTTATAGCAACGATAATTGCGGCGATAAAGGTAATGATTCTTTCGATATTAAATATATGTTCAGTGATATATTGTCGAATATTGGTGCTTTCATCATTACAATAAATAGCATCGGTCCGCTAGTGCAGCGATTGTAGGTTATGCTATAATTGACAAAACTATAACAATAAGTTAACAGAACTATTTCACGTTGAGTAAAAAATCAATGGCTTTACTATTCGATCGAAATAATTAATGATATCAAAAAATTAAAACATAAATGTTAAATCTTCCACATATCATAACAACGTGTCTGAAATGACAGGTTGGACCAGCCAGCCGTCAAAGGGAACAATTTTCTCATATATCAAACACATTGAGGCAAAGTTTTTAAAAACTAGAGTTACATATTTTTTAATGATTTTTCCAAATTTTAAATTTTAAATTTAAGATGGAACGCACATTCATACTTGTAAAAACTATGTAGGTACACTGTTAATAAAAATATAATTGTATTTATGCGTACAAATAAATGTAACTTGATCAATTCAATTGTGATTTCCATTTACCTCCTTCTCTATATCCATACAAAATATCTATCAAACAAATAAAATTAAAGTTTTCTTTTAAAAAATGCAACCATTCCATCAGTATTTTCTTATGACGTTATCACGTTCAACTATCATCAGTAAACCGACTTTACAGACAACCGATTTTTTTAAATCTGACTTTCAACTAAGTAATTGTACCATACATTTAAATACTTTTCTCCCGTGAGTGTTAATTATAACTCTAATAGCGACATTAAGCCGACGCGATGGACATTTGCGACCATTAAGAGTAATGCGAGAGTTATGTTTTCATTTTAATATTATTTTACGAAGCCTATAAACTTGGCTCGTAACTTGCAAATATAAGCTTTTATGTGGGAGGGGAATTCACGTTTGTTTAAAAGAAGGGCTCAGGAATTTGGTACTAACGGTTAAACGCCTAATTTACTAACGAACTTATGTAAAAGTATATTTAAAAAGCCTTGCTTGCTGTTTTTTAGGGTGTCGTGCCCGGAGGGTGTTAAACGGCACCCTACTAGTAAGCGTACGCTGTCGTCTGTCCGTACGTCTTAGCTTTACAGAGCTGTATCTTTTAAACCGTAAGAGATAGCGGGTTGTTTTATTTTCCAGAATATCAATTCTTACGGCCGATTAATAAACAAATAAAAAAAATAAGAAAGTAAATGTATAAAGGGTGTCCCCATATAGGAAACGGTTTTTTAACGTAGTATAATTATTGTATCGTAAAAACGCTATAAAATACAAGCTTCAAAGTTGTTTTTTTTTTATGTTAAGGAGAAGGCACACGAGCACTCAGGCCACCTGATGTTAAGTGGAATCTGAGACCCATAGACATTTGAATTCTCAAGACTATAATCCTAAGACCTCAAATGCGTTGCCAACCCTGAGGACTAAGATGTAATGCCTCTATGCTAGTAATTTTACCGGTTGTCTTATCCCCACGCCGGAACACAATAATGCGAGCATTGTTGGTGGTTAATGGATAAGATGGTGGTAGCGATCCGGACGGACGGTTTTTTAAGGTGTCGTGCTCGGAGGGTGTTAAACGGGACCCTACTACTAAGCGTACGCTGTCGTCTGTCCGTACGTCTTAGCTTTACAGAGCTGTATCTTTTAAACCGTAAGAGATAGCGGGTTGTTTTATTTTCCAGAATATGAATTCTTAAAGCCGATTAATAAACAAATATAAAAAAAGTAAAAGTATAAAGGGTGTCCCCATATAAGAAACGGTTTTTTAACGTAGTATAATTATTGTATCGTAAAAACGCTATAACAAGCGTCAAAGTTGGTATGATTATAGTAACCCTAAAGAAAAACAACAAATACTAAAATACTGTAAAATGTGAGTTGGATTTGAGCTAATTCAATTCGAAATCGAATTCAAACCGGAACCCTGGGTACGCGAGTCCGACTTGCACTTGACAGGTTTATTTAAAATATAGTTCTTAGTATCGTATAATTTCCCCTTTTTATTCAATTCATTCCATTAAGAGTATTATCGATACATACTTAAGTATTAGTAAAAAACTTAAGTAAGGGACCTGTTGTTTGCAGTAGTAACACATCTGGGCCTCTATTCAGGTGCGTTAAAACGATATCGTGTTTGACACGTTTAAGAATCGTTTATGTCACAGTCGCCATTATTGTAAATGACATAAGAATTATCAAAACGTTGACAATACGGAAACAGGTCAAAAACGATATCGTTATTACCTTGTAAAATTCCAGCCCTGTATAGACCGTTTGACATTCTATATTTGAAATTTGACGTAAGCTCCATATTACTTTTGTACAGAACTACATACAACAGGGCCTATATTCAGGTGCGTTAAAACGATATTGTGTTTGACTCGTTTAAGAATCGTTTATGTCACAGTCGCCATTATTGTAAATGACATAAGAGTTATCAAAACGTTGACAATACGGAAACCGGTCAAATACGATATCGTTATAACGCAGTTGAATAGAGGCCCAGGTCCTTCACTTAAGTTAAGTAGATAATTAATGTTCGCTCAGATGTTATAACAACGAAGGCTTCAATTCCACAAGGAAGTGTAATCGGATGTTTGTTGTTTCTTGTGTATATTAACGACCTTCCTAAAATCATAAATGAGCCCTGTGTATTGTTTGCAGACGACATCTCTATACTCACCGCGTGCCAAACTAATAATAATATACATGAAAATCTCCGTTCAATTTTAAATAAAGTAACGCACTGGCTTAAAGATCATAACTTAGAAATAAACTTCAATAAAACTAAGATAATTTCATTTTACCCGCATCAAAGAAAACCTTTAGAAATAAACTTCACGTTCAATAATATAACAGTAGAAACTGTAAATAATTTTAACCTTTTAGGAATAAACATTGATACTCACATAAATTGGAAACCCCATATACAAAAAATCTGTAATAAAATATCTAAATATACCTTTTCTCTCCGCGAAATAAAGAAAACCACCAACTTTGAGACGGCTCTGGCCACCTACTATGCGTACGCGCACTCCTGGTTCAGCTATGGAATCGTCCTATGGGGAAACAGCACGGATGCACCGTCACTATTCACCCTACAAAAAAAGCTTGTACGAATATTAGTGAACATCAAGCAAACTGATAGCTACCGACCGTTCTTCCAAAAACATAAATTGCTGACGCTTACTAGCATTTATATTTTGGAGGCCTGTAAGTTCGTACGCAAACACGGCGAACTCTTTAACAAACGAGACGATCTGCCCACAACACGACCAACACGCCATCAACACAAGTTGTTATTGCCCTCCTCTCGCTTGAGAATCCATTCCTCCGGTCCCGTCGTAATGCTAGTCAAAATTTATAATAACTTACCTGAAACAATACGTAAAGAAAAGAATCAACACCTATTTATAAATAAACTAAAAAATATTCTATATGGAAAAGCTTATTATAATATAACAGAGTATCTAAGCGATAAATTATAATATAATAAATAAGAGTATAAACATAACAAACTATGCTACACTGAGTAATTATTATAAAAATAAACAGATAGATATAGATAGATAAATAGAAAAATCAACACCTATATATAATAAATAAACTAAAAAATATTCTATATGGAAAAGCTTATTATAATATAACAGAGTATCTAAGCGATAAATTATAATATAATAAATAAGAGTATAAACATAATAAACTATGCTACACTGAGTAATTATTATAAAAATAAACAGATAGATATAGATAGATAAATAGAAAAATCAACACCTATATATAATAAATAAACTAAAAAATATTCGATATGAAAAAGCTTACTATAATATAATATAACATATAGCTTACTATACTATAATATAATATAATACCTATAACAGAGTATCTAAGCGATAAATTATATAAACAGATAGATATATAGAAAAATGGAAATATTCAATATTGATTAATTATTATTTGGATAGTCCTCCTCTCTCTTATATTGCTGCGCCCAACAGGGTCCATAGTGTACGAATATCACCTATGTAAGTGTATTATGTATTATTATGAGTGCAATAAATAATTGAAATTGAAATTGAAGTTTTACACCTATACACCTTAATTGGCTCCCGTATACCGGGTGCTGCCTGTAATAGGGGCAATAAATTAAGGGATCGTTTCCACACCACAAACGTAACAACATTTATTCTACAACTTTAGAAAATAACTTATTGTTAACTAAATATTAAAAGTACGAAGTTTGTAGCCTGACAGTAGATGTCAACTAGACTATTGATTGAAGTACATTGACAATGCTATTTAGTTTGCTCAAAAAAATCCCAAAATATAAATTACATATTTTTTTAAAGTTGTAGAACAATTGTTGCTACGTTTATAGAGTAGAAACGATACCTCAATTTATTGCTTCTATTCAGGGATTGCAAAACCGGTTTTATTCAATACCTGTATTAAAATTGACAAATTATTACCGTTAAAAAAATAATACCTATATTCGAATTAGAGGTATTGTGGTCATTCCGCTTTTGTTTTTATCGCTATGCACAATATTAAATATCTGTATTCAATACCGCTATTCATTGCACCTGATAAGAAAGACGTCAATTTGACATTATTACTAAAGCATACCAAGTGTAACGTGGTACGTCACGCGATGATATTATTGTGCATGGCTGGTGAACTAGTGTCTACTAGAACCTGGATAAGTAAATTGATTATATGTGTATTTTGATTTATATAATAAGTTTAGAAAACTTTTACGAAAACAAATAAACAAGTATATTGACACTGACAGGTATAACCGGTAATGGTTTTTATAGGTAAAGTATCAAATAGAGGTATTGTTGTCAGTTAGCTAAACCGATAATATACTCGAATACCGGTATTGATTATACCGCTAATCAGAGCTTTAGCGGTAAAAATAGTGAAATGCAATTATAACCGATTATACCTCATTTTAAACCGGTACTCAGAATACCGGTAACGATCCCTGCTTCTATTACAGGCAACACCCGGTATACTAGTTAAGGATAAATAAAGAACGTGACAATTTTGTGAACACTAAAGCAACGTATGGAACAGTGAAACTATCAACATGAAAACATATTAATATAGCCATCATTAAAAAAAGTCTTTTAACTATATATACAATCAGGTCCCGTATTACAAGGATGGTCGCCTTTGTTGCGGTGGTTACCTGGGTAATACACAGATTTAGGTTACCGTCGTTCCTGTGGACACACCGAAAGTTAACGTTTTTAAGGCCTATTTAATTTTCTGGCTAAGCCTATTCCCGCAAAAACGCCGTCAGGAGTACTTTAAACCTATCATATAAAAACATATCTTATATGCACACAAGCTTTTAACTATTGACCACAGGAGAGACAACTTTTATTTTTAAGTGTGTGTGTATGACCCACCTATAGCTTTCGTCACTCACTTACACAGTCAGGGGTCCTAGCAAAGATGCAAACGCTAATGCGAAAGGTATTTTATCACTGAAGATGTATGCCATATATATCGAGCGACAAAAAAGAAAAACGTTAGTAGCGTTCGCATCTTGTCTAGGGCCACTGAAAGTGACAGATGTTTTGTCTACGCTTATCCACGTCGACAAACTCGACCAAAATATAGGCCCGCAAATAAATTTTGTAATCAACATTTAATTACAAATAGACAAACCGTCTTCGCTAAATCACGAGCAAGTCAATAAGTTGAAATGTTTACTCTAAATAGGCAATCCGTTGATCCAATCTGTTCACAACCTGTATTAATGCAGGTCATTAGTCTTGCTAGATCTGATTACAACAGCCGACAACACCCTGTAACCACAACAGCGGGAATCTCTTAATAAACAACCGCACTTACTACTTTCTTCAACTGAGCGGCATCCTGTTCCAATCAGTAATGAGAAAATGTCGTATCTTAGTGGCAAGGAAAGGGGAGTTAGACCCTTATCGAATTGGGTCGAGGAACTTATTAATGGTCCTACTTCAAGACGTCGGCAACTCGTTACTGGAGCAATAAATAACGTACGAACTGCCTTTGAGACTGCCTCTTTCAATCGTAGACTTTAGATTGGTAGTGAATGCTCTTTTTGTTTTTTTTTTCATGTTTAAAACCCTCGAACATTATTATATTAATAATTAATAACCCCTAACACATGGCATTGGAAAGAAAAAGCCATCCAAGTGCGAGTCGGACTCGAGCACGAAGGGTTCCGTATCATTATCTATACAACATTAGACACTAATTATAACTTTATTTTTCGTTTCACCTTTCCTGGTGTGTATTTGTAACTACGGTGTCCGATGTAGATATTAAAAAAATGGAAAATGTCTCGTTTGTTGTATGGGAGACTCTTTTATTAATTTTATTTTAATTTTATTATTCCTTTTTAGATAAAACATACCTACAATTGAGTATTCTGTAAACTCAAGCGTCTACCAGTTATCGATATTAATATCGAGCAAAAAACGGCGCAAAATATCAAGTAGTTGTATGGGAGCTCCCTTAAAAAGTAATATTTATTCAGTTTTTGGTATTTGTTGTTATAGAGGCAACGGAAATACATAATCTGTAAAAAAAAATCAACTGTCTAGCTGTCACGTGAGATACAGCCTGCTGACAGACAGAGGAGTCTTTGTAACAGGGATACGTTTTTAGCTTTTGGGTACGGAACCTTAAAAATTAAGAAAGAAGTAAACATATTTATTGATGGCACACGATAAACTTAGCTTCCATGTTGTAGTCTAGTACCACTGATTTTGTGATGTTTTTGTATTTTCTTTTGTGTTTTGGTTATAATATTAATAAATATTTAAATTATTTATAAACTCTCGGGCAAGGATTCTTTACTTTAAATGATATTCAAGACTTAATAATAAATAAAATGCATACATTTACTTATTTAATTTTTATTGCATAATAAATACAAATGGTGGAGTAATTTACTACAGCACTCGATTAGTGAAGCCGATGCTTTGCAATTTATACATTATTAAATATATGTGTATTTTAATTGCAACGCACACGCTTCACCGGCATTGAAAATATAAATATTACAGCTTTTGAGCCATCAAACGCCCCACGCCCTACACTAGAAAAATATATTATAATCATAACTTAACAAAAAAACACCCTATCATAATTCGCAAGAAAAAACCAGGCAGCCCTCATAAAATCCCTAGGGATGAAAATGCCGCCGCACGCCCGCTTACCCACGTACATGGGTTTGCACTTTGCGCGCCGTAAACGCGCCTTTTGTTAACACGCCTAATGCCCCGGTTAGCTTTTAAAGCACAGCTTCGTACAGTTAAAAAAGGCGCTAGCACACTCGCGCACCGAAGGTTCAGTTAGACGCCGTTTCATTTTACTCTTTTAAGTACCTATTTGACGATGCGTTGGCCTAGTCAGTAGTGACTCTGCCTACGAAGCTGGCGGTTCCGGGCTTGATTCCCGGTATGGGCAAATATTGACCTTATTGAAATATTGATTGAATATATTTTGACGACACGTTGGCCTAAATAGTTGGGAGTGCCTCTGCCTCCGAAGCCAGCGGTCCTGGGTTCAAATCCCGGTAAGGGCAGATATTTGTGTGATGAGCGCGAATATTTGTTCCTGAGTCTTGGATGTTTTCTATATATTTAAGTATGCATTTCTCTATTTAAGTATGTTTATCGTTGTCTAGTGCCCATAGTAAATACAAGCCTAGAGCTTAGTTTGGGACTAGGTCAATTTGTGTGAGATTGTCCCCTGATATTTATTTATTTATTTGTGCGAGTGCGAGTATTTATTTCTGAATCCTGGATGTTTTCTGTGTATTAAAGTATTCATTTCTCTATTTAAGTACGTTTATAGTTACAAGGCTAGAGCTTAGTTTGGGACTAGAACAATCGGTGTGAGATGTCCTTTGTTTATATTTAACTAGCTGTTTCCCGCGACGTCCTTACTTATTACTCTTATTTTAAACCCTCGATCGATCGTGTCAAAACGTCAAAGTATACAAGTCTTTTATATTAATGTTTTTACACAATTAAGTTCGGTTTCAGATTTATAACAGGGCCTCAATTTAACTCCGTAACAGATTTTGATGTGTTATCGTATTGTTTTTTAACTCGCCCGCCATTACTGTCAATTAAATAAGAGCTGTAAAAACGTTTACTATGCGGAAACACGTCAAAAACAAAATGTTTTACTGTGTACAATTTTGGTTCAGCACGTGTGAACATCGGGAGTGATTAAAACAAACAAAAGTGCTTATTACTAACCCGTCCGTGAACATAGAAAAAACTTCGAGTATTATTAAACTTTCCTTACAAAATGTAGCCTTATACAACCTCCTAAACTTGTATAAAACTCATATAAACCTAACTAGCACGACCAAAATTCAGCGAAGCAAATAAACCGGGATGTTGCCCTAGTCGGAAAATGAGGTACGTGTGTTTTGAAGCCACGTTTTCCAATAAATTGTAGGTGTCAAAAGGGTGGCGTCACGTAGGGCCATTCTGAGCATAACGGCGGCAGTATACTACGTCTCTTCATACGCTAGTGATGTCCCAGGCGGGTATATATCGATATACTAGAGGTCACCCGCAACTTCTTGCAAGTAGAATTAGTCTACAATATTTTAACACCAAGCGAATTAATTTCCAAAAATCCCTTCATAAGCTTTCTTAGGATATCCAAGAACTTTCCCTCTAAATTTCGAGTCCCTAGGTCTAGCAGTTCTGGCTGTACTTTTTCTGCCAGGCACTTACTTAGTCACTGTACTGTTTTATATATCGACGATATAATATACTTGTAAAAGCCATGACTTTAATCAAATTGGGGTCAGAATTGAAACATTATCTTTTTTTTTGTTCAGAGTAGGATTTTAAAAGGGTTTCAAGGCCTTAATACTTTGGTTTAAAATATCTGGTTTCAATATCGTAATCATACAGTTTTCTTGGTGCATCAAAGATCTCCAATACATAATATTAAGTACCTACATACATTTCAAGACACACTATCATCATCATCATCATATCAGCCGAAAGACGTCCACTGCTGGACATAGGCCTCCCCCAAGGCTCTCCACTTAGACCGGTCTTGTGCCTTCCGCATCCATCGCGATCCCGCCATCCTTACGATGTCGTCGCTCGTCGTCGATCTTGTTGGAGGCCTACCAACAGCTCGTCTCCCGGTCCGTGGACGCCATTCGAGAACTTTCTGGCCCCATCGGCCATCAGACAGACACACTATACTAACATAATTTGTCTCCAACAATGATATTGAATGATGATGGTGATGATAATGAAATTGATGACCACTATAAAAAACATCCATAAAATTAAAGCACACTTCATTATTTATAGCTAATTCATATATTATGTAAAAAATATCGATAACATTACAAACATCACTAGGACACAAGGAATTGGCAGCAGCACATCATTATACCCGTACTTACAATCGCACATTTTAAAAGGTCTTAAACGCCAACGAGTTCAAATACACTTATGCTATTTATCGCATACTAGTAGGTACAGTATGCTTCTGCAAACGACAAAAGTGTGTAGAAAATTGGTTCGTATGTTGTTAACGTAAATTTACGAGTTAATATAAAATCGCTTTGACTGCGACAATTTGTCGGTTACGTGATGGCTGTGTAATAACGTGCGTGCTTCTACGTGTGCTTGTAGTTAATAATGTGTTTGATATTCGCTTAATGTATTGGTAAACATTTGGGAGGCGAAAGAGTTCGCCTCGACTTTTTTAACCCTCAACGGTATAGAGCGATGGGCGTTGAAATTGATTACTACAGTGCTGTTTTCATTTTAATATATTTTAGACAAGGGACAAATAGTGAATGTTTAACATTTCGAAAAAAAACAATCCTAACTGAACGCATTATTCTGCGTGATTCATTTTCCTTTAAAATCAACAAGCCATAATATCCGGCTAGTATTGGAAAAAAGTGTTTTCAATCAAAGATGTGCCCTATTAATTAAAAGTGCGCCGTTTAACAACACTTTAGTGTAAGTAGAAGGATATTTATAAATAATCGAACGTCTTTACAACATTAAAATGGTCATCCTGTATTAGAATTAATGTGTTGTTTGTAGACCTAGAAATGGTTCTATCACAAACGAAGTGCGAAGTTAGTGCTTGATAACTTTGACAAACATGTTATCGATAAATACCCAAATGTTATAGAGGATAGGGAGGAATGCTTAGGTACATATTAAGTTAAGGTGTCATAACTCATTCAGTTTCAGTAACTGTTCTACTATATTAAGTACCAATTTTACCATACGATGTTAACCACTTAACAGATGATTTGAGTATTAACAGTTGTAAAAATATATGAAGTAACAGTCGATTAACATTGATTAAATTTAACATCATATGATGGAATTGGTAGTAAGCATGGAAGAATGAATATTTTGTGACAGTTAACTAACTAACGGCGGATCATGATTTGCCTAGAAGAAAAAAAAATATTATTGAGGAAAAAACTAAATATGCGTATTGAAGAAAGAATATGAATTGAGTAAATTAATATCATATCAACTCTCATTTATAAGGCCGGCAACGTACCTGTAACTCCTCTGGTGCTGCAGGTATCTATGGGTGACAATATTCGCTTACCATCAGGCGATCTGTCTGCTCGTTTGCCTCCTATTCCATAAAAATAAAAAAAAATATCATCGATGGGTAAGTATTCGTTTATTTATTTATTTGTAACAAATTAAGTAATTACTCATTCATATGTCTACAATTTTTTGGTTGGGAGACGGGAAAACAAGGCAGAACTAAATTTCTACATACAAATTTCAATAATTAGTTAATCGATGTACCCAATCGAAATCACAAGTATTATGTGCCTGTATTTCTAAGTCAAGCGATTATAATAAAGATGGCTGAGTTGATGCATAGGAACGTTCACTTTAAACCATTAATTCAAATATAGGCAAGTGATCAATTTCCTTTAATGGGATCGAAGGCGATAAATTATGAAAATTCCTTCACCATACGATTCGAGATTAAGAAATTGCCAAATAAATCAGGGTTCTGTTATTTATCGACGCGCGAGAGAATTTCCTTCGGTGCTAAAGAAAATCGAACAAATTGATGGATTCCACAAATACCTCTCGGGAAACCCGGCGAACCGAACATTTAAGACGAATTTTTTACTACAGCCATTTGCTTCAAAAGTTTTTTTTTGCGTTTTCTATTGAATAGTTGCTTGGGAATTTAAGGGAATCGGGATGCGGAAAAGCGGTTTTTCTATCTCTTTTAATATATAAAGATGAAGAGTTTGTTTGTTTTAACGCACTTCTCTCAGAAACTACTAAACCGATTTAGATGAAATTTTGTATGAAGATAACTAAGCTGCCGGGGATGGACGTGGGCTACTTTTTATCCCGGAAAATTGAACAGTTCCCGATAAAAGAGGTATTGGACATTATATAGACATGATCAAATTGTGCTTTAATTTTGTCTACATACACATACGGGGAGCAGCGGAAAACTAATTCTACGCTTTCGAAGTCGCGGGCGTCTTCTAACCTGAGATAAAAGCTCAAAGCACAAATTGAGAAGGCACGCGCTAAAATGTGTTTTGTTCGCTCTGACGGGACTTCTTAAACTTGCCAGATAAAAATTCACCTTTAAGATCGACGCAGCGCTGTGTTGAGAGAATCACCCCCCTGGTCATTAATGTTAAAATATATACGCCATTGCCTGAATGCAATATATTTTCCGATACATGTTTAGGTTAGTTTGTAATGTTAACGTGTGTTTAATCTGTTTTGTTTATTAATGTTTACTTCATCTGTTTTCTTTTCTTTCTGTGTACTTACTCTTTGTGCTTACGATGTAGGTGTTTTGGTCCTAACTGAGAACCTATTATTGTAAGTATTAAATAAATAAAATTGTTAATTTATTCCTTGCTGTCAATATTTTGGGAACTTCAAGAGCGAGCAAAAGTCAACAGTGCCATCACTCGGTGCCGCTACTTTAATCATTTTATTCCATTACACATAAGGTAAAGACACCAGTACTCGGCAAAGGACCAATGTTCGACACTGACTCATATTCAAAGAAGATAAGAGTTATTCATTTGATTTGCAACAATCAATTTATAACCCTACGATCTTAGAATTAAAAGCTACTGTCGATTTTTGGTGCATGTCAGCTAAAAGTGTCGAGCATTGGTGTTGTTACCTTACATCTTCTCTATTACAAAACAGGCCTAAGCTTTCATCTCCTATGCATAAGTGCCTCCTACGTTTCTATTACAAAGCGGAATAATTCAGACTTGTCAAAAAAGCCGTATTTTGTGACAATTTAAATCGTAATCCACAAAACAAAAGCTACGGCTTCAAAGCGAGGGCTATGCCTTAATTAATTACGTGGAGTTGTCAAGCGTGGCTGTCTTCGTGGATGTTCTCATAAATTTAGTTTGCGGCGAAGACGTATAGAATATGGAAGCGCCAAGAACAAATTTATGTTTAATGTTGGATAAGTATGGTTCGTTTCGTTGTTCATAATTTTATTTCTGCTTATTTTAAAGGACAGCGGTTGTAAAAAACATTTAAGTGTGATAAATTATTTATATTATAAAAAAAACCTGTCAAGTGCGACTCGGACTCACGCACGAAGGGTTCCGTTCCGTTATCTATAAAAACGGCAAAAAAACACGTTTGTTGTATGGGAGCCTCCCTTAAATATGAATTTTATTGTTTTTTATGGCTTAATATAGAATGGATATTTATTTTATAATTATTAACATACACATACATACTTTTTTATTGTTATAGCGGTAACGGAAATACATCATCACGGTGTATGAGATACAGCCTTCTGACAGACGGACGGACAGCGGAGTTTTGGTAATAGGGTTCCCGTTGTACCCTTTGGGTACGAAAGCCTAAAAATTCTACTTATTTCTCCAGGAAAAACCTTACCGACTATATAATTATTATGTTTTGGAAATATGTTCTTTTACTTTAAATTTTGCCGTGCAAGACACTGTCACTTAAGTCATGCGCTATGCTTTCAGGGTCGAGATTCTGCATGGTAAAAACAATATCGCTTTTGAAGCGATTCCGTATTGTGAACGTTTTGATAACTCTTAAGTCATTTACAATAATGGTGACTGTGACGTAAACGATTCTAAAACACGTCAAGTGCGATATCGTTATAACGCAATAGAATAGAGGCCCAGTAATGAAGTGACATTATATTCAAATAGTTAAATAAGAGTGATGGAACTGACATATTAAGGAATAAATTTTAAATTTTCTTTGTATACTTTTAGGAGGTTTGGTAAATAATTCATGTTATGTGAAATGTGTGTACTCGTAGTTAGTTCATAAGTAATGCAACCTAACTGATAAATTTTAACAGAGCAACTCATAGTTTATTTCAACAGACAAACTTATAAATGTATATATATATATATATTTAATTCGTCGCAAGATCAGACTCGGTACTGCGGGGGGTGCCATGAAGCTTTTGCTACAGCCCGCGCACGCAAGGGCTTTTACTCTCTTTATAAAACTAAAACCTGCCAAGTGCGAGTCGGACTGGCTCAGGAAGGGTTCCATACCATACCATTATCTATACAACTTATTTTTAAAGCGAACATACAAATAAATATTCTGTGAATATTTCAAGCTTCTACCTGTTGCCGTTATTAATGACGAGCAAAAAACGTTAAAGAAATCACGTTTGTTGTATGGGAGCCGCACTCAAATATTTATTTTATTCGGTTTTAGTATTTTTTGTTATAGCAGCCACAGAAATACATCATCTGTGAAACCTAGTGACAGACAGACAGTGACGGAGTGTTATAGTAACAGGGGTCCGTTTTTACCCTTTGCGTACGGAACCCTAAAAAAGCACTACGAAGCTCTTCTAATCTGCCTATAGCCGTGTAAATTCAAAGCAAACGTAAATTACAGAGCTACAGTAACGTTGACGTAAATGCGCACCTTGCCTCTATTAGAGAATTGGGTCGCTAACCAATTTGCACTATCGATGAAAGAAGAAATATAAATCCGTGCACGCAAATTAAAGGAATGAATGGGATAGGGACGTGAAAAACTACGATATATCTGGTGCCAAATTAGGGCCCGTTGATTAAATAGAGACTCAAAGCAGTAACGGATTTTTTGGGGCGAAATTATTTGACGAGTAGTGACTGCGTGTATCGATAAAATCATTTATCGATACTAAAGTTCATATTTGTACATTTATATTTTTATATGTTTTGAAATAGATGCGTTTATCAAATACATGACATGTTGTGTTTTGTTTTCTAACTTCTGTAATCCCGATATTTTTTTATACAATGATGATCTATATCTCTCATTACCATGAGAGAAAGAACAAATGTAAAGCCGTGCATGCAAATAAAAGGCATAAATGGGATAGGGACGTGAAAAACTACTATTTAATCTATGGTGGCAAGTTAGGGCCCATTGATTAAATAGAGAGAGAGCAGCAACGGAATTTTTCGGACGAAACCATTTGACAAGTAGTGATTGCGTATATAAAATCACTTCTCGATACTAAAGATGTTTATATTTGTAAATTAATGTTTTATATAGGTACGTATTGTAATAGACACGTTTGTAAAATTAATGTTGTTTTGAAAATCATTTTATTGCAAGATAACATAGTATATTAAATTTGACTAAATTCTGTAATCCCGATCTTTTTGATACCGTGATGATATATATCTCTCACTGCCATGAGAGACAGAAGAAATGTAAAGCTATGCACGCAAATATAAGGAATTAATGGGATAGAGACGTAAAAACTACGATGTAGACTGTGGTGGCAAATTAGAGCACGTTGATTAAATAGAGACTCAGAGAAGCAACGATATTTTTCGGACAAAAGCATTTGACAAGTAGTGATTGCGCGTATCGATAAAATCACTTATCGATACTAAAGTTGTTCAATTGTTCATATTTGTACAATTGTTTTTATACCAAACCAATTTTATGTCTTGGGTTATCAGAATACTGCAAGAAAATATAGTTTATTAAATTGATTAGTGATGATCTCTCATGGCATGGAATTTTACCTTACTGTCTCAGTTTAAAAAAAAACATACTATTTAATACAAGGTAGACATCATTGGTTCTTGAGATATAGGCGATTAAAGTGTTTATATACCTACTAAAATCATCTAAGACGGCACCAAATGACTTTAAATTGAAAAATTGTTATTACATGTTGATTTTTGTGTTTGTAGTACTTAACGGCTTCGGAATCCTACACTGAGCATGGTCCGACATGCTCTTGCCCGTTTTTTATGACAACTGGACGCCGCAGATTTCTAAACCTACAAAACCCACAAATCCGCAAAGAAAATAAACAAAAGAATATCAGTTATATACGTCCAGCGTCACCAATACGGTCGGTACGTGAAAATGAACCATTTCTATTCATGTCGCTAGGGACAGTGGGACGATACTGTCTTTATATATCTATCGAGGAATCGGCCATATAGGCCCTGAGGAACGATTGCAATTCGAGGACGAAAAAGGTTGTTTTATGATGACAAATATAAAATAATATTTAATAATATGAGTTGGTAACTGGTAAACATCTTAGCGTGATTGTGCAAAATGTGTTAACAGAATTAACAAGAGGTAATTTTAGAGTTGAGGGTATTTCTGTAGCTCTCCCCACTCTGGGAAGGTAGACGTAATGTACGAGTATGTAATTGAAATATGAGTTGACTCAAATCTTGCAAATTTTAAAATGTTGACTACCTCTGACATTACCTTAATTTAACTAAAGAATATAGCCTTATTTTAAATTATGCAATTTCAGAGATATGCAACATTTTTAAGGTTTTTTTTTAAGTAAATGAAAGTATATTCACAAATGTAAAAATTACCACAAATTTAATCAATATTAAAATAGAACAATTTCTATAGTCTCATCCTGTTTTGACAATTCAAAGAAAGACAAAAAGTGACAGAGCGTAATATCAAAAACCACTAACAATTGAAGACACAAGTAGAATTTAGGCCTTGTTTTTTATAGAAATAGATAAAAAAACAGGGAACAATCTCACACAAATATCAGTTTATACAGGAATCGTTGTGATTCGCTGTGCCATCACACAAATCGATTAATGCATCAATCGATCGAAGCTTTACGTTGTAATCAATACGTTCTAACCCTCTATAACTAACTGATATTATTCATAAAAAGAATCGCTTTGTTAGCAAAAAACCTCAGCAAAACTTGTACAAGACAACAAGGTTTCTAAAGTGCACTTTATAAATCTTCAACGCAACTGTTTATAGAACTATGCAGCGCATAGAACGAACACCTGCACGAAGACAATGCGAAGAAAGATTTACCGCAAAACGTGTCTCAGGCAACCGTTAGTGCTTCAAATATATTTTGAAAGCGTTCCTTGTTTTCCTTATGAGGTTTAAGTTGCAATTTAATGTTTGTTTTGTTACAAATGTTTGTTCTTAGGGTGTTCTGTCTTTATTATATTAATGTTTGATTGGTTTTGGAAAAGAGACACATTTGTGTCATAATTGAACCAAGTTTACGTTTAAAACACAGTTGATTGAAAATTCACTCAATGGCAATGCACTCAAAAAAGTGCGAATATTTTCATATTTTTTTTTGTACTGTAGTCGTTTATGAAATAACTTGTAGTTGTTAACGATGGAGAGCTTCAGTAGCTTAATCGTGATCGTAAGGTAGGTACGAGTAGGTACCGAGTTCAAGCCCCCGTTGTCACTATGTACCAATGAGTTTACGTAACTGAAGAACTACACTAACCGAAGCTCTTACGGTGAAAGAAAAACATCGTGAGGAAACCTGCACATTCGGAGACCTGAATCTTTGAGAGGGTAATTACATAAAAGATCCTAAAGTGTCAAAGTGTATCCGAAAAGGTACATCTGTACCCAGGATAAGATAATTCGTTAACATTCTGCAAAAACATTCTTAACGTAAATCAACGACAGAAATTAATTTGCTTCAAAAACCTCTCCTACAAATGCCTGGTATGAAATAACTTTAAAGTTCCAGTAGTAAAAAACCTTAGGTTCATATTACAGCTTAGAATGTGAACGTTCACGCACCGAACAAACACGGGCTCGAAGGAATTTCTATTACTCAATAAACACACGAGACGGCGAAGGGCTGGAATTCGCGCAATTAACCTTGTGTTATATTTCTTTGATAGACCCAAGGTTGGTGAACTCTGGCTTTATAGTCAGGGGTGCGTAGGCTTGGATTATTTAAAGAAAAAGGTTATTTAATTAAGTGTTGGTTATTAATTTTCAAATAACGTAGGTATAAACATCGTAATCCAGACATATTCAAGTTATTTTGGGCTTGTTACAGATTTTCTTGGAGTCACTTTTAACATGAGTTTATACTATCGACATGAAGTTCGATACTTGTTCATACGTGTTGTTTTTGAGATTTTGACACTGAGCCACTGAGCATCGCCCGACATACTCTTGCCCGGTTTTTATGGTTAAGCTTCCCCAATTGGGGTGGGCGGAGATCAAAGAACGCCATCTGCTCTCTTCAATGCAAATTATTTCACTTCCTTTTGCATTTTAAATATGTTTTCCCAGTTTAGAAAAAACAATTAACTTCCAATACGAGATTTAAAACAGGTATATATCTAATAATTGCACATTTTTTTGTGTACTGTAGCTCTATTCACACACACGACACGGTGGCCTAGTTAGGAGCGACCCTGCCTCCAAAGCCAGCGGTCCTGGGTTCAAATCCCGGTAAGGGCAGATATTTGTGTGATGAGCGCGAATATTTGTTCCTGACTCTTGGATGTTTTCTATGTATTTAAATATCTATTTCTCTATATAAGTATGTTTATCGTTGTCTAGTACCCATAGTACAAGCCTAGAGCTTAGTTTGGGACTAGGTCAATTTGTGTGAGATTGTCCCCTGATATATACCTACAATATATATTGACCTAGACAAATGAATCATAATTAACACGAGTTGTAATGTAACTCGTGTTAATTATGACATTACTAAACAATTTCAGAAGTTAGAGTATTACTCGGTATTTTGGCTGTGATTAAATGCACACATATTGTAGTGTATGTAGATAAATTCCTCTTTACCGTACTGGGTTTATGTCCGATTCTTTCGCCCTTCAGGCAATTCGTCTCTGGAATGCGCTACCATTTGAAATACGACAAGCGTCCAGTAAGTTTGTATTTAAACGTAAGCTTCGCGAACATCTCCTCAAGCAAGAACTTAAGTAAGTGTCATCATCTTCATCACACACTGTTTACAATTGTATGTATTTAAGTATTGTTTATGTATTATATAAACTTATATATTATTTATTTATTATTATTATTATTTTTATATGTTAAGTAGCTATTTAGATTTAATTTAGTTTTTAACACTGTTCATTTCTCTAATTTCACCGGTTTTTTTTTTTCTCTGTTGAACATGTGTTTGACTGGTAGAGAATGCCTTTAGGCATTAAGTCCGCCATTTGTACTTTTTACATTTATTTGTATTGTGCAAAGAAGATTAAATAAATAAATAAATAAATAAGTAATGACCATGAAGGTGCATTATACATACACTTAATAAACACAAAAAAGTTATCTATACATGTCTCGGGCACATTATGACGAGCGGTTGTAGTCTAGGAACTAAATTAGTCAATACTATATAATTATCTGCTCTGCTAACACAAATGGCAGTATCTCAGACAAAACTCCTATAGCAAATTAAATCTTATAACTAACGAGATAGGATTGAATCCACTTTGGCTACTGAATTTGAGATACTGCTTATTTGCTTAGGAGAGCAGATGTATACCTATGTAGGTATACCTAGTTATATTTATTACAAGAGAGTTAAAGACTAAGCTTTATGTCAAAAATTTACAGCGATAAAAATATTCTATTGCTAAATATCAATATAATGTAAAGGTATTTTTAACCCCTGGGTACTTTAATCAGCTGAGAAACCTTTCATTGGAAAATCCATTATACTCCATAGATGAATATGGAACTTAAATTGTACAATTATTATTGTATTGACATTTATAAATCTTTGTATTTTGAGATCAGATATTTGAGTTTTTTTGTATTCTTTGAATATTAGCTAGTATTTATGTTGACGATCTCAGTGTAATTTCGTATTTTTTGACATGCAATGCGATTTTTACTGTAATATTACATTAATGTATAAATAAACGAAACTAAACTATTTTACGATAGATGACACATTAGCCTGGTTGGTAGTGACCCTGCTTACGAAGCTAGTGGTCCTGGGTTCAAATCCCAGTAAGGGCAGATATTTGTGTGATGAGCGTGTGTATGACATTGTTATCGG
Source organism: Acleris holmiana (assembly GCA_949316455.1). Taxonomy (NCBI): domain Eukaryota; kingdom Metazoa; phylum Arthropoda; class Insecta; order Lepidoptera; family Tortricidae; genus Acleris; species Acleris holmiana. The sequence continues at coordinate 4,779,286 of OX438774.1, forward strand.
ATATTTATTGTCAATTGTTATAATGACAAAATATAACCGATGACATAATTATCATCTTTAATGGTAAAAAAACAATAGTTTTACAAGTCGCATTATTTTTTATGTTAAGGAGAAGGCACACGAGCACTCAGGCCACCTGATGGTAAGTGGAATCTGAGACCCATAGACATTTGAATTCTCAAGACTATAATCCCAAGACTTCAAATGCGTTGCCAACCCTGAGGACTAAGATGGAATGCCCCTATGCTAGTAATTTCACCGGTTGTCTTATCCCCACACCGGAACACAACAATGCGAACACTGTTGCTTGGCGGGTGGTTAATGGATAAGATGGTGGTAGCGATCCGGACTGACACTGCACAGGGTCCTACTACGACTAAAAACAAACACTACACACATAAACACTATAAACATATTTTATAATATAAATCATTGAAATAAAAATAAAATGAAAACAATGAAATAACACAGGTACCTACCTAGGTGAAGGATATCTTCAAAATAAAAATAATAATAATGATGTGTGATAGTTCCGAAAGCAGCTTTAGGCTTGTATTATGGGTACTAACCAACGATATAAATACTTATATAGGGAATATAAACAAATACTTAAATAGAAAACACCCAAGACTTAGGAACAAACAGTCACACATATATCGGTCCTTACCGGGATTTGAACCCAGGACCACTAGCTTTGTAGGCAGGGTTTATTATTATTATTACCTGATTGCGGCAAACCCCAAAAAGAAGGTTATGTGTTTGATCTGTATGTTTGTCCAACTCTATGTTCCCTCGTAGCGGCTGGATGGATGGGCCGATTTGTCTTAACGTCGCGAGTGTCATTGGGTACTTACATTAAAACAAAAACAATATAGCAGCACAAAAATATAAATACTTATTAGAGTATTAAAAACTTGCTTTTTATTACATAGAATTCGAAATCATTGTTGAACGTTTGTATTTAAACATAAGAAAATAACATTTGTGCATTTGCATTTAATCTGTAGACAAATAAACCACGCAACAACTACTCCATTTGAGTTTTTTCCAACTAATTCAACGTTTTCTTGGGTAACTCGGACAAACAAATTCAATGCAATAATAATTCATTGCAATATAATTCACTCTCGAATAAACCTACGATAATATATGGCATTGACAGCTTCCTCTTTTCCCAAAACTATATTAAACCTGAGCATATTTTTTCTGCTGAGTATACTTCCTCATACTCAGCTTGAATAACAACATACGGAAAGCCGTGTCTATAAATTTACGCCGTGTGATAGTAATTTACGGGAAGTGGGAAGATTTATTGCGCTTGCATTTTCCTCGGCTATATTAATCTGTTCAATGCCGGCAACTAATAATTGTACAGAATGTTGACTCATTGTCGTGTCGCTGGCGTTGACTGTGGTGAATGCTTTATTGTGACAACCCTAATTTTAATATATCCTTATAAGTAGTGAAGGGATGCATTAGGGTTGTGTTTGGACAAGGGATGATTTGTAGATAGTAATAAATGTACTTAGTATTAATATATTGGAAGCGTAATTCGTAGTGACCCGACCTGCAAAACTAGCGGTCCCGGGATAGTTTCCGAATCTTAGGTGTTTTCTATATACTGGGTGATTTTGGGGGTCATTATCCGGAATGGCCAAAAGTGAATAAGATGCTCATACTGAACAACCTTTCCGATGGGGCCAACCACGAAAGCGCCAAAAAAAACCAGCTGTTCCATACATTAACTCTCAATTAATTCCCCTTTAATGTATGGAACAGGTGGTTTTTTTGTGCAATTTCGGGGTAAAAAATCACCCAGTATGTGTTTTCCCTGTGGTTGCCGGGTTAGAACAGTGCCACTCCGTGTCTTCCCGTGAATGTCGTGATAGGCGACTAATGGAATAAGGGCTTGTACTGTTAGGCGAGAAGAGTTATCAACAAGTTTTTTTGGGTTGTTGGTAATTCTGTAGCTCTGCCTACCCCACTCTGGGAATGAAGGCGTGATGATATGTATGTATGTATGTAACTTACATGTACATTAAAATTATGAAGAAGAAAGATTTGTATGTTTGTAACGAATAAACTCAAAAATTTCTGGACTTACTTTGAAAATTCTTTCACCAGTGGAATGCTTTATTACCACTGAGAAGGATATGCTACATTTTTAAAAGCTTGTGTAGGGATATTAACGATCCTTAAGACAACAATTTGTGTAACAATTCTTGTGACAATAAATTTGTCACAAGAATTGTTGAATTGTAATGTTAAACAAGTAAATATACTTGAGTCTACACCGCTTTTTATAGCCCCACAAAAGTTATCCTAGCTTAGTTAGTATTTATTAATGTTCTTCCCATTTGCCGAGAATAATATAACACTTATTTATTATTTATTTATTTATTATATTATTAGGCACGGTACAAAAGTAAATATGTAACAATATTCCAATATTACACTTGTGTAAGTGGTATTAAAAACCAGCGACAGTTCTTTCCAAAATTCGAACAATGCCCAAAGTTCGAGCATTGTTGAGCATTGTTACATAATGAAATCATTACGTGACTTGAATTATTCCCGAATGGCAACAAAAAACTCGCGAGCAACTCATTGTTTTAATCGTCCTTGGATTTAATAATGAATAACTTTATGAAACAAGAGAAGTGAATAAATATACTTTAGGTATGTGATTGAAATGGACTAATTTTAGTGTGTTTAGACGAATTAAATTCTGCTATCGATATAATGACGGCAAATCTCAAAAATTTCGAAACGGTAAAAAAAAACGTTAAATACGTCTCCCTATGTCAATTACATGGGTACACTACATTATTCCAAATATTCATTATTCTTGATAATTCTGTAACCACATTTTGCACACGTAGGATAAGATGTTTGCTAGTGTATTAGTGACAGGTTGCAAGCCCATCGCCTAATAGTACTACAAGCCCTTATTCCTTATTCTTATTATATGTAGATTATTTTGATATACTGCAATGTATGGTAACGTAGAACTTTTTTTATAAAAAGGAAAAGACACACGAGCACTCTGGTCACCTGATGCTAAGAGGGATCTGAAAGCCATAATAGAAATTTAAATTCTCAAGCCCACAATACTGCCCTGCTAACCACAAATGGCAGTATCTCAGACAAAACTTCTGTAGCAAATGCAACCTAACTACTAACAAAATAGAACTGAATCTGTTTTGGCCATCGAATTTGAGATATTGCTTATTGGTTTAGGTTGGCAGAATACTAAGTCCAAATGAGTTGCCAACCCTGAGGACTAAGATGGAATGCCTCTATACTAGTAATTTCACTGGTGGTCTTATAAACGGGAGTCCGTTGTTTCTCATAATTCTTTGTCATATTATCATTGTTGACATAGTTATTGATAGTCATAATTAGTATATCGCTGTAAACGTGAACATATCAGATTTTCTTAAATACCTAACGTGTAGCCAAGGCTAGGTTAGGTTAAAATTAGGTAGGGGTATTATAACAATTCTAAAAAGTTTCTTAATAAAATACGCTATTACTTGCGATAAATATGACCTAAAACACATTACGACTATTAATAATTATTGTAGACAATTACAGACCCGTTATCCTCACACCGGAACACAACAATACGAATACTGCTGCTTGGCGGTAGGTAAAAGATAATGTGGTGGTAGCATTCCGGACGAACCCTGCGCAATGATATTTATATTTTTTAGAGGTGCGTACCCAAAGGGTAAAAACGGGACCCTATTACTAAGACTTCGCCGTTTGTCCATCCGTCTGTCCATCAGTCTGTCTGTCACCAGGCTGTATCTCAAGAACCACGATAGCTGACAGTTGAAATTTTCACAAATTATGTATTTCTATTGCCGCTATAACAACAAATGCTAAAAACAAAACAAAATAAATATTAAACAAACATGGTTTTTTTGTCGTTTTTGCTCGACCTTAATAACGGCAACAGGTCACTTGAAATGTTTACAGAATATTTAGTTGTATATTCACTTTAAGAATAGATAATTAAATTAATATTTAAGAGGGGCTCCCATACAACAAACGTGATTGTTTTGTCGTTTTTCGCTCGATCTTAATACAGACACCGTGGTTGTATAGATAATGGTACGGAACCCTTCGTGCGCGAGTCCGACTCGCACTTGGTCGGTTTTGGATCTTTTTATGTGTGTTTATGCAGTATGTAAATTTGTATGTAGTCAGGACGACAATTCTGCCGTAATACCAAAGAAGGCGAATTACTTAAAGTTAGCCAACTTTAATCATATGTGTCATCGGACATTTATTGAATTATTAATTAAAAAAATATATTTTCCTATACCTACATTAGAAACAGTTTAACTTTAGATGACATTAAACTGAAAACTGTTAGACATCTGTGAGAAATACGCTGTGACACATGGGCTCAAGTATAACTCAACTATAAGTAAATTGCTAGTGTTCAAGGCCAGGAACAAAATTTATCCCATAGTACAGCCAGCTACTGTTACACTCAACGGAATGCAGATTGAACGAGTTACACAATTTAAATACTTGGGCCATTGGGTCACGGATGATCCCACAGATGACCTTGATATGGAGAGGGAGGGAAGGGCCCTGGCTGTGCAAAGCAACATGCTGACCCGCAGGTTTACACTGTGTACTAGTCACGTGAAAATTAGATTGTTCAAAGCGTTCTACCAATCAATGTACACGTGCAACTTGTGGATATAGTACACGCAAAAGTCGTACAGGGCCCTCCGAGTCCAATAGCATAATACTTTGGGGCTGAGGAGACACTGTAGCGCATCGGGAATGTTTGTGGAGGCTCGAACTAATTGTTTCTACACAAACGAGTCGCTTCCTTGATGATAGGAGTGTGGGAAAGCCCCAATAGCCTCCTGGAAGTAATAGCGGAGAGATGGAACAACCCTATCTTGGCTTTCTGGGTGAAGTTGCGTACTTCATCATGCTACTTCACCCAGAAAATATTATTATGAAACATTATGTTAATTAATTTCAGTTTTATTACTAACATAGTTAAGGGCGCTGTACAAGTTATGGATTCAAGTCCGAAATAAATTCAATTCAATTCTTTCATTCATTAACAATATTTTCAGGTCGATTAAGTCGATTTCCTTTCCTGTTTTATATAATCAACTAATAATATACGGCGTTTTGTATTATGTAATTGCAATTTTATGCTACTGAAATATATGAATGTAATGTCGCTACTACATTTGGATTTCTGTGCTGTCCCCTGCATCTGAAAGTTAGGAAGGTTCATTTTGCGGTTTCGTTATTCGTGCTATGGTAGTCATATTCGGTACATCTGTTAAATACTAATAAAAACTTTAAATACATTTTCTTGAAATGATATAAATTAGAGGCCGCATACGGACTTTGCCGAATACGAATACTTAGCCGAATATACTGTTCAGCTCCTAAAACAGGTTTTGACAGGTCCGCTTTATTAAAACTGTTTTTTAGCCAATTTATTGTAGTTATATTTTGACGCATATTTATTTATTTTTCGTAGTTACTTAGAATGCTGAAATAGGCCTTTTGGCGAGGTAGGTCATCTTCGTTTTAAGTCAATTTCGAAGGAAGTCATGTTCTAGGTTAGTCATCTTCTCAGTAGGTCATCTTCGTTTCGAGACAATTTCGAGGGACGTCATTTTCTGGATTAGTCATGTTCTTAGTAGGTAGGTCTATTTCGACGAATGTCATTTTCTGACTTAGTCATCTTCTTAGTAGGTCTTTTTATGACTTAGTCATCTTCTTAGTGGGTCTATTTCAGGGGACGTCATTTTCTGACTTAGTCATTTCCTAAGTAGGTCTTTTTCGAGAGAAGTCATTTTCTGACTTAGTCATCTTCTAAGTAGGTCTTCTTCGAAATCCGACGAATAACGAAACCTACAATCTTTATTTACTTTGTTCATTCGTTAAAAATCCGTTTTTTATGATCTAGTGAGGATCGCGGGAAAGCGAAGTGCACTCAAACAAACAGTCATCGTAAAGATCCTTGGGGAAGGCCTTTGTCGCTTGGCTGACATTATCATGATAATAATTTTGTTTTCATCCGATTTTTCAGTATAAGCCATCTTCGATGTTTTCACATTTAATCGCAGATGTTTCATCATTGGATTACGTCGAAAGATTTTTCAATACGGGCTTTATGCCTTAAATTTGCATGCCTATACTTATGGTTAAACATGTGAACTTCTCATAAACTGAAACACCTTTTTTTTGTATGTACCATGTTTTTAGCAAATAAATGATTATAATTATTATTTATTATTAATGTTTTTAATGTTTAAAATCAAACTGAAAATCGCTTCATACATTAAATGACATTTTGCATGATGATGGTATTGAAATGCGACGTGTTAACTCTTAACTCTGTAAACCAATTACTCCAAAGAACAACTAAGCAAAATTTTAACTGATGCAAAAATAACTATAACAAAACAATCTAACGCCAGCCAAAATTCGCTTAGCCTCGACTTTCATCGCCAAATTTGACCGCTAAATTTACTATTAGCATTCTAGTCCCCTTAATTATAAAAGTTATAAACGTGGAATAACAGTGGGGTAGCTTCTACCATGTTTTATCACTTTCTGTCGGATTCAATGTCACTATTACAGATAAGGAAAAAGCATGGCAAATGCAACCCCACGTTTATACGTAAAGGGGGTAGATGTTTAAACTGCTTAAATCTTAAATATCACATCAGCAACATTGGCCCTGCAGAATTTAAGGGGATCCTATCATTTCATAACCAACGTTTCACAAATGATTCATTTCACAAACATATCATTAGACAACATATCATTATTTCAGAATGGTCCTGAAATAAATAAATAAATCACAGGACAATATCACACAAATTGAACTAGTCCCAAACTAAGCTCTAGGCTTGTACTATGGGTACTAGACAACGATAAACTTACTTACATAGATAACTATATACTTATGGCCGTATTAATAAACTCGTCTCGGTTTCAATGCCCATCTCAAGATACGTCATTTTTGACGTATCTTGAGACGGGCATTGAAACCGAGACGAGTTTATTAATACGGGCCTTAAATACATAGAAAACATCCAAGACTCAGGAACAAATACTCGTGCTCATCACACAAATATTCGCCCTTACCAGGATTTGAACCCAGGACCCTAGCTTCGAAGGCAGAGTCACTACCAACTAGGCTAGCGTGTCGTCACTTAGCGTGTCGTCCAGACTTATTTAAAGTTTCGGATAAAAACGCGGGTTGTCAAATGAAACGATACGATCCCGCATTTCAAACTGGCATTTAGCTTTGTTTCAAAACTTACAGTAATAACTTACAGATGTAATTCCGGCCTAATTGATGTGGTCTGTCGTTTTGATTTTGATAATTCTGGATTTATTTCAGGACCATCGTGTAGAATCCTATAGGTCAGGTTAGTTTAGTTTTATAAAATTCTGATATATTTGTAGTTACAGTAAAAAAAGCGGGTTGGCAAATGAATAGGTTGCAAAACGATGCATTTGTCAAAGATTTGTTGACGAAAAGGCAGAGAACCTAATTTAAGAATTGGCTCAAATCTACGTCAGCACCGCGAACGTCCACAAACCGCTAATCTTTTTCCTTTGTCTCCCAAGTAATATTTTAATTAAGACCCCAGCCAATTTAAACTTAACCCCACTGACGTTTGTTTTTGGCAACTTAATATAATCCACAGATGCAAAAGTAATGAAAGAACTTCGGTTGTTTAATTTTGTCTGGCAAAAAATGGTCTTGAGTTGGCGTTATTGAAATAGTTTGACTCTGGAGTAACCTTCGGAAGTTGGCGTAAATAATAAAATAGTCTCAGTCTGTAAATGTTTCAAATGAAAATGTTGAGATTAAAATCGAGTTTTTAACTGTTTTAAAGTTTTCAATTTCGTATATTTAGTTGGGTTTTTGTTGTTTTAGTTTCCTAAATGGATCGCTACCACCATCTTATCCTTTAACCTAGCGCCAAGCAGCAGTGTTCGCATTGCTGTGTTTCGGTGTGGTGATAAGACAACTGGTAAAATTACTAAAATCTGAGATTCTACATTTGAATTCTCAACACTACAATCTTAAGACTGCTATCCTAAGACTCTAAATGTGTTGCCGACCCTGAGGACTACAGCGGTAGGTTAAAGGATAAGCTGCCGGTATCGACCCGGACGGACCCTGCACAAGGTCCTACTACCATATAACTTATCTTAGGCCCTTCCGGATACACTTCGACCCCTTTAGGATATTTTGTGCAATTATCCTCTTACACACTCAGCTGATCAAATGTGCAGGTTTTCCTAACGATGTTTACCCTTCACCGTAAGAGCATCAGGTAGTTTACTTAAGTTAGAGAAACACATTGGTACATGGTGACTGCGGGGGTTCGAGCTCGGTTCCTTACGATCACCAGTCGACCCTAGCCACTAGGCCACCGGTGCTCTAGATCCTACTATCAATAAATAAATATCACGGGACAATGTCACACAAATTGACCTAGTCCCAAACTAAGCTCTAGGCTTGTACTATGGGTACTAGACAACGATAAGCGTACTTAGATAGAGAAATAAATACATAGAAAACATCCAAAACTCAGGAACAAATACACGTGCTCATCACACAAATATCTGCCCTATGAGATTTGAACCCGGGACCGCTGACTTCAGAGGCAGGGTTACTCCCAAATAGGCCAACGTAGCGTCATCAATAGAACATCTATATCAATTATCCATTGTCCAATTGAGTCCCACCTTTTCAACGCATTCTGAATCCCATAACACAAGTCCCCATTGAATTCTTACGTATCTTGATCAAATCCACGTTTATATATTTGCATCCCATAGAACGGTTATTAGGTGCGTCGTACCCAATTTAGTTGCGAAGGGTCGGGTACAAAAAGGTCGGTGCGATACGAGCCTGATTGAAAGGTCCAACTGTTACGTTATTTGAGTCTCCGTATGGTTTTGAGATGGTGATTGTGAAGACTATACTTCTTGCACTGTCATTTGGTGCCTAGAACATCAAGCGTACCGTAAAACGAGGTGAATAGGGACTAAGGGCTGAATATGGTCACATCCAACAGCATAAGGCATAACTTGTTACAAATAAGCACAAGTATGAAATTAATAGAAAAAAAAACTACCTTCGAAAACCTAAAAAATAAGTTGTTTTCAAATACTTATTAGCATATGAAAAGAATCTGTACAATTGTATGGTAAATTTTCGTCGCATAACGGAAAAGTTGGGTTATCTTCGTTTCGTCTAAAAGTTTTTGGTCAAATGTTTCATTTCCCAAATTTTCATTTGCCAACCCGCTTTGTTTTCAGTAACCGTAAGTATTCCGTGATTTCATAAGAAAGAAAACAAGAAAGAAAATATATTTATTGCCACAAAAATACATGCAAGAATGAGTATAAACAAAAATAATAATAATAAACAGATGAAATAATTGCTTCGTAGCAAAAGACAGCGCGTCAGCATATGCCAGGCTGCGCACGATATCCTGCCCGGGGTTCGCGTCCACAGCTCGGCGCTCGTTTTCAGCGTAGCCCATTAAACTAAAGCCAAAAAGTAAAAAACCAAACTAAAATAAAGGTTAAGGTAAGTCGCAAAATAAAAGTTAACCTAACCTAACCTACAGGGTTCTACACGATGGTACTAAAATAAATTCTGAAAAAGTCATATAACATTGGTTTGACAAATGAAAAATTTGGGAAATGATACATTTGACCAAAAATATTTTGGCCAAACGGCAGGCTCCGAAGAAAGTTGCATAGAAAATTTAATTGCGTGAGCTATCATGTCCAATTTTTTGGTCCTTTCCCACATTTCTTACTGTATTTTTGTTTCATTGTACCCAATTTAATTGTCAAATTAATTCAGAGAGCATATTTTTATAACATTAGGTTCATTTAGCGATAATCACTTCGTCTGGTAGCCGGCGGCGTCTGGCGACCGCCCAGCCGATAGCTGCGACCAATTTGTGTGTATCGGTCCATGTGTTTAGCTTAGGTACTGTACTTGGGCATCCAATATATCTGTAGGGGTAGGCATTTGATGTTTTAAGTAAATCGTATAAGTGGGTGGCGGAATTATTAGGGACTTATAAATCGGTAAGCTGAATCGGTGGGCTGGTCTTGCTGGAGTCTTTTTAATAAGATTATTTTAGGGCGTCTTCCAAAAAAGTACCTATGGTTAAAGACAAAAATTAACAACGGTAATTTTTCTACTACGTCACGAAAACTATTCATACATTTATATACTGCTCTCATAAGTCAACAAGCGGCATTTCAAATTAAAAAGCGGCCAAGTGCGAGTCGGATTCGCCCATGAAGGTTCCGTAGCAGCAAGTAACATAATATAAAAGTTCGTTGTAGCTTTGATCAATGTTTTTATGACGTATTAAAAAAAAACTACTTACTAGATCTCGTTCAAACCAATTTTCGGTAGAAGTTTGCATGGTAATGTACATCATATATTTTTTTTAGTTCTATCATTCTCTTATTTTAGAAGTTACAGGGGGGGGAGGGACACATTTCAACACTTTGGAAGTGTCTCTCGCGCAAACTGTTCAGTTTAGAAAAAAATGATGTGAGTAACCACAATATCATTTTTGAAGACCTATCCATAGATACCCCACACGTATGGGTTCGATGAAAAAAAAATTTGAGCTTTAGTTCTAAGTATGGGGAACCCCCAAAATGTATAGTTTTTTTTTCTATTTTTGTGTGAAAATCTTAATGCGGTTCACAGAATACATCTACTCACCAAGTTTCAACAGTGTAGTTCTTATAGTTTCGGAAAAAAGTGACTGTGACATACGGACGGACAGACAGACAGACATGACGAATCTATAAGGGTTCCGTTTTTTGCCATTTGGCTACGGAATCCTAAAAAGCATAGCAGATTCCAACCTTACCTGTTAATAATATGGTTGAACTTGCTACAGGAGTTTTGCCTGAGATGCCACTATATATCTTAAAGCAATAGTTAATTTTCGTGACGTAATGGAAAAAAATCCGTTGTTAATTTTTTTCCTAACTATAGGTAAGTTTTTTGGAAAACGCCCATTAATGGCTTTAAAGATTCATAATCTAGGGTTTTCTTAGAAACCATTTTACTACGGAACCCTAAAAAATATTAATTAACCTAACCTATTATATAGCTGACACTATGAGACCTGTCCGTCTGTATTCTGTCCGTTGATGTCACGGATCTCTAGCTCTCAAAATTTACAGTCGCGAGTTATGGATTCTCTATGTAAACGGCTAGTAATATTATAAATGTTAAAGTAAATCTGTCTGTCCGTGTGTTTTTTTGCTTTCACGGATCAACCGCTGAATCGAGTCAGATGAAAATTGAATGATATAGGGTACTTTTTATTCCAAAAAGTAACACGGTTCCTGAGAGATTAACTTCTACATTAATGGAGTCGCGAGAAACAGCTAGTCCTTAATACTTATCACCCCACACCGCGTAGTCGCCAGGGGCCAACTATCCCGGTCAGCTGCCAATTTAGCACACGCCTCAGGCTCTTCGATATTGCTGTGCCCAACCCTAACTCCGCAGCATTGCAAGTTTGCAACACAATTAAAGGAGCTCTCTCTCATTCCACTATGCAAAACCATATTGCTTTTACATGTTATCGTATTGTTTTTATATCCGCCATCACTGTGAATTAAATAAGAGCTATCGCGATGTTGACAATACGATATACAGGGTATATTAAAATAAATTAAAGGATAATTTTAGACATCATTTTTAGTAGTTACATTTGCTGCTTAAGAGCTACACGATGGATATCTAAATAGAAATAGTGTTTTTTTTAAGTGTATGAATGCAGTTTTTCTTGGTATTAAAATCGCTGACATGGTTCCTAAGAACAGATCTTCGCATGTTTTATAGTATAGAGTTTTCCATACTGACCGATCTGAATGAGCATGACAATGGGTTAAAGTATTAACCCGATTAGTATAAACCATCCTCAAGCATCACTTTATCTTTGACGACACGTTGGCCTAGTTGGGAGTGACTCTGCCTCCGAAGCCAGCGGTCCTGGGTTCAAATCCCGGTAAGGGCAGATATTTGTGTGATGAGCGCGAATATTTGTTCCTGAGTCTTGGATGTTTTCTATATAAGTATATTTAAGTATGCATTTCTCTATTTAAGTATGTTTATCGTTGTCTAGTACCCATAGTACAAGCCTTGAGCTTAGTTTGGGACTAGGTCAATTTGTGTGAGATCGTCCCCTGATATTTATTTATTTTATTTTATTTATCTTTTAAAATAAACCGCATCAAAATCCGTTGCTTAGTTTTAAAGATTTAACCATACATATAGGTAGGGGCAGAGAGTGGAATGCGCCCCATTAACCACCGACACTCATTTTATATCATCGACAGCAAATTTCGCTAAATTCTTATTGAATCTAAAGCATGGGTAGGTTAGGTTAGGTTAGGCCTGTGACCACCAAAAAATCATAACTCCTGCACGTTGAAATGCTTGTCGATGAAATGGAAATTCGGAAGTAAAACATTCAATGAGACGAGTGTCGTGATTCAACGGTACAACTCCAGTGGGCCGAGCACGCTGCCACGGGTCAATTTTTAGCATAGGGTCGGTTCTTTAATTCGTCTATTCCATGTTCCAACGTAAGTATAAAGAACAAAGATAAACAAAAGTGCGTTTAGTGTGATTTGAGTCCTTTTAATACCTAGCAACTTAATCCCTGGATGGCTGTCATTTCAATAATTTCATACTAATATTTGACACTAGTTCCCGTTTGAAGTCGTTTGACATTAAGTCCCGTGGCAGCGTGCTCGGCCCACTGGAGGGAATTAAGCGACATGTGCAATGTTACTAACTTTGTAACTCAGGTACGGATTATGACTTTAAAATGTTGGTCGCTTGTAACTTTTAAGTCGTTAGAGAACTTGAGATGTAAGAGACAAATATTTATTATTGTATTAATTTTGGACAGAAAAGAGGATGGCGTCTTTGGACGCGTTTTGAAGCAATATTTGGGAGCATGCACTCAATAGCGAGGCAAGAAAGAAGACAGTCCTTAGTTTAGGAAAAGTTGTAAGTTCTATCAAAATTTACAAATTTATCAAACGCAAAAGTTAAGTAACTTCGTGAATCAGATTCAAAAAACCCCATTCATAGATTTGTTTGTCCCATTAGTAAGTCTAATTCCCTAAGGCGCTGCAACTTTCCGAATAGACTGATTTGTAAGCGTAGGTAAAAACTTTCCTGAACTTTCCCGTTTCATTGTCGCGAAAGCCTCCAAACTTTGCTCTCCGAGCTTTGGGAACATTCAATTGGGAACTTTACACGAATGGAACAAAGGTCGTATAGTTTAAGAGCCTGAGTTGCTTATCAGTGCTGTTCCTTAATAAATTTCCTTGGTTGCTGATAAAATATGATGTTAGAGAGTATTCCACTCGCGTAGCGCATGTAAGGCTGAGGCTAGAGCAAAGCGGAAATACTACTTGAATCCCTATTTCTTTCACACTCTCTCTGGCATTTTTATTTATTTATTTATTTATCATCATAAGGAGAAGACACGTGAACACTCAGGCCACCTGATGTTAACTGGAATGTGAGACTCATAGAAATTTGGCATGCGTTGCCAACCCTAAGGACTAAAATGGAATGCCTCTATACTAGTAATTTCACCAGCTGTCTTATCACCACACCGGAACACGGTAAATTACAAATATATTGATAGATGCAGGAGAAAAGGTGACAGTGATAGACAGCCTAAAGTTTTAACTAAAATACAGTGTTTTTACTTGACATCTCTATTTTTGGTTACAACCATTTCTTATTGAACGCTTGCGCTTGTTTTCGAGTTCTGTTCAGTGTTTTTCTTACACAATTCACTATTCAATTTGTAGTTGAGTTTTTAAATAGTCTCGTTGAAGCAGCTCGGCTAAAACGGTAGGTCCTAAACTCTGCCTATTTCTACAAATGTGCTGTTCCACTTAAGTTTGCCAGTCAATACTACGTCGTCAAATTAAAAACCGAGCTGTTAAAGAGAACAAAACCTGGGCTACCGACTCTCATACTCATTTACTGATGATAAAATATGAAGTGTCAATACAGATCAACGTTACTTGATAAATTTTATGATACCGTTTATTGTAGCTGTCTAATTATCTACAGACAATCTGCTCTATTTTTGACTATTTTATAATTGTTATCTCTTTTGTTTGTACAATAAAGTGTTATCATACATACAATCCTAGAATAGGACTAAGACAATCTATGTTAATAATACCGCCTCCTATTTTTTTTATTAATAGCAAACAAGTAGACTAGGGCATACGGCAACCCTTGGACATAAGTACTTATTGGCAGTTAATCAACATGTCAATCAAGAGATTAACTCATCGCAATTGAGCCAAGAATATGGCACCAGGTCAGTATAGCCGCTGGTAAATATGCTCTACCCAGAGTGAGTAATTATTAATTAACACAGGCTTATTGAGAAGCGCTTGCCTTACATCCTCAACAGCTTACCTGCGGCTGTTAGATTGGAGCTTAACAAAAAAAAAAGGTTTAAGAGAGCCGTGTTTAGAGATTACTTAAACAATATTTAAATTTAACCATTACAATTATTAATTGTTAACAACTGTTATATGTACTAAGACTCGCGGATTCCACACATAAACTGTGAAAGAAGTTTTGCGAGACGTTGTTCTACAATTAAGTTAAATAAATAAATAAATGTCAGGGGGCAATCTCACACAAATTGACCTGGTCCTAAACTAAGCTCTAGGCTTGTACTATGGGTACTAGACAACGACTTACTTATATAGAGAAATACATAAAAAAACATTTAGGACACAGGAACTAATATTTGCGCTCATCACACAAATATCTGCCCTTACCGGGATTTGAACCCAGGACCTCTGACTTCGGAGGCAGGGTCACTCCCAACTAGGCCAGTTTGTTTGTTGTTGTTGGTGTCGCCAGTTTGTTAATATGTTATAATATTTTTTCTTTTTTAATAAAATGCTTTAAGGTAACAACACCAATGTTCGACACTTTTAGCTGACATGCACCAATAATCGACAGAAGCTTTTAATTCTAAGATCATAGGGTTATAAATTGATTGTTGCAAAACAAATGAATAACTCTTATCTTTTTTGAGTAAGAATCAATGTCGAACATTGGTCCTTTGTCGACTACTGGTGTCTTTACATTCCGCTCCCACTCCGCTTCTTATATGACGGGGCTCCCGCTAACAGAGCTGGCACCGTTCGCTGGACGACGGCCAGACCGCCGCTGTTGCCCGACGGATACTTTACTCCTAATTGCATCCGCGCTGTTGTTTGTACAATCAAACTGATATTTAGTTGTCTAGTTGGCACGTTAGTAATGTATGTCTCACTAAAAGAGGAAGTCCGCTATTTGCTTTTATGCTCTAAAGTTTTAACTTGACATTTGTCATAATTCTGTGGTTCTAGTCTAATGGTGAATATAACTACATTGTTAAGGTGACTGTAAATCTGTTTGTTTGTTTCGCTTTCACAGCTAAACCACTAAACCGATTTCAATGAAATTTGGCATAAAGATAGTCCAAAATTGGACACAAAATCCTTTAAATTTCGGAAAATTTCACTGTACATGGAAGGAATCGCGGGCAACAGCTAATGGCCGACCTAAATTGTATTTTTCTGGCAATCTTGTTGAAAGCCAAATGTTTACAGCGATACTAAGATTAAAAACCGTCAAAGGAAGTCTTAATATCTATTATATTGTGGTATGATACATGCCTAAGTTCTCTTTTAGGCTAAAAAAAAAGGAAGATAAGAATTCAACCCTAACACCTGTCATTCTAGTACTTATTATACCCTCAAACCCAACAATAGGTTATAAATTGTACTGCGTTGACAGATGTCAGAAATGAATTCTGTTCTTCCTTTTACTTTAGAATTAAACCAAGTTCCAATCTCAAATCCAAAAACTAACTGCGCTCAACTATACGTGGCTTTAAGTTGTGAAAGCTGTAAAAAGCCTTTCCCGCTGCCAGCCAGCGTCCACAGTTCGTTGACCCGAGATGACGGAGTAATTCCTCGTCGATAACCACAGGCTAATTGACGAGTGGTTGAAATGGATGGAAACTTTATTGGCCCTTTTCATCATTGTTCAATTTTCACTGTGAATGGTTGCCTTTACATTAAATGCTGTGTGTAACTCACTTCAGTTAACGTTCGATATATTCGTAATGGGACAAGCTTTTGTATATATTTTTTTAAGTAAATTAATTTTGAAGTAGTTTCCGTACTAGGAATGGGCTGTAATTTGGGATGCATATCTATTTAAATACCCTCGTTATTAATAAACTTGGAGTAGTTAATCCATGCTTTGTCTTTTTCTGTTCTCATTCTTATTTTAAATAAAGACTTTCACTCCTGTATTAGAGAAATATTAGTAAGTCTATGGGTATAGTAACACGCGAGGACAATGATTGTTCAATAAAATAAGTATTTTCCACGCGCTTCTGCCAAGTCCAATTTGTCCTTATCTGTCGAATTCAAATGTGACAATGGCATATAAGGACAAAGCATGGATTAACGACTCCACGATTACTCCGTTTGTTAACAAGGGAAATAGTGTCTAAGAGGTTTTTTTTTTAAGTTAAGGAGAAGGCACCCGAGTACTCAGGCCACCTGATGGTAAGTGGAATCTGAGACCCATAGACATTTGAATTCTCAAGACTATAAGGTGATTTAGTGATGGAGTTGCCTGGCAATATGATCTGTTCTTTACTAAAAATAAAGCCACCGAGTTTACACTGGCTATATGTCTTGATAAGCAGAAGATAATTGTGCAAAAAAGGAAAGATACCACAGAAAACATGTCTTAAAATGTTTTTTTGTTAAATAAAAAAAAACCGAGCATGAACATGTCGGACCATGCTCAGTGTAAGGATCTGTAGCCGTTAAGTACTACAAACAGAAGTAATAACTAATTTTCTATTTAAAGTCAATTGGTGCCGTCTTAGATGATTTAAGTAGGTGGACGTTTTCCAAAAAAAGTGTACATCGTTAAGGAAAAAGTTATATTTTCTTAATTTTGTCTTTAACGATGTACACTTTTTTTGGAAACGCCCAGGTATAAACACTTTAATCGCCTGTATCTCAAGAACCAATGATGTCTACTTAGTCGTGATAGTTTTCCTTTTAAATTCTGTATATGCTCTTTCATTGAAGTTTTTTTTAGATTTTAAGTATTGAAAAATGTAAGTTGTGATTTTAGTAAGTTTTTTTACAAAAATTTGGGACACTTGACTCTAACAAAAATTTGAGCTTTAAAGCTTAATATTTCATAAACAGATCACGAAATCGAAAAATTGATTCCATAAACCCGTAATATCTTTGAAATACCTATACAAAGACACAACACTATGGGGTAGACGAGAAAAAAAATACATCCCCACGTTACGTGTAAGGGGTACCCAAAAAAAATTAAAAAAAAAACCGCTTTGTTGGCTTGACTAAATTATTCACATATTAAATATGTATATTCATGCCAAATTTACAGCTTTATAGTACTAAGTCTCTGAGCTAGGCTGCGGACAGACGGACGAACGAACGGACATGGCAAAACATGGTTGACTACGGAACCTTAAACAACGACAGATTACGTACCTACCTACGATATTGAGACAACTAACTGGCCGTTGAGCTCAAATTGAACTGAACTAGACACGGGTTCCATATAACATCAAGAATGTTGAGCCAACGTTGTGACCGAAAGGATCCCACAGTAAGCCCTCAGATAAGCAAAATAATCAACTAAAATGCATATTGCAATGAAAAAGAAATATTCTAGCAACATACTTATGAAAATTAAGTTCAAGTCTGAGGTTAGCAAGCAGTTTTTATATAATAATCATGGAGAAAACTGCTAAAAGTATTTTAATGGTATCTCTGTTACGGGATTTCAGTTCAGTTAATCCTTTTTGCGGTTAGAAGAGTTGGCTAGCTTTGTGAAACAAGAATAACACAACACGAAGTTTGTTCAGTTGACAGATTAAACGTTTCCAAACCATGGTTTATTTATGATGTTAAACATTTCACACTTTACCATTCTCGTAGTGGTCAAATGTATAGTCCTAGTTAGAAATAAATCTTGAAGAACACGACTGTGTAAAGTTTTCGTAATGTTCCTACAGACTAACAGTTTAGCTGCAGTCCAAGTATGTCAGGCCAACTGACAGTCTACAATCTGTAAAATATAAAAAATAAAAAATAAAATATAAACCTTAGTCAGACCAACTTTTATTGTAATATTTACAAAACCTACTACTACTATTTAAACGGATTGTATGTAGGGTAAACAATACAGTTATTGTCCGAGATCACCTACAATTTTTTTTAGAGACAGCGATAACAGAAAATAGTATTTACTTACGTAGAAACATAGCATTGTTTACTCCTTGTTACACGTACATCTGTACCCAATATTATTTTAGTGATTGTTGTCTCTAAAAAATGTAATGGGGAATCACTAGCCTCGGGCAATAACCATAATTATAGTGTACCCTTTACGATTACCTAAGCGGCCAATATGGGCCGACGGGCTGTTACTCTGTGGTGTCTTTTACGGCCGTATGCCTTATTTTTGTTGCGGTATAGCGTTCAAATGCAAGTGATCTTGCTTGGTCATGCATTATCTGTACAAAACGTTATCCAAGTTTTAGCGAGCATGCATGGTAAGGCAAGATAACACCAGCGGTCTATTTAGAGGAAACAGTGCCAACTGTGAACATGGGCTTAACATTCAGCGCTAAGAACTCCACATAGTATCGGTTTTAAATGGAAATCAGGGGGTCTGGCATTGGCTGTGTTAAACCCCCGGGTTTAACACAGCCAATGCCAGATGTAAACTATTGTTAGTTATGACATGGTTTAGGACAAATTTCTTGTGTTATGTTCATGACATTGTTACGTGAATTAAAAGGGTACACTACATAATTCCGAAGAGTCATAATTCCGCATTGATCAAACCTACGAATTAATTGAATTTAATTTTATTTAAAATAGCTCCAATGTAACATAGCTTTAGGAAAAATGAAAATTCGGACAAATGAATATTCGGTTTAAATAAGGTTACTAATTCATGGTCTACCCCTTTTTCGCTTTCCTTTTAACTTTTCTTGTATGATTTCTTTATCAAGCCGTCATTTCGCATAACATATCCCACTAGTTTTCCTTCTGTTATTTATAGAATTTATTACAAGAGTCAAATAGAGCGGAAAATTGCTGTCATGTGTTATAAGGAGGTAAAGAAAGTGGCAATGTATAGAGAAGGATATTACATTATTAATTCACCGACAAGAGCTTTTCTCTTAAAGAAGACGCAGAATTTTCGATAAGCTGTCTTGGGGTAATTATAATTAAGTCGAAGGGTTTTAATTTGTCGTTCAAATATTGTGATTTCGTAACACATAATATGTGATGTTTCGTTCGCCTACACGTTGTGTTAGCTTATATGTAGTGTGTTCACAATTGATACAAATTTGTATAAATTACAATTAACATGTTTTCGTACGTGGTAAAGTTAACCACCTCTTCTTGCATTGATCTAGTGTTTACAAATTTTAAAATTAATAATTCAGCATTAAATGTCCATGAATTTGGCTTCTCTGACCATAGAGGCATTTTGCTCTCCATGCCTACTTCAACCCCTCCCATGCAAAACTTTTCAATTTGCAAGAGAATATTTAATAAAATTAATATGGCAAAGTTTAAAGACGAACTCGAGAAAGTAAATTGGCATCACATAATTTCTTCTAATCAAACTGTAAATGAAAATTACAATAAATTTAACAAAACTCTGATAGAAATTCTGAATAATAACATTCCAAAGAAAAATATAAAAATCAATTCAAATCCGAAAATAAATCATCTAACTCCAGGACTCAAAACATCTTGCCGAAACAAAAGACTCTTAAGTCTCTTGTATGCCAGACAAATAATAAAATTTTACGCAACCATTACAAACAATACTCCAAAGTACTAAAAAAAGCAATTTATCAGTCAAAAAGACTATGTAATAAAAGAACATATGAAAATTCTCACAACAAAGTTAAATCTATGTGGCAAATAATTAATAAAGAAACGAAAAAAAACACATTAAAAAATAATAATAATATTGGAGTCAAAACTGCAGATAATCAGATAATAAATGACCCAAAACAAGTAGCTAACTTGTTTAATATTTTCTTTTCTTCTATAGGAAATTCAAATTTAAACTCAAATCAAATAAACAAGATACTCCCAACTAATCAAGTCACTAATGATATTAACAATAAAAAATACGCTGTAGGCCTCTTGCTCGATATGAGCAAGGCGTACGACAGAGTCTGTTACAAAACCCTACTAGACAAATTGTATAACTCGGGAATAAGAGGTCAAACACATGATTGGTTCAAATCATACCTCAGTAACCGCGCACAATACGTTGAAATTAAAAATATAAATTTCGAGGCGGGTAAAATCCAAGACATCCGATCTGATAGAGTCGTGCTCACTGGCTCTATCCCTCAGGGTAGCGTATTAGGATGTATTCTTTTTTTGATCTATATTAATGACCTTCCAAATATACTAAATGACCATTGCGTGCTGTTCGCGGATGATATTTCTGTCCTTTTTTCTTGTAAAACCGCTAATGAAGCTGAAAGTAAATTAAATTTAAATCTTAACAAAATTATTCACTGGTTGGACACACATAATCTAAAGCTAAATCTTAACAAAACAAAAATAATCCAATTTAAACCCTACCAAAAACCAGCACTACCTATTTCATATAGCCACAATAACATAAACATAGAATCAGCTAACTCCGCGACTCTATTAGGCGTACACCTAGACACCCATTTAACCTGGAAATTACATATACAAAAACTATCCAAGCAGTTATCTTCTTTCATATATGCTCTCAAGCATCTTAAACGCGTGACTGACTTCCAAACTGCACTTTCGGCGTACTATGCATACGCTTACTCCAGAATATTATATGGAATCATATTGTGGGGAAATTGTTGTGAGGTTGATACAATATTTATCTTGCAAAAAAAGTGCATTAGGATACTGGCTAATATTAACCAAATGGACTCCTGTAAACCTCACTTTATCAAGTACAAAATACTCACCCTCACATCCGTCTATATCCTAGAATCATGTAAATTTGTTAGAAAGCATATAAATTTATACCAGACTCATACAAATACAATTATAAAAAGAAATGATCGAAATTTAAATAAACTGAAATTACCCTTTACTAAATTAAAAATTATTGCGTCCAGTCCCCATCAAATGGTAATAAAAATATATAACCACATACCAAACTCAATCAAAAACATAACTAAATTGACATTATTTATTAGACAATTAAAATTATTCTTAAGTAATAAATGTTTCTATAGTACGAGTATAAGTGACTTTTTCAATAGTAAATTTAGCAATGAATAATTCTATACTTACTACTTATTATGTTTATTATTATAATTGAAATCTCTGTAATTGTTAATTTTGTGTGTAATACTCAAGTTTAGCATAATCGCAATGCATGTACCTATTTAGAAAAAGCCCTACTGTCTCAGTTGCTATGCCCTTGCAGGGCGTCACATGAATACCTCTCTGTAAACCCATCTTTAATATTTGTAATGTGACATGCAATAAACCATTTGAATTTGAACCATTATCTTAATCAATAATTTATTATTCTAAAAATCAACGCAAACAAGACAAATATTGTCTAGAAAATCTTGGAAATCTAGGTTGGGGTTTTTTTACTGCTTACAATGTATTAAATGCAGTCTATTTCTATGTGATTTACATTGATTCATATAGTTAAACTTAACTTTTGACATTAACTCTCTTAAAATAATTTGTCGTTATAATCTTAGTAACTCCTTAACTAACTAACATTATGCATGTATGTCATAGGCCTAAGTTCTTATAGTTGCTTTCCATACAAACAATTTATATTTATATTCAAGTATAGTTCTAGTAATAGTGTAATTCAGAGTAATTCATCACTTCATCGAATTTAACTTCATCAAATGTATCATTTCATCGAACGCTATTTTCTGCTGAAACCATAATTGTTTCAGGGAATCATAAATATTAATTACGTAGGTTAGGTTAGGTTAGATGTTTAAGATACCCTGAAAACATTATGGTTTCAGCAGAAAATAGTGTTCGATGAAATTATACATTCGATGAAATGATAGACACCCGTAATTCAGTAAACTGATGTGTTACTAGCCCAGGTTTTGGAATTACAAATTATAGCTAATTTTAACTAAGAGAGACGAGGGTGTAACGTAAGGTAGTATTATTTACGAGCATCATTAAAATCTTATTTTTTTTGGTTTTGGACTTTGTACATTTGTTAACCGATTAAATTGACTACATTAAAATTGGTGCATTGATGAATGACCAAATACTAATGACTACATGCATTTGCCTAACATTTGTTTTGGGAAAGAATTAAGTTGCCGAGGGAATATTTGCGGACAGAAATTTTGCAATAAAATATTTGTGAAGAGATAATTGGTGTCAAAAATTCGCCAATACAGCAGTTACCCGTATTTAAATTATAGCAGAGATTTACTAAAATCATAGACGACTTAATGGACACATCTAGATTCATAATGGCGATCTCTGTTTTGTAAATATTAGTATAACTATGTATTTTTTATTTTTTTATTCAGTTTGGACCACCTACAAATCTGTTTTGTTTATCTTTTAACTTCTCTTCTATCAAGGTTGTTGAAGTTGAAGAGATCGCTATTTATCTATAAAACCTGTTAACTTAAATTGTAGGTAACATTTTCCTTGTATTATCTTTCCATACATGTTGCGATCAACGAATAATATTTGTTTGTATTGTATCCCATACAAACCTCATGTAATACCACACTGGCGTCACTCCACACCACTCTATAGTTATAGTCATACAACTACGTTGAATCCCGAGCTTCAGTTTATGTTGGTGTATGTATGTTGGGAGGTATTTATGTGCAACAATATTGTTGGGCTGGACGCGTAAATTGTCCATGAAACATCGATGTCAAAACGACGTAAGCTCGCCATCGATCGATTATTATGAACAGAGTACCGTCGTCTACGTTTAAATGTATTTCTCTTCCAAAGTGGTATTAAGAGATATTATTATTGCAAATATTATTTTTCCCCCGTGTGGTTGCCGGGTTAGAATAGTGCCACTCCATGTCTTCCTGTGGATGTCGTGAGAGGCGACTAAGGGAATAAAGGCTTGTAGTACTGTTAGGCGATGGGCTTGCAACCTGTCACTAATACACTAGTAAACATGTTAGCCTGAATGCAAAATGTGGTTACAGAATTATCAACAAGTTTAGAGTTGTTGGTATTCTGTTGCTCTGCCTACCCCACTCTGGGAATAAAGGCGTGACGTTATGTATGTGTATGTATGTATATTATTTTTCTATTCTACTGCTTTTACTCTTAAATAGTTAAAAGTCATTTTATATTTTGTGACCGCACACCTCATTTCTGGGTTTGAGCACCCACTAGGGTGTTCTATCATTGACATAAGTATTTTTTTAAAACCGGGCATGAGCATGTCGGACCATGCTCAGTGTAGGGTTCCGAAGCCGTTGAATAGGTACTACAAACATAAAAAACAACAAGTAGTTTTCTTATGTCCTTTTCTATTTAAAGTCAATTGGTGCCATCTTAGATGATTTTAGTAGGTGTAAACACTTTAATCGCCTGTATCTCGAGAACCAATGATGTCTACTTAGTCGTGATAGTTTTTCTTTAAAATTCGTTATTATCCTCTTTCATTTAAGTTTTTTTCAGATTTTTAGTATTTGTAGTTTTGGCTGTAAGGGGGGAAGGGGGACGCACTTGAGTCTAAAAAAATTAGCGCTTTAAAGCTTAATATTTCATAAACGGATAACTTAATCGAGAAACTGTTTCCACTAACCCGTCTTGTATTTGAAATACCAATGCAACGACACCCCACACTATAGGGTAGCCAATTTTTTTTTTGCATATTCATGCTAAATTACAGCTTTCTAGTACTAAGAGTCTCTGAGCTAGGCTGCGGACGGACGGACATGGCGAAACTATAAGGGCTCCTAGTTTGACTACGGAATCCTAAAAATGACCGACTGTTGAGTTTCTTGCGGTGTTTCTTCTCAGCAGTGGTCTCCGCGTGGGAAGCGCTGGTTTTGACGTGTCAAAGTTCCCATGTAATCTACTTACTAAATAAACAAATTTTATCTTTTAACGAATTATTAACTGGCGAGTTTCTTTATTCAGATGAAACTTTACTGATGATGATGACCCTTTAATGATTTAATGGAGCACCTGTTCCCTCGGGTACTCTACGGATAGTGCTCGAAGCAACAGCGCCCCCTGATTACAGTCGACTACCTTACATGACCGGTCAATGTTTTGACTGCGTACACGGAAACCGGCTGGCTGGACCAAGGTATTAACGTTGCAGTTCATTAATTATTAATATTTAATCCCTATTAATGTTATAATAATAAATGCAAGTTGTTGTTTATGTTTGTAACGTCTTCATGGTTACGTTTCAACTGGGTAGAGATTGGGCTGGGCTGGGATACGGTAAAAACTATATTGCCTTTGTCTTTTTTAGGGTTCCGTAGTCAAACTAGGAACCCTTATAGTTTTGCCACGTCCGTCCGTCCGTCCGTCCGCAGCCTAGCGCAGACTCTTAGTACTAGAAAGCTGTAATTTGGCATGAATATACATATTAGTCAATCCAACTAATTGGTACAATAAAATGTTAAACAAAATATTTTTTTGGGGTACCACCCCTACACGTAACGTGGGGGGTTGTTTTTTTTCACGCAGCTTATTTTATTAATAATAAAAATAAGCTGCATTTGCGGTCTAAAAGGATTAAGATTTATGAATCGTATCGAATATCTAATCTGTTTTTTTTTCTAAAATGGTGTAAGTTATTTGGTTGCTTTTGGAATAAATGCCAATTTCGGGAGAAATATAGGTAACGCACGGACGAAGACTTTTATTATTAGCAGTATAGGTTACATGGTTTTTTTTACTTTATATAACATTCATTATATTGTTTCATTTCAAAATAAAGTAATTCAATAACATAAAGTACATACATACACATACATAACGTCACGCCTCCATCCCCAGAGTGGGGTAGGCAGAGCTACAGAGATACCAACAACTCTAAAAAGACTTGTTGATAATTCTGTAACCACATTTTGCACAATCAGGCCAAGAAGTTTACTAGTGTACATAAAGTAAGGTATATAAAAGCCCCCCAATAATCCGAGATATCTCCAGTTGCAGAAAAATAAGATATTTTAGTAAAACCGTCTTAAGGAAAAGCCTTATTGATCAAATATTCACGCCAGAAAGGGAGGATTTGCATGGACAAAAACTCAAATATCGGCGCCCGGGAACAGAACCGAGGGTTCCGTAAGCCCTATTCTGTAAAGAATTGTGAATAAAAAATTATAGCGAACTTTCTTAATGGTAGAAGAATTCATTTACCAGGGCCTCTATTCAGGTGCGTTAAAACGATATCGTGTTTGACACGTTTAAGAATCGTTTATGTCACAGTCGCCATTATTCTAAATGACATAAGAGTTATCAAAACGTTGACAATACGGAGACAGGTCAAAAACGATATCGTTATAACGCAGTTGAATAGAGGCCCAGATTATATTTGTTTTTGTAAAATAAACAATTTTTTTTTGTAGAATCTCAATATACTGGAATTCCGAAAGTTAACATTTAAATTAGGGTATTGTTTTTCATCTTTATCTAATATTTCAAGGTTGAACTTTTGGGAGTTTGGTAAAGAGAGTTTTCTGGTATTTTGTTATTGTGGTATTTTGGGAGTGAGCGGAAAGAATAAGATTTACATACAGAACATCACGCCTTCATTCCCAGAGTGGGGTAGGCAGAGCTACAGAAACACCAACAACTCTAAAACAGCTTGTTAATAATTCTGTAACCACATTTTGCACAATCAGGCCAAGAAGTTTACTAGTGTATCAGTGACAGGTTGCAAGCCCATCGCTTAACACTACTACAAGCCCTTATTCCCTTAGTCGCCTCTTACGACATCCACGGGAAGACATGGAGTGGCACTATTCTAACCCGGCAACCACACGGACTAGATTTTAAAGTAAAAATTAAAGAACAATGATCTTGGTTTGCAGTTGAAAAAATAGGCGGAATAAAAAATGACACCGGCAGAGCTGAGAACCCTTTACCACAAAAGATAAGCTTATTATCTTTAGATCAGCTAACTAAAGCTAAGATAAGACTAGAAAAAAGGTCCATCGCATCTGTGTGAGAATGAGAACTACGATGCCATAAGCAGATATAAATTAAGAAAATAAGTAGAATCTGTTCACGATGTGTGTAATGAGGTTTTATGAATAGTTTTGTTATTTTCAGTAGTCTTTTCTAGTAAGTGAGGATGAAGGTTATTTGTATTTTTTCGTTTGAGATTTATAAACTTGACATGAAAAACCCAAAATAGCACCCTCAAAACTGGTTCTTCATTTCCTTATGAGATCTCGTTAGCAAATTCCAGGGCAATGGAGGCTGCTCATTAACTAAATGGATGCAGACTTAAAGCTTAAATTGTAATTTAATTAGGAGGCAACCATCATACATATTCGGTATTGGATGTTAGCTTAAAATTTGATCATTAGATGTCATCGGTGTCATTTCACAGGCTCCAATTCTTTTTTTCACAAACTTCTTTTGCAAGCCTGTAAGATCTTTCTCGTAGTTGGAGAAACTCTAGCACCTAAAGGGCCGTAATAAACTTATCTTGGCTGAGTGTGTCACAAGATACGTCAAAGTTTACGTAAAGACATGGACAACTGTCATTTTTGACGCATCTTGAGATGAGCATTACAGTCGAGATCAGTTTATTTATAAGGCCCTAAGACACGTAGTTAAGGGGTCAGAACATTTGACAAATTCTGTATTAGGTGCTATGCACAAAACATTTTATTTATTAATTAAAGGGATGATAACGTATTTTTCAAAATGAAAATCATAACGACAGACCACATCAATTAAGTAATTACAGGAATTACCTGTGTAAGTTATTACTGTAAGTTTTGAAACAAAGCTAAATGCAAGTCGGAGATGCGGGATCGTATCATTTCATAACCAACGTTTCACAAATGATTAATTTCACAAACTTTATCATTTGACAACCCGCGTTTTTTTCCAAAACATTAAATATTTCTGGATTTATTTCAGGACCATGGTGCAGAACCCTATAGGTTAGGTTACGTGCGTTTTGTAAAATACCTGAAATTTTAGTAGTTGCAAACAAAAACCGGGCAAGAGCATGTCGGTCATGTCATGTCCATGCTCAAGTGTAGGATTCCGAAGCCGTTAAGTTCTACAAACATAAAAATCAACAAGTATTAACTAATTTTATATTTAAGGTCAAATTGGTGCAGTCCTAGATGATTTTAGTAGGTATAAACACTTTAATCCCCTGTATCTCAAGAACCAATGATGTCTACTTAGTCGTGATAGTTTTCTCATTTGCTTATATGCTCTTTCATTAAAGTTTTTTTTTGAGTTTTAGTATTTGCAGTTTTGGCTGTAGGAGGGGGGGGGGGGGGGGGGCACTTGACTCTAACAAAAAATAGCGCTTTAAAGCTTAATATTTCATAAACGGATCACTTAATCAAAAAATTGTTTTCACAGACCCGTAATTTTTTTAAAAGTCCAATCCAACGACACCTCACACTATAGGGTAGACGAGAAAAAAAAAACATCCCACCGTTATGTGTAGGGGGAGGTAACCTATACAAAATATTAATTTTACATTTTATTGTGCCACTTTGTTGGCGTGAATAATATGCATATTCATGCCAAATTACAGCTTTCTAGTACTAATAGTATTTGCGCTAGGCTGCGGACGGACGGACGGACATGGCGAAACTATAAGGGTTCCTAGTTTGAACCCTAAAAAGCAGGGTGGCAAATGAATAGTTTGTGAAACGATGCATTTGTTAAAGATCCGTCGGCGAAAAGGCATGCAGAGCCCTGAGATGCAGATATTTGCCTCTCATACCCATAGTTGCGTCTCAAAACTTACAGGTGTAATGGTTTTGTGGTGACAATTCTTACGATACGTAACATATGTAATAAGGCCATGTAACCTATGTAATATGTGATGGATTACACAAATACGTTTTTAAATACAAAAGTTTGTAAAATTATGGTCAGATGTACAACCCAAGATTTTTGACTTATTAAAGTGCGTGACCTTCATACTGAATAAACATCTTTTATCTTTGCTAACAAAATTTATTGCCTCTAACTCTCAACATAATAAAAACGAACTCCCTTCTCTCTGCCGTTAACCTTAAACTCCACGAAGCTAGTTTTTCAAAGATGAATGCCCCTCATTCCGCCGGTACCCCAAAACGTGGTTATGATTTACAATCGTACTCTCTTTGGAGAATGCCATAAAGTAGTCCCCTGTCAAACCCAAGCCTCGGTGAAATCGACTGGCAATGTTTAACAAATATTTGGCGAGCCGAGTGGCTTCTTTTGTTCGTCATATAATATCAAATTTATAGGTTTTTCGTCACTGGTTCAGATGGGCTCGTTACTTTGAGTATTTGAAAAAGATGTGAGCGCTCCCCTTTACATAATACATGGTGTCGGTTTAAGTGTACGATCTACTGGGTTAAAACGATATTGTATTTAATGTGTTTTCCTTGTGGTTGCCGGGTTAGAATAGTGCCACTCCATGTCTTCCCGTGGATATCTTAAGAGGCGACTAAGGGAATAAAGGCTTGTAGTACTGTTAGGCGATGGGCTTGCAACCTGTCACTAATACACTGGTAAAAATCTTAGCCTGACTATGCAAAATGTGGTTACAGAATTATCAACAAGTTTAGAGTTGTTGGTATTCTGTTGCTCTGCCTACCCCACTCTGGGAATAAAGGCGTGACGTTATGTATGTATGTGTATTTGATGTGTTTTAGTATTTTTTTCAACCCGGCCGCCATTAAGGTCAAGTAACTAAGAGTTATCAAAACGTTGATATTACGGAAACACGTCGACAGTAATGGCAGCCGAGTTAAAAAAAAAACACGTCAAACGCAATGTCGTTGAGGGAGCGACCATAACGGAGCATAACGGAGGCCCAGATTATATTTGTTTTTGTAAAATAAACAATTTTTTTTTGTAGAATCTCAATATACTGGAATTCCGAAAGTTAACATTTAAATTAGGGTATTGTTTTTCATCTTTATCTAATATTTCAAGGTTGAACTTTTGGGAGTTTGGTAAAGAGAGTTTTCTGGTATTTTGTTATTGTGGTATTTTGGGAGTGAGCGGAAAGAATAAGATTTACATACAGAACATCACGCCTTCATTCCCAGAGTGGGGTAGGCAGAGCTACAGAAACACCAAAAACTCTAAAACAGCTTGTTAATAATTCTGTAACCACATTTTGCACAATCAGGCCAAGAAGTTTACTAGTGTATCAGTGACAGGTTGCAAGCCCATCGCTTAACACTACTACAAGCCCTTATTCCCTTAGTCGCCTCTTACGACATCCACGGGAAGACATGGAGTGGCACTATTCTAACCCGGCAACCACACGGACTAGATTTTAAAGTAAAAATTAAAGAACAATGATCTTGGTTTGCAGTTGAAAAAATAGGCGGAATAAAAAATGACACCGGCAGAGCTGAGAACCCTTTACCACAAAAGATAAGCTTATTATCTTTAGATCAGCTAACTAAAGCTAAGATAAGACTAGAAAAAAGGTCCATCGCATCTGTGTGAGAATGAGAACTACGATGCCATAAGCAGATATAAATTAAGAAAATAAGTAGAATCTGTTCACGATGTGTGTAATGAGGTTTTATGAATAGTTTTGTTATTTTCAGTAGTCTTTTCTAGTAAGTGAGGATGAAGGTTATTTGTATTTTTTCGTTTGAGATTTATAAACTTGACATGAAAAACCCAAAATAGCACCCTCAAAACTGGTTCTTCATTTCCTTATGAGATCTCGTTAGCAAATTCCAGGGCAATGGAGGCTGCTCATTAACTAAATGGATGCAGACTTAAAGCTTAAATTGTAATTTAATTAGGAGGCAACCATCATACATATTCGGTATTGGATGTTAGCTTAAAATTTGATCATTAGATGTCATCGGTGTCATTTCACAGGCTCCAATTCTTTTTTTCACAAACTTCTTTTGCAAGCCTGTAAGATCTTTCTCGTAGTTGGAGAAACTCTAGCACCTAAAGGGCCGTAATAAACTTATCTTGGCTGAGTGTGTCACAAGATACGTCAAAGTTTACGTAAAGACATGGACAACTGTCATTTTTGACGCATCTTGAGATGAGCATTACAGTCGAGATCAGTTTATTTATAAGGCCCTAAGACACGTAGTTAAGGGGTCAGAACATTTGACAAATTCTGTATTAGGTGCTATGCACAAAACATTTTATTTATTAATTAAAGGGATGATAACGTATTTTTCAAAATGAAAATCATAACGACAGACCACATCAATTAAGTAATTACAGGAATTACCTGTGTAAGTTATTACTGTAAGTTTTGAAACAAAGCTAAATGCAAGTCGGAGATGCGGGATCGTATCATTTCATAACCAACGTTTCACAAATGATTAATTTCACAAACTTTATCATTTGACAACCCGCGTTTTTTTCCAAAACATTAAATATTTCTGGATTTATTTCAGGACCATGGTGCAGAACCCTATAGGTTAGGTTACGTGCGTTTTGTAAAATACCTGAAATTTTAGTAGTTGCAAACAAAAACCGGGCAAGAGCATGTCGGTCATGTCATGTCCATGCTCAAGTGTAGGATTCCGAAGCCGTTAAGTTCTACAAACATAAAAATCAACAAGTATTAACTAATTTTATATTTAAGGTCAAATTGGTGCAGTCCTAGATGATTTTAGTAGGTATAAACACTTTAATCCCCTGTATCTCAAGAACCAATGATGTCTACTTAGTCGTGATAGTTTTCTCATTTGCTTATATGCTCTTTCATTAAAGTTTTTTTTTGAGTTTTAGTATTTGCAGTTTTGGCTGTAGGAGGGGGGGGGGGGGGCACTTGACTCTAACAAAAAATAGCGCTTTAAAGCTTAATTTTTCATAAACGGATCACTTAATCAAAAAATTGTTTTCACAGACCCGTAATTTTTTTAAAAGTCCAATCCAACGACACCTCACACTATAGGGTAGACGAGAAAAAAAAAACATCCCACCGTTATGTGTAGGGGGAGGTAACCTATACAAAATATTAATTTTACATTTTATTGTGCCACTTTGTTGGCGTGAATAATATGCATATTCATGCCAAATTACAGCTTTCTAGTACTAATAGTATTTGCGCTAGGCTGCGGACGGACGGACGGACATGGCGAAACTATAAGGGTTCCTAGTTTGAACCCTAAAAAGCAGGGTGGCAAATGAATAGTTTGTGAAACGATGCATTTGTTAAAGATCCGTCGGCGAAAAGGCATGCAGAGCCCTGAGATGCAGATATTTGCCTCTCATACCCATAGTTGCGTCTCAAAACTTACAGGTGTAATGGTTTTGTGGTGACAATTCTTACGATACGTAACATATGTAATAAGGCCATGTAACCTATGTAATATGTGATGGATTACACAAATACGTTTTTAAATACAAAAGTTTGTAAAATTATGGTCAGATGTACAACCCAAGATTTTTGACTTATTAAAGTGCGTGACCTTCATACTGAATAAACATCTTTTATCTTTGCTAACAAAATTTATTGCCTCTAACTCTCAACATAATAAAAACGAACTCCCTTCTCTCTGCCGTTAACCTTAAACTCCACGAAGCTAGTTTTTCAAAGATGAATGCCCCTCATTCCGCCGGTACCCCAAAACGTGGTTATGATTTACAATCGTACTCTCTTTGGAGAATGCCATAAAGTAGTCCCCTGTCAAACCCAAGCCTCGGTGAAATCGACTGGCAATGTTTAACAAATATTTGGCGAGCCGAGTGGCTTCTTTTGTTCGTCATATAATATCAAATTTATAGGTTTTTCGTCACTGGTTCAGATGGGCTCGTTACTTTGAGTATTTGAAAAAGATGTGAGCGCTCCCCTTTACATAATACATGGTGTCGGTTTAAGTGTACGATCTACTGGGTTAAAACGATATTGTATTTAATGTGTTTTCCTTGTGGTTGCCGGGTTAGAATAGTGCCACTCCATGTCTTCCCGTGGATATCTTAAGAGGCGACTAAGGGAATAAAGGCTTGTAGTACTGTTAGGCGATGGGCTTGCAACCTGTCACTAATACACTGGTAAAAATCTTAGCCTGACTATGCAAAATGTGGTTACAGAATTATCAACAAGTTTAGAGTTGTTGGTATTCTGTTGCTCTGCCTACCCCACTCTGGGAATAAAGGCGTGACGTTATGTATGTATGTGTATTTGATGTGTTTTAGTATTTTTTTCAACCCGGCCGCCATTAAGGTCAAGTAACTAAGAGTTATCAAAACGTTGATATTACGGAAACACGTCGACAGTAATGGCAGCCGAGTTAAAAAAAAAACACGTCAAACGCAATGTCGTTGAGGGAGCGACCATAACGGAGCTTCTTCTTACTTAATGCGCCTCTCTGACTAGCGAAGGTTAGCAGTCAGCTCCGAAAACTTTTCTCTGCGGGCAGCACTCTCGACACCAGTCCACTCCCGGAGATTCCTCAGCCATGATTTCTTCCGGTGGCCCACATGTCTTTTGCCACTGGAGCTTAACGGTGCGTAAATCACGGAGCGTCAAAACGCCATGTAATTAGTATGACCCATTATTTTGTTTACGCAATGTCACCGTACTTTACGTGTCGGTGTGGTCGCTCTCTTATGCTAGTAGAATAGTGGCCCAGTCGTGTATTATGTTCACCTTTATCGCGGTGGATAAATTAATGTGCACACGTCACTCTCGCACTTACATACTGGTTCGATAGTAACATAATTATGTGTTATCAATGCTTATCCACGTCGATAAACCCGTTCATAATAGGCCAGCAAAAATACGCAATATTGGGTTCAGTTTTTTTTTAACGGTATCCCTTCATTTTTAATAATTTTATTTGCAATCTTCATTTTCCCTAATATTATAATACCGTAATTTAATTTGCCATATTAAAGCCTTTTTTTTGAATTCGTAAACCTTTCAGGTAATTTTTACATGCCGTCGTATAGAGCCCAATAGGTTAAGTTAGGTTTGTTATTTACAATTTTGAATAGTTCAGGATTCAGAAAAAAATTACTTTAGGGCAATTTTTTTTTTTTTCATTAAAGCGATTTCTAAATTTCTGCAGACAAAACCGACCGGGGTTTCGAGTTTTAACTGCAGCAATATTGTTCCAATATTTAAAGTCAATTATTATTTAAACCAACTCAAGGCTGGAATTTGCGACAACTTTAAAAACTGATAACAATACAATATTTTTGTGTCCGAGCTTATCTTAAGGCAGGACCTGGAGCCAAAGGTAGAGCAACAGGATCTTCGCTGTTCTTAACATAAACCCACCGTGTTTGGACTTGTTAGATTAGTTTCAATGAGCAGGAGCTGACTGCGCATTAAAAATACAGTCAACGTCAGTTTTTATTTTATCAGACTACAGATCGGGCTGATTATTGGAATAAGTAACAGACAGAGTGGAGTCGACAGCCGCCGATTAGATCAGGCCACCGCGAGCACGTAGTATATTGGATAAACGTCAAACTTGACGTATGGCTGCGCACAATACTGCGTCTTCGTTTGACAGGCGGCGCAAGAGTGCGGCGTTTGCGATTTTTCAACTGTCATTTGTGAATGAAACAATGATGTACAAAAAAATAGCACGAATCCGCGTTATTTTTTGGGACCAAAATCATAATTATGTATTTTGCATGATATGACAATTCGCAAGTTATTGGTATCCTATCGCAAACACTAAATACGTTTGTCAGCTGTTTCATTTGCCATAATTTTCATTTTATTCTGAACCCAATAACTTTTGATTTTTTTTAATGAGATTACTTACTGAACGTGTAGGTTAGATTAGGTTTATTTTATAACAATTCAGGAAAGTAAAACGGTTTCAGAGAAAAAATACTTTCGGTCAAATGAAAATTATTGCAAATGAAACAGCTTTCAAAGGTTTTTAGTGTTTCAGATAGGTACCCCAAGATATTATTATTACATTATCATCTTGCTCTGTTAGTGTATGTTAGTTAATAAATTCACGACGCTAATTTTGTACTGAATATACAAACACATCAACAAACAAACAAACCTTCCAACAGACAGGTTGACAAGAAACCGAGCACGTCAAGTACAAAAAATATTAAAGTTTATATAACACAGCAGTGGATATGAGGGACGACTTAAATTCCAGAAAACAACTACACTAAAAACGGTGTGTTGAAAAACCCTCATGCGAAGTTGCTTTTCATTTGTATTTTCAACGTTATGACATATTGTTTAGTTGACAGTAATCGCGGCCAAGTCAATCATAATACGATAACAATACGTGTAGCGACAAAGTAAATAGAACAACAAATTCAAAGAAAAAGCTGTCAAGTCGTAGCCTATCCTAAATTATATTAGTAGAATATACTTTACATTTTTTTTTTTTAAAGAAAGCAAAAACGTTTATTTTCTTAGATGTAACTCAAGTACAGAAGAACAGGGGCCCTAGCCAAGATGCAAACGCTCCTAACGTTTTTCTTTTCTATCGCTCAAAATGTATGGGATGACATTCTCGTGCGTTTCGATAAACCACGTGGTCGACTGTCATCCCATACATTTTGAGCGATAGAAAAGAAAAACGTTAGGAGCGTTTGCATCTTGGCAAGTCCCCTGGCCCTCTATTCAACTGCGTTATAATGATATCTCGTTTGACGTGTTTAAGAATCAATTATTGTTAATGAAATAAGAGTTATCAAAACGTTGACGATACGGAAACACGTCAAAGACGATTATGGTTATTTCCGTGTAGAATCCCAGCCCTGATTAACAAACAAAAACATAATACGCAAAACCCTATCCCGCCCGTCTACCCCGCTCCGCCTGTCACTTGCCCCAGGCTTTTCTTCTCGCGTCCTGTCGGCTCAACTTATCTTGCATCCATCGCCTGACAAGTACGTGGGCGCTATTAGGCTGCCCAGTGTTGGATTACTCTTCATATTGGCTAGATAGTTATTGATATTGATTAACATGAGTATTGAAACATTAGACCGACACTGCGTACTACTTTAAGTGCGAGAAAAAGGCGTAAGATGTTAGCGATCCAGATGGAAACTAGTTATGTCTGGGTGGCTAGCCATTGGCCCGCGACTTGTTTGTCGCTCGGATCTCCGTTTTTATCTAGTCTGTAACGGTAGAGACGCACTGAGTGACTACTTATTACTAAGCATACTGGGGGCCTTAATTAAGAAGCATAACATAAAGTTAGCGATATTCAAAAGTCGCAAAAATGCACAGGGGCCCTAGCCAGGATGCAAATTCTCCTAACGTTTTCTTTTCTATCGCTCAAAATATATGGGATGACAGTCGACCACGTTGTTTATCGAAACGCACGAGAATGTCATCCCATACATTTTGAGCGATAGAAAAGAAAAACGTTAGGAGCGTTTGCATCTTGGCTAGGGCCTCTGGATTAACGTAAGCTGATGACGGATCGTGACGCTGCTTATGTCAACTCCATACATTTCGAGTCAATAGAAAACAGAAACGCTACCAGCGTTTGCATCTTCGCTAGGGCCTCTGTTCTCTGTCGCAAGGATAAATGCTGGCGGGATTTATTAAGTCTAAACAATGCACTTTATTAATTTTAGACATCCTGAATCATAGTAACGTTTGCTGCTTGAGACCTACATAATTGACATGCAAATAGAAAAAGTGTTAGGATATTTTTTCAAAACATCCGCGTTTGATTTCTGAGCTGAGTACAGATTTTTTTTATTGTATGCAGTTTTTCTTGTTATTAAAATCGATGACGTGGTTCCTAAGAATAGATCTTCGTATGTCTTATAGTATTAGACATTCTCATACTGACCGATCTAAATGAGACGCCTTAAATAATATAATGAAATTCTTGACAGCAATGACGGCTAGACAAAAACGATACTAAAACACGTCAGATACAATATCGTTTTAACGCAGTAGAACAGAGGCCCTGGACCTTACTCTACAGCGGTTTAACGCATCTTGCTTCGATATCGTAATAATATTTTTAAAGTTATGAGGGCTGGCATTCTACACGGAAATAACGATATCGTCTTTGACGTGTTTCCGTATTGTCAACGTTTTGGTAAGTCTTATGTCATTTACAATAACGGCGACTGTGACATGAACGATTCTAAAACACGTCGAACGCTATATCGTTATAACGCAGCAGAATAGATACCCGTACCTTATTCTACAGCGGTTTAACGCATCTTGCTTCGATGTCGTAATCATATTGTTAAAGTCATGACAGCTGTTATTTACTTGATAGTAAGAGTTATCGTAAAATCAATAAAACGGTCTCTCCTTCTTTGACAGTCGCCAGGTAAAAATGTAAAGTTCTCAACTTAAAAGTGAGGCTTCATTATATGTACTCGTACATATCGGTAACTGTATCGGCTCTACGCGAACGCAATCCGAATTCGGTAAAAACATTGTGAAAAGGCATTTCGTCCCTGTACTATCTCAGCCTCGTATGTATCTAATTGATTAGTAGGAAAAGCGCTCGTGTTCTAAGACTCATAAAGACTACTATTCTATCAAACTATTCGGTCAGATAAGAGGGTGAGAAAATAAAGGGACGATTTTTGCCAAACTCAAATCCACATAGATTCTATTTCATTGTTTGTTTTAACTTCACTGACTGACCTAAAGTTTTCGCTGTCCTTTTTGGCCTTCGTTTGGAAAATGGAAAAAGAGAGGTAAATCGTGTTGGGACAGATCAGATTGGGAGTAGGCTGTTGAAACGATAGCTTGGATACGGATTTGAAGTACGTTTGCCTTTCCTTTATTCTATCTTGGTTTTTGTGTAGCTGATGCAGATGTGTTAGCTATACGGTAATAGAATGGAAGCCTTTCTCTATCACAAAAGAAGAAATTCGTTTACTAAAGGGCCTTTACAACATAGTAAGTTTGTGTTGGCGTGTTATCATCACGGATATTAAATTTGAAATGTCTGATGTTTCTCCATACTAATATTTGAAATGGGAAAGTGTGTTTGCCTGTTACCTCCTCTCGCTTAAACTGCTGAACCGTTTTAAATTTAATTCGGTATGGAGATGGGTGGAGTCCCGGGGATGGACAAAGAATTATTTTTACTCCGGAAAACTGTAAAGTTCTCCAGGGAGCAGCGACAAAAGACTTCTATGCGGACGGAGTTACGGCCAAAAGAGAGTTTTTTTTTACAAATAACAGTGCTATCTATGCTTACATTACAATTGGTACTCTCCATTAGCTTGTAAATACATAGAAAATGTTCTAATGTACGGCAGTATTTTGGGAGCGTAGTTTCCTTTCACAGTTTAAAAACTCAATAACCTACTTTTAATTTTGCATGATTGGGTAAAAAACCAGGCAAGAGCATGTCGGACCATGCTCAGTGTAGGGATCCGAAGCCTTTAAACATTTACTACAAATATAAAAATCAACAACTAATAACTAATTTTCTATTTAAAGTAATTTGGTCAAATTTTTGATGGTTTTAGTAGGTATAAACACTTTAGTCGCCTGTGTCTCAAGAACCAATGATGTCTAATTAGTCGTGATAGTTTTCCTTTAAAATTCGTTATATGCGCTTTCATTTAAAATCTTTTTCTTATTTTTAGTTTTTGTAGTTTTGGTTGTAGAGTACAGTCAAGAACTTTAATTGTTGTGCCACTGTGGAACCCTGTCATAATGACAGTGTCGAAGCACATGAAAGATAGCTAAAATTAATGAGTAACGCTGCCATTATAGCAGGGTTCCATAGTGGCATAACAATTAAAGTCCTTGACCGTACCTTGACTATAACAAAAATTAGCGCTTTAAAGCCTAATATTTCATAAACGAATCTCTTCGATCAATCAAAAAATGATTTTACAAACCCGTAATATTTTTGAAAGACCTATCCAACGACACCCCACATTATGGGGGAGACGAGAAAAAAAATACATCCCCAAGGTACCCTAAAAAAAACATTTTTTATTGTACCATTTTGTTGACGTGACTTATATTCATGCCAAATTACAGCTTTCAAGTGCTAAGAGTCTCTGCGCTAGGCTGTGGACGGACGGACATGGCGAAACTATAAGAGTTCCTAGTTTGAATATGGAACCCTAAAAAGGTATGTTAATTAAGCCCAG
This sequence comes from Acleris holmiana, assembly GCA_949316455.1. Taxonomy (NCBI): domain Eukaryota; kingdom Metazoa; phylum Arthropoda; class Insecta; order Lepidoptera; family Tortricidae; genus Acleris; species Acleris holmiana. Next base: position 4,817,728 of record OX438774.1, read on the forward strand.
TCTCTCATACTGCGACAAACTAGATAGCGGAAGTACTTCTCTTATTTTAACTTTGCTAATTAGCGAAGAAACTTTGAACAAAGTAACCTAACTGTATGAATTATGAGCTCAAACTAAAAAGTGCAAAAAGGCGTTTACCTACACAAGCCGTTACTTCTTTTTTAAAGTTTTAACAAAAAACAGGTTCGAAATAAAAAATAGCGTTTATACAGTCCTTCGCCTACGCTGCCCTGCTAACACAAATCGCAGTATCTCAGACCAAACTTCTGTAGGAAATGCAACCTTATTACTAACAGGATAGGATTTAATTTGCATTGGTAAATTAATTTGAGATACTGCATTTTTGCTTAGGAGGGCAGCACGGATGTGTGTGATGGATGATAAATAAAATTCTTCTCATCACTCTTCCACTGAAGTTCAATAAATACACACTCTTAACGTCTTAACTTCTTATTGTCCTGTTCTACCGTGATACCAAAGAAGGTGACCGCATGGTAATAGTATAAGCATTTAAAATTTAATGTGGCTATCAAAAGAGTTTAGAATGCTTTGACTAATACATTGCAGTTAGCCGCTTTCTTTAGTACAGTCAGCATAAAAAGTACCTAAGCAGAATAACATGCTCAAAATGCTAGACACGACGTATTCTCTTGACAATAGAGTCGAGTACAGGTCATTTCGAGCTCTTCGGTTACGTAGCTACTTCTGCTGGTAACTGTATTCCAGCCAGTATGTATGTAATGATAATTATGTAACCACTTTTTGCACAAGTAGGAATATTAATATAGATTTTAAAAACGAACTTTTCCAACTAAAGAAAGTAAGAAAGAAATAGTCAATTATTGCCTAGACCCGGAAAATAGGGCCTGATGAGTTGTATAGCGGTCTGAGCCTCGGCGAGTCCTGCTAAAATAGGAGTCAGACAATTCAATTTTCGTCGTGGCATATATGATGCTTTTCTAAATAAATGCGAGGAAATGTTTATGCAAATTAGAAGTATTTGTGAAAAAAATATCGCCAAATTGAGAAAAATATTCTTTTGAAAACTACACGTACAAGTAATGAGTTAATATCACAATGACCGCCATGCCACCCGCTACCGCCGCCCAACGCTGCATCTACCTTCTAATAAATTAGGTGTATGGGATATTTTTCATGGTACTTTTCACTTTACAGGCAATAGAGATAATTTTTAAATAAAATATCGCAGCGGACAGGAATGTATTTGTATACGTTTATTTCACTGCTAGGAAAAATATTAGGCTCTTTCCGTCATCGTTCTTCAAAAGACAAGCTATCCTTTCTGAGCATTAAAAAAAATCACAGCATTAACACAGACGAAAAAAAAATGCATTTAAAAAAGGAAAAGAGATGATTTTTTTATGAAAAGGAGAAGCCACACGAGCACTCAGATCACCTGATGGTAAGTAAAATCCGAGACCCATGAACATTTGAATTCTCAAGACTATAATCTTAAGACTGCGATCCTAAGACCTCATGCATGGAATGCCTCTATGATAGTAATTTCACCGGTTGTCTTATCCTCACACCGGATCATAACAATGCGAATACTGTTGTTGTTGTGTACATGTCCACTATGAGGATCCCGAATACAAATTCACGTATAACTTACCCACGTACAAAATATCACCTTTTTATTTCTCGTTCGAATAAAAGTCTTCACATTCTTCTTAATTTCACCTAGCCTCTTGCTAAATGCAGTAACAGAAACTGTCCCGACCATTCGCTACAAAAGTAATTTATATTACTGAACCTTTTGCCGGGATCCGGGTCACTCCTCTTGTTTGCTTTCAGCTACCAAGATAGTTTTAATTTGCGAGAAAGAAATTATTCTTTTGTTTTAAAGGAGCTTGGGTTACGTAAGTTGATAAACGGTTGAAGAAACAATAATAATGATTACAATTGGCGTGGAAGAAATGAAATGGTTTCACGCAAGTTTTTTTTTATTATTGATCATATTTATACATTATTTTATCTACATACATATTATAAGTACTCTAAGATGTTTTCAGAATCCGATGGCATTTACCTACGAATGCTACCTGTAACACAACTAACGCTAATGAGGCTAAGCCTAGTTTCGTATTGGCTAAATTTTAACTTTAATTGACACTAGAATTTAGGCATATTTAATTTGAGTATAATCCGTAGGATGTTCTTAATTTGAAACTCATAACTTTATCATATTTAATGTCGTTATAAGAACATTACCTTTACAGCCACCAGCACACCCACAACCGCGACCACATCTGATCACCACAGATAACAAAATGCTGGTGATTGCCAACGGGATCTGAAAGCTGAAATGAGGACTTATGATACGTGTGTAGATTGAATTATTAATGGCGCCTCGACCAAAACCTTGTTTCCTTCTATCGAGTGAATAATACGTTCGTACGTACGTATCGTTTTCTTTTATTTATTTATGTGGCGGTATAACATGATATTCGCAAAACATATTTGCAAATAGAGGAATTAGGTTATAGAACAGAAAACAGCAGGCCCGGAGGGCCAAATAACCGAGAAATACGAGCTCCGCCGAAGCCGAGCTCTGTCGACACTGTCTAATTGATGTCTTGTTATAATGATGTTTTGAGAAAATCATGTTTTGCGAATATGATGTTCTCCGAATATCGACTTTTGCGAATTTCATGTTTTGCGAATATGATGTTATACGAATATCGTGTTTTGCGATATGATATCAGTAAAAGTTTTCAAGTGAACATTTTGTATTGTCATCTGTAGTAAAGGTGAAGAATAAGTAAAATAAAATATGGAAATGTAATTCTGTTTTAAGGGTTCGTGCTTTAGATAGATTTTGTTAAGGTATATATTTTCGAATAGTAAAGGCAATTCGAATCTTCGTGCTCGAGCTACAGAGTAAGCGTAACAGCGACAAGATGCATAATTCTAACGTAAACGATTTTCGTTAAGTGTTATAAATAATATATGGATGCAGAAGCGCTCGAAGTGATTGACTGGCAGCTTACGTAGTCCTATACATTTTCTATAGCGATAACCTTTTTGAAATGCATATTGGTCTCGGGCACTGTTCTGGGCTGAGATTCTACACGGTAATAACGATATCGTCTTTGACGCGTTTCCGTATTGTCAACGATTTAATAACTCTTATGTCATTGATAATAATAGCGGCCGAGTCATGAACGATTCTAAAACACGTCAAATGCAATATCGTTATAACGCTGTAGGATAGAAGCACTGGTTGTTTACAGATCTTGCGCGAGCTATACTGTCAGAAAAGCTAGCCATTAAAGTTACGTCACATAACAATTGAAACAAGTGTAGATACTCAAGTAATGTATTTTTTGGCGTCAACAATAAACCAAGTTTGATGTCTAAAAAGACAATTAAAAAGAAGCAATCGACGTAAATGAAAAAGTTTGTTACATTTAAACGTTTCTGCGGTATCCAGACTGCTTTTAACCCCAGCCTTATGAGAAATGTAAAACAGTCGAAATGAGTTCGTTCTCGATCCAAGCATTTAATTGGTTAGATCTTCTCAAAATTGTAAGGTTTTTAATTATAGGTAAATTGTCACCACAAACCTGCACTGTGAACTGTCGTCAAGATGGAGGTTTATTTAAATAGGCGGTTAGTGTTATATTTAGAAATATAATCAGCTAGGTCAAATGGAAGTTTAATTTGTCGATCAAATATTATTCAACGACTGTGGTCGCTAGTTTCGACGACGATGTAGATCGGCCAGAGGTCGGTACCAACTTAACCTTAACTTGAGTTCCTGCGATCGCGCGGAAAAACTTAAGTTAACCGTTAATTACTTTATCGGCGAATTTATAAATGAGTTGTTTGTGTGAAAGCGATTGAGATGCGTTTCTTGAACTTGATGACTGGTTTTGGTGATGGTAGAAAATATACTCTAAAATATTGGCATTCTTGGGAAAGTTGCCATTAAATTATTACATATGTTGAAAATATTGGCTGCTATTGGCTGCATTTGCCTATATCTAACTGGGAGTCTGTGACGAAAGCGATTTTTTTAATGTCAGGGAGAAGGCAAAGTTACTTTTTTTTTCTACTTGGTAAGACCATACCTTTGACGTTTTATGGTATTGTTTTTAAGGGAGCGACCACACCGGAGTTTAACGGTGCGTTAATTACGGTCCGTCAAAATTGACGCCATGTAATTATGATGACCCATTCTCTTGTTTCGCAAAGGCACCGTATTTTACGCGTCGGTGTGGTAGCTCCCTTACTCAGCCGCCATTACTGTCAAGTAAATAAGAGCTATCAAAACGTTGACAAAAGGAAATACGACTAAATCAATAAGGTTTTATTTAGAACTGGTGGTAACTGGGATCTGTGACGCACAGACATATTCACGGTGATGTATAAAGATGTAAGAAGTATTTTCAATTTCACTGTTCCTATTTTACAATCACTTCATAAAGGTAAATGGGTAAGGAGCAAAAAGCTGTCCACGCTAACTCACTCAATTAAATTTTCTATGAAACTTTTCCGTTGTGACACGAAAATTGGCCATACATTTGTAGGGATAGTTTTCGTGTCACAACTGAACTTTTTCTACTTTTGTCGTTTGTATGGTTAACTACGCTTAACTATGGTCCAACTATTTGGTCCTTACCCAATGAAATACCGAAAACATTGTGGCGTATTTCCTGCAAATTTATCGTTGTAAATGTCATTTAGTTGTGATATGGATATGAATATCATAGAGATAAAATATTTGAATTTTCCTCGGCTGATTGGCGGTCCCCGCGTTATTATGAATCATGATATGAATAAGTACTCGTTGTAAAACAAACTGTTTACAAAAGCAATTTAAAGCTGTCAAATTCAATTCATTGTTTTAATAACAATCAAAAGTGTATTAAATTTCACCAGCATTCGTGGTTTCCTTTTAACTGTCCCAGAAATAAAAAATAGTTCTCTTATGAATAATTTGAAAACTAAACGTTAGGGTTAACTGTGATTAGGAACCACGGGCATGAAAATGAAAAAAAAAACTGCATTTAAAGATTAGAAATAAGGCAAGAGCATAACGGGCCATGCACGGGTTTCGAAGCCGTTACTACGAGTACAAACAGCCGCGTGTATCACAAGAGGGAGTTTCCAAAAAAAATATCTGTAGTAAAGAACTAAAATTAACAACGGTAACTCTCCATTAAGGTCACGAGTATTAACTATTACTGCTTTAAGAGAAATAGTGGCATCTCAGAGAAAATCCTTTTTTTTTTTATGGTAAGGAGAAGGCACACGAGCACTCAGGCCACCTGATGGTAAGTGGAATCTGAGACCCATAGACATTTGAATTCTCAAGACTATAATCCTAAGACCTCAAATGCGTTGCCAACCCTGAGGACTAAGATGGAATGCCTCTATGCTAGTAATTTCACCGGTTGTCTTATCCCCACACCGGAACACAACAATGCGAACACTGTTGCTTGGCGGGTGGTTAATGGATAAGATGGTGGTAGCGATCCGGACGGATCCTGCACAGGGTCCTACCACCACTAGCAAGTTCAACCATATTACTAACAGGTGAGGTTTGAATCTGCTATGCTTGTTTAATTTTAAATACCGTCTGCTCGCTTATGAGGGCGTATATTAAAATATGACTAATTTTCGTGACGTAATGGAAAAATTACCGTTGTTAATTTTTGTTCTTAACTATAGGTATTATTTTTGGAAAACGCCCAAGAACCAATCAAGTCTACTTTATCATCATAGTATTTGTTTAACTATCATGTGTTAGAAAAACTAACATGACACACGGACACTTTTCGGGTTCAATATTTCCTAAACGTAACGTAATAATGTAATACCTTTAAACGAGCAATTCTTGTATATATACATTGATTTGTTTGGGGTTTTTAGGGTCAAAAAGTCATTCTGTCAAGTCGTCAACTTCGGGAAAATTCGGGTTCCACCGAAAAATCGGGTTCCGAGGTATTTGACATATATATGTCATCTATATAGACGACACTATCCAATTATGTTTTAATAGTGTCGTCTACATTCACCCGAGCAAAGCTCGGTCGCCCAGATATTGATTTTTAAGAGCTATAGAATGATACCTTGCTCGATGTTACAATGTAAAAATAATCTTTGCTTTACATTTATGGGAGTCATGAAAGGTACCTGAAAAAAAATATTGTTTAACAACTTAGTCGGCATAATTTATGCCAAATTACAACAGACGGACCGAAGGACATGGCGAAACTATAAGGGTTCCTATAATTTGACTTCGGACAGTAAAAAATAATCACAGGTACAGACTGGGCCATTTATTCATTTATAGTAGCTTACATTAGGTGTTCAGGTTAAATGTATTCGTTAAAATAACTAGCAAAAAACTAAAATACTACTACTAGAAATTACCAGCTTAGAGGCATTCCATCTTAGTCCTCAGGGTTGGCAACGCATTTGAGGTCTTAGGATTATAGTCTTGAGAATTCAAATGTGTATGGGTCTCAGATTCCACTTACCATCAGGTGGCCTGAGTGCTCGTGTGCCTTCTCCTTAACATAAAAAAAAAAAAAAAAAATAACCTTCTGACTTATAAATTTTCGTCTTTATTTGTCTGAGAACATGGCTTCAGCTCTATAAACGTTTCTCTGTTAGGAAAGTACAACATTCGGTAACGTGTGAACGGACGTCCTACCACATAAATCAATTGAAATGTCCGCCAAAAATAACTCACTAGGATCGCTACTCGCTAGGGATTTGAAATAGTAACTTCACTAAAACTATACTTACATTACTTTCTAACATTCTGCGTCTGTATGCAAGCTAACTTACGCAGTTAAATTTTCTATGAATCTTATGTCACGTTGTGCGTTAAAAATTAGCCATGAAATAGAATTGTAAGGATTCCCTTCGTTATTTTTATGGATAATTTGAATGCGTCTTTGTGTGCCGTGTGGTTGCCGGGTTAGAATAGTGCCACTCCATGTCTTCCCGTGGATGTCGTAAGAGGCGACTAAGGGAATAAGGGCTTGTATAGGTGACAGGCTTGCAACCTGACACTAATACACTATTAAACCTCTTGGCCTGATTGTGCAAAACGTGCAACAATTATTTTTAGTGTTGTTGGTATTTCTGTAGCTCTGCCTACCCCAGTCTGAGAATGATGGTGTGCTGTTATATATGTATGTTGAATGCATCTTTGCTAGTAATTTCACTGGATGTCTTATACCCACTGTAGCTGATAGGTGCAGGTCTGGTGGGAGGCGAAGTAAAAGACATCAAGGATCGTAAGTGAAGTGTTAGAAGACTTGTACATGTGAGCTCTGTGTGGCGGATGTTTCGCGACTGACGTGCAGCGGCCACCCACGCACACATAGACAAGACTTCGCGCACGTTTATTAACACATATGTAATCAACAAAAGGTAAGTACCTTCATTTCTAATATTATAGCTAATTATTATTCTACTAACGTTTCTTTTTAGGTTTTTTTTATTATGTTTCAGGTGCAGAGCTTCACGTCGTCTACATCCTCCCCCCATTGCCAATCAAGGGCAATCATCAGCTGTGGGGAGAAGAGCCACACGTGTCACCGGTCTGGTAAGTAATCCAGTTCTTGTTTTTATGTCAACAATTCGTACACGTCCATCGGTTCCAGGGTGCACGTTTTCTACCTTTCCTTTAGGCCAGGTGTTTCTAGGCAAGGTGGGATCCACAATGACGACCAAATCTCCTTTTTTCAGTTGGTTTCCTTCGTGAAACCATTTTTGTCGTGGCAGAAGGGTTGGCAGGACTTCGCGAACCCAGCGTTGCCAGAAAGCATCAGTAAGTCGCTGGGCGTGCCTCCACAACTTTTTGCGATACAAGTCCGTATCGTCAAATTTGCCAGGTACGGGTAGGTTGGACGAAGAGCCAATAAGAAAATGGTTTGGTGTCAGGGTCTCTGGGTACTCGTGGTCTACTGAGACATGGCATAAGGGACGACTATTTATCATGTTTTCGATTTCAGCCAACAATGTGATTAATACTTCCTCTCGTGGCGCTCTTTCTTTCAAAACAACTTTTAGTGCGGTTTTCACACTTCTAACTAAGCGTTCCCATGCTCCGCCCATGTGAGGACTGGCGGGTGATATAAAGTGCCATTCGATTCCACGATTAGTCAGCTCATCATGCACGCTGGCTGTGTTGATTTCTACGAATGATTTATTTAGCTCGGTGTTAGTGGCTTTGAAATTAGTTGCATTGTCCGAATACATTTTGTAAGGCCATCCGCGTCGTGCCGCCATTCGTCTTAAGGCCATTATAAATGAATCTGCTGAGAGCGACGGCACCAGTTCTATATGGATCGCTCGTACGGTAAGGCAGGTGAATAGGACGCCGTATCTTCTTTCGTGACGGCGCCCTATTGTCACCTCCATATGGCCAAATAGATCCACACCACAATGCGTAAACGGTTTGTTATGGTGAGCGAGTCGTCCTTCCGGTAGGTCTCCCATGCGCGGGTTTGAGGGCTTCGCCTTTTTTATTCGGCAATACAAGCATCTTGAAGCAACAGTTCGCACAGTAGGGCGTAAGTTTAATAGCCAGTATTTTTGTCGAATTTCATTAATTACGGTTTCATTGTTTCCGTGTGCTGCCCTCTCGTGGTAGTGTTTAGCAATCAACCTTGCGATCGTGTCACGACCATCCAATATTACAGGCCGTTTCAGGCACGGGTCAACACCAGATGCAGCTTGAATTCTCCCGCCTACGCGTAGTAATCCGTGTTCGTCTAACAATGGTGTTAATTTGCGCAATCGGCTATTGGAGTCTATTTCTTTATTATTTGACAGCAGTGCAAATTCTTCAGCAAATGATTTCATCTGTGAGTATCGTAATAGCTCAATTTCAGCACGCTGCATTAATTCTGAATTTAGTAGTGCTTTGCGGGAAGTTTTACACTTCTTTATAAATAGTAAAACATTTGCCATGCATCTCCACAAGCGAATCCATGAGGAAAACTTATTTGTATCGGGCGTAGATACGTCATGGCCTTTTATCTCGTATGTTATTGTATGAGCTTGTAACATCTCTGGGTTGTTCAAAGTTTCAGATTTACATTTAGGCCATTCTTCGTGTGGCCCGTATAGGAAGCAAGGACCCCGCAGCCATTCGCAATCATTTGTTATTGGGTAAGCGTGTATTTTAGTCGCTTTGTCAGCTATGTTCATTTTCGTAGGTATGTAATTCCATTCCAGTGACTGTGATAATTCATCAATCTCTCAAAGTCTGTTTGCCACAAACACGTTGTAGTTACGTGTGTTATTTTTTATTTGGTGCAAAACTATTAACGAATCTGTCCAATAGTATCTTCTATAGGCGGTAAACCTGTTTTCGCGCGCTATTGTGTTAGCGAGCCGGCAAGCGATAACAGCTGCTTGTAATTCCAGCTTAGGTATAGTTATATTTTTATTTACTGGTGCCACGCGACACTTGCAGGCTATGAATGATATGCGCACATCTTTGTTTTTATCTACTCTTCGCCAATAAGCCACCGCGGCCATTGCGGTCGGCGCGGCGTCACAAAAAACATGCAACTCCATAGCTGTCTCATTCTTGCGCGGAGTATTAGAATGCGCTTTAGAGACGGTATCTCGCTCGCTCTCACTTAGTATTGGGTGAAAATACCATCTAGGTATACGTAAGTGTTGTAATGATTGCAGTTCAATAATCCAGTTTCGAAAAACATCATTTTCTTTTTCTTGTATTGGATCATCCCATTTAATTTCGGTTTTCCATGTATTTTGTAATATTATTTTTGCCTTTATTGTAAATGGGGCCAGAAAGCCAAAAATGTCATATATGGACATAAAAATGCTCAGGAGTTCTCTTTTAGTTGGTTTTCTTTTCAGGTTTATGAGTTCAGTAGGAATGCGCTTGAGTGAAAGGTCGAAACCAAATGTGTCGCTGGATGGGAACCAAAGCAATCCAAGCGTCCTCTCAGGTAAGTCATCGCATCCGGATTTGATTCTTATTGCTATGTCACTTAAAGTTTCTTTTGGGGTGCACTCCAATACTTGGTGTTTATTAGAAATCCAATTCCTAATTTCAAATCCGCCTTGTCTATGAATCTCCGACACTTCTTGTATCATTTTCATTGCTGAATTTTCATTGTCAACGCTTTCGATGTAATCATCCATGTAATGGGATTTCAGGATGGCTTCAGTAGCTTCAGGCATCTTGTTTTCGAAACGTATTGCATTTTTATTTTTAATATGCTGTGCAATAAAAGGCGAGCAGTTTGCCCCGAATATCAACGATGTCATAACATAGGTTTTGATCTCTTGGTTTTTGTCATCTCGCCATAGAAATCGTAAGGCATGCTGGTCTTCATTATTTATCTTAACGCGTAGAAAATAATCTTTGATATCAGCCACTATTGCTACTGGCCGCTCACGAAAGCGCAGCATGATGCCCAGTAGTGACTGTAGTAGGTCGGGCCCTTGTAGCAGATGATCGTTTAAAGAGCGACCGGCGGCGGCGGCAGCAGCGTCGAAAACCAACCTCAACTTTCTTTTGTTAGGATTGTCGACGCCGAAGTGGGGTAAATACCATTCCCGGCCTTTATGGGAAGAGAGTTCATTGCCGGATAGCAAACGAGCATAGTCGTTATCAAGTAAGTGATTAATTCTCTCTGTGTATCTCGTCGCATAATCTTTGTCAAAAGACATCTTTCGTTCTACGGCGAGAAATCTTCTATAAGCATTAGAAAACGAATCGGGCATTGGATTTTTATTTTTCCAAGGTAGACTTACAGTCCATCTTCCATTTTGAAATTTTGCTGATTTATCTATAATGTCCACTGCACGAACTTCGTCCTTGTTTACCCGTGGATTAGAGTTCACTCCGAGAGATTCAATGGCGAACGCCCGTCGAACGATCTCATGTAGTTGTTTATCCCCATTACTTTCAATGTGTGCATCGCTAGGGCTTAGTTTTGTCGAGTACATTGCTACGTCCGGGCATGTGTGCGTCTCCCGCCGTGCAGGGCTGGGCCCCGCGGGGGTGGCGGCGGAGAGCGGAGAGGAGGCGGCGGACGGTGAGGCGCGCTCGCGCAATGTTGTAAACAGCGCCGTATGCTCAGCGGTTATCGGTCGGCCGCTGCGAGCAAATGCAGGTGCGGGTACGATGCCGTGCAGGCACCACCCAAGCGGTGTTAGCGTTGCGCACGGCTCGTTAATACCACGATAAACAGTTCTAAGTGTCATTATTAAATGGAAATTGTCTTGACCGATTAATATTTTAGGCTTCACATTCACGTTGGTACAAATAAGATGGTCTTTTAAATCACACAAATGTTCATAGTTCTCAAGTTTCACTTCCGATAACTTCTGAATAGGCAAGTCTAATTCGCTTATTTTTCGCGCGCGCACTTCGTACATTTGTCCATTTACATTCGAAAGCTTAAAGTTTACACTTTCACTTTGGCAAACGATGCTGGTATTCCACGCACCCGTGATGCGTAACGTTTCAGGTTGACCTTGAAGATTTACACAGTTTGCAAGATCAGCTGACACCAGGGACACTGTAGCACCATCGTCCAGCAACGCATGAGTAGTGATAACACCGTTCGGTCCGTGCAAATTTACGCGAACTATTTTTAACATAACATTTGCACAGGGTGTCGTAGCCACGGTAGTGTTCGTTACTGTCTCTGATTTAGAATTAATCGAGTCACCATCACTAGTGGGTGTTCTAACTGCTGGCCGCGGCGTCACGTCTGCGTCGCTGACGTCATCGCTGCGCGAGGGCGGCTGCCACTTAGCTGGCCAGTGCAGTAGTCGATGGTGGGCCAGGCCGCAAGCCTCGATGTCGCACGACGCGGCCGGGCACGTTTCTTTCCCGTGGCCTGGCAGCAGGCACTTGTGACACAGCTTATTTATTTTAACGAAATGCCACTTGCTTTTTCGTAACGCGCGTTTGAACTTTGTGCATGTTGATAGGGAGTGTGCCGTTGTTTTGCAAAATTTACACTTCGTATTATCACTGTTATTGTTTAGCACGGAGTGAGTTGTGATTTTTCGGTCATCAGTTTTCCTAAGGATCTTATGTTCAGCTTGCGCATTGATGTGGCTTATTCCGGCTGTGGCAACTTTCATAGCTTCTTTATGTAGGAAATCGGAAAATAACTGCAACTTCGCTTTACTGTGGTCTTGATTTTCATAAATATAGTCCACCCACTTGTTAATGAGGATGCTTGGACACTTCGATATAACAGCGGTTAGTAACTCTGGGCTTCTTAAAAAATCCGTTTCATTAAGAGATTGAGTGACGGCGACGTAATTTTTTATCTTGACTGCAAAATTCACTAGTTCCGTATGATAATTAAATGGTAACGGTTGCATTTTTTTTACTTGCGATGTAATCTTGTAAATGATTAGTTCGGGTCTTCCAAAACGTAGTTGCAGCGCTTCCAAAATAGTAGTTGGCGTGCTGTCACCAATGAGAAGTGATGAGACAGCTTCTCTAGCATCGCCGCGCAGGCATTTGCTGAGTCTCGTTATATTCTCGCTATCACTATATTTACACAGCGCGGTAGATTCTTTATACACTTTTTTGAATTGAAGCCACTCGAATGGATCCCCGGTAAATAACGGCAAATCCTTCGGAGTCGCTAGGCGAGATAAAAACTGTGTGTTAGCACTTTGTGAGGCGGCAGCCAGGTTCGTGATAGCTTGAGTTAGGTTTTGCAGATTAAATTGAGACGACGACGGAGGCGCTGGCGGCAGCGGAGCTGGTGGCGCAGCCGTGAATGAGTCGTGATGAGATTCTTGAAGGCTTTTTTGTAACCATTGCTCCACCTTCGTAGAAGTTCCAGCCAAGGATTGATTTCTGCTGCTACTGGACTTATGCGAAGCCTCGTCATCCAGCGCGGCAAGATCTGCCGCGAGCTTCTTATCGATTAAATCCTTTTCGATCTGAGCCTTTGCTTCGGCAGCTTCAAGTTCTAATTGCTTTTTACGTGCCACAATTGAAGATCTAGAGGTTTTCTTCGAAGAAACGGATTTAATTGCTGCAACAGGCTCTCTTTTTAAACTACCCCCTGTATGAGGCACCTTGACGGGATTTTTTAATCCCTTCTCCATATTAACGTTTGCAGGACAAGTCTTATTTGAGTGCACTTCACTATTATTATCTGCATTTAGCTCCAGCTTCTCTCGCATGAGAGCACCACGCGTTTTAACCATTGTGCGCGGCGGCGTGCTGAACATTCCAGATAATTCTGAGATCCCTTTTTATCTTCGGTTTCGTTCCTCAACGATCCGGTTCGACTGGACCAAATTGTAGCTGATAGGTGCAGGTCTGGTGGGAGGCGAAGTAAAAGACATCAAGGATCGTAAGTGAAGTGTTAGAAGACTTGTACATGTGAGCTCTGTGTGGCGGATGTTTCGCGACTGACGTGCAGCGGCCACCCACGCACACATAGACAAGACTTCGCGCACGTTTATTAACACATATGTAATCAACAAAAGGTAAGTACCTTCATTTCTAATATTATAGCTAATTATTATTCTACTAACGTTTCTTTTTAGGTTTTTTTTATTATGTTTCAGGTGCAGAGCTTCACGTCGTCTACACCCACGTCATCATCATCATCAGCCGCAAGAAGTCCACTGCTGGACAAAAGCCTTCCCCTAGATTTTCAACAACGTTCGGTCCTCTGCTGCTGTCATCCAACGGTTCCCCGGGACCTTTACCTTTTTAGGTTAAAGTAGTGTGAATGAAGCTGTTATAAAAATAGTGTATTTCTTTACCTGCACCTTTCATACCAATGTCATCTCTTATAATGGAAGTAGCAATCCATACAAAATGTAGGGAGATGTATGCTTACACACGACGCTCTGTGTGCCCGAGACATTGCTCAATTCGATTGCTTCGTCTGTCGCTAGATTTACACTTATACATATGGCCGTAACGTGCGGCGAGTATTTTGGTGATTCCGTAGATCTTTTGTAATATTTGTTGAGTATTATACAGAAATAACATATTATGCAACATCGCGCTTACAAATATCCAACACGATGTTATACCTTCAGTAATAAATACGTGTCAGATATTTTTGAACCCAATGTTGGAATATATTATTGCTGCACTAAAAAATAGTGTTTAGCATAGGGTCGGTCTTCATTGCTTTCTTTCCACCACCATCTAATCCTTTGACCTACCGCCAGGCAGCAGTGTTTGCATTGTTGTTTTCCGGTATTGGGATAAAACTAGCATAGAGCCATTCCATCATGGTCCTCAGGGTTGGCCACGCATTTGGAGTTTTGACAATTCATGTATGTGGGTCTCGAATCCCCCTTACTGCTTCCTTATTAAATTTAAATCACGCAAGAACGAACAAAGCCACAACTTTATTGCATCTTTGATCGCAATTAAAATCACAATAAAACACTGAGGCCGTTCAGAGGTTCTAGCCAAGATGCAAACGCTCTAACGTTTTTCTTTTTTTATATCGATCGAAATGTATGGGATGACAATTGACCACGTGGTTTATCGTAACGCACGAAAATGTCATCGTATACAATCGAGTGATAGAAATGAAAATCGTTGGTAGCGTTTGTACCTTGCCTAGGGCCCCAAAACGGATAAAATCTAGTTAGAGAATAAGCTTATTTCTAACTCCTTACATTATGAAAAGAGCAGTGGGGCTAGACAAGTTGAATACGACAATCGTGAGCGATTATGTTTCTATAGACAAATGTATGGAATTGATGAAGACTGCCGAGAGTCACGTGGTACTATCTCGGTGGCTTACGTCAACTCCATAAAATTTTCAATCGAAACATAATCGTTCACGATTTTCGAATGCAGCTTGTCTAGCCCCACAGATAATCTATGTGCATTTAAATAATAATCGTCCGTGTGTACACTTATGACCACGGCGTCGAATAAACTTCTGTGTCGAGTATTAAGTTGGACAATTACTACTTATGATCGTTTAATTACGTACCATTATAATTTAAGTATTACATTCAGCATGGGTAAAAGCTAGCAAATATGCGCTTTTCTAACTTCTTACACCATGAAAAGAATAAATTATCTATCTACATTCAACCTTGTGAGATGTGCTATAAAAGGAACATTATCAAGGCAATTTAATTTCAACTTAATTGCAGTAAAAATAAAGTTCATTTTTATTTGTTTCAAAATTGAAAATTATAATTAAGAGCAAAGGTAATTGAACTTTATTTCCTTGTTATTAGATTCAAATTCTCACTCACATAAAATTCTCTGTATTATGGTGGGCCTCACGAGACTATAATAATCGTCCGTGTGTAGCAGACTTATGACCACGGCGTCGAATAAACTTCTGTATCGAGTTTAAAGTTCGCGAGTGCTAACTGGATTAAACGCGCGCGGGCGCGTGTTTTCGTGCCATTTCGTTTGCCGCGCACTTTTTATATTAGTCGGGTTATAAATGAATAAACTTCACGTTATATCCATTTAGGTGTTGATGGGAATGATTAGTAATAACCGGTGAGTTAAGTTGACCCGTTAAAGGATTACTTGGACGATGTGTAGTGACTGCCTACGAAGCTAGTGGTCCTGGGTTCAAATCCGGATAAGAGCTATTTTGTGATGAGCAAGAGTATTTGTTCCTGATTCTTGAACGTTTTCTTTGTATTTAAGTATATATTTCTCTATATAAGTAGCTAGGTTAATCGTCATGTACCCACATATGTACAAACCTAGAGCTTTTAATTTTAGAGAATCGCTACAGTTCAATCTAACGTATTAACCTTTCGAAACTTGACGTTTTTAGTGTCTAGACAGATATCAAATGGTTTTTTATACGGGCTCATGCAATAAGGCTCCAGTCCCCTATTTCACCATACTGACAGTGACAGGTGACAGGTGACATTTTAGTGTACTTCGCGCAGCTTTTATGAAACCTAGTGATCTATCAGCGTGTTAACTTTGCAATGTATACCGAATGTCACCTGTCACATGTCATTGTCAAGATGGTGAAATAGGGGGCTGGTTTATTTCTTCCACTCCCTATTTGTGTCGGCCAGTGACCTTACGTCAGCAATATGGCCGCCAACGGTCCGTTCTATTGTTGCCGGGTGAAGTTAAGTATTATAAAACTCCAGTCGTACCATGTCCGGAGCACAAATGGACAGAACAAAACTTGTGCTTGTATAGCAGGTATATTAAAAGGTTTACATTCATCTGGCATAACTTTTTTTGGCATAATCATCACTTGGCATAATCATCATTTGGCATACAGTCTTTTTTTTTCAGAAACCGTATAATTTTCAGGATTGATATAAAATAAACCTAACCTAACCTAATGGGCTCTATGCAATGCTATTTTAAATAACCCTGAAAAGTATAAGGTTTCTGAAAAAAAAGACTATGCCAAATGATGATTATGCCAAGTGATGATTATGCCAAAAAAAGTTATGCCAGATGAAGGGAACCCATATTAAAAATACTTTGCCAAAGGTTGATGATTATATAATATAATCATTAAAAGAAGGGTCACACATGCACTGCCAGCCAATGCTACGAGTGCTACGCTGCTGTAGCATAAATTTCCGCAAAAAAAAAATATAATTGCATTTAGTAAGTACACTTAGAAGGGCACTTTCACATGTCAATAATCTACCAACCCTGATCTTGTCTCCTGATAATCAAAGATTTTTTAATTTCTATTAAGTATTTCCTTAAGCTTCAACCTTTTGTACTTTTTTCTGAAGATTAGCAATCAATTACTCCATTTATTAAAAAGTGCATTTGAAATAACAATAACATCTTCGTATATTTCTGAGCTAAAACTTCTTCCAACGACCCACAGATCTCTTCTTTCATTATCAGTCGTTTCATTTGTTTTAATATTCTGTTCTAAATTACATTGTTTTTTGTTATCAACATTAATATTTGTGTCACATTCCAATTCTAATTAGGCAACAAATTTAAAAACTCGCTTAGCAAAAGGCGAGGCGTCCTTAAAGAAAGCAATCCCAACTTGGGTGGTTAACAGTTGCGAAAGTCGCGTCAAATTGGCGCTGGAAATGACAGCTCGTTACGTCTTCTTAATATGTTCAATGCCAAATATTTTAGAAAGATGAGAGATGGAGGCTATTTTGGATAGATACCAGGAATTATGGCACTGCACGCTTTAATAGCTGACATTGCCCAGTACTCCATACTGGGTCCAAATTGTATGGACATCAGTGATTTCGGCGCTTAAACTGTTAACAGCTTTCCTTGGGTCTTTACTGCCTGAAATGCTAAAGTTGAGTCAATAATGGCTCGATGCCATTACAGCTTTTGAAAACAAAATGTACTGGCCGGTTTTTGTTAAACGTATTTTTGATTGAGTCGTTTGAAGGTGATTTGTTCCATTTTTAACGTATTTAATGCCGAAAACTCATAATACCTAAACGAGCTCTTGGCAGTCACTCAGTGCATTAACGCATTCACTGCCAGGGGGCGTGGCCTAGGAACAAACTTGTATGACAGTGAACGCATTTATGCGTCGGTGGCAGTAAATGCGTTAAACGTGTATGAGCGTTCCGGCAGTATGAAAGCTCCATATTAAACAATGCGGCACCTACCTAAAAACAATTTTGCCATGATTGATATCTGTCCGTCCGTATGTCCCAAGTCTCTAGCACGTAAACAAAATGAGACAGACCTGAAATTTTGATGTTTTATGTTAAAGATTGTCCAAAAACAGAACATTGTACATGGAATTCAATAACATTATTATTCAGGGTCAAGTTAGGGTGTATGAAAAAGGGAACGATACCCTTTTTAGTTCCCTAGCGTACAAGGAAACAATGTATTACTTAGAACTTATTGAGAAACTGAAGGAAAATGTATTTATTATTTCACAAAATGATAACAACGCGGGGGCTTACTTTGGCAGTAGTACTTTACTCAGTTATAAAACGGAGAAGAGTATATCGCACCACGCTGAGTGTAAGGCTCCGAAGCCGTTAAGTAATACAAACACAAAAAACTCTCTAAAAACAAGAAGTATGAACTAACTTTCTATTTAAAGTTATTTAGTACTGTCTTAGATGATTACAGTAGGTATAAACGCTTTACTTGCCTGTATCTCAAGAACCAATCAAGTCTACTAAGTCGTAATAGTTTTCCTTTTAAATTCGTTACATGCTTTTGATTTCAGTCATTTTCTTATTTTTAGTATCTGCCCTGGAATTCTACAAGGTAATAACGATATCGTTCTTGACCTGTTTCCGTATTGTCAACGTTTTGATAACTCTTATGTCATTTACAATAATGGCGACTGTGACATAAACGATTCCTAAACGTGTCAAACACGATATCCTTTTTACGCACCTGAATAGAGGCCCTGTAGTTTTACACTTGACTCTAACAAAAATTTGCACTTTAAAGCTTAATGTTTCATAAACGGATCCCTTTAGCGAAAACTTGTTGTAATAAACCCGTATTTTTTTTTAAAAAACCTTTTCAATGACGGGAGGAACATAAAAGAAAAATATTTTCACAATTTTATTTTACCACTTTGTCAGCGTGACTAATATGTATATATATTCATGCCAATTAAAAAGTTTCTAGTACTAAGTGTCTCTGAGCAAAGATGCGGATGGACAGAGAGGCGGACGGACGGACGAACGGATGGACGGACTTGGCGAAACTATAACGTTTGTCAAAGTTATTTTACGATACAAATCGAAAAAAAAAATTAAGTTTTATTATAATGTCGCTTTACTTCTATTGTGGTGTATGTGGCTGAATGTACACGTAAATAAATATTGTTAAAAGAATTGCTATCCCTTTGATGTAAAAAAGGTACAGCGGTTCCCGTATTTACCAAGTAACATTTCTGATACGGAGAGTATTACTATTAATATAAAACTACATGAAGTATGTTCCCCGTTCGCCCCTGGCCAGTGGGATGAAATGGCTCTCGATATTTCCTGCTCGGGAAATATAAATAACGTCGGCGACTGACCCGACCTCTTCGAGACCGTTCCGGCATCACACCGAAGCGAGCTTGCGGCGATTTCGTTAGATCATCTTAACGTCACAAGTGCCACTAAACATACATAGATACATAACATCACGCCTTCATTCCCAGAGTGGAGTAGGCAGAGCTACAGAAATACCAATAACTCTAAAAAGACTTGTTGATGATGATGAAAAAGACATTTTGCCCAATCAGGCCAAGAAGTTTACTGGTGTATTAGTGACAGGTTGCAAGCCCATCGCCTAACAATACTACAACCCCTTATTTCCTTAGTCGCCTCTTACGACATCCACGGGAAGACATGGAGTGGCACTATTCTAACCCGGCAACCACACGGGCTACTTCAATTAAAGTAAAATACGGCGGCATAAAAAATGTACAATTTGTAAATAACTGACATAATGAAAACATTCAGTCGGGTTTTAAAACTTATTTTTTGTTAGACTTGTTAAGCTTTTTGTTTAAATGCATCATTACTTTTCACAAGCTTTTATTTAATCTGTACGGTTTGATTCTACACGGTAAAAACGATATTGCCTTTGATAAGTTGCCGTATTGTCAACGTTTTGATCTCTCTTACTTCTTGACAGTAATGGCGGCCGAGTTAAATACCATATTAAAAAATGACAAACGCAATTAAATATAGTTTCACCCTAGAATAGAGACCCTGTTCGTGTATATGTTTGTGAGTCCTTCCCGTAAATGAAATGTGTAAAATTTTAATAACAAATGCAGACCCAATTACAATATAATATAATGGCATCTAACAGCTGATCTGATGATGGAGTCGGAAGGTAGCGACAGGATCTCCTGACAGAGACTCATTACAAGATAAAAGGACGGATGGCAAAACTTTGTCGGAAACTTTTATTTTAGATGATTAGCGTAGTTAGTGACGCTGTCTACAAAGCAAGTGATCCCAGGTTCATCGTCTGGTATGAGCAAATATGTTTGAGTGACTAGTGCGAGTATTTGTTCCAGCGTCTTAGAGATTTATTAGTTTTTTGAGTGTGTATTTCTCTGTATAAATGTACAATTTGATTAGGAATAAACCAAAAAGAAACGTTTTTGATCGCTGCAAGTATAATAAATAACGAGTTAGATTCTCTTCCTTTTAGCCGACAAATCTTTGACAAATGCATCGTTTCGCAATCTTATTCATTTGCCAACCCGTTTTTTTTCTGTAACTACAAATATATCAGGATTTTTATAAAACTAACCTAACCTCACCTATAGCGTTCTACACGATGGTCCTGAAATAAATCCAGATTTATTTACACTTATGGAAAAAAACGCGGGTCGTCAAACGATATGTTTGTGAAATTAATCATTTATGAAACACTAGCGACCCGCCCTCGCTTCGCTCCGGATTAAAGTATTATACATATAAACCTTCCTCTTGAATCACTCTATCTATTAAAAAAAACTGCATCAAAATCCGTTGCGTAGTTTTAAAGATCTAAGCATACATAGGGACAGACAGCGGCAAGCGACTTTGTTTTATAATATGTATATAGTGATTAGTTATGATCCCAACGAGTTAATCATAAAATAATGTTCACTGACAGTGTAAATGCGGCCTATTTCACTCTAACGCACATCTCACCTGTGTACAATGCACACTTGTACAGCGAGTACATTTGTTCAATGTCGATACCAACGGAATACGTTTTATTTTTCATTCCACCGATGCGTAACCACTGGAATACGTCGGGAATTGAACGCGCTACTTATCTCCTGAGTGCAGGGTTTTCAATTTGGTGAGTGCTCGTTTTTTGTTTGATGTAATAACACAATAGGTTTGATTTGAAAATTTGTTTGGGTTGCCTGAATTTTCTTCCTACTAATAGCCTTCTAAGGCCAAAAGTCCTACCCATAGTACTTACTGACTTTGTCATTCAAACCCAGCTCCTTCGACAGTTGTGTATTCATAGCGTACCTCGGTCCTACCAGTAGGACTTATAGAAATCCTACTGGTAAGACCGTGGTACTGAGTATGAAACAATAGTACTACTGGTAGGACTACGGGTCGTAGTGACTACATGCTGAATTTTTCGTTGGGCCTAAGGAGGGTGGGTACAGGAATTTTATCTAGTTTATTAACAACTCTAACAAAAACTAAGTTTTTAAAACCCAACTGCATGTTTTGATAATGTCGTCTAAACAGTATGTAAACTTACTAAACCATCCCTTTAAACCAGTTGATGGCCAAGTCGAGTTAAGTGGTTTTACCACATTTTTTGCTAGTAAGTGACGAGTATTTATAGTTTTATCAATGTTTAAGAAATATTAAATCTTACCTTTTTCAAAGTAGGTAACTCTAAGTATCATGCCGTGTGGAACGTTTACGTCGTGACGTGACAGATGAACGTAAGGACTCACGTGTAATAATTATAAGGGCGATTACCAGACTGCGTAACAATGAAAGAGTCCTCGTCCTCTTATTGACGTCAGAACGAAAGAAAGCATCTTAAACAACTTTGCACAAAATTCTGGCTCAAATAACGGCTAACGGAGTAGGTACGCCACGTTGAACTACGTCGTATTTAATCGTAAGTGTGCACATAGCCTTACTATAACTGACGTTGGATTTGACCTTGACTTGACAACCAGAAAACAAATGTTACAATTGTAGACAAATAATATAAGGGGAAACAATCATGAATTAATTGAGTTTTATTTTATGTATTTTAATTATTTATTTTTAAAATCGTTAGGATTTCAATCATTTATCGCCTAGACATGCCTGGAATCAAATAAATGGTTTTAGTAACTTTACATTTACTGTATACCCGTGTGTTTCCCGTATGGTTTCCGGGTTAGAATAGTGCCACTCCATGTCTTCCCGTGGATGTCGTAAGAGGCGACTAAGGGAATGAGGCCTTCTAGTACTGATAGGCTATGGGCTTGCAACCTGTTACTAATACACTGGTAAACATCTTAGCCTGTTTGTGCTAAATGTGGTTACAGAATCACCAACAACTCTTTTTGTAGTTGGGTCTGTAGCTCTGCCTACCCCACTCTGGGAATGAAGGCGTGAGTATGTGTGTGATATACTGTATAATGTTAGTTAGCTATATTGTTTTTGTTTTAATGTAAGTAACACTGTGACACTTGTGACGTTAAGACGAATCAAACGACACCTCGCTTGATGAAATCGGCCCATCCGTCCAGCGAACACGAGGGAACATAGAGTCGGCCATACATACAGGTCAAACATATAACCCTCCTTTTGGGCTTTGCCGCAGTCGGGTAAAAATGAAAACGATGATAATCGACGGCTTTCGAGTTATATGCTAATCAATCATACATACACACGTCACATTTGCAATATTACATCAATATTCATTGACCGCACGCTACAATTTTAACATAACCCAAATAATAGGCCTAACCAACATTACTCTTATATTTACTAAAGGAATCAAAATAATTTTAACGTCCTTTAAAACTTATTTTTTGCCGCAAAGGTCGAACTCAGCGCAGGGGGGCTATTATAACATAGCAATATGGCAGTTATATAGCTGTGTCCTTTATGCTTTCCGTAAAATAAAATGCATTAAAAAATAAATATAAGTAAATATATATCAGGGGACAATCTCACATAAATTGACCTAGTCCCAAACTAAGCTCTAGGCTTGTACTATTGGTACTAGACAACAAAAAACATACTTAAATAGAGAAATACATACTTAAATACATAGACAACATGCAAGACTCAGAAACAATTCGTGCTCATCACACAAATATCTGCCCTTACCGGGATTTGAACCCAGGACCGCAGGCTTCGGAGACAGGTTCACTCCCTACTAGGCCAACGTGTCGTCAAATTGCTATGTCATAAAATGTAAAAAAAGGATAAATTTGTTTATTCAGTAAGTAGGCATCACGGGCACTTTTACACGTCAAAATTCTACTAGCGGTTCCGAAGAGGAGACCACCGCTGAGAGGAAGCGCCATAAGAAACTCAACAGTCAGTCATGTCAGTAACTGGAAATTTTAGCACCTTGTCGCAGCTATTGTCAATTAAATTATCACTGTCACTTTAATACGTTCCTGCATGGTACCTTAAGCTACAGTCACTTCCAAGTTCAACTGTACATATGAAGGCTTAACTCGTATCAATATACCCATTGCTTCATATACACAACCTAATTTTAAGTATATGTGTACGTTATTGTCGGTGGTAGAGTGGCGTATAGATTTATTTAATATATAGGCCATAGGAACGTGTATATATTTATGACTGACTGTTCATAAGACATACATTTTATTTTATAATTTGTAGACATCGAACTCTAACACATCTGCTGAATCTAATACCTTACCTTTGTATACCGTTAAGTTTTCTTTATTTTCATTTTCAATCTAAAATCGTAATTCTATTGTCACACAATCATGTTATAGGCCTCAAAGATTTCTTTAAGATGGAAATAGGGAAATAATCAAACTTTTTAACGACGTTCGGCTACAACGCTTCGGCCGTCCTGTTTGAGAACTTTTGGAAAAATATTAAATTTAAATTGTCCTTGTGTTTGGAAGCGTGAAACATGATTTTGGGGACAATTTGGATAAATGAGACAAAATATTTTTACCTAGGTAAACTATTTTATTTGTATACGCACTTTTAGAATTATAGTGACCTAATTCAAACATTTTCAGCTTTCGATTTCGAGTCATAAAATTAGTATTATAGAGACCTAAGTCGAAATTCAAAATATGTGGATTAGGTCACTATAATTCCAAGATGCGATGTTTTAAATTTATCACTTTTTAGGTGGCACTGATAGAAACACGTCAAATACGATATCGTTATTACCGTGTAGAATTCCAGCCCTATAAGAAAAATGTCAGGTATGTAAAATTGAAAACAAGATTTTTTATGGTCATAAGCTGTCGTCTTCAGCTTAGAGAAGCTCCTAAGAGTTTTCATTAAATTATTCATGTCCCCTCGCCGAGTATTTCACTAGAACAACAAATAAGAGGCTTATGGGGGATTTCATATTCTTTCTCCCCCGTGATAGGGGTGACCATAGAGTTGGGTGGAAATAAGACCTTTCTTTTGTGGAGAGTGTAGAAACAAGACGTGTTTGCAAAACGAATGGTATTGTAAATCATAGCAGCCGAAAGAGGTCCACTGCTTTTGTAAAGATCTCCACGTCGTCGTTTGATCTTGGAGCTATAATACAAAGATATAAAAAATACAAATTTCAAAAATGTTAACATTATTTTTATACTGTACAATGTATTGCAACGCAGTACCTACATGCAGAATATCAATATAGTATGTATGTGTTGCATGTTCTTTATTGCACATAAAACCAATTACGAGTAAGTACCTACACAAACTTAAAGCTGGGTACGAATCTGTGTGGCTCAGCCTGAGGCATGCTCGCCCCGCGTGGCGAGCTGCTCGCGAACCAAACTCTTGCACATAAACATGCGCGGGTGAGGCAGCGTGCTCGCCGCGAGCTGACATATCAAAATGGCGTCGGATACGATGAAAGCCAGGGCAGCGTTTATTAATTCACTGAATTATTAACAAAAAGAAGAAGAAATCGCTTCGGTGCGGTGGTGGAACGGCTCAACTTTATCAAATCTCTATACGCGCCTCGCCCACAGACGAGTTAGAACTTGTCGTTCTGCCCGCGGCACGCTCGGATACACGTCCACATTACGCGAGGCACGCACACTGAGGCGCCTTTGAGTACGGTCAAAAGACCGACTCTCAACGGCTCGCCGCGCGCCGCTCGCCCGCTGCTTGCGCACAGCGCAATTTTAGCAAAATTGGTGAGCCGTGCGTGCCTCAACCCGAGGCTGCTGTTATTCGTACCCGCCTTAAGATTAACGTGTACATTGGTCAACTAATCCTTGTAAGGGATCTTTTCAAGTTAACCTCACCAGGTCTCCTCTGTACGAAGATACAAAGTTTAAGGATATCTTTATCACTGGTTATTTTTTGTGTGCGTAATATTATAATTAAGTTTGAAGGATCCATTAGCGATAACTACTATTAAGAACTGGGCCTCTATTCTACAGTGTTATAACGATACCGCATTTGACGTATTTTAGAATCGGTTATGTCACAGTCGCAATTATTGTAAATGACATAAGAGTTATCAAAACGTTGACAATACGGAAACACGTCAAAAACGATATCGTTCTTACCTTGTAGAATCCCAGCCCTGTACCATTAACTTATAATTTCTGCCAAAGTTTAAATATGTTAATTAGGGTAAATAGTATAAAATAAAGAAACATTATTTGAGGTAACATAAAAAAACCTATATAATTAATAATTACAACTTGGTTACTTTAAGTTTATGTTGTTTTATGCAATATTTACGAGTATCAAGTGCAAAGTAAAATACAGTCTCCAATTTCCTGCACCATGGCCACCATAGCTGTGAAACACCAGCTTTTCTAATTCTTTCTCGGCAGAACATAAACGAGAAAATTAACCAACGCACAGTTTTTACCTTTTTACCTACTTACACGTTATTAAAAATTCTCGGTGCATTCATTCAGAGGCATGATTAATTAACGTTAGACGTTTAACGCATTTTTTATTACATTTATAAAGGGAGTATAGAAATTACCGATTTTCTCTTGCGGTGATTCTTCTCTACATTGCAAGTGGTATCCTTTTAGAAAATGTTGGTGCAATAATTGAGCTGTAAAAGTGCCCGTGCGGCAAAATTAAAGAAGATCTTAAGTAAAGTGTTATCATCTTCATCGCACACTGTTTCTCGTCTACCCTATAGTATGAGGAGTCGTTGGATAGGTCTTTCAAAAATATTAAGAGTTTGTAAAAACAGTTTTTTGATTAAGTAATCCGTTTATGAAATATTAAGCTTTAAAGCGCTAATTTTTGTAAGACTCAAGTGTTCCCCCCCTTACAGCCAAAACTACAAATACTAAAAATCTGAAATAAATCTTAAATGAAAGAACGTATAACTAATTTTAAAGGAAAACTATTACGACTAAGTAGACATCATTGGTTCTTGAGATACACGCGATTAAAGTGTTTATACCTACTAAAATCATCTAAGACGGCACCAATTGACTTTAAATAGAGAATGAGTTATTAAGTCTTGTTGATTTTTATGTTTGTAGTACTTAACGGCTTCGGAACCCTGCACTGAGCATAGTCCGACAAGCTCTTACCTCTTAAATTTATCTGTATTGTGCAAAGAAGTTTCAATAAATAATGCAATTGCGAAACTAACTTTTTTATTAAGTGCACATAACTTATGGTTAAGTGGAGTGTTATACAAGGTGTCTGGCAGAGCGTTGTCCAAACTTCAGGGACTAACTGTGTAGACCATACTCATCAACTTTTATTATGAGACCAAAATCCAAATCACGAAAATAAAACAGCTGTTCCATACATTTCGGCTGTTCAGCTCTCAAAGTTTGTATGGAACAGTTGTTTTTTTTTAGTCCCTGAAGTTTGGACAACCCTCTGCCGAACACTCTCTATATAAGTATAAATGAATGTATCTGTCGAGGTGTGTCTGTGCGTCTGTAAGTCTATCTGTGGCATCGTAGCTCCCGAACGGACGGACCGATTTGGATGAAGTTTTTTCAAAGGAAACTTCTTAGTTTGTAATTGGGATGCTTCTTAGATAGGTATCATAGAAATCGATCCAGCTGTTTAGGAGTTATCAGCTCTGAAATAAGAGGTTACCATTCTAGTGAGACCCAGTATGGAGGTACATAATCAAAGCAATTGACTTTAAACTATATTTCCACGAAAGTAAAGTTATTTTTTATGTATTTTACAATGAATAATTTTATTTTAGACCAAAGTGTAAGTAAAGTTTGTAGTATACTCCGCCTCAAGAGGTTTTATCGGGATTTAATTCTATTAATTAGTTAAAGCATGTATAATATATCTGTGAAGCACCATTTGTACGTGTTTTTGAGCATTAAAGATCAAAATAAATAAATGAAAGGGATTAGTCCCCAAAAAGAAGGCATTTCCTTAAAAAATAGCATTGCTATAAGGGAGTGTCAAACGCAGCCTAATCGCACGGTTGGCACCTAACGAGCCGATAAGAACGCGGCTCTTTTGATATACGCGACCCTCTCTAACTTGTATCGATAAATTATGTAAAAATAGCGGTTAGAAGGAGACAAAAAACCGGGCAAATGCATGCCGGACTATGCTCAGTGTAGGGTTCCGAAGCCGTTAAGTACTACAAACATAAAAATCAACAAGTAATACCTAACTAATTTTCTATTTAAAGTCAATTAGTGCCGTCTTAGATGATTTTAGTAGGTATAAACACTTTAATCGCCTGTATCTCAAGAACCAATGATGTCTACTTAGTCGTAATAGTTTTCCTTTAAAATTGGTTATACGTTCTTACATTTAAGATTTTTTTCAGATTTTTAGTATTTGTAGTTTTGGCTGTAAGGCTGTAGCGCTTTAAAGCTTAATATTTCATAAACGGATAATTTATATATTTTTGAAAGACCTATCCAACGACACCCCACACTATGGGATAGACGAGAAAAAAAAACATCCCCACGTTACGTGTAGGGGAGGTACCGTAAAAAAATATTTTTTTTATCATTTTATTGTACCACTTTGTTGACGTGACTAAATATGCATATTCATTCCAAATTACAGCTTTCTAGTACTAATACTCTTTGCGCTAGGCTGCGGCTGGACGGACGGACATGGCGAAACTGTAAGGGTTCCTAGTTTGACTATGGAACCCGAAAAAGGTGTTAGACACCCTTCTTGATCAACGCAACATAGTGATAATAGGGATATAGAGAGAAAACAAGTATAGTGGTACTAAGACCTTATGCAGGGTCCGTCCAGATCGCGACTATCATCTTATTCAATAACATACCGCCAAATACCAGCGTATGCACAGCTCTGCTGTCATGTGTGTGTGTGGGGATCGATTCACTAATGTTTTACATTTCACAACATTATTAACAAACTTGCTTTATTTTCCGACACTGTAAATATTTCAAGATTTTTATAAAACTAACCTAACCTATAGACTTCTACACGAGAAATAAATCCTGAAATACAGCAGTTTCTGAGAAAAAAACAGTCAAATGATATGTTTGTAAAGTGAATAAGTTTGTGAAACGTTTCTTGGTGAAATGACAGGATACCATGGGTATCCATCTCGCCTAAGGGTTTGTAACGCATTTGCGTAATACGAGTGTCTATGGGTTTTGATCCTACTTACCTTTGGTCTTTGGCCTTTAGTTGCTTGCTAGCGTTACAAATAAAATTACTCTTTTAATACGTTGCCAAGCGATTACCAAAGAAGGCAGCTAACTGCATTTTATACTCTTTTGGTAACATTAATAAATATACTACTATGCTATTATTACCTTGCAGTTAGCCGCCTTCTTTGAGATTTCTACAGAATATTTAAATTGTTTTATACAAGCACATATTTCAACGCCACTACGTACGAGTATCTACAATAAAAACAAAGAACGCAACCAAATCCCTAAATGCATACGGATTTAATAGCAAATGAGGGTAACAGGAAAAAAGCGTGCCAAGAGCGCGTCGGGCTTTTAAATTACATGTTCCGTAAAAAAAGGAAGTAAAAACTGGTAAAGAAATTGCGAATTTGTAGGATTCCACCAGATAATCTTCATTTAAAATTGTTTTGACGAAAGCTACGGCTATTTGTGTTATTATAATGTAGTTGGAACTGAATTGCTTATCAGTAATTTTGAGAGCACCCTGTAACAATTCATGAAAGTTTCGGGAACCCTATCGTAAGAGTTCGGCATAGTTAGACTTGCTTAAGAGTGAGCGAGAGAAAAATACAAACCCGAAGATTGTTTTAAGAGCTATCGAACTACTTTCAAACTTATGATATACTAGTGACCCGCCCTCGCTTAGCTTCGGTTAATCTGAGTTCTCTGTTACACCCGTCCATAAACCATTGTTTTCCTAAAGCAGTGAATATCTAACTGATGGTGAAAACTACATCAAAATCCTTTGCGTGGTTTAGAAGTTAGCGGTTATACATTCAGACAGACGCAGAGAGAAGCAAAAAGTGACTTTGTTTTGTGCTATTGTACTAATAATAAAGATAGAATCTGGCAAACGAAAGCGTGATCTGAGAAAGCGCGGCAATTCAAAAAAATATACATGTTACACACACTAATTATAATAGGAAATAAATGTTTTGATAGAGTCTGGAAAACGAAAGCGTGACCTGGACTTATATAAGTATCAAATCATTTTTTTCCTACTATAATTAAGTAATCCTACAAGTATATGTATGTAAACACTTTATTGTACAAAAGAAAAACCAAAACAATACAAAAAATAAAAATAAAAAGATGTACAAAGGCGAACTTATCCCTTTAAGGGATCTCTTACAGCTAACCCTTGAGAGATTGAGAGAAGTGAAAGGTTGTGCATCGAGTAAACAGGTGTATATTTTTGATTTGCCACGCTTTCTCAGGTCACGCTTTCGTTTGCCAGTCTTTAAAGAAGAAGATGCATTCGTCGATCGTTATATTAGCGCGAGTAAGCTGCCAGGGTCGTGTCAAGCGCTTATGTCAGTTTTATACATTTTCACAGTTTTCGACATTCTTTTACGTTACAGTACGATTACTGTAAGTTTACCACTGACAGAGAGTTTACCTTCATTTCATTTTCATACAAATAAAGCAATTTTCAGAATAATGTTACACACGTCTACCGATTTTGTAATAACTGTTTTATTTATTTGAGATTAAAGTTGGAAATTAAATGAAGGCAATCCATCTGTCAGCGGTCAACTCAAAATAATTCTACGGTAGCGTTAAGCATTTGTCTTGAGCCACTGAGCGGCTGGCATACCTTGTGTACTCGCTTGTTGCGCAGTGCGTCTCTTTCGTTTTATATTAATTAGAAAGGAATCTCCAAGCCACCAATAAATCGCGTTAACGTAACGTTATTTTCAAATCACCGGCTTGCTATTAGTTATAAGTCTAGAATACAAAACTGCAGTGAACCGACCACGACACGGCCAGTTTTAGTTCGTTTGCCTGCAATTTGTTGGTCGCTTGGAGATTCCTTTCTAATAATATAGTATCCAATGTTGCGTTTAAAGATTTATTAGTACGTCCAGACATCTGGGGATACGTAAAATGCTATGGCGTTTAAAATTAAACACAACGATCTTCTTGCTCCCTTTCATTTACCTGTGAAAGTTCGCAGCGAGTGCCATCGGTACCCTTTCACAATCGAACCCTAAATATAAGGGGGTTTACCGTTGCAAATTTCAAAGTCGTATGGGCTCAAAACCTCATGCCTTGGTAAGTAGGCTTTGGTTCATACGCCTAGTTATTTAGAGATATTGAAAATGCGATGAGTTTGAATATCTCTCGATGTCGCGTATAAGGGCTTATATTATTAAAGTCTTAGTAAAACTGGAGTTTGGTTGCTAATTTGGTAAGGACCAAATAGTTGGACCATTTTTTTTTTTATGTTAATGGGAAGGCACACGAGCACTCAGGCCACCTGATGGTAAGTGGAATCTGAGACCCATATACATTTGAATTCTCAAGACTATAATCATAAGACCTCAAATGCGAGGCCAACCCTGAGGACTAAGATGGAATGCCTCTATGCTAGTAATTTCACCGGTTGTCTTATCCCCACACCGGAACACAACACTGCGAACACTGTTGCTTGGCGGGTGGTTAATGGATAAGATGGTGGTAGCGATCCGAACGGACCCTGCACAGGGTCCTACCACCACTCAAACCACCAAACCATACCACCCCATACCATAGTTAAGCGTAGTTAACCATACAAACAACAAAAATGAAAAAAGTTCCGTTGTGACACGAAAATTATCCCTGTTGTTTCTTCTTGCTAAGGATTCATGTTCAAAACATTTTTTTAAGGGCAACTCCGCATTACACAAGAAATTTACCTAGTGGTTTACAATCATATCCTAGACTAGCACAAGTTGTCCGCGACTAGTTTGTCGCTCGGATCTCCCTTTCTATCGAGTCTGTAACGACAGAGACGCATTGAGCGACTAGCGAGAAAATACCACTTGTGCTACCCGTACTGGGCCTTTATACAACGCAATAAAACCATATTGCATTTGAAGTGTTATTGTGTTGCTGTTAACTCGGCCGCTATTACTGTCAAGTAGATAAGAGCTATTGTAACGTTGACAACACGATAACATGTCAAAGTCAATATGGTTTTACCGAGTGGATGAGAGGCCCTGAAGAAGAAGAAGAAGAAGAAATACATTTATTCAAAGCCATAAGACACACATAGGTAAAATAAAACATTATACATTATAGAACATTAAGGCAACCGGAAAAGTGTGTCGTCACGGCAGTGAAACGGACTCTGGCTCAGCAAAATGCTGAGGTGTCAGACACCTGCAGCGCTGATTTTCAGCCAGAACCGACAGTGACTCACGGAACGCTGTACAAACATACAATATTTTTAAAAAAACATGTAAACTACTTATATAATTTAAGCGGTAAATATATATTAACAAATAAAATAATAAAACGCATACATACTGATATACAGCCTTGATAAAATAAAAAATAATAAAAGGGTAATTTTAAAAGCAACAGGTTGATAAATTAACGTGTGTAAGTGCTGGATGAGGATTAGGATTTCTGGAGCGTCAACAAATAGCCTTTAAGCTTGCGCTTAAAGGTGTACTTGCTACATAAGACTTTACTGAATCTAAATAATGTGCAGTCCCACAAAAAAAATGCTTTATCATGAACAGTTGTTGTTTTACAAGACCCATATCGCACTGCCAGATCAACACAGCATTAACTCAAAATACAACTGTATTTAAAAATCGAGTTCAATACATTTTCTATGAACTTGAAAAAATCAAGCAAGTTTTTTGAAATGATACTGTGTTGATCGGACGTGCGTACAAGGCTTTTCTTTACATATACAGGTTGATTGTAGACATAAAGGACATCCTGTGTATTCCAAAATTTTACGTTTTCACTTTTAGTAGTTCAATCTGTGTGTTCTCTGTGCGTCATTCTATATAGTTAGTTGATGTTCTATTATTAAATTCCTATTTTCAAAGATATATTCATAAATAATGACTAGATTGAAAGACTACTCACCCGCCCGAGGTAACCGAGGTAAAAGAAATATCGTTATTTAATTATTATATGTATCTTGTATGGCAAAACCTTAAAATAGAGTATGTACTGTACATTTAAATAGGGGTACTCTTATCCATTATACACATCGTACACAACTTCAAGAATATTTACACAACTTAGAAGCCTACCATCTTAAATAATCAAACAGCAAACCAACATAACGTAAATGATGAAGAATCCCACTAATCTCCAGCGTTATACCAATAAAAACCCGCAATTATACCTCTATCGCATATCTCCAAATATCTAACGCCATTCCCCTTATTTTCACTAATTACGTCTCCAATGCTCGACACACCTTTTATCTCCATCTTTGTTCCGCTCCCGGATTACGCTCCCCCTTTTTCCCGGAATCCCGGGATCCCGAGATCCCCTTCTCGGGATTCTAAGCTGCCTTAAACAGAGATATGAACGGCCAATCTAAAGTGGGCTTACGCCAATCCCCACTAATGTTAGATGCGTTTGAAATTGTTTGTTCGCGATCGAGCGATTGTGGCAGCCATTTTTCATGTGGATCCATCATCTTGTCGGGTTTTGTTCGGGCCTATTGTGTGTAATTCAACATATTTACAAATGATGCAGTAAGAAGTAATGGCGTTAATGTTCTTAACGTATAAAGGGCATGCCGTCGAGTTAGTATCTCCTCGATCGCTATATTCGTCGATTTAAAAAGATAAAAGTTGTTTATTCAGTAAATAGGCCGCACGGGCACTTTTACACGCCAAAATTTTACTAGCGCTTCCCAAGAGGAGACCACTGTTGAGAAGAAGCGCCCACAAGAAACTCAACAGACAGCTTTTTTTGTTAATATTGCTTATGACAATGATAAAATTTAACCTAGCATTATATAAAACAATTAATAAAATTTAACAATATATATGTATATATACCACGTGTTAAAAATAATCCGTAAAAAAGAAATTACGAAAGTAGTGTCAACCTGTGACACGACGACCCTATCAGAGCCGTCTGTCCTTCTCACAAATGTAAATTGGATGATGTAGTTGTACCTTAATAACATACGTACAGATATACAGGGCGTCCCACGGCTATGCCACATGGAAGGAAAGTACCTTGAATATTGTAGATGGAACATTTTACTGAAAGAAGACATTACTTTAATTTAAAAAACAATATAAACTGCATTCATAGATATTTCAATAATTACATGGTTGAACCGGGAATCGAACCCGTTACACGAGAAAAATAATTACCCTGTAGCTTTATCATACCGATCGAAAGGCTTCATCATAAGAATTATTTTTTGCTAAATAACGTAGTGTCAGAAATAAAAGGAAGACCATGAATTTTAACATTTTTAATACAAAATTAATCAATTTATCAAATGCTCAAAATGAGTCCCTTCCTGTTGAATACAAAGTCGCACTCTTTTGATTATTTCGCTCCCTGACGATTTATGGATCTTGTTGTGGTGGATATGTAGCATAATACGTCTAAGTTCTGTTTGTAGCTCGTGGACACTTTCATACTGGTTCTTGTGAACTAAATTTTTGAAATAACCCCATAAAAAAATATCTAAATCTATTTATCTCTATATCTATCAGCTTTTCATTTTTCTGAACAAAATTTCACATCAAATGTTAAAATTCGTGGTCTTCCTTTTATTTCTGACACTATGTTATTTAACAAAAAATAATCTTTATGATGAAGCCTTTCGATCGGTATGATAAAGCTACAGGGTAATAATTTTTCTCGTGTAACGGGTTCGAATCCCGGTTCAACCATGTAATTATTGAAATATCTATGAATGCAGTTTAAATTGTTTTTGAAATTAAAGTAATGTCTTCTTTCAGTAAAATGTTCCATCTACAATATTTAAGGTACTTCCCTTCCATGTGGCTTAGCCGTGGGACGCCCTGTATATATATATGTATCATGAGTAGTAACGTACTATAGTATTTTCGGCAAATAAATCAAAAATTAGAAATACCTATAAAACGTTATCAGTACAAGCTTCTGCCTGCGATTTTGTCCGCGTACATTTCAATTATCGACATTCCCTCGGAAACTTTATATTTCAGGGGTGAACAGTAGCTTATGATGTGTTAATCCAGCATATAAGCTATCTCCAACCCAAATTTCATTAAAATCCTAAACGCGTCGTCAAAATTAATCACACACAATATAGTTAAAATATATAAATTGAATGAGGCCAAACGCATCTAATTCCACTTTATTTTAAACCATGTCGTACCTAATTATATTGATAACGCTATGATAGCCCTTATTAATTTGACAACTTTCGTAAGACTCGTTATTTTAATACCATACATAAAAAAAAACTACGACCCATTTTAAACTCTAAGCCCAAGTCATAAGCCCCAATTGACCAGCAACATACACCTATAGCAACTTTATACAGGAAGTTTTTATGTTAACACGCAAGAATTTATGTCCCCACTGAACTTTTCCCATATTTCCTGACGACTACGTTTCCGTCCCAGCACTGCTCGCAGGAAATCCTTTACGGTCCCTTTGGGGTTGCATTCAGAAAAATTTGACCCAACCCTTTTGCATTGATAAAATACATCAGCCTGTAGAAATATTTACACTGCGGTTTGTACCCTAGTTTGACCTTTTTAAAGTTTTTGTTTGACATCGCAGTGGTGTATGTTTTATTACAAGCTTTTATTTTATACATACGAGTTAGGCGACTAATGTCAATATTGAAAAATGACTAAGTATAAAAATGTCGACATCTTATATAATGTCGAAAAATAACAAAGACTAGAACTATTTTTGTCGATGTATAAAAATGTCGACATATAACAATGACCATCTGATTTTTATCGATGTATAAAAATGACGACAGTGGGTTAGGAGCTCCGCGGTAGCTAAGCTCCGTCGACGCTCTTATTTCAAATCGATTAGACAGTGTCGACGGAGCCCCGCTCACGCGGAGCTCCTGTTTCTGGGTGGTTTGGCCCTCCGGGCCTGCTGCAAAACTAACATAACCTAAACCTACCTAGCCCCTGTTCCACCAATCCCCCCTCGTCTTTATTCCATTTCGACATTATTATACTTCGTCATTAGTCGAATAAACCCATCAAACGAGACCCACTGCCTGTTATTGGATTTCATGATTGGGCAGCAATTTGGAATAGCTTCTTTATTATTATGGTGTCAGAAGGTTGAAATGAAATGAAATGAAAATAAGTTTATTTAACGCACACAAAAAACAACAAAAGGTCATATCAATCATACAACATTGGGTGAGTTGTTTTGCGGCGTTCAAAAGGTCGCAGTTCAACATGTGCTACAGCAGGGTCACAGCGCTGGTTTTCAATTGCAACGTTAAAATCTAATAAGCTAACTAGGTGGCATTAAAAATAACATCACTTCACTAAACTTCACTTTAGGTTCACTTCTATACTTAACATAAATTCAACTATGCTCGCAGATATATTTTGTTGCGACTTCTCTGTAGGAGTCAGGTATCGCTTTTTCCTTAGGGGCCTATCAATATGTGTCCATCGAGGAATTTAAGGTCTATTTACTTTGCTAAATGTCATCCAAATCCAATCAACGTATAGACATAATTAAAACACAAAATATCCAGAGATCCATACAAAATTACATTTATAGTGTAGTAACCCGCCACGGGTGTAATTTAGAACAAAAAGAGGTAAAAAACAAACGGGTACTTAAATAAAAACTTAATTTGATTTCATACGTACAAAATCTTCCTTGAAAAAATATCTAGCTAATAGTGAAAACTACGAAATCCACTGCGTGGTTTAAGAGGTGTTGCCAGATATAGAGACAGATAGATAGACGCGAAAAGCGGCGCTGATTTATACTAGTGTAGTTTTTTATGTTAAGGAGAACGCACACGAGCACTCAGGCCACCTGATGGTAAGTGGAATCTGAGACCCATAGACATTTGAATTCTTAAGACCACAATCCCAAGACCCCAAATGCGTTGCCAACCCTGAGGACTAAGATGGAATGCCTCTATGCTAGTAATTTCACCGGTTGTCTTATCCCCACACCGGAACACAACAACGCGATTACTGTTGCTTTGCGGGTGGTTAATGGATAAGATAGTGGTAGCGGTCCGGACGGACCCTGCACAGGGTCGTACCACCGCTAAACTTATAAGTTTATAATCCTTTCGTGAAAAATATCTAATTGATGGTGAAAAACGAATTAAACGTTGCGTGATTTAGGAGTAATACAGAAAGACGCGGAAAACGAATTTGTTTTGTACTATGCACAAAAGGGCTGCGCCAAAGTTCATAAATTAGATTATTGGATCTCCAAAAATGTATCTCTTTACATCACAATGATCACTCTTCACAATCAATATTAATCATACACCTGTTTATTTTCAGAATTTTAAAAATATCCAACTTGTAAATATAGTTAGGTTAGGTTAGGTTTGATTTATAAAAGTCCTAAAATCAGAACGGTTCCAGTAAAATTCACTTGCGATGATTATGAATAACAATTATAAACAACAAAAAAATGAGCAAATTTTTTCGGAGAAATGATGAGTATAGTCACAAATCGTTAATTTGTATAAAAAATCGAAAGACCAATTTTATATGAGCCAATATGGACCCGTACAGAAGACTAAGTAAGTATATAATATTATATCGCACATCTAGTACCTATTTGTAAATCCAAATCCTTTATTATCCAGGACATCGCCTCGGGCGCAATATAAAGCTGTCCCAACACAAGCCCTTTTGACCTTTGAAAATAAATGTTTTTCGTAAAACAAAGCGACCCTCAAACGTATTATTCTGTCATTTTCCTGTAGTTTTTACTAAAACTTACCTCTGAATTCGTTAACAAGTTAAAAACCAAGCAAGTAAGAATCAACGGTAGATTAGCCGAGCTACTTCATCGATTAAACTTTTTTTATGGCTTGTAGAAGGCAAACGAGAACACAGGCCACCAAATGGTAAAAGAGGATTTGTGACTGAAGACATTTGCGTTCTCAAGACTACAATCTATAGACTGAAATTCTAAGGCCGCAAATACGTTGACAACCTTGAAGACTAAGATGGAATGCCTCAATGTTAGTAATTTCACCGGTTGTCTTATATGCATACCGGAACACAAAAATGCGAATACTGTTGTTTAACGGTAAGTTAAAGGAAAAAATGGTAGCGATCCGGACGGACCCTGCCAAAAGTCCACCACTAAATTAAAACTAAATTTTGCGACCAAAGTCAACATTTATGCATTAAAATGTTATAAATACGCTCTGAAGAGACTAACAGCTCGCCACTTAATTGGTTAATGAATTGAGAGGGGAGTTGTTTAAAACGAAAACACAAAACCAGTAAAATTAAAATCTGGATAGGTACTTTGTGTCAATGGTGTCGAAACATATCCAGTTTGATTTAAAAGATGTTTTACACACACACAAACTCAAACACCACGCCCTCATTCCCAGAGTGGGTTAGGAAGAGCTACAGAATTACCAACAACTCTAAACAGACTTCTTAATAATTCTGTAACCACATTTTGCATAAACAGGCTAAGATGTGTACCCGTGTATTAGTGACAGGTTGCAAGCCCATCGCCTAACAGTACTACAAGCGCTTATTCCCTTAGCCTCGCCCTCGCCACTTACGACATCCATGGGAAGACATGGAGTGCCACTATTCTAACCCGGCAACCACACGGAAGTATGTTTTAATATTTTGGAATTTCTTTACTTCTAAGTAATACGCTGTAGCATATGTATTTATCTAGCGATAACAGTATCTGACATATATATGTACTTTTATCCTATTCCTTCATACGGCAGAGAAAAGGAAATTGACTACTCCAACTGACATATTTTATTAGGACTGGATAATTCGGTCCTTCAAAAGAATACAGTGCCCTTACCATGAGTAGCAATTACCTTACTCGCTAGCGAGTCGAATGCTCTGTCCCACTCTATAACTATACTGTGAGGGAGCTTATATTCTATATTGACTTTACACCTATTGTTATGGTATTGTCAACGTTACGAATGCTGTTCCAGGTAAAAACGATAAGATAACGTGTAATTGAAGATTAGAACCATCGTGAGGTGTAATTTTATGGAGTTTTTTTTTAAGGCATTTTGAAGGTGAAGGAGCACACAAGCCGCCTGATGGTAAGTAAGATCGGTGCCCCATAAACACTTGCAGGGACAATAATCTTAAGACCGCAAATGCGTTGACAACCCTGAGGACTGAGATGGAATTGAATGGGGGGTCGCGAGCCGTAGTCCTTACTTCGTCACACTGCGATCTGAAGCCTTATCAGTCTTATCCCCACGCTGGAACAAAACAATGCCAACACTGCTGCTGCCACCATCTTATCCATTAACCACCCGCCAAGCAACAGTGTTCGCATTGTTGTCTTCCGGTGTGGGAATAAGACAACCGGTGAAATTACTAGCATAGAGGCATTCCATCTTAGTCCTCAGGGTTGGCAACGCATTTGAGGTCTTATGATTATAGTCTTCAGAATTCAAATGTCTATGGGTCTCAGTTTCCACTTACCATCAGGTGGCCTGAGTGCTCGTGTGCCTTCTCCTTAACATAAATAAATAAAATAAATAAATAAATAAATTGTAGGTTGAAGATTGATTGCACAAGACAGTCTCAAATACGGAACAAAACAAAGTCCCCGCTAATCGCACGATTGCCCTCTTAAATGTATCAATCAAGAACAAACAAGACAAAGACATCATAAAATATTTACTTATATTCAGGAGATAATAAATTGGACTCGTAATTGTTTGTCAGGCGGCCTTATTATTTTATGTTTGGGATCAAAGTCATGTCAAGAGGGTCTGAGAGTAGGAAGGGACTTTAAATGTTTAGTCGAAACGGTTCTATTTTAGGCAGTTTATGT
Organism: Acleris holmiana; assembly: GCA_949316455.1. Taxonomy (NCBI): domain Eukaryota; kingdom Metazoa; phylum Arthropoda; class Insecta; order Lepidoptera; family Tortricidae; genus Acleris; species Acleris holmiana. Next base: position 4,856,748 of record OX438774.1, read on the forward strand.
AAAATTCTTTAATGGTCAGTAACAAACCGATCAAGTGTGATCCATACTCGTACACTGAGGGTTGAATTTGATTTTGAATCCGCGCGATCCCAGCACACGACAATGCGAACACTGCTTGGCGGTAGATTAATGGATAAGATGGTGGTAGCGATCCAAGCGGACCCTGCTGTAGGTCCTTCCACCACATTAAACCATATGAACCAGCACTCTTCCAGTGACAATAAAACAATTTGGCGACTTAGTACCAGATACAAGATAGTAGAAGAAATACAACTTATACAAAAATGTATCTGAGTACGGCGATATCGTGTATTTGTTTGTTTATGTATTTAGTTCATACAAAATTGAGAACTAGTTCTTGTTGGGGGGAATGTCCGTTGAATGTTGGCAGTATGACGGTGTTCCAGCTGCGATCGCATTGCTACGTGCACCATGCGCTTTAGTTCGTTCGTAGTGCGCTTGTTGGCGGTTTTTGCTGGGTACCATCGGGTGTTCTGGTAATTTCGGAGCAGTCTACCTACAGCGAGCGATACGACCAAGATGAATTGTCACCTAGGTAGCTCTTAAGTTTTCATATTAACTGGTAAGTAATACGGGCCTCGGACCTAGAATTCTTGAATTTAATTTTAAAACTTGCTTGAGACTCCTTGGAAAGAGAAAACCGGCCAAGTGTGAGTCGGACTAGAGAAGAATTGTTGTATGGAAGCTCCACTTAAATATTAATTTTATTCCTTTTATTTAGTATTTGTTGTTATAGCGGCAACAGAAATACATTATCTGTGAAAATTTTCACTATCTAACTATCATGGTTCATGAGATTACAGCCTGGTGACAGACAGACAGACGGACAGTGGAGTCTCAGTAATAGGGTCCTGTTTTTACCCCTTAAAACATGATTGAGGGGTGACAATAGTTTTATTTTATTACTGAATAATTAAAACAATTTGTGATTTAACAGAGGCGCACGGAGAACAGTTAACCCCATGCCTATATTGTCCACAAGAGAAAGTCCTTTTTTATCGAACAAAATTGTCCTTGCTTGTATTATCCACTGATTACGCGTTTGACGTGTTTAAGAATCGTTTATGTCTCGGTCGCCATTATTGTAAACGACATAAGAGTTTCACAACGTTGATAATAGGGAAACACGTCAAAGACGATATCGTTATTTACAGTGTAGAATCCCAGCCCAAAAAAGGAGTTAAAGACATTAATAAAATAAGAGTTAGAAAAACCACGTGTATATCCAAATGTAACAGCAATTAAAATTAGAAGTGTTACTTTAAAGTTATATCTAGTAATGACTAAGTTATTGTAAACAATCCTTTGTTACCACGGTAATAAAATTCAATTTTGAAATTTATTTAATAACCCCCTCGTCCAAACACAAACCATTAAACTTCCCTCAAACAATATTATGTACACAGACAGACACTTCACCCACGTAATGTAAACAATTTACATTAATTTTACGTGAAACGCCTACATCTTGTCTTCCCGTAAGTTTCCTGTAACTTAAATTACTTTTACATGCAAAACGAGAGCTGCACATGCAAATCGTCGGCTAAGTTTCAGAATGCATAATGCTTGCATGCGCAATTGAAGAGGCATAAGTGCTGTCAGAAAGTGAAGCTCGAATGGTGCCCGACTATTTAAGTTTCAAGGAAAATTGACACCATTTAGGGTTCTGGGTACTGGAAGGAATTACGTACAGTCAGCTTTGAAGGTAACTAATTTGGTTGATAAGGCGCTAACATTTAAGCATGGTTAGTAGTTAGGCGTTTGCTCGCGCTCGCAGTTCATGCTGAGTATATTTTGTTTGTACATTACTGGTCTTGGTTGGTTATAAATACTAACTTTTCTTATTCTTACTCTATGATCGAATAGGAAACAAGCATATATTTTTCTTACGCTCTCTGGAAAATGCTATGAAAGAGTGGAATTACTGTATACGTGCAAAAATTGTCGTGTAATTTTTACATAAGATATGAAGCTTTAATAAGTCAAAGTTCATACCTCGTGCAAAAACGCTCTATAAAAAATCGACGCCGGGAATGACGTCACAGCTGTTGTTCCATATTTAAAATATAAGGACCATGCATTTATTTCGTAAATTACTATGTTTAAGCCAATATCGTTAAATTAAAATATTACGTACTTACCTAAATAGAATGGATTTGCCGAAAAAACAATCTTAACATTAAAAGAAGTTGTTTTTTTTAACAAGTTTTGATTCTATATTAAATCTTAATAAACCGGTCAAAACTTATTGTATTGACTTTTATATGTTTTTTTTTTTATTTTTTCCTAAATCGTATAAGTATAATACATACATACATAACATCACGCCTTAATTCCCAGAGTGGGTTAGGCAGAGCTACAGAAATACCAACAAATCTAAAAAGACTTGTTGATAATTCTGTAACCACATTTTGCAGAAGTAGGCTAAGATGTTTACCAGTGTATTAGTGACAGGTTAAGTATAAATTAATTTTAATTCTGATTTTCATGCATGTTCTCTATTATTACATTTAAGATAACTGGTTTTTGAAAATAAAATAAACATGTGCCAATACAACAAATTTCTTTATTACTACGTTTTATTTATGGTGGTTTAGGATACCGTGCTAAATGCAATTGCTTCGTTTATTTTCTGTTTTGCCACGACTCACTCATTTGACTCCTTACGAATATTATACATGCAAAAGTGTATGCATATTTGTTCCGTCTTCATTTTGCAACGCCTCAAAATATGGGACACAGATTGACAGGGAATAGTGATAAATGACTTCTACTTGGACAGAGTCACGGGTAAAAGCAATTTATTACTAAAATTCGGTCACTATGGAATGGTTTTGGTTTATTCCATCTCGCTCGCGAACAGCCGGTCTTATCGCTAAATATCGATCTCTTCCAGACAACGCTACAAAAAACAGAAGTTACAAGATTACAAACGATACCACCGTAAATAACGCTGGTGTAACGTCAATTGATTACTATATGCATAGATACAAGATCGGTACACCAAAGTAAAATAAAGGTTCCGTATACCTACCATGCTTTCCCACATCACGGATGCTTACCTCGCTTGTAATATAATTACGCAATGTCCGTACGTATTTGATGAATTTGGATTGGTATGCTATAATAATAACAACAGAACTCTGGGGAGATATTCTCTAATGCGTGTTGAATTTGATATCGAATTTAATTTATATTTACATTTTCGAATTTTAATGATACTAGCATCTGCCCGTGGCTCAGTTCGCGTAGTATTCGTTTATCACTTTCCTCTTCTTTTTGTAGACCTCGAGAGCTAGCACAAGTGGTCCGCGTCTTGTTTGTCGCTCAGATCTCCCTTTCTGTCTAGTCTGTAACGATAGAGACGCACTGAGCGACAAGCGAGAAAATATAACTTATGCTACGCGTGCTGCCGAGTTAGGACTTGTTAGTTTGCTCCCTCCGTGTCGGTAATTTTTACAAACTTTTATTTAACTTGCTCAGGAGGGTTATTATGACATAGCTTTGCAGTTCAGTTTACGCTGAGAAAAAAGGTTAGAGATATATAACTCCTATAGCTCTGTCCTTTACGCTGGCCCTAAAACGAACTGTATAGCCATTTCATAATAACTCCCCTGTTCGTAATGTAAGTTGTCCGTCAAAATTTGCAATCCATTTTTCAGTCACTTGCCGTTATCCGATTGAGCTGAAATTTGGAATGCTTATGTAAACCCGATGACAATGCAATAATATAGCACCATCGAGTTGGTTTGATGATGGAGACGGAAGGTGGCCATAGGAACTCCTAATTTACACATGATAAACCCGTCGTGTTAGGGCTCGTTAGGATCGTCTTGATAAGCAGATGATGACAATGCCAAAAAAGTACAGCTGGCGATAACAGCTGGTCCCAAAATCTTTTTTTTTTTGGTTATGTTATTTTTGTGTTTTTTATTTCAAACTAGCGACCCGCCCTCGCTTCGCTCCGGATTAAAGTATTATACATATAAACCTTCCTCTTCAATCACTCTATCTATTAAAAAAAACCGCATCAAAATCCGTTGCGAAGTTTTGAAGATTTAAGCATACATAGGGACAGACAGCGGGAAGCGACTTTGTTTTATACTATGTAGTGATTCCTTTATGTTCTTACTAATAGCTAAAAGGCTAGATTAGTGTAACCGTCGGCGTATTTTTTGTAACGATAACATCACACTAACGAGCTATCTCCCAATTTACCAAATTACAAGCATTAGGGTTAGACCTCAATCCTGTGTTAATTTATGTAAGAAGTTTCGAGAAACTCAGCAAGTTAGTCTGCGTTGACCGCGGGCTAATCAGACATTCCGAGTCTATCGGTGATAGCTAGAGTTTAGGTACCAGGCATGCAGATTGAAGCAGATGGTGTATTAAATTGTTTGACATTTTGCCACCCCAGTGGGAATAATGTCCTTGTAATTCTGTACTCCTAGTATTTTAGCGTAGACTCGCAAAGTTTTTTTTTAATTGTCTGACCTTTTAATTGCCACCCCAGTGGGATTAACCGCGATATTCCGCAGTGATTTCGCCAATGTCCAGTAAGTAGAGTAAAACAGTAAACAGAATAAATCAAAAACAAAAGCCGGTCAATTTTCAATCGGCCATCTTCCCTCCCCGAAAGTTACCGGAACCTCTACTTGGTAAAAATGTTTATTAAAGGGTTATTAAGTGTTTTAACTCGGCCGTCATTAATGTTTTGGAGAAGGCACACGAGCGACCAGGCCAACTGATGGTAAGTGGAATCTGAGACCCATAGACATTTGAATTCTCAAGACTATAATCCTAAGACCTCAAATGCGTTGCCGACCCTGAGGACTAAGATGGAACGCCTCTATGCTAGTAATTTCACCGGTTATTGTCTTATCCCCACACCGGAACACAACAATGTGAACACTGCTGCTTGGCGGGTGGTTAATGGATAAGATGGTGATAGCGATCCGGACGTACCCTGCACAGGGTCCTACCACCACTACTGTCAAGTAAATCAGAGTTATCATAACGTTGACAGGTGTAGCCCGGGTAGATTAGAGTCTTTGTCCAAAACGTCGAGAATACGGTAACAATATAAGTAAAGACAATGTAGAACAATTACTATTTTTACTGATTTAAATTTAGTACTTCTTTCGGTCGCCGAGCGCTGATGCCAATGGCCGTTATTTTTTTCTAGATTGTGTTACGTTAACGCTGCTTACTCGATAGATGATGTACATAAGTTAGTGCTCGAGGTATTGGTACAGCGCCTTAAAAATTCCAGCACGTAAAAGACCGTCGGACAGATTTTCGCAAAGACCAACGTGCCTCGGAGCCGTGGAATAGTTTTAAACAACAATGAAAACTCAGACGTCGTACGTAAACCAACGCTACCTGACGCCAACGCAAATGGCTTTTTGTTTTCTGTGTCTCCACTTTACGTGTTTAGTTTTGGAACTGGCAACTGGCATATCACAATACGGTGGCCCCATGTTGTAACAATTTTTTATCGTATGCAACATTTATCGAAATCAATTTTCTTATTAATTACGTAGGTTAGGTTAGGTTTAACTTGCGACTATTACAAAATCTAAACTCCTGCGACTAGGAAAGCCTGTCGATGAAATGAGCACTCTGCGAAGTGATACGTTCTTTGAATTGAGTGTCGAGACAACAAGGATTACCTCAAAACCATGGCGTGTTTCCGTATTGTCAAGGTTTCGATGGCTCTTAGTTAGTTGACCGTAATGGCAGCGAGTTAAAAACTACGCCATAACACGTCAAATAAAGTTGAACAGAGGCTCAGTTGTTTTACCTCACGATAGCGGGTGGGCTATACTTGTGTGTGTGTAGATGCACGTGCACGTTGTCTCTGAGTGCGTAGCTGTCGTCGCTAAGCGTCACCGTAGTGTGCGTGTCTATACGCATTACAACTTCAAGTGTTGCCCACCTGCTTACGTGAGATAAATCAACTGTACCATTTGTTTAAACTACGGAATCCTGTACAGCAAAACTTATGGTTGGTTACCCTAACAGTCAGTATGCAATGCATACTAGGCAAATACTAGCTTGAAAACTTTTTATTTTTCGCCCGAAGCGTTTGGCTTGTACACAGACTAAACTATTACAGAACAAAGATTCTTGCACTCTGCGAATTCTCTTATAATTTCTCACGATCTCTGCGCATTTCGGCTCGAACTACATAAACCTGTGGTAACTTGGCTAGCTGAGCAAAATGTAAGGAATGCTGTACTGAACTGGAAATGCTTCCGCAATGGTGCTTTTAAAGCGAATTTATACGTTAATAAATGTAACATTCGCTAGGTTTTGTTTTTGCCTTTGATATTGTAAACGCTGTTTCTAGGGTTGTATCCTACACCGTAAAATCATATTGCTTTTGGCACGTTGTGGTATGGTTTTAACTCGGTTGCCATTACTGTCAGGTAAATAAGAGCTATAATTACGTTAATAATGCGATAGCATGTCAGAAGCAATATCACTTTGCCGAATAGAACAGAGCCCTGTGAATGTGTTTTAAAATTGGAGAAATTACTTTTGAACTTTACTAGGGTTTTATAGAAGAGAACAAAAAAGAATCCTTATATAATAATATTTAATATTATTATTATTCTACTTTCATACTTTAACATTTATTGTGAAAAACGTAACCTGCATAATTAAAATATATAAATATCCAGGACAATGTTACACAAATTAACATGGAAATTGTATTGAGTGAACTAATATTACTAGTCTAGTGAGTTTCAAAAAAGGGCCCCTGGACACCGCCATAAACTTAATAATATAGAGAAATAAATGCTTAAATGCATAGAAAACATCCAAGACTCAAGAACAACTCGCGCTCATCACTTGAACTTCTGCCCTTACCTGGATTTAAACCCGGGACCAATATCTTTGTAGGCAGGGTCACTACCAACTAGGCTAACGTGATGTCAAAGAACCACTTCGCTGTTCGAGTGTCTGTGTGTCTGTTAAAACCCATTTTTCTTAGAAACGCGTGGAATTAAATTGAAACACAAATTGTTGTGTTCCGACGTGGAGATTTACATCTTGTGAAATAACTAGCATAGAAGCATTCTATCTTAGACTCCGGGTTGGCAACGCATTTGCAACCTTTAGCTCTTAAAATAAAAGTGTATTTTGTGTGACTTGAGTCATTTTTAACAGACTTCAAAAAAAGGAAGAAGTTATACGTTCCTTCTGTTTTTTTTTATGATTACTCCGTCAATTCTGGACCGATTTTTTTTTGGTTTGATAGAGTATACTTCCGAGGTGGTCCCATTGTCACCAAATCTGAATCTGATAAGGGGATCAGTGAGAAATTGAGGGAACTGCTCAAATATTGTAGGCAAACATATAGCGATTTTAGTATTTTTAGTAAGACGTCTAGCATTTGCATTCAAAAAGTATCATTTGGGGAAGAAGAAGACCACAGATGGCCATCGGAACTCCTCAACGATACCTATTTCAAAGGTGGCGTTAACATATCTCGATTAAGATAGTTGAGCGACTATAACGAAGAATATTTACTTGTTGAAATATGACTATGACTTTCCGGCGGCGTTGCTTGCGGCGTGCTTGAAACTTAAAGTATCATATCAACCAATAAGTGGGAGTACGGAATAGCGTATTAATAATCACTAAAAAGTTTAAAATAAAATAAATGTAAATAAAATAAATGTATGTATGTGTTTAATAAACAAAAAACCGTCTTCAAAAATGTAAGAAATAACTTCTTTTAAAATTATACGCACCTACCGTACCGTACTGGTTAGTCAAACTGAAGTCGGCGACCACGATATTTTCAACATAAAAGCCGACTTCAGTTGGACTAACCTATTAGGTTACAATTTTAAAAGTTATTTCTTGCGTTTTTGAAGGTCATTTTAATAATTTTATTAATTGTGATATTTGACACTAGTTCCCATTTGACGTATTTGACATTACTTCCCGTTTGACGTGATTGACCCTAGTTCCCGTGGCAGCATGTTAGGCCCACCGGTGTTATTTTGTAACTCAGCGGCCATTACTGTCAAGTAAATAAAAGCTATCAAAACGTTAACAATATGAAAACACGTCAAACAATAAGATTTAACCGTGTAGAAACTCAGGCGTGTATAATATCATGGTCTTGTATTGTAACTTTAATAGCAACATTGCACGTCGCTTTCCAGAAACTTGATTTCATGTTTACTTTGTAATGAAATCGAAGACCCTGGAGCTGATTTTCAACTGGTTTTTTTATAGGTAGCATACATGGCGAAAAATGCCATAATTTCTCGAATTTTACAAATAACTGCGATTTCGGTATACATTTTAAATTGTTAAGTAAGACTAAGAAATTATTTTTGTTTGTCCTAAAAAAACAGCAATTCGTAGATGTTAAAATGGTTGTATCTCGCAAAATATGACATACTAAACAACTTAAACCTATTCATTGTAACCCATATTCACTGAATAAACTATTATTTTTTATATTTTTAGTAATTTGTAACAAATTCACAACCTTTTTAGTGCATCACCAAGAGTACCTAATCAGTAATTTCACGTTTATTTGCGAAAATTGCAATTCATATAAGCTAGCAACTTAATACAAAGCCTTATTGTTCCCGACTCTTTGCTCCTTCACATGGCAACACCAAAACCGATTGCAATGCTACTTCTATTAGTAAAATTGCTCCATCAAACTAACAAGTGTAACAAGGTATCTAAGCAGTAATAAAAATTGTCTCGCTTGGGGCAATTACACAAATGCTCTAACATCCCCCCTTAAAGTCAGGGTCACGCTGAAAGATAAACTATAGCTAGCAGCCTCGTATACGAGTACCTACGTTAGGAGGAACAGGAGATAGAATGTGGCTCTGTTTTTTAGGATTCCCAAAGAGTGAAAACGGGACCCTTTACTAAGACTCCACTATACGTGTCTGTCTGTCTGTCACCATGGCAGATATATACATGCTGCATCTCATGAACGTATGAGATGATGTATTTTGGTTGCGGTGAGGTTTTTGTAATGATTTACACACTAGATCAATATCTTCATGTTAATTTTAAGGTGAAATAGCTTGGTGAAAATTTGAGGTTATTATGTCAAACAGTACTAATTTGTTTACATCTTTTCCAAGTTCAAGTCTATTTCACGCTTACTACGTAATAGAATAGAATAGAATATATTTCAGATATAATACTATCGCAACGCAATTAGTGTGCGCAAGACTTACCAGCGAAGCGTGCTGAGTCCACCAAATGGTCTATAAAACCCTTCTGTTCGAATGGAATCGAGCAAATAGAGTTAATTACTAATAGGCGTAACTGCTTGCTCCATTGTAGGCGTTTGAGACTTTTATGGAGCAAACGTGAGTGGAGATTTCATCATTAGAAAGGTTTTATTTTGGCCAAGAAATGGTATGATGTTACTGGCAGTAATTTTGCCAATCTTCCCGGCAATATTGTAAGTAATTACTTTGAGAATGTTTCTAAGAACATTATTTGCAAAAACCGGGCAAGAGCATGTCGGACCATGCTCAGTGAAGGGTTCCCAAGCCGTTAAGTACTACAAACATAAAAATCAATAAGTAATAACTAATATTCTATTTAAAGTCATTTGGTGCAGTCTTAGATGATTTTAGTAGGTATAAAACACTTTAATCGCCTGTATCTCAAGATCCAATTATGTCTACTTAGCCGTGATAGTTTTCCTATTCGTTATATGTTCTTTCAATCGTTTTCATCGTTTTTGTAGTTTTGACTGTGGCTGTTTGGGGAAGGGACACTTGAGTCTAACAAAACTTAGCGCTTTAAAGCTAATATTTAATAAACGGACTACTTAATCGAAAATCTGTTTTCATAAACCCATAATATTTTTAAAATACTTATCCAATGACACTCGACACTGTAGGGTAGACGAGAAAAAAAATACATCCCCACGTTACGTACAAGGGAGGTACACAAAAAAAAAAACAAGATTTTATTTTACCAATTTGTTGGCGTGACTAATTTGTATATTTATGCCAATCTTACAGCTTTCTAGTACTAAGAGCTTCTGAGCTAGGCTGTGGACGGACGGACGGAAGGACATGGCGAAACTATAAGGGTTCCTAGTTTGACTACGGAACCCTAAAAAGAGCACTTGAGAGGACAATCGGAGTGTTTTTGATTCTCCTCCGAAATGACTTACTTTTAAATTTTGCAATAACAAAAAAAACCAGCAAGTTGTTTTCTATAAAACTACCGGTAATTTTTTCATATTGTATTCCGTTTGATACATTTTAATGTCTAAAATATTTCATAGACCCCGTAAACATTTCATAAAATCGTACGTATGGAGTATTGCACTATATGGAAGCGAGGCGTGGACTTATAATACAGGGGGACAAAGAGGCGTTTGAGATGTGGTGCTGGAGAAGGATGGAAGGTATTCATTGTACGGAAATGGTATCAAATCAAGAAGTATTGGCGAGGGTAAAGGAGAAGAGAAGGATATTGGAGAGTGTGGAGAATAGAAGAGAAGGGATGATTGGCCATTTATTGCGGCATGACATGCTTATCAAAAACATTATAGAGGGAAAGATTGAAGGAAAGAGAGAGGAAGACCGAGGAGAAGCTACATGGACCAAATTAAGGAGAAGGTGCATGTCGTGTCGTATAGAGATGTGAAGGAACTGGCAGAGAAAAGAGAAGATTGGAAATTACTCCACCGACAAGAGCAGGGCTCTTAAATTAATCGAAGAAGAAGATTCCGTTTGAAAGATATTAAGGAAATTGTCAGAAAATCGCGCGTCAATGCTGTTGGCCCCTGGTAAGAGCCAAAACGGTGGGTGGTAGGACCTTGTGCCGGGCCAGGGTCCGTCCGGATCGTTACCACCATCTTATCCATCAACCTACCGCCAAACAGCAGTGTTCGCATTGTTGTGTTTTGTTTTGGGGATAAGACAGCCGGTAAAATAACTGGCATAGAGGCATTCCATCTTAGTCCTCAGGGTTGGTAACGCAATTGCAGTATTAGGATTGCAGTCTTGTGAATGCGAATGTCTATGGGTCACAGTTTTCACTTACCATCAGGTGGCCTGTGTGCTCGTTTGCCTTCTCAATGCCATAAAAACAAACAATTTGAATGGAATTGGGATACAACGTTGTACTATAATAAACATGACATACATGGGCGTTTTCCAAAAAAAGTTTACATCGTTAAGGACAAAAGTTAAAAAATTTAACTTTTTCCATTTCGTCATGAAAATTAGCCATACATTTACATACGTTAATTTTCGTGACGAAATGGAAAACTTGAATTTTCTTTACTTTTGTCCTTAACGATGTACATTTTTTTTGGAAAACGCCCACATACATACTCGTTCATAACATCCCGCCTTCATTCCCAGAAGTAGGCAGAGCTACAGAAATACCAACAACTCTAAAAAGACTTGTCTATAATTCTGTAACCACATTTTGCACATTCAGGCCAGGCTGTTTATCAGTCTATTAGTGACAGGTTGCAAGCCCACCGCCTAAAAGTACAAGCCCTTATTCCCTAAGTCGCATCTCACGACATCCACAGGATGGAGTGGCACTATTCTAACCCGGCAACCACAAATAAACAAAACATGATTAAGTTAAAAATTGCCTTCTCATACTTCAAATATTCTGAACTTGAAACACCCCTATATCTATGTTATTTAATGCCAAGTACGTGCCTTAGTTCAAAAGTCTCACAGAAACTTTAGGCAAACATAACAACGGACCCGTTCGAATAAGAATTACGAATAACCGAATTTAATTCAAGAAAAGAATTCCCAAGAACTCCCGATATTCGAAACTAAATTGCACTCATTGACTAAACAAAAGACGTTGCCGGTTCTCAGAAGCTATACTAGTGAAAGGATAGTGATGGCGTAATACTTGGTAGGTACTCGTGTTACTGTAAAAATACTAGATACTAGTATTTGTTTTAAAAGAGAAATAACTTTAACAAACTTAAGAATACTTACGTAAGCTTAACAAAATAATTATGTTGTTACAATTGTATGCTAAAATGGATACCATTCGGCATGAAGTCGAGTCGCTTGAGAGCGCCACGAGTCTTCCGTGGATCCCAGGAGACCACGTGAGCGAGACAGCGGACAGGCAATTACATAAAATGAAATTAACAGTGTTCATGAATATGTAATGACATCTCATTGCTCCGCTAACTGTTTTACTTTTTATTTGTGATAAATGAAGGTATTGGTTAAGTGGTAAATTATTGCCTAGACGTGAAAAGCAGGGGATTGCACGCCGAGGTTGTTGGCGGGCCGACCCTTGGCGAGGCATCCTGAAATCAGAAATTATGCTTATCTCAAACAATTCTAGGAAATAATACAAATAAATTATAATGTATACGTATTTTTAAATAAGATTACGACAATTTAAGAAAAAAATTCATTTAGATGTTTTTAATACTTTAAGATAGTTTCACACACAATGAACTGCCACAGCCGCAGAACTGATCTTAATTAGTAAGTAGGATTGTGTGAGTGCCCTCCTTTGAAACGCAGTTTGAATTTTAAACCAGAAGCCTATGTATTTATGTAACACACATGACATGTATGCATTTCTATCCAATTGACCCATTAGTGGGTGTTTTACAAAAAGAGTGTACATCGTTAAGGACAATTTTTTTTTTTTACTTATTCCATTTCGTCACAAAATTAACGTATGGCTAATTTTTGTGAAAAAATTGAAAAGTTTTTTTTTTTAATTCTGTCCTTAACGATGTAGACTTTTTTGGAAAACGCCCACGTGGCAGCTTATATGATAAAACCTGTTTCCTAATTTGTAACTTGACCTTTTATCTAATTAGGTGATCTTCAAGTATTTTTTACAATCAAATAATACTCGAGTATTTTCTGTAAGCTCTCTTGCAACTACAATACAGTACAGTCGGCGAAGACAAACGTCTCCCCTAATGAGATCTTCCTGGCGACTGCATTATTTTTCTTAGCTAAGAAAATGTTAAGAAATCGAAATGGATTTTAGAATAAGTTTTAACGATAATTTCATTTGAGTTTTATGGCTATACATTAAATCGTTCTTTTTGTGATGCATTTTTTATTATATACTTAAATACAAGTAAAATAAGTAGGTTGATAATTAATTTAAATTCGATAAATAATAATGTTTTTCGTGTTACATTTTACTCGTAAAAGCAGCTTAAGTATTGTTATTAAGTAACACTTTTTTTTTCAGAAACAATAATACGTGCCTGTTACTTGTGTTTTTATCCCAATCGGTTCGCCTGTCATGCATTATTGAGAGACGAACATCCATACATTAATAATATTTAAGTTTTTTTTAAAAAGTAACTAAGTAAGCGAATGGGAAGTAGGATATCAGAATTTTCCATTTTTTTATTTTAAGTAATAATTATTACTTTGAAAATCTCAATATTTTCTTCTTCCACTAGAAACAACTTAATACACAACTGTTATTTATTAACCAATAATCAATACAAAATGTCAATTTCCCCTATAACTAATGCTAATGTATTCATAGCGTTCGGAAGTCCCAATCCGGTGCAATCCGGTTGGATCCGGTTCGAGGCGGACCTCAAAATTACGGCGCCTTATCGGACCCTCTCGGGATTTAACGCGACCCCAGCGAAATATCTTAATTACTTGGCTAAGACAAGCATTTAAAAATAAGGTTATATGTAAAATAAAGCGAAGATATTCTCGGCGCATATATTAGAGTTCAAGAGATTCACATCCGCGAATACGGATGCAAATGTAGGTTAAAAATATATAAAGATAATTTAGGGAAATTAATTCCAATTACTAATCCTAATAATCACTCCCTCCTCATTCCTCAGGGTTGTCAACGCATTTGGGGTCTTAGGATTGCAATCTTGAGATTATAGTCTTGACAATTCAAATGTCTATGGGCCTCTGATTTCACTTGCCATCAGGTGGCCTGAGTGCTCGTGTGCCTTCTCCTTGCCATGAAAAATGGGATGTTTTTAAATAAGCTCTACTAAGCAATTTCTAAACAGAATATTATTGAATGTCCAATCATTCAATCTCTATTCCACTTGTTAAAATCATGTTACTGTGCACATATTATCGTGTTGTTATAGAGTTATGATAGCTTGTATTTACTTAACAAAAATGGCAGCCGAGTTAGAAACATTACAATAGTATAGAGGCCCTCTTTACATACATTACCTACATACATTAAATCACCTGTGTGGTTGCCGGGTTAGAATAGTGCCACTCCATGTCTTCCCGTGGATGTCTTCCTGTAGTAGTGTTAGGCGATGGGCTTGCACCCTGTCACTAATGCACTTGTAAACTTCTTGCCCTGATTGTGCAAAATGTGGTTACAGAAAGTATTTTTATAGTTGTTGGTATTTTTGTAGCTCTGCCTACACCACTCTTGGCAGGCGTGATATTATGTATGTATACATTAAATCATGCCTGTTTCCCAGAGGGGTAGGAAGAGACCACTTTCCACCTGCTACGATCCTGAAAAATCTCTGTCGCTACTTCCACATTCACACATCGAATCATGCACACACGTCGGTTTCGGGTACTTAAGATTCAGCCCTATTCCAGCACGGCTAGCACATGACGGCGAGACTATGACTAAGATTATGACTACCCGTCATTGTCTAATTAGAACGGTCAAAAAAGACAGGTAGTCTATCTCGCGTGCCGTCATGTCCTAGCCGTGTGTATTTTTCCGATTGGAATAAAAAAGTACGCTTAGGGCTGCCCCTTCCGACCCTTCTTTCGCACTGTATATCTGTATACATACACCCCCTGTATACATATTAGTAAAATATCGTTTCTTGTCTTACATATATATTAATAATATCAACACCCTCACCTCGTACACGGAACATAAACAAACGTGTTAGTTTAAACCCAACATCCCTGACTTAATTTAATTTTAGCCAAACAGAAGAACAAAGGGTGTCATATGCACGTCATAAGGGCTGGCACACACGAAACCGGCTATTTGTTGAGACCGGTCTAATAAAGACTGCACACATGTGCCAGTGACGGTACACGGGTAAAATGCCGCTGGCTAGATGGCATGAAAGTTTTTAATTTTGTTCTTGTGATAAAGGACACGGAAATATAAATATGGGGTCAGTATGAACCCTGTTTTTGAATGATTGTTTTTTATTACTTTGATAGTTGGTTAAAAGCAAAAATAATGATCGTACGCCAATTTTGGATAAGGTAATGAGAAAATAATAATTCGCGGTCCAATTGACATAGTTTTTTATTTTTCGGGAGAAAAAAGCCTATGTGTAAATTCAGTGTCTAAGCTATTACCATTCTAAATTTCATCCAAATTCTAGGCGTATTAGCGACAATGACAACAATTTAAACATTATGAACTCTCTCACACACAAATTTTCTTATTTGTAATATTAGTGTGAAGCGATATTAATATCTTGAGCCCTTAGTCTGTGGTATTACTTATTTTTTAAACCAAGATTTAAAATAGATTTTCGGCAATAGTTAAGAGCGTGTCATTAAAAAAGATATGTATGTATGTATGTAAACACTTTATTGTACAAAAGAAAAACCAAAACAATACAATGAATAATAATAAAAAGATGTACAAAGGCGAACAAAAAAAAGAAAAAGGTGAAGATTATTTCCTTTTGTAACAATTACGCAGTTAATTACGTAGGTTAGGTTAGGTTAGATGTTTAAGTTACCCTGAAAGCATTATGGTTTAAGCAGAAAAAAGCATTCAAAGAAATGATACATTTGACGAAAGGTGTTTCGATAAAATGATAAACATCCCTCGCCGAGAGCAGCATATTTGCGCCATTTTAGTTGTTCGAAAATATTTCAGAGGTATGTTTCACTAATAATCCCGAAGCACCATTTTACCGGTCCACCACACGTGGAACCGACAAGGCGAGCAGTAACTTACCGTAATGAGAGAAGGATAAATCTCGTGCAACTAACGACGCGGACGCCTATTGTGTTTCTATTCTATTGTGCTATGTATTAGCTTCTGATTTGGAGAGATGTATGCCAAAGACATGGGTTTTTGGTTAAGAATTTCTGCGGTAAGCTAACTATATAATAACCAGAGCCCGGAATTTTATAATACAATACAATACAATACTCTTTCTTGAACACCAAAAATTAAAAAATAAAAACACAACATGGAACAGTACATTTAAATCATAGGTATACCACAGGCGGTCTTACCGCTAAATAGCGATCTCTTCCAGACAACCCCGAAAGAGAAATAACTGAGGACACAAATTCATGGCAGGCGGTGTAAACTAATTCGTTTAGAACTCAAACTAAATAACTACAAGAAACAATTAAATTATTTCAAATTTGAAATTAGAACTATTTATAAATAGACTAAATATAAATACATAAAGTAAATAATTTAATAAATTCATACTAAATACATATAATAAAACATCTATATAATATACACATACATACATCCTCCAAAACAGCCAAACAATGACAACAGACGAAGCATGAGATAGAACAAAGAAAAAAGTAAAGGAGATAATAGAAAAACTACGGAAGTGATAGAAAATGATCCTTTAGCAATTTTCGTAGCACTTTTGAGCTGTCATAGGGACTTCTCGTCTATCAACTTCCAATATACGTATGTATATCGATAAATACAGAATACATTTTTTAAATATGATTACAAGTAAATAGAAGTAAACAACATACAGTCTTATCGCGAATGAGCGATCTCTTCGAGAAAAGTTAAAAGTATGACTATCTATTTATTTAATTTATTTTTATTTTTTATCTATTTATTTATTTATTATTTTGTAAACTAAATTTAGTTTCTCTATAAAAGAAATAGATAGTCATACTTTTAACTTTTCTCGAAGAGATGATGAAAATAATGATGAAACACTAGTAAGCAATAAAACTGACTTTGAACATGAAATTGGTAAATCATAAAACACTGAACTGAACTGTTTAAATGTAGAATTGTTGACTATTAACTTTTCATTGCAAATCTCTATTTAACGTTTTCAGCCACTCAAAAGTTATCTAAAAGAGATCGCTCTTTAGCGATAAGACCGCCTGTTGTTTACCTTTACTTTAATCTTCATTGATAAGTTGTGTTGTGTCCTATAATGTATCGATAAAATATGTATATTGGAAGTCGATAAACGAGGAGTTCCTATGACACCTAAAAATTGCTACGAAAATTCCGGGCTCTGATAATAACTGTGTCAGGTGTGATCGGGGTTTGACAATGATACTATCATTTTAGATAGCTTAAGTTGATTATTAGGTGAGTTAATTGACCGTGTTAAGCAAAGTATGAACTACCATACAATACTTTGAAATATACGTTAGCGACAAAAGCGATGAAACCACAAACTAGCTCTGCATTCTACGAAAGCTTGCAACTGTATGGATCATGAACAAATGTACGGCAGCCTAGATTACGTCAATCCTATAAAAATTCTGTTATTTTTGCAATTTAGATCGAAAAATTACGGTGTTTTTAGTGAAGGTAAATTTGCTTCTATATTTTTTTAATTAGAAGTGTTAAATAAGTAATAACTGTACTTTTTTGTACATGCATCGAGACCAAATTACTGAAACCCAATTCGGTGAATGTACGTTAATTGCAACGGAGATCATGTTGCATAGGGGTGGCGTATAGGGAATTACCGAACCGAATATTAGTAAGCAAAAGGTGGTTAATAACCAGTTTTAACAGGTTTTTGCATTCCCTAGGAGTGTACCACCTTTTTTTGTCCCAAACTATGATAAAGAGATTCGCTAGAATAAGGAATTAAAGTGCAACTTAAAAAAAAATACGTGATTCCATTTCCATATACAAAGTATCCCAGAACTTGAATTAATTATTAAAGAATAAAAAAGCCCCGTCTATACCGGTCCAGAATATAGTTTTAACTTTGTAATGAGTTAATTAGATTAAACGTACCTAATTAAGTTTTTAATGAAACTGGTAAAGAACGTTACTTTGCAAGTTGCTACCTTGTTTTAAATGAGATGTAATTTGTAATTCCCAAACTTAATATTATGTAATCGTCTATAACGTAAAAATTATGTCGATGGTTGAAAGGCAAAACGCTTCAAGCGACAAAATGTGTGATATTGAGTTATATGTATATTTGGAATCAGCAGATTTTTATAATTCATTATAATCACTTTACTGTGACTGTTCAAATAATGTCGCTTGAAGCGTTTTGCCTTTCAACCGTCGATGTATTGAATTGGAACCTAAATTCAAAACATGAACGGTGTTGAAACAAAACCATACTTTCTAGCCACTAAAGCATGTGCATACGCTCTATGGAAACTTACCAAGATAAGCACCAAGCAGGCTGCATTACAGGCTTATCATGGATATGTTTGCTCCCTGCTCAGATACGGCATTATTGTTTGGGGTAGCTCCAGTCATGTAAAACGTGCACTAATAGCTCAAAAACAGTGCATTAGAGCAATTTGTAATGCTGATATCCTAACATCTTGTAGGCCGTTATTTAAAAGTCTACAACTTCTTACTGTACCAAGCATGTACACATATGAAATTTGTTTATTCGTCAAACTGCATCCAGAACTTTTAAAACCAACAAAGACATATGTAATTTTAATACAAGGTATCCAAATCACCTTGTTGGTTCCCGCTCAAAAGATTAAGTTGTATGGTAGGAACGTATAATATTGTATGTCCGTGGGCATCTATAATCGATTGCATGATGACATTAAAGAATTGCCTATTAGACTATTCAAGACTAAACTTAAGAGTTGGAATACTAAACTGAAGAATATTTTGATTAAGAATATTTTACATTGACTGTGAGTTTTTAAATTTATTTTATTATGATTATATATGAATTAATTGTATGCATGTATAAACTATCGACCCGTGTAGTCCTGAATTTTTTTTTAACATCGCTTTCAATCTTTGCATGCCAGATACTGGCAAAATGTGTGTGACTATTCCAACTGTAAGATCTTTTGTACCGCATTTAAGGCAAAATAAAGAGATTTGATTTGATTTGATTTAAATGTTGTTTATCATTTAAAAACTTTATTTCTACTGAAAATTTGCTCTAGAACAAAGTGGCACCCTGTTTTAAAAGTTGGCGCATTTGATAAAAAATTGAAAATCGTGCCACAAGTACTAGGTACTTAATATGGGCAATAAATGATGGTATAGCTGCTTTGTTTCTGAGCTAACTTTGCTTTAATTTCGCATCAATTTCAAAATGATTCGAGTTTGAGTTAGTCGGTTTTGGGCCTCTATTCTACTGCGTTAAAACGATATAGCGTTTGAAGCGTTTTAGTATCATTTTTAACTCGGCCTCCATTACTGTCAAGTACATAAAAGTTATCAAAACCTTGACTATACGGAAACGCATCAAAGGCGATATCGTTTTTACCGTGTAAAATCTCAGCCCTCGATGTAAATAAACGTCATTTGATGCACGCAATATATGGCAATTTACTAAAACGTAAAGACAAGGTTTTAATAGGTAAGACAAAACTTTGATAAAAAACAACATAATTGTGACTTCACCCTAAATTACACAAAGCTTAAAAACACCAAATACATTAAATGAGACCATCAACTCGCACGCAAGGAAGTCGTTAGCGCAAACGTTCGTCGTCCGGCGGCCATTTTGTTGTCATTCCGGCCTTCGCAAAATGGCGTCTTTGTCCGTAAACGAGTGCCATTCGCGGAATTCACGGTATGATGCCCCACTATGCCTTTGAGCTTAAATTGAACGCAAAGACGATATGAGTCGAAAGTGGATTCCTTGAGATATCTTGCAGGACGGTAGCGAAGGGTATTAAATGCTTCATGGTTGTGAGGATTTCTTTAGTATTTATTTATTTCTTTGACATTTGATCGAATACTTGACCTTGTACAATAACTCATGCACGAACATCTAAATCATACATTTACAGTTTGAAATCGGGGATTAATTTATAGGGAATAGATCGGTATTATATAAAAAAAGCAAATCACAGGCTGATCGATCAACACACAGCCGAAACCACTGGACCAAGGGACTTTAGAGAAAATATTCCTTGTATATCCTAGAGGTGCAATAAGAAGGAATTTTAAAAAAATCATCGCTTAAGGGTAAAAATAGTAGAGGGTCTCGACCAAATTCTACGCTTACGAAGTCGCGGGTACCCTCTAGTAAGAATAAATAATTAAATATCAGAGGACAATCTCACCCAAAGTAAACCCGGGACCACTAGCATCGTAGGCGGGGTCATCAACAACTACGCTTTAAGCACGAATATCTTAAACAGACTCTCGTTCCCATACATTATTCTTCTTCTTCTTCTTTTTTATTAATGGCGGTCCACCGCGATGTACGCAGTGATTTCGCCAATGTCAAGTGAGTAGAGTAAAACAGTAAACAGAGTAAATCAAAATCAAAAGCCGGACATTTTTCAATCGGCCATCTTCCCTCCCCGAAGGTTACCGGAAGCTCTCCCATACATTATTGAACGTCTACTTTACGATCTATGACGATATGAAAGTCAACGTCAATGTCAAAGAGTTGTTTTTTTTGTTCCAAACACACGGGCGGTGATTCCAATAGTCATACATTTTTTTAAGTCTGTACCTATTGAATAACAATGTTTTAAAATAGGATGTTTCACAAAAATATCTGATATACATAATGTGTATACCTACATTTTAAATTATATAAAAGAAGAAACTAACAAGACTGACTGACATCAATGCACAGCCCAAACAGCTGGGTCTGGTGATTCCAAATTTGGCACGTAGGTTCCTTATCAAAAAGAAAGGATTTTTGGAAATTCAAACCCTAAGAAGTCCAAAGTTTGTATGAGGAAACAAGATTGCTGGACCTAGGGAGTTAGGGACTATTTTATGTTAAGTAGAAGGCACACGAGCACTCAGGCCACCTCATCCGTGATAATAAATGAAATCTGAGACCCATAGAGATTTGAATTCTCAAGACTATAGTCCTAAGACCTCAAATGCGTTGCCAACCCTGAGGACTAAGATGGAATGCCTCTATGCTAGTAATTTCACCGGTTGTCTTATCCCCACGCCGGAACACGACAATGCGAACACCGTTGCTTGGCGGGTGGTTAATGGATAAGATGGTGGTAGCGATCCGGACGGACCCTGCACAGGGTCCTACCACCACTAAAAGGGAATACTCCTTGGATATCCTAGGGGTGCTCTAAGAAGGGGTTTTTGGAATTCCCTCAGGCGTTAATAGAGGGACTGGTAGGAAACTAATTTTACGCGTACAAAGTCGCAGGCGACCTCTAGTTAAAAATAAAGTAGAAAAGACAGTTCATGTTCTGTATTTAAAGATACGTGCATGAACAAATAAAAACAAAATTCACAAAGTAAATCAGAATAAAAATACTGAAAACAAGATGGCAATGCGACGAGACATTTTTTAAATACATTGCATACTGTTTGTGCAAGAATGTCGCTTATTCCAAACAATGCAAGTGCAATGCGTGGTAGTATGGTGGCGACAACACCTAGGAGCTAAGAAAACTTGAAATATGCAAATGTATTTCAGATTTGATTTCGGGGCGTGTCAAATTATTTCAGTCGGTGTTCTTGTTTTTCATAGACCGTATCGTTTCACGGAGTATTACTTCATCGAAAGCGGTTTTCTGCTGAATCCCTGATGTTTTCAGGTCATCTTAAATATTAATTACGTATATTGGCTTAGATTTGCGACTAGCAAAAAATCGAAACTCCTGCGCCTAGGAAAGCCCGTTTATGTAATGAAAATTGATACGTTCTATAAAATGAGTATCGACAATACATGAGACATGAACATACATAATTAGGGCTTCCAAAATTACGGAAATGTTAATTACGTAACTGATTACAAACTTTGGTGGTCCAATTACGTAACTACGTAATTACGTAATTTTTAAAATATTTTGGAAATCGAACGTTTTTTTTAAATTACAGTGTATAAGGTGTTAAGGTGTTATTTATGGGTAGCAAAGGACAATGTAGGACGTGAAAAATTCCATTAAATTAACAAAAGCTAGGCTTAGCTGGAAGCCATACTGCAGCTTAGCTTTCCAGTACTTACATATTTGTAGTGATTCCATACACTTATAATGAAAAATCTCCAATGAGAAACAACTAAAATATGTACACACACAGGCACTCAGCAAAAATACTCTATTGAACAGGTCAGTTCAGATCGTGGATTTCGAGGTGTGATCAGGTGTGAACTGGGGACCTAATAACAGACAAATGACTTAAGTAACAAGACTTTGTTTCATACATCAAAGGATTCATAGGGCTGAACACACACATAAAAAGAAGCGGGGACTCCCTCGTGCATCGTGCAGTCGATAATTTAACAAAATTCTACTGTATTACTTACGTGTGAAAGATAATTATTGTACGTACGTTATTCAAGGGCTTCAACTTCAAAGGCTGAAATAAACTGTGGGGAAGTACCAGGCAGGAATTAACTATCTACGCTACTGTCTACGGGGGAATACCCGCTTCGTTTATTCATTTTAAGTGTTGTCTGGGCCGGGTTCTCATGTCATAATATTTAGAATAATGTTGCCAACTTGCAAATAAGTCGCTAATTAGTGATATAATGGATCAACAATTTATTTATACCATGTTATATTTTATTATATAAGAGAATCCTAGACTTACGTAATTACGGATTTTAACCCTTTAATAACGGACTTGTCAGAAGTCTAAAATCTTTGCGTAATTACGTAATTGCGTAAGTACGTAATTACGGAATGGAAGCCCTATACATAATATGTAATGGTTTAAGCACAAATACGTTTTCGCGACATGAAAGTTTGTAAAATGATACGATTGTCAAACGTACTTTTAGTCAAAAGTACATACATAGTATGTACTTTTGACCAACGTAACTAATAAATGAGCATTATTTTACATAGGTATTTGTAATCACGTTCTCGAATACGGCCATAATGGTTTCGATGAAATCTGCAACAAAAAACCGGGCAAGAGCAGGTCGGACCATGCTCACAAACATAAAAATCAACAAGTAATAATTAACTTTCTGTTTAAAATCAATTGGTGCCGGCTTAGATGATTTTAGTAGGTATAAACACTTTAATCGCCTGTATCTCAAGGACCAATGACATGGCGAAACTATAAGGGTTCCTAGTTTGACTACGGAACACTAAAAATCGATCTGTTATATTAATCCGAGTAACGCTTGGTCTTCCAGGGCCTCTGTTCTACTGCGTTATACCGATGTCGCGTTTGACGTCTTATAAAATCGTTTGTTACTTGGTCGCCATTATTTTAATGACATAAGAGTTATCAAAACGTTGACAATACGGAAACACTTCAAAGATGATATCGTTATTACAATGTAGAATCCCAGCCCAGGTACCTACTTATAATTAAACTACCCACTCCAAGCCACTACTGTCGTAGCTCGCTGCACTACGAACGCAGCCTCTACGCCGTAGCGAATTCATTGTATTCTTCCTTTATCACCACTGCAGCGTTTTGAAGTTAAAATACACTTTTTTCTTTGGACTCCGTTTGATGTTACGGTATGTTAGACAAACAATCGATGGAAGTATGCTTTCATTTTGTTGCGTATAAATAACTTTGCAATAAAATCACACGTTTATATCCAAATGCGGTTTTATGTAGTTTTATTTGGGAGCAAAGTTATCCGTAGAACCGTTATCTAAATTTTGGACGGGTTTCTTAAATAGTATTCGGAGTTACGGACTATAATTAACAAAGATAACTTTTCCATTACGTTACGAAAATTAACAGAACTCCTATAAGATAAATGGTAGTATGTCAGATAAAACTCTTGTAGCAATTTCGACCATATTACTAACGGAAGAAGATTAAATCTGAAAACTGTCAAACTACACACATCAAAAATTTAAATTAGATATTTTGTAATGTGTTTGTAATTTTGTCCCGTGTGGTTGCCGGGTTAGGTTGTCACTCCATGTCTTCCCGTGGATGTCGTAAGAGGCGACTAAGGGAATAAGGGATTGTAGTACTTTTAAGCGATGGGCTTGCAACCTGTTACTAAATACACTAGCAAACATCTGAGCCTGATTGTGCAAAATGTGGTTACAGAATTATCAAAAAGTATTTTTAGATTTTTTAGTATTTCTTTAGCTCTGCCTACCCCATTCTAGGAATGAAGACGTGATGTTATGTTAAGTTTTTTTTTATGATAAGGAGAAGGCACACGATCACTCAGGCCACCTGATGGTAAGTAGAATCTGAGACCCAAATACATATGAATTCTCAAAACTATAATCTTATGACTGCAATCCTAAGACCTCAAATGCGTTGCCAACTCTGAGGACTAAGATGACAATTGGACATGTTATGAAGAAAAATGAAAATCATGTGACGAAAAGAGTTATAAATGTGAATGTGGAGGGCTATAGTGGAAGGGGGAGACTCAAGAAGAGATGGGTGGAATATGTGAATAGCGATATGGAAAACAAGGACTGAATACTGAAATGCCGGCTGATAGGGATGTTTCGAAGAAAAAGACGTGCTGCGCCGACCTTGAATGATTGGGATATGGGCAAGATGATGATGATGATGATGATGATGATGAGGTTTATGTAATGTAGTATGTTTATATATTTTTTTTAAGTGAAAATACTTAAAAAAAAAAAAAATAGGTGTGTAAAAACACCTATATCAAAACTTTCCTAGTCTAGTCTTTAGGATAGGCAAAGTCGTCTAGTCGACTTAGTGTAAACAAGCCATTACGAGTAGAGTTTTGTATAAAAAAATATAAAACTGGGCACAATCTTTTAAAAATTGAAATTGTAATTTGTAAATAAATAAATCCTTAGGTTGATAGAAAACATCCAAGACTTACATACATACATATATACGCCTTCATTCCCAGAGTGGCTGAGGCAGAGCTACAGAAATACCAACAACTACAACTACGACTATTTGAATTTCTGTTTTTAGTACAATAAAGTGTTTGCATACAAACACACTACAAAAAGAGTTGATGGTAATACTGTAACCATCCAAGCCCTAGTAATAAAAAAACTAAAATATACGTTCCTAGACTAGACGAGGTATCCAACTTAGCATCTTTAAGGAGAATATATTGGTGATTGACTTGTTTTTTCGTCGTAAAAGCTTACGATGCCAAATATTACTAACAGGCGTTGAATACATTTTCTACACTTATGCAAAAACATCACAAGTGTTCAAGCTACATTTAAACAGTTAATGGACGCCACCAGCAGATATGAGGCTCAGTCCGAGATTCTTGCGACGTGAATACACTTCGTTGTTGCCAGTACTTAAGCGTGCAATGTAAAGAGTACTCGTGAGAGAATAATCTAGTTAAGGCGGGCGCCTGTTTCACGAAAGCAATCAACAACAATAATTAAGCGGAAATCTCTTTTTAAAAGACTTCAAAAAAGGAGGAGATTCTAAATTCGTCAGGATCTTCCTTATTTATGTTCACCAATTACTCAAAGACCCCAGCGGACTTTGAGTCGCTCGATTGGAAATATTTTGACCCATGGTCAACACGCCAGAATCCGATGATGGGATCTTGGAGGAATTGAGAAAGCTCAAATGTTTATAGGCGTCTCACAATATTTTTAACCAAAAGCCGACTTCAGTTGTTCGGACTGCCCATTCCATACATTCCATTTTAAAAGAAGTTATTTTATGCGTTTTTGGAGGTGTTCTTTTTATTAACAATATTCGTTGATATAAGTTACAAGCTTTCGTGAAACAAGCCCCAAATGGTTAGTGGGAAGAGGTCTAGAGGTTGATAACGAAATTAAGTAAAACAAAAGTAATTTTTCAACATTTGACACAGGGACCCAGTATAAAAGTCCTTTATAGGGTTCTGTTATCAAACTTACTAGTTTTGCCATGACAGTTTCTGTCTGGGCCTCTATTTTACAGGGTAAAACTAGATCGCAGGAACAATACAGGAGTTATCATAGCGTTGACAGCACTATAACACGTTAAAAATAATATTGTTTTTCGTGTTGAAAAGAGTCTGTCTTTCAGTACACAGGTATTTGGGCACAATACCTTTTGTTTTTTCTTTACTGTGTAGATTTTTTTTTTCACGCGTATGTGGTTGTTCTATATTTTTCTTTATGTAGCGCGGCGTGCGCTTGCGTTGGCTGTTATTGCTGATATGTTTAGTACTTTGTGTCTATCGGTGAGAACCTTTACCGAGTTTTGTAAGCTGTTGGATCTCCAAGAAATCATAAATAAATAAATAAGACCAATAATACAACTAGTAAAAAATATTGCTTTAAAATATTTCTCATACATGTAATTTTTGTTTTGATCTTGCAAGTCAATTTTAAACTAGTTCCCGTTATTGGAATGGACTATTATAATGAATATGTATAATGAGATCCCGATCACAATTTAATATAACGGTGTCTCACAACGGATCTGTTGATGGAGTCGGCAGGTCAATAAAGGCTCTTCGCTGTGCTTAACAAACACACCACTGAATTTGGATTTAATAGATTTCATTTATCACGATAACCAGCTGATGACTATACCAAAAAAAAATACATTCTGCAAAAAGGTTGTTTCTAAGTGAAGTTGCAAACTCTTACCTAAACGCTCTCTCGATTTCTCCCTACAGTTCGCAACGCAACATAAATGGTTCCGTATAAGCCGACCCCCTAAGAGCCGTATCAGATACGGTTACCTATTATCTATAGTCCAGGGGGAGGGTTTGTTTGTTAGGGGGGAGCTAATTCGCTTCTTAGACTGTCTTATAGCTTGTAAAGGGGAAGATGGTTCTTTACTTCCTAGAGCTGCGAGTTTTTTAGTCATCTCAGTTATTTGTGATTCGGATTAACTTAGCTTGTTTTTTTTTAATGAAGGCACACGAGCACTCAGGCCACCTGATGGTAAGTGGAATCTGAGACCCATAGACACCTGAATTATCAAGACTATATTCTTAAGACTGCAATCCTAAAACCTCAAACGCGTTGCCAACCCTGAGGACTAAGATGGAATGCCTCTATGCTAGTAATTTCACCGTTGTCTTATCTCCACACCGAAACACAACAATGCGAACACTGTTGCTTGACGGTTGGTTAATGGATAAGATGGTAGTAGTGATCCGGACGTACACTGCACAGGGTCCTATCACCACTAAAGGTCCTACCTATCCTAAAATGTTGAAATTATTAATTGTAAATAACCATTACTTTTAGGTACCAACTTGTTTTTTTTAGTGTTCCGTTGTAAACAAGGAACCCTTATAGTTTCTGTATGTCCATCCATCTGTCTGTCCGTCTGTTTGTTTATCCGCCTGTCCGCGGTTTAACATGCAGACTGGTAGAACCATAGAGTTTTAATATATATTTTTTTTATAAAGCAAAAGCTTAATAACTAAGTATGGCAAGTTTTTGTCTATAGTTATCCCTAAGAAAAGTGCGTCATCTACTAATTCAAGAGACTCGTCAATGATTACGGCAAATTATATAAATTATGGGTTTTGAAATTGAGATAAACAATCATTTTATGCATGTTTAACTTCCATATTGAACATAACCCTGTGAATAAGGTCTTGATTTCTATACCGCTGTTTTATTTATTTTCTCCCTCGGCCATATCGGCTGCGGCTACAAAATTACGAAGCCCCTCTTCTATTGTCTTGAACCCATCTTGTTTTCGAAACTTGTTTTTATTGAATGGTCCCCTTTACTTAACCGTAGGAGTTACGAGTATATTATAAGGCCACACTCAGAGTTAGTTAATGACGATAACGACGTTCTTAGTTAAGATTTTTATACACAAGCTTGAAAAACCGAGCAAGAACTTGCCAGACCATACTCTCTGTAGGGTTTCGAAGCTGTTGGTTACTACAAACGCAAAAAAGTGCACAAACATAGCAACGTATTTTATGGCACTTACGTCCTTTTGTTGGCATGCGCAGCTTTTCAGCAATAACTCCACAACGGTAAATCCGACCATGTTAAAAATAATTTTCGTTAAAAGTACCTATTTGTTAAAAGTTATATTATTTTACGTTCCATAGCTTCTGTTACATATATGGAGTGCCGCCCCCCCCTATAAATATTTATTCCTGTTTTTTGACTACCAAAGAAAAGTAGCGGCTTATACAAGACATCATTGCTTCCACATCAATATAGATCTGGTAGTTTTGAGTAAAATGCTTGTTACATATGGACGGACGGCCATTTTGGCTACGGAGCTGTATCTAAAAGGACAGAGTAGGTACGGCGGTTAATAACTTAAATGACATAACGACATGTTTTAACACAAATTGGAATAGAGGCTGCGGGTTCTTTTTAAGTTTCTCTTCCGGTTAAGGCCCGCCGTGTGGATTCAAAGTGGCGGCGGCACAGTGTACTAACAAGTGGGGTTATTCTTCTATACTGCAAAGACTAATTCGATCGAACTGAGCTCACTTGGCCCATTGACAGAAAAATCCGCACCGGGTAAGAACGTATCACTACGTAGAATTTTCATTTCATCGAAAAGCACTTCTCACCGCATGAGTTAGTTCTTTTGGAAGTTACAAGTCTAACCTAACCTACGTAATTAATGTGATGTCGTGATAACATCATGCAGAAAATAGCGCTCGATGTATTGAAATTCGATGAAGTGAAATTCCATTTCACTGTGTAAGTTTTTAATTTTTAATTTCACTTTTTAGGTTTTGTTTCTGTTTTTAGTTTTATTAATTATAAATGTTTGTTTCGTTTGTTTATATTTTTGTGTCAAATTTATTGTTGACGTTTTTAATTGGCATTGGAATCATGATCCAATTTTGTCTGTGGTGTTAAATTTGTTGTTTTAGATTTATTTTATTCTTGTTTTTTATTTTATTTTTCGTCTTTATGTTTATTATTTTGTTATTTTTGTGGTTGTGTGGCCTGTCATGAGGCCACCAAATGGTCCCTGCGGAAGACCAGGGTCTTTAGGGTTCCGTAGTCAAACTAGGAACCCTTATAGTTTTACGGTCCGGTATTTTATGTCCGTCCGTCCGTCCGTACATCCGCAGCCTAGCGAAGAGACTCTTAGTACTAGAAAGCTGTAATTTGGCATTAATTAACATAGTAGTCACGCCAACAGAGTGGTAAAATAAAATCTTGATAAATATTTTTTTGTAGTGTACCTCCTCTACACGTAACGTGGGGATGTCATTTTTTTTCTTGTGGATCCCATAGTGTGGGGTGTCGTTAGAGAGGTCTTTCAAAAATATTGTAGGTTTGTGACAACAAGTTTTTGATCAAGGGATTCGTTTATGAAATATTAAGCTTTAAAGCGCTAATTTTTGCTAGAGTCAAGTGTGTGACCCCTTACAGCCAAAACTACAAATATTAAAAATCTAAAAATGATCTCAAATGAAAACGCATATAACGAATTTAAAAGGAAAACCATCACAACTCTGTAGATATCATTAGTTCTTGAGATACAGGCGATTAAAGTGTTTATACCTACTAACATCATCTAAGACGGCACCAAATGACTTTAAATAGAAAATTAGTTATTACATTCATACATAACATCACGCCTTCATTCCCAGAGTGGGGTAGGCAGAGCACTTTACGACACCTGACATTGGGTTAGCCTTATCAACCTATTGTTGTCTCTTTTGTTTAGCTAGTTCTTTTGTCCTGCTGTTAAATGTCTGAATAATATTTTTTTCTGTTCTTTTTTTCTTATAATGCCTACGAGATCGGGGTCAAGTTAGGATGGTTCCTGACACAAAGTGAAAAATTGTGTTCTTTAAAAGAATACTGAGCAGCCATTAGACCAAAATCACAGGTATCAGCCGCAGTACGCTCCTAGAACGTGCAGAGGTCAAGTTACGCTAGTTATTTTAAGCGAGCTTGCGTTTGCTACCTAAGGGAATATACCACTGGCCGCTACGCTATAAAGAAAATCCCTCTTTCATTGTTCTTTATGCGACTGCCGACACGCAATACTGTTAATGCTCGGTTACTTCGGTCAGTGTCTTCGACCGGACCCAGTACATGTTAGCCTAGTTGGTTTTAATCTTAGTAAGGTCAGATGTTTGTGTGATGAGCACGAGGGGTTTTTCCTGAGTCTTGGATGTTTTACATGTATATAAGTATGTATTTCTCTATTTAAAGTATGTTTTTTGTTGTCTAGTACCCTTAGTACAAGCCTAGAGCTTAGTTTGGGAATAGATCAATTTGTGTGAAATTGTCCCTTGATTATTTTTTATTTTAATTATGAACAATACAGTATTATATACAGTATGCACAGTATTTTTTATCAAATGTATAATTTCCCAGATATCTATTTTCCACTATCACTTCATAGAGGTTTAATTACATAGAAATCTAGTTTCCGCTGAACCCGTGTTGATTTCAGTCTATTTTGTGATTGTTACAAATCTAAACTAACCCAACCTACGTGAATCATAATTAAAGATAACCTGAAATCATCACAGGTTTAGCAGAAAATTGATTAGTACCAAATGAAATTTCTGTAAAGTGATAGTGATAGTGTGTGATAGGGATCCCATTTTCCTCGAATTATTTGTATTATTTTGTACAAGGCAATAAACCGTTGTGATAGGAAAAAGCTTTTTTTAAATCGAATTTTTGGGAAATGATTATATTATATTACATTAATGTTTTTTTTTCTGAGTATTTTCTCTTTTCTTTATTTCATTATGAACATGGGTTCAGCTCGATAAACCTCTGAAATTGTTCAAGCAAAGTACAAATTTCAGTAACGTTTCTCTGTTAGAAAAGTGCAACATTCAGTAACGAGTGAACGGACGTCCTACCACATAAATCAATTGACATGTCCGCCAAAGATAACTCACTAGGATCGCTACTCGCTAGGGATTTGAAATAGTAACTTCACTAAAACTATACTTACATTACTTTCTAACATTCTGCGTCTGCATGCAAGCTAACTTACGCAATTAAATTTTCTATCAAACTTATGCGACAAAAATTAGCCATGAAATAGAATTGTAAGGATACTTTTCAACGCACAACGGATTTTTATCTCCTTTGTTGTTTTTATGGATAATTTAAATGCGTCTTTGTGTGCCGTGTGGTCGCTGGGTTAGAGTAGTACCACTCCATGTCTTCCCGTGGATGCCGTAAGAGGCGACTAAGGGAATAAGGACTTGTACTGTTATGCGACGAACTTGCAACCTGACACTAAATACATACATACATAACGTCACGCCTTTATTCCCAGAGTGGGGTAGGCAGAGCAACAGAATACCAACAACTCTAAACTTGTTGATAATTCTGTATCCACATTTTGCATAGTCAGGCTAAGATGTTTACCAGTGTATTAATGACAGGTTGCAAGCCCATCGCCTAACAGTACTACAAGCCTTTATTCCCTTAGTTTCCTCTTACGACATCCACGGGAAGACATGGATAAGATGGTGGTAGCGATCCCGACGGACTCTGCACAGGGTCCTACCACCACTTCACACCTTCTGCCAAAAAATATTTACACCCAAACGGCAGGGACCCGTACAAATACGTTCTTAGGATCTTAACGTGTGTGTTTCGCACTCAATAATTATAAATTCATACTTCATAATAATGTTACATATAATCAATGCTCATTAATCGCAATATTGGTTTTAAAGACATAAATTAATCAATTTAATGGTTGCCGTGTAGTTTTCGGGTTAGAATAGTGCCACTCCATGTCTTCCCGTGGATGTCGTAAGAGGTGACTCAGGGAATAAGGGCTTGTATTTAGTATTGCTAGGCGATGGGCTTGCAATCTGTCACTAATACACTAGTAAACATCTCAGCCTAATTGTGCAAAATGTGGTTACAGAATTATTAACATGTCTTTTTAGAGTTTTTGGTATGTCTGTAGCTCTGCCTACCCCAATCTGGGAATGAAGGTGTGATGTTATGTAAGTATGTAATAAAAAAAATACGTTAACTAGACACACCATATTGTAGTTGTGATGGTAATCAGGCTGTGAAGCATACACTCATGATTATAATAGCGTGATTCGCTGAAAAATTATAATATCGAAGACATCTACAGAAGTTAGCGTCTAGTCAGTAGGCACCTCTCGCTCCGCACGCTATAGTCTGGCCACAGGATACCGGCGCATACACACTTCAGAGATACGGTTATATTCATGTTTAGATCTTAGAGAACTGTTTTATTTTCAGGGTTCCGTACCCAAAGGGTAAAAACGGGACCCTATTACTAAGACTCTGCTGTCTGTCTGTCTGCCCGTCTGTATCCAGCCCCCTATTTCACCATCTTGACAATGACACGTGACAGGTGACAAATCATTATACATTGCTAAGTTAACAGGCTAACACATGAATGGGTTTCATGTAAACTACGCTATGTTTACTGAAATGTCACCTGTCACTTGTTATTGTTGGGATGGTTTAATGGGGGGGGGGGGGGGGTATCTCATGAACCGTGACAGCTAGACAGTTGAAATTTAAAATTGAACAGTTCCCGATGGAATTGCGGTAAACGAGGAATTTGACATAATATCAACGACACTTTCAATTTGTCATTTAATAGTGTCGTCTACATACACATAGGGGGAGCAGCGGAAAACTAATTCTACGCGGACGAAGTCGCGGGCGTCTTCAATCTAGTTGTACAAAGGTACTTTGTTGAGTTATAATACAGATGCAAAAACTATTAGAAAAATTAGAAACAAACTACTAACAATAGAGTAGGTATGGTTGTATTGATAAATTGATCTCGACTCTAATACTCGTCTCGAGATGCGTCAAAAATGACAGTTTTCTATGGATTGACATATCTTGTGACGGGCATCTTAGCCAATATGAGTTTAGTAATAAGGCCTTTAGTTTTCTTTTTAACTTATACCTCAGTGGTATAAGGCCTTTTAATTTTATGTTTTATAAAGTATTTTCTCGGCGATATCCTCAAAAAGACCCTGTTTTGAGTATGTACTTGGCGCCAAATGTAGCTGTTTGCTCAAACGAGAACGGTTGGTACGCGAGCGTCATTAGTGACGCAAATGTAACCTAAACGTACGATTGCGTTCCGCGTTTCGACGCGTTTCGAGCACTTCGGTAAATAGGTTATAGCTGGTATTCGCTTCGGGCTACTGCTGACTGATATTCTGTGCCGTAAATCTACAGTTGTCTATTGGATTCCTTATTATTTATGTTCATGCCTAATGGATAATTATTGTAATACTTACTCACTTTAATACGGCCTTAAGTAAACGTGGTGGACGACTACAATGTTGACGTGCCATATAAAGATATCCCTGACCAGTTTAATTCATATTTCTTAAGTGTAGCCAGGAATTTTGCACTCTGTTGTAACAACGAGCAGTCCGCTGGTTATTTGCGACGTCATATACGTGATCTTGATGTTCCGGAGCTCACATTTCCCTGCGTCACGCAAGCTGCCCTTGACTCAGCGCTGCAGTCAATGCTCAAGGCACGAAATACTTTGGATATATATGATATTTCAGTAAACACAATCATATCCATTTGGCCAGTTATATCCATCGTCCTCGTCGCCTTGATCAATGACATGTTTCAGTCCGGTGTCTACCCCGACGCACTGAAGAGCACGCGTGTATGCCCGGTGTACAAAGGGAAAGGTGACAAATACAGTGTTGACAACCATAGACCTATTACTATTGTTCCCACCATATCTAAGATGATAGAGGGCATTATTTCGTCTCATATTATGCATCATTTAGAGACCAATGAATTATTGACCGACAAACAGTTTGCCTATAGACAGAATAAGTCAACGTCACTAGCTGCTTGCCAGATCATTGACTCGATTATTATGGGCATGGACTCAAAGTATAAAGTTGCCGGAATTTTTTGCGACCTATCTAAGGCATTCGATGTCGTAAATACCCAGCTGTTGCTGGAAAAAATCAAAATGTACGGTATCCATAACAACGTTCATAAATTATTAACTTCATTTTTATCTCGCCGCAAGCAAGTAGTTGAGGTAGCCGGAGAAGCTGGTGGCAAACATAGATCCAAGCCCGGGGACGTCGAGATGGGCATCCCTCAAGGATCCTCCTTGGGAAATGTCTTATTTTTGATGTTTGTAAATGATCTCCCTAGCACAATTACTGATGGCCTAACTGTATTGTTCGCTGATGATACTACTGTCGTAGTATGTGCCCCCACTTATGAGCAACTTAACCAAAGGATAACTAAAGTGTGCGAGCAGCTACAGCAGTGGTTCTCAGCGAACGGGCTTATCCTTAACGTGGCAAAGTCAAGCGTCATGCTGTTTTCTGGTAAAGGTATAGTGGCACCCCTGTCTATAAATAGTCCCTTACCATTGTGTCAGCGGTGTAAATTTTTGGGCTTCACGCTAGACGGAAATCTAAACTGGAAGCAGCATGTCGATTTACTTTGCGTCAAGTTGAGCAGTGCAGTTTTCGCTTTACGAAAGCTAAAGCCAATTATAACCAGTGATGGTCTAAAGCAGGCATATTTCGCTTATTTTCATTCATTGCTGTCTTACGGTACAATGCTGTGGGGCAATTCCACGGACTCAAATCGCGTAATGATCCTCCAAAAACGAGCGCTCAGAATCCTTGCCGGTATTAAAAAACGAGATTCATGCAAGAAGATATTTTCTCAATATCGCATTCTGACCCAATATTCCGTGTACCTTTACCAAATTATAATGTATACACGTTTAAACCTACATACCTTCGCGCGAATGGGAGTCGAGGGCAAGGTCACTCGCAGCACTGGCCGCCTGCGGCCGGCTCCGAGCCGCACGGCGCTAGCCAGGAAGAACCCGCGTATTATCGGCCCTAAATTCTACGAGCACCTACCCGCTGACTTAAAAAATGAATCCAGTGACGAAACATTCAAGCGTCGATTGAAAAACCTTTTGTTGGATAAAGCATTTTACTCTGTAAGTGAATTTATTGACGCTGAATTATGACTTATACCTATACTTTTGCGATTGTTTTATTGTTAAGTATTTGTGTGCTATAATAATCCATTAATTTTTGACATTGGCTTTTGCTAAATGATTATTATTATTTTATTATTTTTTAGTTTTACTTCTTTGACGATCATAATATGAACTCTGTAAAATTGACATGTTGTTCAATATAACTGTAACTTATATTATGAAATAATTTAAAAAAAAAAAAAAAAAAAAAAAAAAATGTAACCTAAACGTACGATTGCGTTCCGCGTTTCGACGCGTTTCAAGCACTTCGGTAAATAGGTTATAGCTGGTATTCGCTTCGGGCTACTGCTGACTGATATTCTGTGCCGTAAATCTACAGTTGTCTATTGGATTCTGAGAAATCCAGGAATAGGGCATCCAGGGAACCACACAAAACTTCAGAAATAATACGCGTCGTATAGCCAGCCGATGATTTATTGGAAGCCTAGGGAGTTGGATCTACCGTACATCGTAATTTAATTAATCTACCCACATTGCACATATATTACACCTCCCCACTTAATTAGGCACACCTTATTTATTATATTATCCTAGGAACAACATTATTACAAAAGTACTTAATACAGTTAAAATATCTGCCGGTTATGGATTATCATACATGTAGTCTATTTCTAGTGGAGCCCTGCGAGTTCTACTCGGCAGGGGCCGGAGGTTCACCGGCGGGCGTTGCGGTGGCGGAGGCGGACATGGGGAGGGCATTCGCTGTCGGAGATCGTCGCTAGTATTTGACTGTTCAGTCACTACTTCCTCACTTTGTAAACGATCAGTACTCTCCCTGCCAATGTCCCCCTGGCCGCTCGACTGGGCGACGACCCCTTCACACCCGTCCGACCTTTCGGTCACGTCGTTAGTTACTGTCGGACATGGAACAGTCGATAACCTAGATCTGCGTCTGATTTGGTCGATATGTCTAACTAGAGGTTTTCCCGTACCGCTATCCAGTGTGTATCTGTTAGTACCTTCGGCTGCCAGCACGGTTCCGCGGCGCCACCGGTCCGGGCCGGTGTAGTCGCGCGCCCAGACGGTGTCCCCGGGCGCGAGCGCGCGGCGCACCCCGCCCGCCTGCTGCACTTGCCGGTGCTGCGCCGCCGCCACGCTCTCCTCCAGCGCGCGCTCGCTGCGCAGCAGGTCGAGCCGCGACCGCAGCGAGCGTCGCTGCAAGAGCATCGCCGGGCTCTCCCCCGTAGTACTATGAACGCTGTTTCTGTACGCTAACAAATAAGTTTGCAGCGCTGTGTCGACATCGATGTTATCCCTATAAGCTTTCTTTATTGCGCGCTTGCATAAATTAACCGCATTTTCCGCCGCGCCGTTGGACGCCGGATGATACACCGGCGAGAAAGACTGTTTTATACCATTTTTCTCTAGAAATTCCCTTATCCCTGAGCTCGAGAATGGCGGCCCTTGGTCCGACACTAACTCTGTCGGTAAACCGAAACGTGCGAAAGTACTTCTCAATATTTTAATTACGGCGGAAGCATTTGTTCTACCTATTTCGAAAATTTCTAGCCATTTCGTACTCGAGTCTATTAGCACAAGGAATGTTTTACCCCTATACGGTCCGAGGAAGTCTATGTGAATTCTACTCCACGGCTGGGTGACGTGCGGCCAGGGGCTCGGCGGCGCGCGCGCGGGCGCCGGCGCCTCCGCCGCGCACGTCTCGCAGCGCCGGCACAGCGCCTCCACGTCGGCGTCGATGCCGGGCCACCACACGTAGCTCCGAGCCAGTGCCTTGGTCTTCACGATACCCATGTGGCTAACGTGAAGCTGTTTTTGAATAGACTCCCGCAAGACGGGTGGTATAACCATGCGATAACCCCACATTAAACAACCGCGGTCTAAATACAATTCATGCCGTCGTGAAAAATAAGCTTTGACTTCCTCATCGGGACAAGAAATGGGCCAGCCAGACTGCACATACATTACTACTCTACTCATAAGAATGTCCTTAGCTGTAGCCGCTTTGACATTGTCATTTGTCACGGGTAAAAAATTCTCCACGAAATTGAGATATGTGATTTCCTTATTTCCCGAACAACTGTCGCCTGCCTGAGGGAGTCTAGACAGTGCATCCGCGCAGTTTTTACTTGAGGGTACATACTCTATTCGGTAGTCGTACCCTGATAACAAAACTGCCCAACGCTGAAGTCTTGAGGCCGCCATTACCGGGATGCCTACTTTGTCCCCGAAAATATACGTTAAAGGTTTATGATCCGTTCTGAGTATGAATTTCCGCCCATACAGATATTGATGGAATTTACGAATTCCATACACGATCGCTAAGGCCTCCCTATCTATTTGCGCGTACGCACGTTCGGCTGCGCTCAGTGTGCGCGACGCATACGCGACGGGCCGCTCGCCCTCCGGCGTAATGTGTGAGATGACGCATCCGACCCCCACCCCCGAGGCGTCCGCCGTCAGCACCAGCGGTAGCGAGCCCGAGTAGTGCACTAGCACCTCGCTTGAGCCTAAGGCTCTCTTAATCGATTCAAAAGCGGCCTGGCAGGCCCTGTCCCAAACAAACTTAGTACCCGCCCTTAATAGATTGTATAGCGGCGTAAGTATGGAACTAACATTTTTCACGAATTTAGCATAATACATAATCATACCTATGAACGCTCGTACTTCGGAAACATTGCTAGGGGCCGGGGTACTCCCTATTGCCTTAATTTTATCTGGGCACGTGTGTACACCCGCCTTGCTAATCACGTGACCCAGATAGTTAACCGATCTTGCGAAAAACTCGCATTTCTCTTTCTTTACCCTAAGTCCATTTGCCTGTAACCTTTCGAATACTTTGTTTAAATTATTTATATGTGACTTGGTATCAGTCCCCGTTATTATTACATCATCAAGGAATACCCCTACATGGGGTAGATCCGCAAATAATTGCTCTAACTGCCTTTGAAATATACCGGGACTCGATGACAACCCATACACCAAGCGATTGTACATAAATAGGCCCTTGTGAGTATTTATAACGGTATATTTTTTTGAGTCGTCCAGCTCAAATTGCGCGTAGGCCTGAGACAGGTCTATTTTACTAAAACGGTCCCCTCCGTGCAAGCGTGCCAATAAGTCTTCCACCCTGGGTAACGGATAACGATCGACCTCCGAAACTCTGTTTAAAGTTAATTTAAAATCAGCGCAGATCCTAATGTTACCGTCTTTCTTGACGACGGGCACGATGGGCGTCGCCCAGTCCGAGCGGCTGACGGGCGTGAGCACGCCGTCGCGCACCAGCTGCTCCAGCGCGCGCTCCACCGGTTCGCGCAGTGCGTACGCCAGCGGGCGCGCGCGCAGGAACACCGGCCGCGCCCCCTCACGCAAGTGGATGCTCACACGGCCGCCGGTAAACCTTCCGAGCCCGTCCGCGAACACTTCAGAGAATCTGGAACTAAATTCTTTACAGTTAAAATCGGTTGAACTGACGTTATTTACATCGCAAGGTTTGGAAATTTTAGCTATCGGAATCTGTACACTCAGCTCCGCTAACCACTGTCGACCGAGTAAAATTGTTTTCCCGTTCCGAATAATGTACAAGTCTAAACTTTTTTGTCTGTTCATATACTTAACTAAAGGCCTAATTACTCCAACCGGACTGACTAACTCGCCGGTGTAATATCTCAGACTCAAACTACAACTTTTTAATTCTAAATCATTAAACAATTTGTAATACAAATTTTCACTAATACAGGACACCGCACTGCCCGTGTCGCACTCCATATCTAGGTCAGTACCATGAACGTTAACCTTAATAACAATTGGCTTGTACGCCGTTATCGACAGTTGATTTAAAGTAGCAATGAATACCTCGTCACTGTCCTCACTTTGCTGCGTAGCTGCCACCTCCACGCTGTACTGGTCCGTTAAGCATGGACACATGCGACGCAAGTGCCCTTGTTTGTTGCACACTCTGCACACGTAGCGACTAAACCGGCAAGTTCCTGCGTCGTGTGCGTCGCCGCAGGCACGGCACCGCTGTGTCTGCCCGCCCGGCGGCGCCTGCGCGCCCGCCCGGGCTGGCGCCGGAGCTCCCGCTCGGGGCCGCCAGGTTCCACGCCTGGAGCTCGCCGCCCGATCTGCCCTCGCCGCAGGGCCGCCCGTGCCCGGCCGCTGCGACGTGCTTCCCGACATTGCCTGATACTGGACCGTAGCCGCTCCGCCTGACGGTCCCGCGCGTCCTTCGATTATAGCAGAGTCTCTCTCTGCCGCTTCCATACTGACCGCCAACTGATAAGCTTTCCCGTAATCTAAACTATCCTCCGTGAAAAGCCTCTGGCGTACCGTCTCACTATTAATTCCACATACCAGCTGATCGCGCAAACTTTCTTGTAACCAAGTTCCAAATTCACAAGTTTTCGACATTTTCTTTAGTTCCGCAACATATTCAGCGATCGACTCACTTGTGCCCTGTTTCCTTTGTCTAAATTTATAACGCTCTGCTAATATGCTCGGTTTTGGTTGTAAGTGCTTTTCTAGAATGTTCGTTACTTCCGTGAACGTTTTCGTTTTGGGTTTGTCCGGCGTGCACAAGTTCACCAATAGCTCGTAGCATTCTGCCCCGATCACTGTAATTAGTGTTGGCACTTGTAGCTCACTTGCAATTTTGTTTACAATAAAGTATTGCTCTAAACGCTCCACGTATAAGCTCCAGTTATCCGTTGTCACATTGAACTCGGGTATTTTTCCCACCGACATCGTTTACGCATAAACCAGCGTTCCCTTTTATTTTTACACGTTTATTATGGTTCTAGGTATCTCGTCGCCACTGAGAAATCCAGGAATAGGGCATCCAGGGAACCACACAAAACTTCAGAAATAATACGCGTCGTATAGCCAGCCGATGATTTATTGGAAGCCTAGGGAGTTGGATCTACCGTACATCGTAATTTAATTAATCTACCCACATTGCACATATATTACAGATTCCTTATTATTTATGTTCATGCCTAATGGATAATTATTGTAATACTTACTCACTTTAATACGGCCTTAAGTAAACGTGGTGAATCATCAACATAATATTAAAATTGAGATGTGCTCAATCGAATTAAAACAAACATACACATACATAACATCACGCCTTCATTGCCGGTAAAGGGTAGGCAGAGCTTCAGAAATACCAACAACTCTAAAAAGACTTATTATTCTGTAACCACATTTTGCACAATCAGGCCAAGAAGTTTACTACTGTATTAGTCACAGATTGCAAGCCCATCGCCTAACAGTACTACAAGCCCTTAATCCCTTAGTCTCCTGTTACGACATCCACGGGTAACCATGGAGTGGCACTATTCTAACCCGGCAATTACACGGGACTAAATATGTAATCTCATATTATACATTTATATCCTCGGGACTCAAACTATCGCCATACCAAATTTCATCTAAGTCGGTTCAGCGGTTTATCCGTGAAAGCATAACTGACACACAGAATTACTTCCACATTTATAAAATTAGGTAGTATAGTATGGATGGATAAATGTTATAGAAAATGTTGTTATCATAAACATATTTTAGTGACATTGTAAATGGAACCTTGTCGAATTAATAATAGTGTGCCTTTTACATATTTAGCATTATGTCCTCAAGGGAGAACCTGGGGGACTCAGGAGGATAAATGAGTGTTATATTATTTGTCCGTCCGGTCCGTTTTGCTACAAAAAATAAACATGTGTCTAATTCCTGAAAAAATAAACTACGTTAGCTAGTATTAACTACGGTAATTAGATGATTTCTCCACGGCACGCGTGAGTTAAAAAAAACTACATTATAATCCTAACATCAAAACCCCATTTTCCATGCCTAACTAACCGCACCCTTTGCTCGGTGACTCAGCAAAAATGTGCGGAACGCAAGCAAACTATATTTGCCGGCAGGTTAACCTACCTACCCACTGGGCCGGCAAAACCCGGGCTTACGGGGTTGTAAACTGGTAATTTTAGCACAAGGTAAGTAAGCTTCCAATCCTGTTAAATCACACTAATGTCGTACTACCACAGGTAGTAAGTACCTATAATGTTTTGTTAGGTTATGGAGGTAACGTTGGGTAATGATTATGTATAATATGTGGAGGAAACTTGGCACAAAGATCATATTGTTAATAAAAAATATGTTTATTTAGTAAGTAGCACGGGTACTTTTACACGTAAAAAATCTACCAGCGCTTCCCAAGAAATCAAGAGGAGAAGAAACGCCGCAAGACAATCAACAGTCAGTATTTTTTTTAATATTGCTTGTGATAATGTTAGAACTTAACCTAGCATTATATAAAACAATGAAAAAAAATTGTAAATTCTTAGTCTTAAGTAAGATTACTTAAGTTATATTATAACTGATGCATCTGCATGTGCCGGTGTTGATTTAATTTTAATAATTACTAGCGGCTTGCCAGCGGCTTCGCCCCGCTGCAAATTTCTGACTTTCCCGGTGGATTTTTTAGTTTTTTTTTTAACAAATACTAAAGATCTAAAATAAAAACCTAAATAAAAGCGCATGTAATGAATTTAAAATGAAAACTATCAAGACTAGACACCTTCTTGAGATACAAGCGATTAAAGTATTTATACCTATTAAAATCATCGTGCCGTGTGGTGCCGGTCGAGAATAGCACCACCCCCTCTCTTCCCGTGGGTGTCGTAGGAAGCGACTAAGGGATAAACCGGAGGATGGGCAGCAGCGTCCTCTGCGGACTACATGGTATGACTGCGGTCGCCAACCCGCCTGCCAAGCGTGGCGACTACGGCATTTTTCCCCCCAAACGGTTCTAGATCAAAAAAAAAAACATGAATGTACAACAACAGCCCAGACCCCTAGTCCCCGGCGGCCCCGCTATTCCTGGCTCCGGTAGCGGCCATGGTAACGGCGGGGCAGGGGGTGCTTTAGGTAATCTCCGGCAGAGACCCGGCTACCAGAAACGACGACCTTTGGCCCTGGCAACATACAACTGCCGAACATTGCGGACCGACGAAAAGTTGCTGGAACTGGAGGAGGAATTGAGCAGGTTACGATGGGGAATCATAGGGTTGTCAGAAGTCCGTAGAGAGGGGGAGGACATGACAACCCTGGAGTCCGGTAACTTGCTCTATTTCCGGGAGGGCGACCACCAGTCCCAGGGAGGTATCGGGTTTATCGTCCACAAGTCCCTCGTGAACAACGTGGTGAAGATCGAGAGCGTGTCGAGCAGAGTAGCGTGCCTTGTGCTCAGAATGACCCAACGATATTCGTTGAAGGTCATACAGGTATATGCTCCGACCTCAACGCACTCCGACGATGAGGTGGAGGCTATGTATGAGGATGTTTCCAGAGCCATGCATAGCTCCAAAACTCACTTCACGGTTGTTATGGGGGACTTCAACGCAAAGCTGGGCAAACGAGACGGTGAAGAGCAGAGAGTGGG
Organism: Acleris holmiana; assembly: GCA_949316455.1. Lineage (NCBI taxonomy): Eukaryota > Metazoa > Arthropoda > Insecta > Lepidoptera > Tortricidae > Acleris > Acleris holmiana. Next base: position 4,899,157 of record OX438774.1, read on the forward strand.
GAATTTTGGAGTGGGGCATAGGAATCACCGGGGCCACCTACTGGCCAGTTTTATGGAGAAGGAGGGACTCTATATGATGAACTCCTTCTTCAGAAAACGTGAGCATAGGAAGTGGACCTGGATGAGCCCTGATGGTGTAACGAGGAATGAGATAGACTTTATCATGTCGACGAAAAAGCACATATTCAATGATGTCTCCGTGATCAGTGCGGTTAAAACCGGGAGTGATCACCGTATGGTGCGAGGCTCATTGAATATCCAGTTCAAGCTTGAAAGGTCTAGACTGATAAAGTCTACGCTCCGCCCGGCACCCGCTCAGCTCCAAAACCCCGAAAGCTTTCAGCTCGAACTTCAAAACCGTTTCGAGTGCCTAGGTAGCGACGTGGACGATTACAACGACGGGTTTGTGGAAGCTGTCCAAACGGTCGGGTCTAAGTTTTTTAAGATCCGCCGTACAAAGATCAAGAAGCTCTCGGAATCCACCCTTAGGCTCATGGAGGTGAGGCGCGAGATGATTCTGCAGTCCTCTGGTGACGCTTGTCGCTATCGGCAAGTCAACAGACAGATCTCGAAGTCTCTGAAGCGTGATGTACGCCGATTCAATACTAAAAGTATTGAAAAGGCTATTGAGCGTAACAGGGGCTCTAAGGTGTTTGCCAGGGATCTGTCTGTTGGCCAAAGCCAATTGATGAAGCTGAAGACCGACGACGGCAGAGTCATTTCATCCAAACCTGAGCTATTGGCGGAAGTTGAGAAGTTTTATGGACAGCTGTACACGACAAACCGAACACCCGTCGAAAATCTAGCTAAAGACCCGAGGGCTAGATTAACCCGACACTATACCGAAGATCTCCCCAACGTCAGCCTATACGAGATTAGTATGGCCCTCAAACAGCTTAAGAACGGCAAAGCCCCAGGTGAGGATGGAATTACAGCTGAACTCCTGAAGGCGGGTGGTAAACCCATCCTTAGGGGTCTCCAGACGCTGTTCAGTTCCGTTCTCCACGAAGGGAGAACGCCGAAAGCATGGAACAGAGGTGTGGTGGTTCTCTTCTTCAAGAAAGGTGATAAAACCTTGCTGAAGAATTATAGACCCATCTCACTTCTGAGCCATGTTTACAAGTTGTTTTCGAGGGTCATCACAAATCGTCTCGCGCGCAGGTTTGACGATTTCCAGCCTCCTGAACAAGCCGGTTTCCGAAAAGGCTATAGTACCGTAGACCACATACATGCGTTGCGGCAGGTTATACAGAAGACCGAAGAGTATAACCTCCCCCTTTGCCTTGCATTTGTGGACTACGAGAAAGCCTTCGATTCGATCGAGACCTGGGCTGTGCTGCAGTCTCTCCAGCGGTGCCAAGTTGACTACCGATATATCGAAGTGTTGAAGTGTCTGTACGAAAACGCCACTATGTCCGTCCGACTACAGGACCAGAGCACGAAGCCTATTCCTCTGCAGCGGGGAGTCAGACAAGGAGATGTGATCTCTCCGAAGCTGTTCACCGCTGCATTGGAAGATGCTTTTAAGGTTCTGGACTGGAAAGGACGAGGCATCAACGTCAATGGCGAGTACATCACTCACCTTCGATTTGCTGACGATATCGTAGTCATGGCTGAGACCATGGAGGAACTCAGTGCAATGCTCGCTGACCTCAGTAGAGTTTCCGACCACGTTGGCCTGAGAATGAACATGGACAAGACGAAAGTCATGTCCAATGTCCATGTCGCGACAACTCCCGTGATGGTCGGAGGCTCTGCGCTCGAAGTTGTTGACGACTATGTTTACCTGGGACAAACGGTCCAGTTAGGTAAGTCCAACTTTGAGAAAGAGGTCACTCGTCGAATCCGACTCGGCTGGGCAGCGTTCGGGAAGCTTCGCAGCATCTTTTCGTCCAAATTACCGCAGTGTTTGAAGTCAAAAGTCTTTGACCAGTGTGTGTTGCCAGTGATGACTTACGGATCTGAGACGTGGGCGCTAACAATGGGCCTTATAAGGAAGCTCAAAGTCACTCAGAGGGCTATGGAGAGAGCTATGCTCGGGGTTTCTCTGCGTGATAGAATCAGAAATGATGATATCCGCAGTAGAACTAAGGTTACCGACATAGCCCGAAGAATAGCTAAACTTAAGTGGCAGTGGGCGGGGCACATTGCTCGCAGGACTGATGACCGATGGAGTCAGAAGGTTCTTGAGTGGCGTCCACGGACCGGGAGACGAGCTGTAGGTAGGCCTCCAACAAGATGGAGCGACGACCTTGTAAAAATCGCGGGAACGCGGTGGATGCGAAAAGCACAGGACCGGTCTGAATGGAGAGCCTTGGGGGAGGCCTATGTCCAGCAGTGGACGTCTTTCGGCTGATATGATGATGATGATGAAAATCATCTTACGACCGAACCCTATATTCAAACCGCGGAGGCTTACTTCGGGTTGAAATTTGACATTGGCCCATACAAAATGTGTCAAATTTTAATCCAAAGTAAGACTATCTATCCGCGGTTTGAATATAGGGTTCGGCCGTAAGACGGCAATTGACTTTAAATAGAAAATTAGTTATTATTTGTTGATTTATATTCTTTGGTGTTTATATGGAAACCTAGAAGCTACATGTATTATTATGCAAGGGTTTATGTGTGTTACAGAAAACTCGCATATACCGATGCGAAGATAGGACGGGTTGCAAGTATGTCTATATAAACAAAGTCGTTAAAATATCCAACATTGATGTATGGTAGTGAATCTTGGGTATGGCAGAAGAAGAATGAAAGCAGGATCAATGCAGTTGAAATGAGAGCTCTAAGAAGTATGTGTGGGGTTAGGATGATAGATAGAGTAAGAAATAGCCAGATCCGAGAAAAATGTGGATTGAAAGAAGATGTAGTGACTAAAATCGAAAAGGGTATGCTAAGATGGTTTGGTCATTTAGAAAGGATGGATGAAAGAAGAGTTACGAAAGAGATATGGCGAGCGAGAGTGAGTGGAGATGTCAGTAGGGGACGTCCTAGACGGACGTACAGTGATCAGATCCGCGAGGTACTGAATAAGGGCCGAATCAAAAGCACCCGAAACCGACGTACGTGCATGAAGAGATTGATGAATGTGGAGGAAGCGAAGGTTGTATGTTTGGATCGGTGCACCTGGCGTTCCATAGTCTCTGCCTACCCCATTGGGAGACAGGCGTGAAGATATGTATGTATGTATGTAAGTCCTTAAAATACTTCGTCCAAGTTATTTTACTATGTAGTTCTCCAATTACTCTACTGCAGGTAATATGAAAACCAATTATATTTTTCCGCAATAATTTTCGATGTAAAACCAATATTAACGATTAAAATTTCGTATGCACGGTCAGGTTTCGTTTTATTACAATAAAATTATCTGTATGAGCCAATTATTTAAATTTCTGCGTCCGAAAGATTCGTACCATATTTCATTTTGAGCGATTAATTAACAACGGAACGCCAATTCGTTCATCGTTCATTTAACTACAAAATAACTGGCACATAAATACGCTTTAAGTAAATAATATAAAAAGTTTCAAAACACACAACCATGGTAACAATATCATCACATCACCATGCCACCACCTTATCCTTTTACCTACCACCGTACCTACCTGGTACTTTTGTCAAATACGTCAAACTGGAACCAGTGTCAAATAAAAAGTAAGCTTAGCTATTATAATGAAATTGTTAAAATGACAGCCACCTTGGTTTTATGTTGCTTAGTAATAAAAGGATTCAAGTCACACAAAACACACTTTTAATTGAAACCTTAACACTTTAGTCTTTCGTTGCAGAATGGAATAGACGGATTAAAACCTATGTCAAAATCTTGTGCCGTTGCAGCATGTGAGCCCCACAGTATGTAGTGTTCACATTTCTGTGTTATGGTGTGGGAATATGACAGCTGGTGAAATTACTAGCATAGAGCCATCCCATCTTAGGCCACAGGGTTGGCAATGAATTTGAAGTCTTAGGATTGCAGTCTTGAGATGTCGAATATATATGGGTCTCAGTCCATTTAGATCCGAGTTACCATCAGGTGGCTGTAAGCTCGTGTGCCTCAAGAAGTGAAGACTGAAGATGTGTTGCAATAGTAGTACATTCTGCATCAAGGGAAGTAAGATTTTTATCCCCTTACTGCCCGTGATACACACAATATCACATTTTTGCTTGAAAACAAACAATTAGACTTTCAAAAGAGATTGTCAATATGCAAACTTTTTTCAATAATAGTCTTCTATAGATAATGCTAAGAACTGCCATTACTATTCAAACTTGACAACTGCCAGGTTGTACCGATCTTCAGAATTAAATTTAATAAAAATAATTGCGAATGTTTTTAAACCTCCATAGCCTGAGATGACATACATAGCTCCCGTAGGAGGTAAATCGGCTATAACCTGCTCTATACGCCTGTAATAACACCCTTTCCGAGCAAGTGTGATGAAAACGATTTTTTCACCTCAGCAGCTCACACAGGCAGGTTTTGCTGTTTAAAGTCAGTAAGCAAAATTAAATTTTGCTGCAAGCGTGAGACAAAGTAACTTTAATGTAATGTTAACCACTAAAGACCATAAGAGGTACATAATCAAGGCAATTAAGTTTACACTATATTTTAATGATAATAAAATTAATTTTTATTTATTTTAATTTAGATAATGGCATTTAAGATCAAAGGTAATTGAACTTTATGTCCTTGCTAATAGATTCCCACTTTAAAAAAACCCTGTTTGTACTTGGTGGGCCTCACAGGCTTAAACCCTTCTTGTATGGCGATGGAAATTTTCATCAGAATGTGAGTTCTATATTTTGTTTTTGTTTTCATTGCTAATTTTTTACGCTGATTAATTATAATCAAAAAGGGTTTGAATTCACGACTTTTTTCATTTCCATGCAAAGAAGGGTTAATATAATGTGATGGTAGTAGCGCGGTAGAGTGGTCTTTTTATAACATTTAGTCATTAATATAATAAGAAGTCCTCGCTGCTGAGGAGAAAAGATGTTTAAGCAACACGAGACTAAAATTATTTGTATCTAGTGTGTGTATGTTGTATTTAAAGACGTTATTGTACAAAACACAGAAATTCATATACAATATCACTCGTATTTTTGAATGCTAAGCTAAAATATGTCGCTTGCGCGCAACAGTTGCATCAAAAACCAATTTTGCTCTCCTGTTGCACAAATAACTATTTCCGAAGATGTCATTTTGACAAATCGATTTGTCACCCGCGTAAACCTCTATATTGCGATTTTTGAGAACGTGAACACAAATATATACATATATGTAATATACGAATCCATGTGGTTGCCGGGTTAGAATAGAGCCACTCCATGTCTTCCCGTGGATGTCATAATAGGCGACTAAGGGAATAAGGGCTTGTAGTACTGTTAGGCGATGGGCTTGCAACCTGTCACTAATACACTAGTAAAATTGTTGGCATATTGTGCAAAATGTGGTTACAGATTTATCAACAAGTCTTTTTAGAGTTGTTGGTATTTCTGTAGTACTGCCTACCCCACTCTGGGAATGAAGGCGCGATGTTATGAATGTATGTATGTAATATACACATAGTGTTCGTTTTAAAGTATAGATGAATTATCGAGAACATGGAATTGCATATTTAAAATGTAAATGTGTGTTGTGTATGTTTGTGTATATAAAATGTGGTCGGTTGACTGAATGTTGAGCGCTTTCTTTATTGCCGTGTTATAATAACTAATCTTCAAACTGGAAAATAGAATGACACGCCTAAAATTCAAAGAAGGACAATAAAGGTGTTTGACCACAATGGAAAGTTTTTAACCTTTATGTAATTTTATGTATGGTTCTTTGTTCCGAAGGCTCAATCGATGGCCCGTTTACAACAAGCGAGGTCTCATTAGATTCCTTTTAGCGTCGCGGGTGTCACTAGCATTTTTTAATGTGGATTTGGCGAAATAATAGTTTATGTGACTGTTACATAATAAAAGGCATTAAAATACGAGTGTGTGTTTATGAAACGAGTCGACAGGCGAGTTTCATAATAACATCACACGAGTGTTTAATGCCTCATTGTGTACAGTTACATACACTGCTTTATTATCTACATACATACATAAACAACAAAACAAGCTAAACTAATTTGCGACAGGATTATAACGTCGAAAATGGCAGAAATCGTAGTTTATTTTTATTCAGTAAAAAACTAGAGTCGGCCTCTACTATCATATGGTTCGATATCAAGTAGGTAACATGCGAGATTTGTCAAAATTGTATGCAATTGACATTTCATTTGAAATAAAATATTATATCGAGTGATATTAGAATTGAGCTCAAATAAAATTTCTTTGTTTTCAAAGAAAATTTAATATTGTTTCGTAATTTATATCGCAAATATCGAATTTGAGTTTATTATTACTCAATAATAACATTTTCACAGGTAAGAAATTCGTTATAACAAAACAGATTATCTTTATGCTAATCGTAATTTGCGGTTTTTGAACGCACCACAGAGGGTTTTTATGATGTGTGTAGATAAAATATATAACATGATAAAGTCTGGCAATCGAAAGCGTGACCTGAGAAAGCGCGGCAATTCAAAAAACATACATGTGGTATTACTAAATTATAGTAGGAAAAAATGTGTTGATACTTATATACGTCCAGGTCACGCTTTCGTTTGCCAGACTCTATCAAAACATTTTATTCCTACTATAATTAGCTAAAAGTTGCTCAGCGAGCTATGGAGAGAGCTATACTTGGAGTATATCTAAGGGATAGAATCCGAAATGAAGTAATTCGACAGATAACTAAAGTTACAGACATAGCTACTCGAATAAGCAAGCTGAAGTGGCAGTGGGCTGGTCACATCTGTCGCAGAACTGATGAACGCTGGAGTAATCGAGTTCTGCAGTGGAGACCGCGCATAGGCAAACGTAGTGTTGGACGCCCCCCTGCTAGATGGAGCGACGATCTGCGCAAGGTGGCTGGCAGCAACTGGATGCTCGAAGCTCAAGATCGAGGAAAATGGCGTGCCTTGGGAGAGGCCTATGTCCAGCAGTGGACTGCCGCAGGCCGATGATGATGATAATTAGAAATACCACATGTATAATTTTTGAATTGCCGCACTTTCTCAGGTCACGCTTTCGTTAGTCAGACTACTCGTTACTAACGTTATATTGACAGCATTATCTAAAGAGCAGAAGAGTTTTTAAAGTTTTCTTTTTGATAGACTTGTTTACGTTAACATGCGTGTACAAAGAAAGAGATGAAGCAATAATTAATCCAGATATTAAATATAAAATAAATCACTTTAAATAACGATGGGGACCGGTTGACCCAGTTGGTAGTGACGCCGCCAATGAAGCTAGCGGTCCCGGGTTTTTGTTTCTTAGTCCTGGTTGTTTTTCAACTTACCTATAATCATTTATTTCTGTACCTACATAAGTTTGTATATCGTTGTCTAGTAAGTACTGTAATGAAAGAAGGATGTAGCAGTACATACTCCTTTCATTGTTTTCTTTTTTCTATTTTGTTATGTCGAAATGTCTCGAAATCTTTTGAATAAAAAAGATTTCGAAATATGGAATGCCCGCCGGTGGTTTTCAGGGGGACGCTCCAGAGTCTCCAACGGACCGCGTTGGCATTCACATGTGAACTAATTTATATTTAAACGTTAAAATAAATGAAAGAATATATTAACACTGCGAGACGTATACTTTTATTCTACGTAGCTTAGTCAAAAGTGCGTAAAGTATTACGCTTAGGAATAGGCGCCTAACAGGCTTACATGTTGGAGCCGTACGGGGTATCGAGAATAGAACCGAAGAATCTTCTCGCAAGCAAGAAGTGGAGTGCTCCTGACCTGAACCTGAGTGATATCTTTATTAACCTATTCTCGCTTTAAACTGTTCCCATATTGGTATTTTATTTTTGGTGCGTGTCCTTCCCATATAGCATAGCAAAATGGCGACTGGAAAATATAATGGGCTATCTGATACGGAGGATTTTTTAATGCAGTACCAGGCCATTGGAATCATCAAAGGATGGTCTGATGAGCAGAAAAAATATGCCATCGCCGCATATCTAGATGGACCAGCCCTTCACTGGTTTAAGACAAATTTTGAGGAATTCACGACCTACGCAGTGCTAGTGGAAAAATTGAAACTGCAATTTCCTTGCCGAGGTGATTTTGCTCAAAAATTTTACTACAGAAGGCAGCAAAACAAGGAAACGCTGATTGAATATTTCTACGCCTTAGAAAACTTAGCTGTTAAAGCTAAAATCGATGATGAAAGATTCATAAGGCATTTTATTACATCTATGAACCAGCATCACCAGTGGCTGTTGGCATCGAAGTTATTTGCATCTAAAGAGGAACTTAGAAAAACAATAATGCAAATGGAGGACATATTTAATTGCGACAACACATATGCAAGAAATGTAGAATTGCCAGTTTTTAATCCAGATGTAAACTTCGAAGAAATCAGGAACCGCGGTGATCAGCCGATGCACACACCACGATTCGATGAGTCGACACCGTTCGGGACGCCAGCTACAATAGCGCCACGCAGAGTGCATTTTGAACCAGAAGCACCACGCGAGTCACACGATCTTCGTCCTCGTCCGTGTCCACGCCCACGCCCTTGGACACCACAAGAAAGTTCGCGAAGGCAGCAAGGCGCAGCGACGGCCAATGAAAGTTATCGATCCGATTATCGAGAGGTTACTCCTTCTTCATCAAGGCAGCACCCAAACTTCACGCCGCGTCGTTAGTAGATCGGGATGCGACAGGCGGCATGGATTCAAACCCGATCCTTGTAGATAAGTCTAGGGATGTTTCTGTACCGATTATTCCAGTAGTAATAAATGGTATTATTTGTGAAGCACTCGTTGATTCAGGTGCGAGTGTCTCTTGTATCTCCAGATCCCGGTGGGATAAATTATCCTTGGATTCTCAAACGCACGGACCTATGGCCTTGCGAGCGGTAGGCGGTTATGCAATCAATGTGCATGCCTCTGCCGAAATAGGGATGCAAATTGCGTCAGTATATTATCGGCAACGCGTATTAATTATACACGATACGGCTGAAATAATCATACTGGGACAAGATTTTTTACGAGAAAACGAAGCAATAATTGATTTCGCAAAGAGTCAGTTGACACTGAAACAAATTAGTTCGGTGCCTTTCATCTCACGTCATAATGAGAAAAAAATAACTTTTTCTATATGTGCTCATGATCCTAATGAGTTTGTATATAATGAATCTTCTTTGAAGAAAACTGATTATATTTATTTTACAGATTGGGTGCAGCGCAATGAAAACTATTTGTTAAACCTTAACGACGAGAAACCGGTTGTCTTTGACGTGAATGATGGATTGACGGCCAAGCAAAAGACAGAATTGGGTGGTTTATTGAAAGGGTTCCGCGACACTTTTTCTTTTGCAACCCGAGAATTGGGATGTTATAAGGATACTTTTATTTCAGTGAATACCACGGATGATGAACCAGTTCATAAAGCACCGTATCGGGTGTCGAATAAACAGAGGCAAATAATTGATGCGCAAGTACAGGAGATGTTGGAAAATGGCATAATACAGGAGTCAAGAAGTCCTTATGCTTCACCCGTTGTGTTGGTGGACAAGCCGGAGGGCCCACCAAGATTTTGTATCGATTTTAGAGCGCTAAACAAAAAAATAAGGATGGATTCGTACCCGATTCCAAAGACGGATGATTTGCTTGGTTGTTTACAGGGAGCCAGATATTTTGCTGACCTTGATATGAATTCAGGGTATTGGCAGTTAGCTCTGGGCGAAGGCAAAGAAAAGACGGCCTTCGTGACGCATACGGGGCTACATGAATTTAATGTATTGCCGTTTGGTTTGAAAACGAGTCAAGCCATGTTCCAGCGAGTGATGGACAAGGTGCTTGCAGGGTTGAAATACAAAAAGGTTGTTGTATACGTCGATAATATTTTGGTTTATGGAAAAACGTTTGAAGAATTTGTGTCGGCATTGGAAGAGGTTTTATCGCGGTTAAAATCGGCCAACTTAACCCTAAAACCGAGTAAATGCAAATTTGGGTACCAGAAAGTGACAGTTTTGGGACATGAGGTGTCAGCAAATGGAATTGGGCCCGATGTGAACAAGATAAAGGCAATGAGGCAGATACAAACCCCAAGGAACGTAAAGGGGGTTAGATCAGTGCTGGGTTTGTACTCTTATTACAGAAAATTTATCGATAATTTTGCAGAGATCGCATTACCGATAACGAGCCTTACAAAGAAAAATAAAAGGTTTGTTTGGGCAGAAGGGGAACAGAGAGCGTTTGACAAATTGAAGGAGAAAATGTGTTCCGCACCGGTATTGGCATATTTCTCTAATGATAAGGATGCGATAACGAGAGTGTTTGTCGATAGTTCCGAGAAGGCGTTGGGAAGTTGCCTTTGTCAGGGCAAGGAAGGTGAAATGAAGCCAGTTGCATACGCCTCAAGAAAATTAAGTGCCGCTGAACAAAGATATTCAGTGACAGAGAAAGAATGCCTAGGATTAATATGGGCGATAAATTATTTTAAGCACTATTTGTGGGGAATGAAATTTCAGGTTGTCACTGACCATAGAGCGTTAATATGGTTAAAAAGCAAGCGTGACATGAACGGCAGACTCGCCAGATGGGCTTTATCAATACAGTCCTGGGACTTCGATATTGTATACTGCTGTGGCAAGGATAACGTCGTAGCCGACTTCTTGAGCAGAAATCCGTTGATCGAGAACCCGAGTGCAGAGTGTATGGAGAGAATTCCCGAACAAGAAGACGGATTCGTCTTATATGCGCTGAATAGCGATAGTATGAGGACGGCACAACAAACTGATTCATTTTGCCGCCATATTTTGGATCAAATGCGACAGAGTAATACGAATGTTTATCAAAATTATTTTTTGCAGGATAATTTATTGTATAGGAAAAGGGATGTTGGACAAGAAACGAGAAAGCTCTTAGTATTGCCGCAAGAGAAGTTTGCAGAATGTATGCTAGAATTGCATGATGAGCCAGTGTCTGGAGGACATTTTGGTTTGTTTAAGACATATGAAAAGTTTAATGAAAGATATTACATGTCCAAGGCAGAGAAAAAAGTAAACGAATATGTCAAGTCGTGTCAACAGTGTCAACTGAGGAATGTCAACAAAGTGATCGCACCATTAATACCGATAAATGTTGCAGATTTATTCGACAAGTTTTGCGTCGATGTGGTAGGGCCGTTACAGATTTCGAATAAACAGAATAGGTATATTTTAGTCGCAGTGGAATACCTCTCGAAGTATGCAGTGTGCAAAGCCGTGCCCAGAGCCACCGCGGAAACCATCAATGAGTTTTTGGTTACGGAAATATTGTGCCGATTTGGAGGAGTTCGACAGCTGATAACCGACAAAGGCTCAGTATTTACTTCTAATACCATTAGAGAGACCGCAAGTCTTTTTAATGTGACGCTCACACATGCGACAACATATCATCCGCAAACAGTTGGTTTAGTGGAACGATTTAACAGGACATTATTGGGCATGATCTCAAAGTATGTCTCGGAGGAGCAACGAGACTGGTGTACGTATTTGCCTATGGTATGTTATGCCTACAATAGCGCGAAACAGGCTAGCACAGGTGTGGAGCCGCATTTGATTGTGTATGGTAAGGAACCATTATATAAATCTGATATCGAGTTGCGCATCAATAATCTCCGGGTTTCAGATACGCTAGCGGATAAAATAACAAGATTGTCGATATTAAGAAGAAAAGTTGCCCGGAATATACAGCGCGCCCAACTGAAGCAGAAGTTTTACTACGATATCAAGGCCAAAGATATCTCTTATGATAGTGGGGACTTCGTAATGCTATACTGTCCGAAGCGCAAGTCTGGATTAAGCAATAAACTTGCTAGGAGATACAAGGGACCATTCGAAATTGTTACAAGGCTTTGTAATAATAATTATAAGATCAGGAAAGTCGGTACGGTAACAAAATGTATTATTGTTCATAGGAATAGGTTAAAGAAATTTCACGCTAGAGCTTAGTTATAAGGGTGTATATAATTGTGTATAGTCATGTATAATATTTTTTTTTTTTTTTGTCTTTGCAGTTCGCTAACACATGAGCAAGCGTGAATAGCAATGAAAAGGGAGAGGAAAGTGAGATGCAGGCTTGTCTCCATGGGAACATTACGTCTGGTCTTATGATGAGAATTCCACTTTGCCTGTAAGGTGTGGAAGAAACTCTGTATGGGTTTCACCTCACATAACGCCTGACAGATGTTTTATATGGTGCTCAAGTCATGGATTTCATATCGTTTGTTATGTGATGGCGATATGGTTGGATGCTTATTCATGCTCTTATGATGTTATTATGGGCAGCTGTACTTTATTTGATTTAATGTGTATAATTATGTTTTTATTTCATGCGCATTTGCTGAGTTGAAAAAAAACTGATGTAAGAAGTCTGACGGCTGCTGTTAGCAGAAGGAACACTGGCATGCAATCCTGCCTTTGATGTGGAAGGCACAGGAAGTCCGATGTCTGGACTGCACCATGCCCGTCCCTTCTGTAGAGCCGTATCGTTGAAATTTTGTTTTAAACTATTATGTCTTGTCTTTTAATAGGCGCCAGCTCTTCGATAGCTTGGATGCTTGGCCCCGTATAATTGTTTGTTTTCAGATGTCTTTAATGGTGTTTATTAATTTCATGTACTGATGCTGAGTTAAGCTGCCATCTGGCGACGCTTACGTTCGCAAACTGTACTACTGATATATGGTTTTTTTTTAATTTAATGACATGTAATTAAATATCTTAGCACAGCTGTAGTTAGTAATAAAAAAAATTATTAGTAGATATTGATAGGAGATAACGATTGATGGTCTTTCAGAGCATGAATTCTTATCACGACTTAAATAGGTAGGTAAAACTAATATTCCTTCAGAATATTAGTTTAGTTGTCATGCCAAAGTGACATGACATATCTGATGTCATCTCACTTAGAAATAATGCCTGTGGCACCATAGACAGTAACTCTCTGTCTGATGAGAGGGGATGTCTATGGTTCCGCAAGTAAAGGCGACTGTGTGCGCCAAAACCTAAGGCGTTAAATCATAGACACGGGTCTATTTGTTTTTTAATGTCGATACCAACCTCCTTGGTACGATGTTTAATGCTTTTGTAATTTTATGCTGGCAACGTATAAAGGGAATTGATTCTTTCTTGTTGACCAGGCACCTTCAGTGTTTGGGCTGTCAAGCATGTTTGACAGTAGATATGTAAGGTTAACCATGGATCGCGTCTTTTATTTTTGGCAGGGTTTTTGAAGAGTCGAAGTTTGCTATGGCAAGTAGCGCAGACGATGCCGATGACGCATGGTACGTCACTAACACAAGTTTTGGCATCAGATGCGGTATTGTCACAGGAAATTATCCTGTAGAGCAGGACGATCCCCCATAATGTATTGTTCCCTCCTTAGGTAGTCATTAGGGTTTCGTATAGGATAGCATAGGTAGGGACCTTGCTTCCAGAGGGGCGAGGGATGTAATGAAAGAAGGATGTAGCAGTACATACTCCTTTCATTGTTTTCTTTTTTCTATTTTGTTATGTCGAAATGTCTCGAAATCTTTTGAATAAAAAAGATTTCGAAATATGGAATGCCCGCCGGTGGTTTTCAGGGGGACGCTCCAGAGTCTCCAACGGACCGCGTTGGCATTCACATGTGAACTAATTTATATTTAAACGTTAAAATAAATGAAAGAATATATTAACACTGCGAGACGTATACTTTTATTCTACGTAGCTTAGTCAAAAGTGCGTAAAGTATTACGCTTAGGAATAGGCGCCTAACAGGCTTACAGTACCTACCCATAGTACATACAAGCCTATGAGCTTAGTTTGGGACCAAGTATGTCAGTTTGTGTGAGGTCCCCTGATATTTATTTATCCGTTATTTAAATCTATGAATTTGTAGTTTAACCACAGATACCTGCCAAATAATCCATATAAATATAAATGAATCGCCGAAATATATGTACGCGCATAACCTCCAAACAACTCCACTAAATTGTTTTTTTTTTGCTGTTCGTTAATGCCAGGAGAAACCACCAGGAAAGTGGGAAATATGCAGCGCGGTCGAAGCCGCTGGCAGGCAGCTATACTTCGTTTTTTTGTAAGATGAGAATAAATAACCGGTATTTTGCACTCGATTTTGCCTATTACGAACCAGCAATATTTGAAAGACCTATCCAACGACACCCCACACTATAGAGTAGACGAGAAGAAAAAATACATCCCCACGTACGCGTAGAAGAGATACACTAAAAACTTTATTTTTCAATATATTTTTTTACCATTTTGTTGGCGTGGATATTCATGCCAAATTAAAGCTTTTTAGTACTAAGAGTCTCTGAGCTAGGCTTCGGACGGATGGACGAACGGACGGACATGGCGAAACTGTAAGGGTTCCTGCTTTGACTACGGAACCCGAAAAAACGAAGTATAGTAAAAAACGTGATTGATTGAAAATTACACAGACTACTAAACTCCCAGACTGCCTTCTTGAAGTGAATTACCCATGCTTACCGATGTGTTAACTAAATTTCTAGCGGTAGGTACCTAGCTACCTCGTCAAACACATTCAAAGCATTTTCGAAAGCAATTCATTAACAACGATGTTGTATTATTCTTAGTCGCAGGAATGACGAGTTGAGGTACTCAGTCGAACACGTCGACGAACGTAGGTACCCGACCAGACTATAGTCGCGCCGTTCTAAGAGGCTCGATTTGACAACTGTCAACGCTGAACAAAATATAACCTCCAACTAAACCATTTTTTACTGAGCTCTCAAATTGGGCCTTTTAGTACGGCACAATTATAACGTGACGTTAGGTTTCCCTAAAACACTTGCAATTAGATTAGGTTACAGTTGAATTAAAAGAACACTTTTTTTAATTCGGATGAGTACCTAATGACGCACCACACCTATTTCACCATCCTGACGATAACAAGAGGCAGGTGACGATTCGGTGAAAATTTCAAAGTTAACAAGTTCCTGCACCAATTGGATTAATAAAAGCCGCACAATGTAGAGTAAAATTTCACCTGTCACGGTCATTATCAGGATGGTGAAATAGGAGACCCACTTGTTTGCCTCATGTAGCGTAAAAAATCCAATTTTAATATTATAGACCCTGCGAACCACAACACTAAATTCAAAATTTCGAATGCCCCGTCCGATTCTATTGTTTTCGCGACTGAATCGAGAAAAAGGGATGCAGATTTCGTAACTTCGATTTTCAAAGTACGCCCATTCGAGCCAAGAAAAACAAACAAGCCGTTTCGAAAGGGAATACTAACACAGGTACGGTACCTACGTATCGTCATTAACGTGTAGCGCATTAGCCGCCCTGTGGGACATCAAAGGCTCATCATTTATCTATTAGCGAAGCACTCGAATGCCGAAATTAATGGCTCTAATTACGTCTTGAAAACAGGTAAGTACGTGTTTAGTTCTTATTGATGGTTAGTTTGTTAACCGAGTTCAAAAAAGGAGGAGGTTGTATGTTCCACTGTATGTTTTTTTCATGTACCTATGTTCACTGATTTTTCTACCTATTGTTTATGCTTGTACAGTTGTATCCGTTAATATAATAACGATTATTCTCAGAAGGCAGATCTCAGATTACTAAGTATCAGAAACCTTTATTATATTAAACATAACGCAGGCTTCATGATCACTTAACACACCATCACAAATTAAGTAAAGTACAAAATCAACTTACGAGGTATATCGAAATTACAGCCATCTGAGCATACCTAAATCTCAATCAAGTTCTAATCCAAGAGTAACCCAGTTCCTTAATCCTTCCCTGCCTAGGCTAATTTTCTTGGGGAGCTCGTAAACTACACGTAGCTACACAAGGCGTCAGTCCGATGATAAGCCCCTAGAAGGTGATGCCTCTGCCACAGGGTTGGGTGCCATTATGTAACAAAATTAATTTTAACTTGTTTTCTTTGCCAGAAATAAGTAGGTAATTAATATATGTTATGTTTTTCGCGCGAATGTAGGTGAGTGGGACGACTATATAAAAAACTACAATAGGGTTTTTGAGCTTGCTTTCTATTAAGTAGTTATTATATACATATTGATTAAGTGCACGAACAAAAGGGGATAACGTGGTATGGCTCAAAGGCTATAATATCTAAGGATATTTTTAACCCCCGGGTGTAAGTGTGTGTGTGTGTATGTGTCTGTCTGTCTGTGGCACCGTAGCTCTTAAATGGGTGAACCGATTTGAATGCGGTTTTTTTTTAATAGAAAGCAGGTTTTTTAGCGGTGGTTCTTAGATAAATTTGATCAAAATCATTTAAGCCGTTTTTGAGATATTAAGCTTTTAGAGGGTAAAAAACCCCCAAAATAACGGCGACACCTACTATACTACTAGAGCTGATATCTCTTAAACGGCCCAACCAATTTTCACGATATCTTGTATCTACATTAACCATAGGCTAGTTGACTCTGTTTTAAAGTAGGTCTCAAGTTATTAATTATTGTCCGATTAGATGAAAAAAAATATTCCCATATTTTTTTAGGACCTACAAAACCGCAAAACTTTATTTTAAAGGTTTAGTTTTCGTTAACAGGCGAAAACGCTTACAGCCATATTAGTCTATAGATTATCTGTGCTGTGACGTCATACGGGCCGAAAACAAACATTTGACATTTGACGAGAGCATTTGACATATAGATAAACAATTTATCATTTTCGAAACCTCGATACTTTTATTAATAAAAACCATGACTTCCACTAGTTTACATGGAAAATATAGTAATTAACGTTATTGTATATTCCGAGAATGCAAGAACGCATCAATTACGACCCCAGGGAAATTATGGATTAGAATGCCCAGTGAAATAAATATGCGAAATACATGGCTAAAACTTGCTAAAAAGGATCCTGACTTTATCGACTGAAACAATTTTTGTTTTTTTGCGAAGATCACTTTGATGTTAGTATTTACTTAATAAGTTATTCAGTTTCTACAAAAACTTTTATCTTCAATAATAATAAGCTCGGCAGAGCAGAAATCTGGATTCAAGGCAAAAAAATTACCGACCATCAATGTGTCGATTCTTGGTAAGTTTGTGCTATCTGCATTCACGAATCCAACATCCATGATTGCTCTTATCAATAAAACTAGAAAGCTGTAACAATAATACACAGATTAGGTTTTTACTAATGTTAAAACGACTACGATCATAACACAACCTCAAAGTCCATGAGTCATAAATGTCAATGTCATGTACCATTGCGAATTTCACTCGTATAAGAACCGACATGAAGTTTGCTTAGAGTCCTATGACGTCACAACAAGTCCGACAGCGTTTTCAGAGTTCAAATTAAAAAATAAAAATGAACAATTTTAAATAAAAAATACGTAGCCATCTTACACTTTTAATATCTGAAATCGATAAATATTGGTTTCTTAAGTCTAATACTACAGAAAATATTAATTTATTAAGCCAAATTTAATATGAGGCAAGTAGCCTATTCTGATTAAGGTAGTTTTATTTTAAAAACACTTGCATCCAAATCCGTTCATTCGTTTGGGAGCCACGATGCCACAAACAGACACTCATATAAAAAAGTTAAAAAAGCGTGAAGTATAAAAATAAATTAGAAATTAAAAAACCCCCCGACTAAATAAATAGTCTGTAAAAAAACGTCTAAAAAGTTAATAATTATAAGTACCTAGTGGTAGTTTAGTTAGTGTCAGTGTTCAGTAAAGTAAACTACCCACTTATCAAACAATCAGCCCTTGGGGCCACTACTTATAATTTTTTACTTTTTAGAGGTTTTTTACAGACTATTTATTTATAGTTTAGTTTACTTTGCGCTCTGAAACTGATGGGTCCCTTAGACGAACAGTCGGATTGAGATGCGACAGGGGCGAAAAATAGCTGTTAGAATGAGAAAGTTATACATATCTATGTACGATGATGAAGACCAAAGTCAGCTGTTAGACAGTTAATCTGTGCCCATAAGGATTGCACGTCGCACGTCGAAAAATTTACATACTTAAAGGCTTAATGAAAACAAAAATCACGACCTCTTCCTGTGTGTGACGAAAGTTAGTCATGCAAACTTTATGGGTAACTCTCGTTACACAAAGAAACCAATTAAGTTTTGTTTTAATTACCTATAGCCCTTCAATATGTATTTTTTTAATGTCCTTTATACTTTGTATTTTAACAAAATTGTTCGGTAGTTTCGCGCGTAGCAGGTTTTTTGAAATTGCCAGTTTTTCGCTGGGACAGCTTTCATTTGCCAGACTCTAGCTTGACAGATCGCTTCGATTCCATGCATTTCGAATCGATAGAAAACATACGTCTACAGTATTTGCATCTTGAGTAAAAAGAGTAGGCGTCGCTGCTACTAGCGACTCGCCCCAACCATCGGACCTTTCTCGGGATTAGGCGAACAAATCCTGCCCACTGATGATCCAATTTAAATTTCTATGGCCTGTCAGCTATTTAGCGAAGTATTGCGCGACGCAGATGAAAATGGCAGAAAGGTTCTGTTTTTTAAACGCTTCTAAAAGTTTGGAGAGGGATTAATATTGGACACGAATTAATGGCTATGTTGAATGTTTTTGTTGAGAACGCTCGCGGTCATTTTGAAATATAAATGTGTTTACTCATTTTAACGGTTCCGTAGGTAAATTGCAAAAAGCTTATAATTGAAATGGTTACAAACTTCCATCCAAATTTTGTTTTTTTTTTAGCTTGGTATCCATTCACTTGATCAAATGTACGTACGTTTGGAAAATATAATATAATTTACCGAACTATTTTATCGCAGCGCACTTATTATGTCATTAAACCGTTACATATAACATCATAACTTCATCAGTTACATTACATAAGTTGGGTAAGGTTAGATTTGTGACCACATAATTTAATTACCTGCTATATATACATTTTATTATATAATTAGGTGTGGTTGCCGGGTTAGAATAGTGCCACTCCATGTCTTCCCGTGGATGTCGTAAGAGGCGACTAAGGGAATAAGAGCTTGTAGTACTATTAGGCGATGGGCTTGCAACCTGTCACTAATACACTAGTAAATATCTTAGCCTGATTGTGCAAAATGTGGTTACAGAATTGTCAACAAGTCTTTTTAGATTTGTTAGTGTTTCTGCGGCTCTGCCTACCCCACTCTGGGAATGAAGGCGTGATGTTATGTTTATTTATGTATTATATAATTAGTTTTTAGGTAGGAAAAATTTAGTTAATAGTTGGTGTTAATATTGTATCTATATTACTTTAATATTTATATATTAGTTTAACTACCTAGTTATTATAAAAAGCTTAACTTGTCAAATGAAGGAGAGATGTTTTTTAAGTATGGATGTAAGTAATTTTTCCATCCTCATGCGTTGTCCCTACCCAGTTATTCTTAGCTTTTGTTCATGATTTATTTTCTTTGTTTTTTTTTGCAATGATTCAATAACTAAGAAGTACAATTAAAGAAAGGGCATGTACCTAGTACTTTTAGGCGATGGGTTTGCAACTTGTCACTAATACACTGGTAACATCTTGGCCTGATTAAGCAAAATGTGGTTACAGAACTATCAACAAGTCTTTTTAGAGTTGTTGATATTTATGTAGCTCTGCCTACTCCACTTTGGGAATGAAGGCGTGATGTTATGTATATAAGAACAATTAATTTTCACCCTAAAATGATGGGTTAGTATAAGTAGTCACCAATAAAAATATCAGAGCGTACAAGGCGTTTAAAAATATCTGCACACGCTCTTAAGCCTGTAACAATAGTCTAGTTCAGATATTTATGAGCGCCTTACTTGTTCCGATGTATTAGTTGCCACTTGAAAACATCGTTATCACCACAATCACGACCTATTTTTTTTGTTACACTAAAGTCTTTTTTATTTATTGATAATACCGTAAAGAGTAACCGCAAAGTGGATCACTGATTACAGACTATTCTTTACTACCTCCTATATCGTAAATAAGTATTGCTTCAATGGTTCCGCCTGATCGAAAATTTGCCTAGCCCTTCATTAACATGGAAAGAGTGGGAACAGGGGAGTGGCGATAACGGCTTATGCAAATTCATTTCAGTTGTTAGTAGCCAGAGATTTGTCAGAGAATCCTAGGAATTGCGTTCCGCATACGTAATTTGAAACGAGATTCAGGATGTTTTGTCTAAAAAAATCTATCACCTTTCACTACAATCGTTGTGAAGATGAATTAGGGTAAATGCTCAATAACTTACTTTATAAAAGTGTCATTGTCCCTAACAGGAAATCTTTCAAAATAAATGCACACAATTGATTAATTCCTATTCCATTACGTCACAAAAATCAGTACTCGGCTTGTATAGCAACCATGTTGAGTTGCAGTGCTCTAGGTGGTTCTCTGCGCTTTCGCCGACAAATCTTTGACAAATGCATCGTTTCGCAACCTATTCATTTGCCAACTCGCTTTTTCTCTGTAACTACAAATATTTCAGGATATTTTATAAAACTAACCTAACCTATCCTATAGGGTTCTACACGATAGTCCTGAAATACATCCAGATTTATTTACAGTTTCGGAAAAAAACGCGGGTTGTCAAATGGTATGTTTGTGAAATGAATCATTTGTGAAACATTGGTTATGAAATAATAGGATCCCGCTCTAGGTACAAATGTATCACTCTCCATACAACGCTTCCAATAGAAAACGGACAGTGGTGCTGGTTACAAAGTGTTCAGTTACTTGAGTATTTACCCTGCAAGCTTGAAAACTTTGAAAATTAAATAACGTACCGTAGGTATTCACTCTAGGCTTTAGTTTAGCCTCTCGTCTGTGGGGAGGCCCGATAGGATTTCACTTTTTTCCGATTTAAATTTTTATTAGAATTACGATTGAAGACCCAAATAAGACCAAGGAATAAAAGAGGATATAAATATAATATACTTCAAAATGTGGCTTTCTGTGTTATATTAAAACAATTCAACAAACATTTGCGCGATAAGATAAATAAACAACATTTAACAAGTAATTATATAACTGCATTTAATTTTCACATGTTGCGGATTAAAATAAGTAACAATTTAAGTCTTTATTAACTAAAGGCAGGGTTGTTGCCAATAAAGAACTAATTTACATATTAAAACAATAACAAAATATAATTGCCAATTGGAATACAATTTTAAATCGTAAATATAAGGGTGGGGACTAAAATGTTGGACCATAGTTAAACGCAGTTAATCATACAAACAACGAAGAAAAGTTCCGTTGTGTGCATCTTTACAATTGTACGGCTAATTTTCATCGCACTAGGGAAGTTTCATAGAAAATTTAATTGCGTGACTCAGCGAGGCCAACTTTTTCGTCCTTACCCATAATTCTCTTTAACGCCCTCTGATGGATTTAACTGGTAGTAGGTTCTCCGGGTGAACCAATTAGGTACCATCGAGTGCGCGCTTTGACCGCCATGTTGCGTACAAGTCGCTTCTTGTCGTCGAGAGATGGCGCTAGTTCTATCAAAATATCTTGCTTGAACGGTAGCAGCAATAATGTAGGGTAGATATTCGCTATGTGGAATAGACATTCAAGACTTTTTATTCTTACATCCTGTAAAAAATCACAGGTATTACAATTTATTTTTACTAAGATTCCAATTCAACAGCTTCTCAAGGACAGTAAAGAGGCGTTTAAATCGCGTACTTCGGATTAAAATTTGACACATTTTGTATGGGCAAATGTCAAATTTCAACCCGAAGTAAGCCTTATCTATCCGCGGTTTGAATATAGGTTAGTGGCGTAACTATACCTTCTGAGGCCCGTGGCATGTCTTTGGATGGGGGGGCCCAGACCATAGCTATATTTTTTTTTGTTATTTCTGAGCTGGCTGCCTCTTGGGCCGGGGCCCTCTTGGGTCGGGGACCCGTGGCATTTTGCCAGCGCCACCCTATAGTTACGCCACTGATATAGGTTTCGGCCGTTAATCAAGTCCGATTTCCATGATTTTTAACATGTTGTAGTTACTATGAAGAACAAGGATTGTACGTTTCCGTTTTTGATTTTTTTTTTGTTTGTTTTAAATAGTGTCCTTGGAAAGGAAAACATACAGCCTAGTTGCTCGTAATATCTACAACATATTCAAAAATCGTAAAAATCGGACACCGTTTAAGGGGAGAAAAACGTTATCGCATTTTGTATCCAGTGGCGCCTTCATTACTTTTATCTTAAAATCTAAGAGCGCTTTACTGTTGTACAAATGAATACACAATTAATAGAGAATATGACATAACATGTCAACAATTGACCATGAGTGAGCAACTTAACGGAAAATGTGGCCACCTTTTTCGTTAAGGCCTTGAGAATTCAAATGTCTATGGGTCTCAGATTCCACTTACCATCAGGTGGCCTGAGCGCTCGTGTGCCTTCTCTTTAACATAAAAAAAAAAAAAAAAAGTTGACTACACGAAGGTTAGAGTTATTAAACTGTGTCATGTATGCTTTATATTGCGTATTCATTTATACAACAGTAAACACAATCAAAGTATTGAGGGCGCTCAGCGCTCTCTTAAATCTGGGTACGAATCTGAGCCGCTGAGCCTGAGGCATGCTCGCCCGGCGCGGCAAGCTGCTCGCAAGCCAAATTGTTGCACAAAAACATGCGCGGGTGAGGCAGCGTGCGCCCCCGAGCCGACATTTCAAAATGGCGTCGGACACGACGACAGCCGCGGCTGCGTTTATCATACTTCACCGAATTATTAACAAAAAGAAGAAATCCGCTTGGTGGTGGAACGGCTCAGAAACTTTATGAAATTTGTACGCGCCTCGCCCACAGACAAGTTAGAACTTTTCTTTCTGCCCGCGGCACGTTCGGATACACGTTCAAATTACGCGAGGCACGCACACCGAGGCGCCTTTGAGCACGGTCAAAAGACCGACTCTCGTCGGCTCGCCACGCTCCGTTCGCCCGCTGCCCGCGCACAGCGCGTGAGCGCGTACGATTTTGAGCAAAAAAGGTGAGCCGTGCGTGCTTCAACCCGAGCCTGCTCTAATTCGTACCCAGCTTAAGATAAACATCAATACAGCTTCAAAAAATAATTTAAAGAAAAGCAACTGACCATAGATTTCACATATTTTGACAAGTAGATCAGCCGCGGCAAAATAGTTTGTATGCTGTCTGCAATATAGACTTGCTTTCCTTGCGCGAAATGGGACAATATATCTGTCATAACCAGCAGCATTTCCTTATTGTCATATTTTAGCGCATCTATTACTAAAGGAGTGACCTGAAATTGCAAACGTCAATGCATAATATTATATTATTATATTATTTTGCATATTTAGTATATGTAAGTTTAAGTATGTTTATTTATGTATATGTTTATCTTCCTATCTATTTATGTAAGTATTTGAATGTATTGTTTTTATTCTATGGTTCTTTTTTTTTGTTTTTATAGTCTTTTTGGTTAGTTTTTGTTTTTTGGGTGCTCTAAATAAATTTGTACACCTGTTTACTCGATGCACAACCTTTCACTTTTCTCAATCTCTCAAGGGTTAGCTGGAAGAGATCCCTTAAAGGGATAAGTTCGCCTTTGTACATCTTTTTATTTTTATTTTTTGTATTGTTTTGGTTTTTTTTTTTTTTTTTTTTGTACAATAAAGTGTTTACATACATACATTACATACATAAGAACCCTGTGCGTTTAGGCGAGGCTCGAGTCCCCATATTTATTATTTAATTTTTAGACCCTTGGCGCGCTTTACAAAGCTACAAGTTACAAATTACAAGCGGAACATCGCTATGTATGAGAGCGTTCTTGTACAAGGCAGTGGACGCCTTTAGCTGTAGTGAGGGGTGAGGGTTGGCGGCGTAACTTAACGTTTTGAACGCCGACGACGCCTAAAGTAGTCATGAGCTGTCGTGCCTACAACGCCACAGACACTTATAGTTGTCACGGGTACAGTTTAATAGAGACTTTATTTCGTATGGATTAAGTCAAATTTTGCAAATTTTTAAAACATGTTCGGCGTGTGAGTGAAGAATTTGTATCTGTTGTTGAAAAGGTTAAAATGTATGCCAAATGACAGCTTTGTAGTAACAAGTCTGTTTTCCCGCGGACAGACGTACACGGCGAACCTATAACGCGCCGCGTCTCCAAAGAGCCCTAAAGAAGCGTAGCAGGCCTATGATAACTTCTTAAAAACCAAGCATTGATTGTTCTGTTTTCGATTTCATAAATAAAATTATAGAATGGTTACCTTATCAACTTGGCTATTCAGTAGACTTTTGGGCACTCCAGCAAGTACATAAGCCCAGGACAGTAAACAGTGTACTTTGGTGTCGTCTGATTTGATGTTTTCCATCAACGCTGAGAAATCTTGGTACATTCTCTGTTTGTACAGAAAACTGCCTCGGCAATGAAATCTACTGTTAAGGTACTCTGGGGAGTCCGTCATGATAAGGCGGATGGCATCTGCTCCTATTTTTGAGTATTTCGGATGCGCTAACACAGCTATGATCTAAAAAAATAGGAATTAAACATATTATAAATAAATATCAGGGGACAATCTCACACAAATTGACCTAGTCCCAAACTAAGATCTAAGCTTGTACTAGAGAAATACATAGAAAACATCCAAGAGTCGGGAAGAAATAGCGCGCTCATCACACAAATATTTGCCCTTTCTGGGATTTGAACCCAGGAACGCTGGCTTCAGAGGCAGGGCCACTCCCAACTAAGCTAATGTGTCGTCCAATTCAGTATACTGAGATGCAAATAAAATTTGATCAGAATTTCAAAACCAGCTATGACGAGCCCTTTCTCTTCTCACGCTGTGGGAATGCTGTTCATTAAGTACCAAACAACCCAGCGATATCATTTACTCATTATTCAGCAAACAGGGATTCCTTATGAAGAGATAATCTCACAGAAGTTGGCCTAATCTCAAACTAAGCTTTAGGCCGATACAGTCAAGTAGAAAGATATGAATACATTTTTGTATTCATAAGTGTATACATATCTTGTACTCTACTGTACTATGGCTACTATGCAGCGATAAACTTAATGTTGGCGTTAATTTAAAAGATGTGCTGAGAACCAAACAAACAAATTAACATTATCACTTCCTAATCACGTTCTTATGACAAAATTGGCTCTATTTCCTAAATATTGTATCAATACGAGTACTATCAATTATCCAATTGTTGATATATACATATACTTATGTAGTTTATGTAAGTTTAAGTATGTTTATTTATGTATAATTACACATCTTTCTATCTATTTATGTAAGTATTTGAATGTACCTATTAGTTTTGTTTTTATTCTATGGTTCTTTTTTTATGGTCTTTTTGGTTAGTATTTGTTTTTTGGGTGCTCTAAATAAATTTGTACACCTGTTTCCTCGATGCACAACCTTTCACTTCTCTCAATCTCTCAAGGGTTAGCTGGAAGAGATCCCTTAAAGGGATAAGTTCGCCTTTGTACATCTTTTTATTTTTATTCATTGTATTGTTTTGGTTTTTCTTTTGTACAATAAATTGTTTACATACATACATACATACATAAAGTTGCACCTATACAAAAATGGTGCGTTTTTTTACATAAAAACACGCTCATTGAAAATTTGAGATGACTAATATCGATTTCCGTCTTTGCCCATCTCTTATTGCCGCCGACCATCAATTTAACCTTGTTATCCATAGTTCAGTCGAGGACAAGGATATGTGTTTGTGTACAATTTAGCACCTTATTTCAATTAAATAAGGTGCAAAAATGTAATCATATCTTTGTACTTGATTATATAAGCATAGAGCTTAGTTTATAATCTCAAGTATAATAACAAAATATTACCTTTTGCAACCAAAAGCTGAACTCGTCGCTTCCCCTTAAAATCAAAGCCTTTACAATCCAACCATAGAGCATTATAATACGAGGACACAACCTTTCTGCATTCCTACTACATGAGGAAAAGTGATCCTTTAGCAATGCATATAACACATCAAAACTGGGACCCAACTCTACTTTGTTCAGGAAGTGTGCTACTAAACAAGAGGCTTTGTGTCTTATCGCTTCGTCTTCACTAAGCAGTGAGCATTTCAAGCTAAGCGACATAATCTGTGGGAAATTTGGTTCATACACATTTTGATGGAGTGAACTATACAAGCATTCCAATATAAGAAAATATGATTCACTTATTTCGCATTTCTGTAGGATAATATCGCTGTGCGTAGCAAGAGTGACACGTTGTTTCTCAGCTGTTAGGCTACCCACTGTGTTAGCTATTAATGCATAGCCATGATTCAAGCATTCCTTATTACTTGTAGATTCAAGTTCATTTAAAATCCAAGTAACTATAGATTTAATAAGGCCATGATCACTTTCAATTCGGGATACCTTTTGATCAGAGTATAAGTTTGTTTTGGAAATCGACTCACAAAGTGATTCTACAACTTTCGAGGCTCCCTGGTGATTTGACAATACTATATTTAGCATCTCCTCAACAATAACTTTAGTGAAGTCATCAATGCTGGCCAGGTTTGAAAGAATATCCAATCTTTCCTTTAAAACTACAGTGTCCTTATTCAAATTTTCTAAATCACATTTGCCTTTAACTACAAGACTCATTATCAATTCAGGGTATTTTCTAGCTATAGCGTGGATAGTTTCCACACTGACACTTAAAAGGTGTTTCTCTTGACTGTGTTGGATATTATGCACTAAAATCTCAACTAAAGGCACAACGAGTTCAGAAGGTAACTCATTTTGAAATTTGATCAGAGTTTCAAAACCAGCTATGACGAGGTCTTTATCTGATTGGCTCACAGCGGTTAAACATAGTTGAGGGATTTCAACTAATTGATCTTGAATCTCACTCAATACGTCCCAATGTTTGGCTAAATCATGGATATTGCATAGATATGTCATCGTGGCAACTTTTAACTTTGATATCTCTATCATTTCATAGAATGCAATTGATGCTGGCACCATTGCACGAGTTATAAAAACACAAGATTCTTTTGAAGCATTAGTCGCTGTCAGTAGTATTCTAGTTGCTTGCATAAATTGAGCAACTGTTGTTGATTCTGCTATAGCTGTTTGCATCGAAATTATTATGCTATTCATAAAATTTTCAAAGGTTTGGTCATTATTGGCGGAATTAGACAGTTTAGAGACTAGAACTGAAAAAGCTTCATGAGCTGCCATTTTTAGTTCCTCATCCGTTTTATGAGACATCTCTCTCTTTAATGATGCCCATAATGTTTTGACAAAAGGCCCATAATTTTCTGGTTTAAATGTCTTACAGCTTAAAACCTAAAAAGGAAATTATAAATTTAGAAAACAATTCTGTTAAAATTTTCAAATGGCTGGGCTAAAACTCAGATTAATTTTCATGTAAATTTTACTTACTAAAAGCTTTAAAGAATCCAGTTTAGCAGTCTTTAAATTGGAATCCAGTTTTTCTATTAACAAGAGCAAGCACTGCTCTCCAAACTCTGGTATAGCGCAAAGGCAAGGTGCTAACTCAGCTGCTAAATCATTTCTGGTTACGGCAGCTGGATCATCAGGGGCCGGATGAAAGTCGATGGGATAGTAGCAAGATAACACTTCAAACATTTCGTCTACTAAATGTCTTAGTGGGATTTGTGTAAGAAATGATGGTAAGAATCCAAATAAGAACAGCAAGTTCCGTGGATCTCTTTCTCCATCCATTGCAGCTATGAATCCATAGACAAAGTCTGGTCCCAAGTTTACCAGATCTGAAAATCATAAATTTTGAAGTTTCAAGCGATTATTATTACTATTTACAAGTGAAGGTCACAAGGGCTAAAATAAATGAGATTCATTTAAAATAAAATTACAAATATAAGGATTTAAATACTCACATTCTTTATCTTTTTCCAGTAACTTCTTTATGATTAAATAGATATGATACCTATCTTGTCGCACCTGTGACTGGCAAACAACTTCTCTGAATAACACGAGAAAAAATTCTCCACTACTCTTCATGTTATAATTATTCATATCAATTAAGGCTAAATATCCTTCTAGAACTGCTGGTATTACTCTGTGGTTATCTTTTAAACGGTCTATATAAAATTTACATATGAATGCAACTTGGATTTCTTTTAAATAATTTTTAGGCAATTCTTTTAATAATTTAGTAAAGAAAACCATTCCTTTCTCACGATCTTCCGCTTCTTTGCTAGTTAGTACTCCAGCCATATTTTCAATTATATTAGTGATTTCTATGCGTGATGACAAGATATCTGAAAGATAAAATTAGTTTATATAAAAATGTTAAAATTTAGTTTAAGTGTAACCAGCATAGTCCCACATTTTAGGTGAAATTAAAACAGAGTATAATATTTTTGCTGTACATGCCAAAACTGTGATCATAAATCAAGTACAGACTGTCCAAAGTCTAAATTAACACCGTTCCATTTACTCCCCAAATTACCCTATTGTGACGTCATTGCCACAAAGATCCGGGGTCTATTCATAACAGGCGCTCCCAAAATTTTCAGTTTAGGGGGCCTTTCAGGTTATATTTTGTGCCTCTGAGTTAGAAGCAAAGTAGAGTAGGTATGGTGGAGTTGTGTCGTATACGTATTTATTTATAATGGTATAAGTAAGAAAAAGCATCTAATGAAAAATAAGTTATATCAACGAGTTATAGCCACAAGTAAAATCGTGTCATGTGGAATTTTCAGTATCTTCCATACCCGACCGACTTACCAGCAATAACGCCCGTTGTTCTGTCCAATATCTCATTGCTTCTTAATATTTCGTCAGCTAGACGCGAGCTTAACCATACAGATTCCATTGTGATAGAAAATAATAATTGAAACTTATAACAATTTTATCTCCGCAAAATTATTATTATTTTGTTTTAATTACTGTAACAATGTAACCATTGCATTTTCAAGACCGTATATAGGTTTTAACATGTAGCTTAGTAAACTATTGAATTACTAATCACAAAAAATTTGCAGTGCATTTTTTTGGTTAAACTTTTCTTTTTCATGTGTTAAGAGACTTAAGAGATGACTGACAACAGTCGTGTAATGTAATCCTGTTATTCCTGTTCAAGCTCACTGAATAAAAGTGACAATGGACACAAACTCCCTACTTCTTACGGTTAAAAACGTCGTTTTCCACACTCCACAGTGCTTAGTATTTAAATTGACAGCTGTCATGTCATAAGAAGGGTACACATGTGAGTGGCGGATTTTGCAAATCGTATTTTAAGTGGCGCAATCCGCGCAATAATTCGTCCCGAACCAACGTGTAATCAAATTAATCATGTCGCACAAAACTTTAATAGACTTTGTAGTTAAATATCATAAGCCACGTTTGTTAAACAATGTTGTGTTCTTTCCAAGTAATGGTAATTCTTACTTCGGAAGAAGACTAGTATTCTCAGTGGTGCCAGCGACTTCTACCCCTAAAATTCAATCACCGAGGAGCTTCAGCACAACATCGGCCAAGTTCACAGACGTGCAATCCCCCGAGCCGAAGTTAAAAGGCAAATTCCAGCTTATGTTCACCTGTAAGAAATGCGATACGAGGAACACAAAATTCATTACTAAACTTGGCTATTACAAAGGAGTAGTCATTGTGACTTGTGAAGGATGTGACAATAAACACCTAATCGCGGACAACTTGAACTGGTTCAGTGATATGAATGGCAAGAAGAATATAGAAGACATAATGGCAGAGAAAGGTGAAACCGTGCAAAAAATTATGTCAAAAGATCTTGAGTTTATTGCATCAGAGATGGTTAAAAACCTTGATAAGTCAGAGGTCGACTCACTAGAATTATCACCCAAGCTATTGTGAATGTACTGGTAGTAAATTTATAGATAAACAGATTTTAATTTGAAGCCATCAAACTTTTCTTCTTACATCATCTACAATCATACAATTTATCAGTATCTCTGACCTAGTGAAAAGTTCGATGGATTAGTGATGATGAGACGTAAAAAATATTTTCTGAATCTGAGTAAAGTGCTATTATTTGGTGATATGTAACTGTTACATGAAGACTAAATAGCCTAATTTCAATTTTGAAATAGTTACTATTAACACCCTCACTACAGCAAAATATTTAACTCTAAATTAACCATACTTTTATTGGTCTGATTCGACCCGATACCGGAGCGAACGTGTTTATAATGGTAGTGGGGATCTGACTGGAAATCAACTTTGTTTAATAAACTTATTCTAATTTTAATTAATGGCTGTCAAGCCTGCTTAGGTGTATTTCGAAAATGTCCAGTTAGTTGTAACTATTGCCATAAACTTATTAGAGCAAAGAGCTCATGTGAGGACAATGTTTGTTTAGAGTATTTTCTCCTATGGACTAAACAGATGCAACTGGAGGTAACTCCATGCGCTTCCATAAAATCCTTGTTTAACACATTAACTGTCCCTGTAACAAAATTAAAGTTCGTCCAGCATGTCATAAGTACAATATACAAACATAAATATGTATAGCTTTGTAAGTGTATACATGGTTGTTTGTTAGTGACCCATACTATAAAATTGTTTTTCAATAACTAAGTAGCTGTATATTTTAGTACCTTGTCACAGTTATTTATATACTAAATCCAAACTAGTCTCAGTTAATATGTTACTACTTCTGAGGTAGACTGTACTTTACAAAATAGGTTGTGTAGATTATTAAATCTTTGTCTGTGAGGCTTATAGCTTCACTTATATTGTATAGTCAACCAAAAAATTCTTTTCCATATGAATTTGTTAGATCCCAAGATTAAAGTCATAAAAGACACTTAGTTGACTGTACCAACCAATGATGCTATTGATTCTACAGAAAGGCTAGGGGAGTAAAGTTTTAGGTTGCATTTCAAGTTCACAATGTCAAGATCATGATATGTTTCAAATCATAGTATTTTAGAATTATCTTAGAATAGCATTGATGAAATATTAAACTGTCTTCTTCTTCTTTTATATTCATGGTGGTCCACCGCCATATTCCGCAGTGATTTTACCAATGTCAAGTGAATAGAGTAAAACTGTGAAGAGAATAAAATTAAATCAAAAAGTAAAAGGACATCTTTCAATTGGCCATCTTCCCTCCCGGAAGTTTACCGGGAAATCCCATATTAAACTGTTTGTTACTTACTAGAAGGTTCATTTATAAGACCATAAAGATAGTTTTATTACCTAGTCTAGTTGTAAATCAGAAAAATAATAATCCAGCAATTGACTTGATTATGATTTATTTATCAATATTTTATAAAATAAGTCGCAAAAATATGGCTCTTATTAAAGTTAACTCTTACATATACTATAAAGTGTGGTGTACTTATTTGAATATACCTAGTTAATTTATGAAATAGTGTTTTCAATTTACATACGAGTGCCGTTCTTTTACATACATGACAATGTGTGAAGAAATAAAACCTATATTTAAAAAAAAAAAATGCTATCATGCAATGTAAAGTGGCGAAGCGCGTCTTCGTTTATTGAAAACACTATGACACTACACTAGAACAACTGTTTCTATTCATCAGATCTTTAAATCTAAAAATACTTGGTATAATATAAACCATAATTGGAATACACCTGATATTCTTTTTACTCGAATTTCTAACCATTTAGCTATAGTAATTGTCGTAACTATATTTTGGCGTCATTTGAATTTAAATTAACTAATATATGATTAAAAAATGGTAACACCAAATTCTCATCATAAGATTCCATTGCTTGCGGTCATCCATCATGAATAAATGAAATAGGTAATTAAGAAGACAGTACTTGTTCAGGTGTATCCAATTAGAAGTAAGAATCATTTAATGTCTTGTAAGAGATTAATATTTGTTACTTGCAGTGTAATAACACTTAAAACGATCAATATGTTGAATAATGGCACCCGTTTTATGATTTGCAAATAAAATAATTAAATCTCTGAAATATCAATTTCATCAACTACTTAAAACTTAGTGGTTAAAATTTTCCAAAATTGATGGTCTTAAGATCTTATTGTAGTATTAAACATAAATTGTATGTAAGTTATAATTTTTAAAGATAAATGACTGCATGGCAATATCTAGAACCAGTTTCACTAACAAATATGCAAGTACACAGGATACACTAAATATAATAAATGTATAAAATATCTATATTGGCACCAACTGGTAGAGTTGTCTTTCACTGGTAAATATTTAGACACATTCCTAACTATAAAAATTTGGTCCCCAAATTGTAAACTTGATAAGTTTACTGTCTCTGCCCTTAGAGGAAGGAAAAAAGTGGAGTTGCTTACCATGTTTACAGACCACTGTTTTCCAATAAAATACAAGCAAGACATTTCAGAATTAAGGCACAGTGTATCTTGCTGATATTTTATGAGGAAAATATTTGTGCATAGCAATACAACATATAAACTCTTCTTCTTTGTCGGTATCACTCTTGACAGAGCGGTTGTGGTCATCACATCACAAACAAAATACCACATCATAAACATCAATTTTAAAAAGATGCGCAAGTAATTTGTGGAAAGTATAAATGGAATGCAAAATAGTAATTCTACAGTCAAAGTATTTATAACTATTAGCTAATATAATTTCGAATAAAATCCTAAACAATTCCATCACATTTCGATAAAAAAATCTGGTATTACGAAATTTCAGTCTTAGTATAATATTTGCTGTGATACATAGCTCCTATATTAATTTAAACCCTTTTTGGACGGCTAATGATTGCGTAGTCAGTTCCGTTGCAGTGGTTGTGGTTGACTTCCTCCAGACTGACTTGGTTCTGCAAGGCCTGAGCTTGGGCAGCAGTTGGCACTTGAGGCCCAGGAGTGTTGGGTTTTCGGATCATGCCATAACCCAAATGAGAATCATCTGCCAATCTTGCAGTCTGCATAACATTTTCCACAACATCATAGTCGTTCCAAGTGTCCTTATTCTTTGGTTCCCCAGGCAACAAAGTCGTTGGACGCGCCTCTATCTTCTTGTATTTAGAAGATTTATTGAGCTTACTTGTTGAACCAAAGTACTGAAGCCTGTCATAATTTTCATCTTCAGGATCAACCACTGGACTTGGTAAAAGTATAATTCTAGAACCTTCTGGACCAGAAGTGTTTAAATTATCTTGGGATCTAGATATAAGTTTCATACAATTAGGATTGTCACCTAAATTAGGTGTGAACTCTGTATGATCAGGGTCATCAACACCAAGGGTTTTCCATGCTTCATTGCGAACTTCAACCCTGTCATATGGCATAGAACCAGGACTGGGTTCTCTCTTCACTTGATCTATGGGTTCATAATTATCAAGCTTTTTGTATCTTCCAAAGTCTATGCTTTCATCAGTTGAACTACAAACATCTTTTACAAAGCCTTTGGGCATGTTGATGATCTTCCTGGGAGGTTTTTGAGGCTTGGGTTTTAGTGCCGGTTTGGGCATCAATAAGGGTGCATTATCTCTCTCAGAGAAAGAGCTCTGTTGGCTAGATGGTGCTGTTTTAAAAGAAAGAGAACTCAAACTTAAATCATCAGGTCTTGCAGCCACAAGAGGACTTCTAGACCCAGGAAATAAATTCAGACTAGGTTGTATATTAAACTCACTGTGATCAGGACTATTGAGTTCGCTCCCAATCATCTGCTTCATTGTTTTCATCTTCAAGGAAACACACTTGAATATCTCAGATTGGTTAGGGTGTTCCAAGTGAAAGATACCTTCACCTGTGTCACATTTTCTCCCTGCCTCAAATGTGAATTTGCGCTGTCTGTAACCATAGCGCCTTATGTACCTGTACGGCCAAGTAGCATACAACTTGTTGTCATTTAAATCTCTTAATTCTATTGCGGTTGTAGTAAGGAGTAACAGGTAACGTATCGGCTCCAAGCCGCACCTAGTGGAAGCATCAGATGGGCACATTTTGACTGAGAATACTCCTTCGCCAGATGAACAGTAGAGGTCATTATCCTCCTCACAGCGGACTGGACTTACATCTCGACCCTTAAATGCTACAGATTGTAGAGCCTTCACCCATTCTAAGGTTACAGGTTCTGAAAGTGCGCAAAATTGCTGCGTGTGTGACTTAGTGAGTACAGTAATAATGTTTGGACTAGAATGTGTTATCTTTATACAATTCTCAAGTGTTATTATCTTAGGGATGGCACCTGTGTTTAAGTCATCTTTATTTTCGTATATTTCAAGTCGCTCTATTCCTTGCTTGCTGGAGTTGAGCAGTGTACAGTACTTTTGTTGCCAATTTTTCTGAAACAGGAAATTATTTTCACATATTAATCAGTATGACTTGATATTTTGAGGATTGGGAAGTTTTGGGAGTTATTTAAGTAGTCAGGTATACTAATCAAACTTAATTGATTATTGAACTGACATAGTAAAAATAATTGACGATAACAAAAAAAGATGAGAGAGTTTTTTTGTGAGCGGGAATTTTATTCTTTGCTGTTAAATGCTATTGTCAATTTAGAAACAAATTAAAATGAATTTTTTTACTTATTAAAATATAATTTAAACTAAATTGTCTTGATATGTACCTCCTATGGCACACTGGTGCCACAAGGATAATTTTCAAAACTTTTCATATCTCATTTAAATAAAAAAAATGTAATAGTTTGTTTGTCCTATTTCAATGAAAAAATATCCTAACAATTATAAGATTATCTTCTAATTTAAAAAAGTTTCCGGGTTAGAATAGTGCCACTACATGTCTTCCTGTGGATGTTGTAAGAGGCAACTTAGGGAATAATGGCTTGTAGTATTGTTAGGTGATGGGCTTGCAACCTGTCACTAATACGAGTTCACTAGTAAACATCTCAACCTACTTGTGCAAAATGTGGTTACAGAATTATTAACATGTCTTTTTAGTGTTGTTAGTATTTCTGTAGCTCTGCCTACCCCACTCTGGGAATGAAGGTATGATGTTATGTATGTATCTATGTAATTAAAGGATAATATCAACAATAAATTAACCCCTCCTATGCTTCTTCTTCTGATTATGACATAGTCCATAAAATCAAGTCAAGTTAGTACAAAATCGGAAATCATTGAACCAACCATCGAGTTTTACAGAATCAATGAGGATGCGGTAAAAGTTTTAACAAGTAAACAGAATCGAGTAACAGGTAATCGGGAAGTACAAACTACATGGCGTATTGCCATCCACCTGTGACTCACACCTTACCAAACAGTGTCGTAACTAGTAACGTACATCGCGTGCCACAAGGTTCCGCGTGATTCACTCTGCAACTTACGCCTGCAATATCAAGACAGCATAACCACAAAAAAAAAACAATAAAAATACCTTTTTAGGAAATTTACAAAACAGATTCCCTCCGGCGGGAGGGAACAACAAACAACCGGATTTGATTTCGTCGTCTTGCTCCATTTTAGGCGTTGATCCGTCTTATTTTCAAAGCTTTTGTCAATCGGTGAGCACAGTTACACATATCAACACACTTAAGCCGTTTAAATTGCTTGATATTTAGTAAAAATAGAGTAAATTCGATTCCGTGCGTACAAGCAAATGCTGCTAAATGACAGCCAGCTGCAGTTCTGTCAAAACTGTGTCGCCATTGCGTCTGTTTGAGACAAGGTTGAGACATCACATCAGAATAAAGTAACTAGGCATGATAATATGCAAAACTTGAAAAAAAATGCGTTGCTTACTATTATTTTTGAATTGCTTAAAGCAGAGATCTAATCCTGATTATAATAAAATATTATTATTGAGTTTAGCAGATTTACTTTAAAAAACTTCTTACAAACTACATCACGGCTGCTGTAAAAAAACTGATGAAACATACCTACTCAAATTTAAATGAAAAATGTAGAAGTTACATTTTCCTAGTTCTTTGTTATTATATCAAATCTTCAGCAGTTGTTACTTTTTCGATTTTAGCGAATAAAGGTCTAAACTTCTGTGAAACTACGTAAACTTATCTTTTATCTTATTCTTCTTTATACTATACGTGAACGCATTTGGCTCAAAATAAAATACTCCTCTTCAAAGTCAAAGTGATTTGACTGAATCTGTGGACTGAATTGACAAGACGACGTGACATTTGTTTGTGGTTCATAATCATTCAGTTTTGTATTTTGGCTATGCGATAGATTTCTTGCAATTGATTGTTAAAAAACTTCCTAAGATACATTTCAGATAATCATTATAAATATTAATATGTCTAACAACGTAAACCCTTTAGCAGGCACGGCACATTTGTTAGATGAATTGGACAGTACGTTCATTTTTCAATCTTTGTGTACTTTTTAATTTTACATGTTTTTGTCAATTATTTATTGTTTCATAAAGAGAAACTAATGGTTCTGCTGCGGGACGGGCGTACATTGATCGGGTACCTGCGCTGTGTGGACCAATTTGCAAATCTAGTGCTACACAAGACCATAGAACGGATTCATGTGGGAAAAGAGTATGGGGACATACCCAGAGGTATTTTCATCGTTCGGGGAGAAAATGTCGTACTACTCGGTGAAATTGTAAGTATAGAGAAATACAGCTATTGCTTTAAAACTAAGAAGTTTTTTCGTTTTATGTGTAGGTCAACATATAAATTTAAACTTAACATAACTGTTATGTTTTAATCAAGATATTTGATATAAGTAACAACAATTCACAAGTGTGCTTGAAACAATAAAATCTCAAAATAAACATTTTGTAATAGGAGCCTTTATAACCGCACTGGTAAGATCCAAGGACTATAAATTGATTTTAATTTTGGTAAAAAGTGATGTTAAGATACTTTTTTGTTTTCTTACAGGACAAAGACAAGGAAGACAATCTGCCACTATCAGAAGTATCAGTCGATGATATTCTAGATGCTCAAAGAAAGGAACAGGATGCCAAAATAGAACAACAAAAGCTACTCTCTAAAGCTCTGAAGGAGCGGGGCTTGAACTTACTTGCAGATATGGGACATGATGATATGTTTTAAAAGTCTAATGGCTGTATATTAATTCCTACTTATAAGACTTGTTTATAAAATAAATTAGTTATCTTTATTTACTAAACAATAAGCTATAAAATGTGTTTCATTTAGTCATTTAAATATTCACTGGATATAATGAGCATGTTGTGCATTTAATCTATACAATAGTTAATCAAAAACGCTTAAATATGGTAAATTAAATGCCCTGGTGTGAATGTCTTCACTGTTCTAATAGTGATAATTTTATTAGCATGGCAACACAGATTTGGTTTTTTGTCTGCGTTTTTGGTCTTTAGGTTCTATCTAGGTCCCTACCCACTGTTTTACTCTTAATCCTACTGCCGAGCTTCAGTGTTCGCATTATGTGGGGGTAAGACAATGAGTGAAATAACTATAATATTTGGATGCAGAACAGTCTTCGTATTTAGTGTCGTGTCGACCCGTCAGTAAAGCGGCATTTACATTACGAAATTAGTGTCGTGACATTAGTTTTACCACCAGTTTCACATGTAATTTAGTACTTTCATAATGCATGCATTAATTTCACGAATGCAAATCAGTTTCGTGCTCTGCGCGATTTTTTGGTGAAATTAGTGTCATGCAACTAATTTCATAGTGTCAATGCGACGTAAGTCTCCTATGCACAGGAGGGCTAGCACAAGTGGTCCGCGACTTGTGTGTCGCTCGGATCTCCCTTTCCATCTAGTCTGTAACGATAGAGACGCCCTGGGCGAAAAGCGAGAAAATACAACTTGTGCTAAGCGTACAGATTAGAAGGTATGTCTCTCCTATGTGAGGCATAGAGGCGCCGAAACAAGTACGTAGACAGACGGACACGGAAGTAAATTTTTTATCGATGTGGTTCTAAGCTTGGTTTAACCATACATGTTGGAAACTGATCGAGTAAGGATTACAATAGCTACTTTAAAAAGGATTTAAAAATGTTATTATTTTGTGAAGAAGCTCAAACGAAACAATTTTTCTTTACAAAGTTTTATTAAAGCAATCAGCAGTTTTTGTATTGCCCCGAACTTCGTTCAAATACGAATTGCGAATTTCGTTCAAATACTATGAGTCGTAAATCCAACGAAATATATTTTATACCCAATCAAATTAATGTAACGAAAATTGTCTAGAATACTTTATTTACCTTAAATAAATATAAGCATAACAAAATATTGCTTTTGGACTGAATTTGTGCTAAATTTGTCACGTATTGTGTAATTCGCTTTTCGATCTTTGCCATCTGTTGCCATCAGCTGAATGAGATTCAGAACGCACATTTGGCCGTTGTGTTATTCTTGACGTTTGAAAACAATGAAAACGGGCGCAAATATTTAGAAAAACAAGTTTAAACAGACGTATTGTGTAATAATATATGATTTTGTTATATTTCACTATACAATAATTAAAGTACCTTTTCATAACAATACTTTTTTTTCGTTAAACATGTATAATAAGCAGTGTAAACTAATGTGAACCGCCTTGTAGCCCATGTGCACAGTATTAGAAAAATGAGTTCTTCAGACGTATTATTAATAGAAAGACTGCGGAAAGAGAATCTAGACCAATTCTTTACTTTAGTGCGTATGCATCTATCGTTTGTTGTTGATATAAATACGGACGAGTAAGTATTAATACGATTCGAATTGAGTCAGAGCGTTTTAATGTTTACTATTTTCCTGTAACAAAACATTTTCTTTTAGTGTTGACTGTTCAACTGATAAACCAAAGCAATTTAGATGGAATTTTCACAAGAAATTAAAGAATCCAGGGCATGGTTCTAGTCAAATGAATGGAAATGGTGCTAAAAATGGTGCAGAGCCTAGCTCCATTACTGAAGATGGTATTCTCAGGCTCAATGAGTTGATTGCTTTCTTGTCAAGACCAGAGAGTAAGAAAATTATGTTAAGTTATGAATTATGATACTCAGCCTCCTGTGTCCCAGGTATGCTCTTGAGGACATAATACCAAAAATAAATGACAGTATAAATAATATAGCAAGGTTGTAGTTGCAATGTTACCAAAATAAGTATTAGGTCATGAGGCTATAGTTTAAATAAATTCAGTCTTGTCCAGTTGGGTAGTTGTTTCCTAACCATGAAACTATAAGTATGTTTAAAATGTACTATCAATAATGGACTGAATAGTGATAAACTTAATTATTAAGAAGCAGAAAATTATTGTAAAAAAAACCACTATAACAATCTATTGCTATAGAATTATCTGTTTATATTTCATATTGACTAGTTGAGGTATTGAAACGTGAACATGTAGGAAACAGCATACACTTTTACATTTACAAGAGCATTTAAGACTAATATCTAATGTATTCAAATCTTACCCAGACCCACAAATGTTTCAGATGTTACCCAAGAAGGCATATTTCGTCGCACAGGCTCTCTAAGCCGGCAGCAGGAGCTTAAACATCTGCTTCTCACTGGCTCCAGTCTAGATCTGGATAAGGGTCGCTTCTCTGTGCACGACTGTGCCTCTGTATTAAAGGGATTCCTTGCTGAACTACCACAGCCCTTACTCATGGACCAGTATTACCAGACGTATTGTACTTTAGCAAGTATGTTCATTGATATTTTAAATATTTTAATTTATTTTCTTCCAGCTAAAATCTATAGCATGAGTATGCTATAGATTTTGTATAAAAATAACAGTCATCATGTTAGTGTAAAGGAAAGTCATGTCTTTTTTATTTACTTTGTTATTTTTATTTGTATTTGCCTGGTTATTAGTGATTTGAGTAGGTAGTGTTATTTTTGCCCTTACTGAAAAATAACGGAATTATACCCGTGTGCAAAATACATGTTAAGTACATTTTGCAAATTATTGAATTTGTTTGTTACGTGGTATTGCAGTATCATTGACGACTTTATCTCAGTCAGGTATGTGGGGTATAATGACATACTGTTAGTAGAGAAAGCAGAAAAATTTGGGGAAAACAGTTCAATCTAAGAGATGATGATTTTAAATAAGTAGCAGGGCTGGAATGGTTACGTTCAGCAAAAGACAGAAACAAATTGAAAGGCTATGTGGAGGCCATCTGTCAACATGAGAGACCAACCGAATGCCGAGAACATGATTTAGTTTAGCTTTAATGTCCAAACTGCCCATGAGTACAATGTTGTGTACACTAGGCGTTTAGTTCAATTTTTTTGTCTTAAGTCTGAATGGTTATGCTAAGTGTCACTATGTACATTGGGCGGAACGAGGTTATAAATTCAATACTTAGAAAAAAACTACTAGCAAATCCCTACTACCATAGATGTCATCTCTTCCACAGCCCAGTACCCACCAAATGCAGAACCGTCAGAGCCCAAGCTTCTCACAGCGCTTCAACTGCTCCTGTTGCTCTTGGCTCCGCTGCACAGGAACTTTTTGCAACGGTTGCTGACCTTGCTCCGATTAGTGGCTGACAATGAAGCATCAAACAGAATGTCACCAGACACACTTGCCACCATGTTCACGCCGCATTTGCTGTGTCCTCGGAAGGTATTAAGATTGATCTAATATTAGAATATAAAACGAGATTTGATCCATATCTTTTTTTTTAATCTTAGTGCCTTGTCTTTTTCTTCTGTAGCATTTTATTTTAATGCCCACTTTTGGGTATACT
Source organism: Acleris holmiana (assembly GCA_949316455.1). Classification (NCBI taxonomy): domain Eukaryota; kingdom Metazoa; phylum Arthropoda; class Insecta; order Lepidoptera; family Tortricidae; genus Acleris; species Acleris holmiana. The sequence continues at coordinate 4,939,778 of OX438774.1, forward strand.
GCGTCTCAAAGTTTCTTCCAATTGATCCATTTGGAATATCGACTGACCATCTCACTAGTGATCTGCCAACACTTCTCATCTCTACACAGGGGCTCTAGACATACTATTTACTCTATCTGTTGTCATCCCTACGAAATAGGTCACCTGCCCATTTTGCCCAAGATACAAGCTCAGCGTAGTTTGGGATCCACCGCAAATTAGACTTAAGGAATATCTAATCTTTAGGATAATAAATTATTCTTATTCTTATTCTTATAAATACCAACAAAATTTCACTGTGACACAGTTCTACTGTGGGTCAAGGTTCCATTCTGCCGATCTACATTGAGCATTGCAATGCTAAAAAGTATTTTTGATAGTGAGTGCTACTACTTATAAGAATTCATTCTTATTACAGCTATCTCCAGAAACGTTTCACGCTGACGCTATAGCCCTGTCCCCGGTTATCAGCCTGATGATCAGGCTGTCGTCGAGCCTGTTTCGCCCCCCACCGCAGCTGGCGACAGACGCCGCCGCGTACCTGACTGCGAGGGAAACCAGGCAACAGCTCGACGAGAGTATTTCAGATAAGTAAGTGTTCCATAAGATATAGAATACATAACAGCTATCTCCTGAAACGGATTTCTTGGGCTATGCGAGCGGCTTTACACTGATAAATACGGAATACTATTCGGTCACGTGAAGAGTTTTACTGGTTATTTTTTCTGATTGTGAACGTATCAGTTATCACAAATGATGTGCAAAACGAAAAAGTGGCGAAAAGTTGATATCAGTACTGAATTATAGTTCAACCGTTTAGAAGGGAAAGGTTTGAGGGAAAATTCAACATTTGTAGTGATTAATGGCTAAACGAATTTCTGTCAATAATTGTTTAGCTTACTGACTTATAAGCCAACTAATTAGTTGCTAAAGGTAGATAGATAGATAGATAGATAAAACGTTTATTTGATGCTTCAATCACACACATACAATTTTCATATTAAGAGGAAAAGAACAATATCAAACTTACAAACTAGTAACAAACACAATCGCATGTGTGCGTCGCAGCAGTACAAAAAGGTCATGGCTCAGCGTATAGCATTACTCTAGTGAGCAAAACACTGGTATTCAGCCACAACCCCGGGATACGACAAAGCCATTATGTTGTGTAGAAACGAATAGGTCATAAAAAAAGTTATTAAGTAATCATATCCTAAAACAAGAAGCATTAAAATCAGGTGCCTATACACGAATTATAAACTTATAGAATAATTAAAAATTTAGAATAATTATTAGTGGTTTGCTTAAAAATTAAGCAAAGAAATGAAAGCGAAATGAGAATTAGCGAGTAAGTAGCCAGCAAATTGTGACATGTTTGAGAAGCACAAAGCGTTATTCGAACACACCAAACAAACCCTCACCCTAAACAAGAAAATCCGTCACCGAGCAACCATGAGGCATTCCGAGCATTTGTTTTTGAAGCAAAAAGTGTTTGATTCGTTTAATAAAAGAAAACTTCGATGTTAATTGTCTAAAAGGCGGAGGAATATTGTTCCAGCACTTGGTTGCAAGGTAGCGGAAACTACCGGTGAAAGCCACGGTTCTGTGGCGATGGCCCTCCAAAGGATAACGAGATGACCTCGTTCCATATCTCTCGTGGAAAGAGGAGAATTTGATTTTAGCGAAAAGGTATTCGGGTTTTTTGAAATTAATAACATCAAATAAAAGACTAGCGAGGTGTAAGTGTCTGCGAGAACTCATATTCAGCATTGAAGCTCTGTTTAGGTAAGGAGTTATGTGACTTCGCGGAGGAATGGTATAGCAAAATCGGCAACAAGCATTTTGGACACGCTGTATCAGACGACGAGTTTTAGACTGTAGCCGGGGCCCGTAAACTAAATCCCCATAATTTAATCTAGAAAGAATTAGTGATTCGCAAAGTGTGATGCGAACTTTTTCACTAAGTAAATTACGAATGCGATATAAAATTTTGAGTCTGTAAAAGCAAGATCTTACGACTTGAACAACGTGAGTCTCGAAACGAAGCCTACAATCGAGAACGATGCCGAGGTTTTTAGCTTCATCTACGCGTTCAACACGTTGACCGTTAATTTCTACTCTTGGGACGCAAGTCGAGATTTTGGATAGTTGATGCTTTGAGCCAAGAACCATGAATTTACTTTTATGAGGATTGAGTAACAGCCCATTTCTATCAGCCCAGTCTGCCACACTAGAAAGGTCTTCATTCATTTTTTGCATTGCATCATCAAAATGACTAGGTTGAGCCGACATATACAATTGCACATCATCCGCATATAGGTGATACTTGCAATAACTGATAGACTGGGATATATCAGCACTGTAAATAATAAAAAGTAAAGGACCAATAATCGATCCCTGAGGGACTCCACGGGTAAGAGGCTTAGGATCAGACACCACAGTAATTCCATTTTCTTTTACTATTTTAACGGATTGGCTTCGGCCTCTGAGATAACTCTCAAACCATGCTAGAGAATCGTGATTGACACCGTAGTATGTTAGTTTGGAGAGTAGCAATGGAACATTAATGCAATCGAAAGCGCGAGAAAAGTCTAACAATGCCAGACCCGTAGCATTACCAGAATCTTGTTCCGAAAGTATGTTGTCTACAACGTCCAACACTGCTGTCACCGTACCCATGCCCTTCCTAAACCCTGACTGGAAAGGAGGTAAAATATTATTAGCTTCTACAAAACTACGAAGTTGCGAATAAACTGCTTTTTCCAGTATTTTAGAAAGAAAGGGTAAAATACTGATGGGTCTCAAATCCTTAAGTTCAATCGGATTATCTATTTTAGGCAGCGGTGTCACAAAGGCTGACTTCCACAAACTAGGCACTTTTCCTGTCAGAATAGAATTGTTGATGATACTGGTGATAGTAGGCAAAGTAGTCGGCAGTGTGAGTAAAATCATATCTTTCCCTATACCATCAACTCCAATAGCATTAGAGCTCAAAGATAAAATTATTTTAACAATTTCACGTTCCTCAACTGGTTTTAAAAATAAGGTGGCATTATTAAATCTATGAAATTCAAAGAATGTCAAGTTACGAAACGTTAGTCGGCGAAACAATTCATTTACACACAAATCCATCGGCGTACGTTTTCAGCGAATCATTAGGTAACATTAACAAAATCATTGGGCTCCGTACCCAAAGGGTAAAAAACGGGACCCTGTTGCTAAGACTTTACTGTCCGTCTGTCTCTTCCCAGGCTGTACCTCGTGAACCGTAATAGCTAGACAGTTGAAATTTCCACAGATGACGTATTTCTATTGCAGCTATAACAGCAAATACTAAAAACCTGAAAAAAAAAATGCATGGGGGCTCCCATACAACAAACAAAACAAAAAAATTATAACGACAACATGTAGACGCTTGAAATATTAACAGAATATTTACTTGTATAAGTAACTTCTTTAAAAATAAATAATAAAATAAAATAAAATAAACATTTAAGGGGCCCCCCATACAACTAACGTGATTTTTTTTTGGCGTTTTTTGCATGATATTAATAACGGCAACTTGTAGACGCTTGAAATACTTACACGATATTTAGTCGTAGGTATATTCACTCTAAAAATATATTTTTTAATTAAATTAAAAAAAAATGAGGGCTCCCATACGTGTTTTTTTCTGTCAGTTGAAACTAAAAAAAGTTGAATAATAAAGTGCCTAGTTTTGTATAGATAATGGTACGGAACTCTTCGTGCGCGAGTCCGACTCGCACTTGACCCGTTTTTTATTAATATGTAATGTAAAAGAGATGTCCAGTTGTAATAATAATATAGGTAAGCTATTATTTCATATGCAATAGGCCCCTGACGATCCTGACATGGCAAATAATATACGAAATATTCCTATTGCAACTTACCCGCTTATAAACAGGGGGTAGCTTATGCCATTCTTTGTCCTTATCTGTAATTGTGACATTTGCATCTGACAGAAAGTGACAATGCATGCCATAAGCTACCCCACCGTTATTCCACGTTTATAAGTAGACCCTGCTATCGGAGGTGCAAATTGGTAGCTGTCAAGTTCTTAGGGATGAGTTAAAATTATTTTGAAATAATAGCTATGTCGATAATTATAGCTATATGTCGATATTTTTTCTTTACCATAATGAGGGTCTAGGACTAGCAAACAGGACTAAGTATATAATTACAATATGAATTTGTTAAATATTTTTCATTACTATAAATAAAAATCTTCAATCTTTCATCATTACAACAAATTATCTTCATAGCACGAACCATTCATAAATGATTTAAATTTTAAATAATTAATAAATCTCTCTTTAATGTCCACCAAAAGGGATATTGACTATCATATTCTTAATAAACGACCAGTTTTCTTTCCAGATTCTCTGCAGTAATCTAGTGCAGTCATGATATATTTAATAATAAACCCAATATCTTATCTATTCATTTTTAATCATGGATCCCAAAAAAACATGTTAAATTGTAGTCTATAAATGGAAAAAGTAAGAATATCGATATCGACATCATAAATATTTTTACTCATCCCTAAGAACTTGACAGCTACCAATTTGCACCTCCTATAGCGGGGTCTATTTATAAGTAAGGGGGTTAAATTTTATCTCACATAAACACTGCAGGACGCAACTGTATGTTAGAGTGAGCACGATGTATTTCCTCACTCTAACGTATAGTTGCGTCCTGCAATATTTGCGGCAAACACCAAGCATGTGGATGTGGCACATTGTGAACATTCTGTTCCAGGACAGCAGCGAACACGGTGTACACGTTCGTGGACCGCGGGCGCTCGGCGGCGGAGCACTCGTCCAACCCCACGGACACGGCGCTCGCGCAGCTCTACGCGCACATACAGGCGCTGCCCGAGTCTGCGCACAAGCGGCGGCTCATTAAGCACTTCAACAGGCAGAATGGATATGGTAAGTGAAATTTGAGGTTCTAACTAGAGACGGACCGAACACGAATATTCGGCCAATCATCCGGTTCAGCTCTTGCCGAACTGAATATTCAGTTGCGCCGAATCGCTAGAATAGGATTTGACATGTTCGCTCTAATAAAATTTAATTAAAACAATTCTGGTTTTTCTTACTTAAGCTACGGTTTTTAGCAAAATGATTGTATTCATGGGACGTTTTCAAATAAATTGTACATAGCGAAGGGCTATAATTAAAACAAAACTTAATCGATTCCTTTGTGTAACTAGAGTTACCCATGTAGTTTGTATGACTAACTTTCGTGATTATTAGAACGCGATTGTGATTATTGTTTTCATTAAGCCTTTAACTATGTGATTTTAATATTTTTAGTAAGAAGTCTAGCATTTGCATTCAGAAAGTATCATTTGGGGAAGTGGAACTGATGATGAAGACCACAGATGGCCATCGGGACTCCTCAACGTTATTTCTATTTCAAGGGAGGCGTTAACATATCTCGATTAAGATAGTTGAGCGACTACAATTAAGAATATTTACTTGTTGAAATATGACTATGACTTTCCGGCGGCGTTGCTTGCGGCGCGCTTGAAACAGATATTATGATAATGTAATTTTCAATGCCAATTAATATTATATTAACTCAAGTTCATAATTCATATGGACTAACCCAACAGCCGTCCAAAAACAACATTATTAAACCATCCGTGACCGAATCCCCTAGTCAAGATATAATGTTAACATGATTTTATGACTAAGCTATTACGTTATTTAGGTATCAGGTTTAGCCCAAGCATTTTTGACTGTTAGATAATTCTCGACCCTATAGTAAGCTTTCGACATCAACGACTTTATCAAGTAATTTTTAAGTACTGAAAATGGTAAAATTAAAACTACGTCGGGTAATTTGTTATTATTTGTATACTCACAATTTCCCATCTGGGGGGTGATTTTTGAATCTCACCGACGAAAAGTGACTAACTTCAAAATCAATTTATGCAGCGATTTCATCTACACTCGGCGTCAAAAATATCGCCCCTCCTCGGAAAATAATTACAACCGACTTTAAACCCTATTTGATCAAGGACAACAATATGATTGTTAGGTATCATTTGAAAGGTAATAAAGTGTTTTTATAGGAAAATTAAGAAAAAAAAGGATTTTTCCTTGGGGTCAAAAATTAAAGGAAATGACATTGCGAACAGTTGAAAAATGTTTAAGTATTCAAGTTTAAATTTACAACAATAAATGGATAACAAAATTTTACAAAAAGTGCCTAAAATTAACTTAAAACCTAGTGTTACCCCCCCTTGCCCTTATCACTGCCTCTAAACGGTCTTTCATTGATCGCACCAACTTTACGATGTCCTCTTGTGGAATGTTGCCCCATTCTTCGATGACTGCGTCCTGAAGATCTTGCAGGGTGGTAGGGGCGGCATCTCGTGACCGAACCCGTCGCTTCAGCTCGTCTCAAAGGTGTTCAATCGGGTTTAAGTCAGGACTCCTGGCTGGCCACGGCAAAACGGGAATCTCGACCTCCTCCAGATAATCCCGAACAATTAATGCAGTGTGGGAGCGAGCGTTGTCGTGCATTAATGTGAACCCAGAGCCGACGTAACCCGCATATGGCATCACATGCTCTTCCAGGATCTCGGCAATGTATCAGCGAGCTTTCAGGGACCCTTGGCCGCGAGTGCCTCCAGTCCTGGAGACGCAGACAAGGTCGGTTTTGCCGTCTATAGACATGCCCCCCCAGAACATGCAAGAGCCACCTCCGTAGCCCACTGTCTCTTCAATACAGGCTTGAGCAAATCGTTCGCCCGACCTTCTGTAGACTCTGGCCCGCCTGTCGTTGCAATAAAGACAGACTCTCGTCTCATCGGTAAAGAGAACCAGCCTCCATTGCTCAAACGTCCAATCGACGTGGTCGCGGGCAAATTGCAAGCGATCTCTGCGATGCTGTGCGGTCAACATTGGGCCTGTAGCAGCCCTGTGAGCCACGATATCCTTCTCCCGCAGTCTTCTTCTAACCGTAGAGATGCTAACTGATCTTGTCCGAGCTTCTCTGAGGCGTTGTTGCACCTCAACAGCACTAGCGAAGCGATTGCGTAGAGATGATGTCACGATGAAGCGATCATCTCTTTCGGATGTGCAGCGTCGCCGACCAGCCCCACGTCTTCTGATGTAGCCCGGACTCGGCGGACAGCATGACGGCTTAAATTGAGTTGCCGAGCGACATCACACTGCCGAACTCCTGCTTGCAGTAGTGCAACCACTTGAGCTGATTCAGCAGCGGTGGTCTCCATGTTCGAGGGTTGTTTTCTTGCTTGAGTTCCTTAGATGTGTTCTCTTCGACGTCTGGATAGTGAATGATTGACATTTGACCTTGTACAGGCATTTTATACCCCTGGAAAAGGGCACAACTCGCGATCCTTCAAACGAGTATTTGTGCACTTTTTTTTCGAAACGCTCTGATTCACAAGCCATTACGTTTTGTTTAAATTAAACATTATTAATTTAAAACACACTAAACGTGCTTTTAATTGATACTAATATTAATTATGTAACATAATTTCGCTAAGGTCCAGATTAGCTTGAATCTGATTTTCGCGGAGGGGCGATATTTTTGACGCCGAGTGTACTAGCGGGCCCTCCTTTTGGATTTCATTTCATAACGCCTTAATCATATCAAATACAAAAGGCGGGCTCGCTCGTAGATTAAACCGCTACACAAATTGATTTTAAAGATTGTAATTTTTCGTCGGTGAGATTCAAAAATCGCATTTGGATGCCAAATTTCAACTTTCTATGTCACCTGGGATTGGGTTAAGTTTTTGATTATTAGTCAGTCAGTCAATCAGTCAGTGGTAAAAATGCCGATTTTAAGACGTTGATATCTCAACAACTGTTTCACCTTTATTTATGAAATATAGGGTTCTAGTTGATCTAATACCAAAACCAAATTTCATGTTTTTAGATAGATTTAGAGTTATTGAGGCGTCAAAAGGGCATCCAAACTGTGTAAATAACACTAGACTGCGCTCGCCAGTTCCTTTTGGCGTGAATTTGGCTGGACACGCTGCCGCGTGGCTAGAAAGAAGTTAATGCATTAACCTACAAATGTGTTATATACTTTACAGGTACCCCGATACAGATTCAAAGGACGGGAAAAGTCGCAGGTTCGCGTAGTTTCGGGGACTCCATCAAGCGGCACATATTCAACAAGGGGCTGCTCAACAAGACGCCAAAGAAAGGATCGGGCTCCGCCATAAACTCAGTCGAAGAGGTAACATTTCATATTATAATAAGTACTTGTTTGCTGCTTATGTGTTGTGAAAATACCTCCTATCATATTCTTATTCTAAATTAATCTATGCATATTAATATTGAAAATCATATTAATTATCGAAATGCTAATGCACTTCACTAAGGTGCAATTACATTCTCCTTATTTCAATTACACAGTATTGCACCTTACTTGCTTTGGTGAGTTACAAATGAGATATAAACAATAATGACAACTTAAACTGAAATTTAAGGTCTCACGTGCACCATGATCGGTTACTTGATATTCCACTAAATTATTAAACCATTTAAAACATTCTGTATATATAATTCGTAACCGTTTTACCTTTCTACTGACGATATTTTCTTAACTAATGGTGTGTTACATATTGAGAATCAGTACAAATTAAAAACTGACTTCAAAATCATCGAGCCACTTAACTTCTTTCACTCTAACATATAACACTACTCCTCTCTCCTTGATTGTGATGTCAGTAATTTCTGTCTTTCTCTTCCCCATTAACTGTGTCTGTCTAACCCGCATCATGTGCTAACGCATGCCTTATCCACAGAAATGCAAAGGAAAACGGCTAGACGACAAAAACGATATGTTGCATAAAAACATTGTCCTAAAGAATTTGGCCAATCAAATAGCTAGTTCGGAGTCATTGGATGATGATGACTATGATTCCGATGCCAGCAACGAAAGTACTTTGTCCGAAGGAGCGATAAGTAACCGAAGAAAACCCAGTCCCAAGTTCGTTTCTGAACCGAATTTAAGCATGATAGACCACGAGGATACACCTAAAAATACTAAGAAACGTTCTAGATTGTTCCGCACGAAGATACTATCGGCGTCGCAGAACGTAAACAAGAAGTATCAGAAGCGGAACACGGTTATAAGAGGAACGCCGACGTCGTGCGTATCTTGTTTCGAGGAGCAAGACACAGCGTCCGATAACGAGTTGTCGTATGATAGTCCTATACAAGAAACGCCGAAGAAAAGGCCGACGAGAGACGAAGAGTTCCGAATGCATTACCTAACGAGTACTCCTGGGATTTCTGAAGCGCCTATAGTGGAAGACTGCGCTACGCCGTATGCGATGAGTTTTAGAAGGGCATCCATGTCGCCTATAACGAAATCTACGCAGAAATTGTCTAAAGCTATGCAGGTTTGTTACGCTGTTTTGTGTTCACTGTTTTATCATATTAATGCTTCAAATCGCATCATGTTTCCTCTTTCAACTATGAAATAATTTAACTCAGAATAAAGACGTGCGGTTGGTAGCTAATAGGTATTGCAATCCGGTGTTTTTTTAATTCGCCCGGAATTTCAGCGATCCGGCCGAATTAGTCACGTCAGAATATTTTTTCCTTTTCGTTTCAACGTATACTGTTTATGAGAAAATCTACATAATCTATATAATAAAAATGAATCGCTGAATGTGTTGCTAAGCACAAATCTCGTGAGCAGCTGAAACGATTTCGCTAATTCTTTTTTAATTGTGTTTGCTACTGTCAGGGAAAGTCAGAAATTTACCGCGGGGCGAAGCCGCTGGCGGGCCACTACTATATTATATAGATAGACCCTTAACTAGGCAAAAAAAAAGTCGTGAATTCAAACTTTTTGATTTTGGACCAGCAAAAAAATATCACTTCAAAGAAAAAACGAAAAAAGTGAGCATTGGTTTCACTACCGTAATAATAACAACAAACATAACACGCGAGTAAATGTGCCTGCTTATGCATCATTGGCATTTATTTATTTGTAAGTCATAATAACAGGTTTACGGTAACCACCAAGTCATCTATTACTTTAATTTACATAATTATACAGAAAAGACCATCAGTACTGGTTCCAGTAAACATTGAGTGTTGCCGGTTTTCCGGATTGCAATCCCTAGTAACTAACAACAAAATTGGCGTTTTGTTTGTATCTGACATCAAATTTTTATTACTTAGTAGTTGAAAGTCGGTCGTCCACCATTTGTCGGGCTATAAGTAATAGGTCATTGTGGACAAACTGTTAGCCCGATCAGTAAATATGACCTATTTAATAGAGAATCTATTATTTTAAAGGTATTAGTAGTATTTTTTGTGCCGTGTGGTTGCCGGGTTAGAATAGTGCCACTCCATGTGTTCCCGGGGATGTCGTAAGAGGCGACTAACGGTCGAACCCTATACTCAAACCGCGGATAGATAAGGCTTACTTCGGGTTTAATTTGACATTTGCCCATACAAAATGTGTCAAATTTTAATCTGATGTAAGGCTATCTGTCTGCGGTTTGAATATAGGGTTCGGCCGTAAGGGAATAAGGGCTTGCAAGCTGTCACTAATACACTGGTACACATCTTAGCCAGTTGGTGCAAAATGTGGTTACTGAATTATCAAGAAGTCTTTAGATTTATTGGTATTTCTGTAACTCTGTCTACCCCACTCTGGGAAAGAAGGCGTGATGTTATGTATGTAGCCTGCGGTCCTGGGTTCAAATCCCGGTAAGGGCAGATATTTGTGTGATGAGCCCGAATATTGGATCCTGAGTCTTGGATGTTTTCTATGTATTTAAGTATATATTTCTGTATATAAGTAAGTTTATCGTTGTCTAGTTCCCATAGTATAAGCCTAAAAGCCTTAGTTTGGGGCTAGGTCAATTTGTATGACATTGTTACATGTTTTTTTTTATTTTATTTGCTAGGCAAGACTAAATTAGGTACATTTCATTTAATTCCTTTAACCATCAACACCAATGATTCCAGGAGTCAATTATGACGCCGCGTTCGCGCAAGCCGCTCATTATCACGAGCGAGCAGCGCGACGCGCTCGAGCAGAAAGACACCGACGCCGGCGTCTACCACCACTCCATGTCGCTGAAGAACGACAGCGACTTCGTGTCGTCCGACGACGACGCGAGCTCCGCGGCGTCCTGTGAACGGTAAGAATTACTAAAATTAATGACTGAAATCTGTAGGTATTTTTTTTTCTAAAACGTCGCTCGGAAAGGATAGCTTTTCTTTTGAAAAAATATGTCGGAAAGAGCCTATTTTTTTTCCCTAAGAAAAAGCATTCCTGTCCGTTGCGATATTTTATTTTAAAATGATCTCTTGCCTGTAGAATCAAAAAGAACATATTATATAGGTACTGGTATCTGATATAAGTACTGTTGACTACATGATTTGATATTGCCGTCTATTTAACCTTTTCAGCGCTTTACATCAATTTCAAATCCGTCACACGCCAAACATAAAATAAAATAAGTAAATATCAGGAGACAATCTCACACAAATTGACCCAGTCCCAAACTTAGCTCCAGGCTTGTACTGGACAACGTAAACATACCTACCTATGTATGTAGAAAACATCCAATACTCAAGAACAAAATGTTCGTGCTCATCACACAAATATCTGCCCTTACCGGGATTTGAACCCAGGACCGCTGGCTTCGGAGGCAGGGTAACTAGGCTACCGTGTCGTCAAAAAATATGTACATACATTAAAAGACAAAAAAATAAAAGTAACTAAAATAAATAAATTTTGTATTAAAAGTTATGCAAAATTAAACTTAACTCCCCCATACGAAATCACGTCTCTTTTAAACTGTACCTGTGACAACTATAAGTGCCGGTGGCGTTGTGTTCACGACAGCTCAAGACTACTTTAGGCGTCGTTGGCGTTCAAAGGGTTAATATTAGGTTCCCACCTACACTAATATTGCTGTTAGCTCTAAAGCTTGTCCCAGAAAAAAGTGTCGCTTTTACTAACCAAGGTTGTTTGTCAGACTTCAATCAAATCAGTTTGAAAACTATTTTCCTAGTTAGCATATTGTCTATTATTTGAATTAAGATAAAAAAAAACAGATGTTAGTACTTGTATTTTCAAAGATGTCGTCAGTTAAAGAAAAGTTTCATGAAAAAATTCTGTACAAATATGTTCAGTATCGCGGTATATCTGTGAAAAACATTGCATCGGAGCTTAAAACCTCAGTAAGAACCGATCAAATAGTTTTAAAACGGTTCAGAGAGGGTGGTAGCATACAACGAAAGCCTGGAAGTGGCCGTAAACCTGGGTTTGTAAATAAAAATATAGAGAGGAACATTGTGGCAGCGTTACAAAAGAAACCTACTCTTTCTGTACGGGACTTGGCCAAAAAATACAAAAAATCTAAATCTACGGTGCAAAGGGTAAAAAGCATAATTCTATAAAGTCATTTAAACAAGTTAAAGTACCCAACAGAAGTGCGAAACAACAAACGGAGGCTAAAGCCCGGTCAAGGAAGCTCCATTCGGAAATGACTAAGAAAAAATATTGTATTGTTATGGACGACGAGACCTACTGTAAACTTGACTTCAAGTCACTTCCAGGTCACCACTATTATTCAGCCACTGATAGAAAAACTGTTGATGAAGAGTATAAGGTCATAAAAATGGACAAATTTGCAAAGAAAGTTCTCGTGTGGCAGGCGATTTGTTCATGTGGCAAACGCAGTACACCGTAATTTGGCAAAGGAACCATTAATGGTGATTATACCTGAATGAATGCCTTAAAAACGATTGTTGCCATTCATTAGGAAGCACAGTAAACCTGTCCTCTTTTGGCCTGATTTGGCCACGTGTCACTACACGAAGCGGGCAATAGAGTGGTACAAAGCAAATAGTATCGATTTTGTTGAAAAACACCAAAATCCTCCCAATTGCCCTGACTTACGGCCCATTGAGAAATATTGGGCTCGCATGAAGCAAAAGCTTTTAAAACACAAAAGTAATGCCACGTCAGTGGAAAACTTCAAACGGAAATGGAATGAAGCTTCCAAATTAATCACCGATGATGATGTACAAAAATTAATGGCACGGGTTAAAGCAAAATTAAGGAGTTTCTGGATGAACAAAACTTAAACCGATGTTTATAGGAATAAAATGTATTTTAAGAATATTCAAATACAACTGTGTTGTAAAATTTAATTAATTTTATTATTTGGTGGGGTTTTTTAACAAGTTAATATGCAACACTTTTTTCTGGGACAAGCTTTAATTCCTTTGCGAGTAGTACCTGTTTGTAAAATTCAGCTATGTTTAAGATGACACCACACCATACCCTTCGACACCACAATTTAAGAAAGAGGAACAAGCTCATAAGTTCATTCACTGACATGAAAATAGTCAGATCAGGAGCCTATCACATGTCGGTACAAATATATAATAATATACCAATGACATTAAGGGCCTGTTTCACAATCGACAAGTAAATTTATCTGTCAAATAAAGATAGCCCTCTCTTTGTCTATATTCAAGTGTGAGAAAGGGAAAGGGCTAAATTTATTTGACAGATATGCGTTACCTGACGATTGTGAAACAGGCGGTAAAAGTAATAAAAAAGGACAACATATTATAGGAAATTAAAAGATTTTTCGACCGAACATAGTTTTTACACTTTAAAAAAATGACTTTTTTGAACATGAGGGATAATTTAGTTAATAATTTAAGTAAATATAATTAATATAAATGCAGTGCCCTAACAGGGCAATAATAAAATAAAAAATAATAATGTAATATTTTTCATACATACATACATACATAAAGTCACGCCTTTATTCCCAGAATGGGGTAGGCAAAGCTACAGAATTACCAACAACTCTAAAAAACGTGTTGATGATTCTGTAACCACATTTTGCACAATCAGGCTAAGATGTTTACCAGTGTATTCTCGAGCGCTAACCAACTCTTAGCTGCATTGAGCGTTGAGTCTCCTTAATAATATGTTGGACAGCGATGGCAAATTGGATATCTTGGGACAGCGCTTAACCCAGTTTTTTTGGCGGCAACCACTAACCAACCGCCAACAATGTTCGCATTGTGTTCCGGTGTAGGGATAAGACAACCGGTGAAATTACTAGCATAGAGGCATTCCATCCTAGTCCTCAGGGTTGGCAACGCATTTGAGGTCTCAGGATTATAGTGAATTCAAATGTCTATGGGTCTCAGATTCCACTTACCATCAGGTGGCCTGAGTGTTTGTGTGCCTTCTCCTTATCATAAAAAAAGTACTGCGCCCCCGATAGGCATTCTATGACTCCTATTAAAGCTTGTAGCTGGACTGTTAGTGTTAATAATGGGAACTATTAACAAATAATAGAGAGATATTGTGCGAAAGTGAGTGGAAGGGACGGAAGGGGCCGCCGTAGGCGTCCTTTTTTTTTATCAAAACGGAGAAATTCAGGAAAATGGCCGAATCTTAAGTACCCGAAACCGATGTGGATGCATGATGAATGTGGAAGAAGCGAAAGAGATTTGGCAGAATCGTAGCAGGTGGAAAGAAGTGGTCTCTGCCTACCCCTTTGCGAGACAGGCGTAAATTAATGTTTGTATGTGTACAATGCCGAAGAATAATAATAATATAATAATTCATTTATTTCAGACTCTGGGTTCATAAGAGTGTTAGTCACACATTTATATTACAACCTAGGTTTTATTATATGAACAAAAACGCAAAACAATGTCAACAAATTAAAAATTACGATGAAAATTAAATAACTATTTCTTTTTATGTTTATCACTATGTAAAATTCGTATGATCTCATTCCAGGTCCACAAACACTTCCATACCTCGTTCCAGAACGTTCGAGCGGCGTTCTCTCTCCGCGGGTGACATCAGCCCCCTCCGCTCGGAAACCACTCGCTTCATCATCAGCCACGAGAGACCGAGCATAGTGGATCTAAACACAACTCTATGCGAAGACCTCCCCAAAATAACCGAGAGCAGATTCGCAGAACGAGCGAGATCACTCACTGGACCATTCCGTGAGTATCTACTTAGTAGGTCCGTGCTAACAGCTACGCCAGTAGATCTATCAATTTTAAACAATTCCAAAGAACCTGAGGAGAAAATATCAGAATCCCTCCTGTTCTGTTTAGATGGCAACGTGCCGTCAGATCTCACTACATCTATAAGTAGTTTAACGGTTGCTAGAGACGAGGTGTCGTCGAGGTCTCCGCTGAAACATTTTAATGTTGGGGAGAGCCCTAGTAGGAAACGCTGCAGCTCCCTTGTTCGAGATGAAGCTGGTTTGAAAAAGGCGTTAGTTGAGAAAGAAAACGTGCCGGTCTATGAAGTAAGAGAGACTGATCTATAGTTAACGTGAATGGTGACCAATACGTGCCTTATATGTATACTTAGGTGTTGATATTGTGTTCAATGTCACATCGTACCGATAAATCTGGAAATACGCCAGGATGATGATAGTGAAGACCACTTTGCAAAGAAAACGGGATCTTACGATTTCTTTGACTAGTTAACATAAGTAAGGTAATAAAGTTTTATGCTAAAGGAAAAGAAAATTAGCTCGCTACAAAATGACATTAATATTATTTTAGCATGGTTATCATGTGATGGTTTTAGTCAGTCAATATTATATCAACAACATTGTCGTATGAGGCTGGACTAAAATGGCTTAAAAATTAAGCTAATTCAATTTTGTTATAATGTAACTCGCATTATATGGTCGTATTTATCTATGTGGATAAAAGATCTGTCTCTTTTTGACCACTGTAAGTGCGAGAGGGACGGATGCTTTGTCCACCTCTCGCTCGTTGCTCTTTGGCACCACTTTCACATTTCGCTCGCCACCTTCCCACTTCTCTACATCGAGCTTCATTCAAAGCCCTGGGCTCCTTTATTCAAAACGTCTCGTTAAAATGTGACGTCTAGTTAAAATTTGACACATTTTGTATGTAGCAAATGTCAAATTTTAACGAGACGTTTCGAATATAAGAACCCAGGGTTAGTCAGCCGCTCAGGCCTTACTCGTGAGTTTCTGGTTCCAGACCTTATATTATTGCCTGCTAATGAAATGATATACCGGGTAAAATACAGTCTAAAGTTGCCAACCATTAAGTTTACTCAAATTTTGTATTATACTAGTATTATAGTAATAAAAAAATATTTATTTTATTTTGTAGCACTATTTGAACTGATTTCTTTGAACCCGGTTGTTAAACCAAGCATTTATAAGTCACAGAAATTGTCATTTTACTTGTTGGATGACTATTTATTATTAGTTTTATTTTTTTAACCCGACTTTGGGTTTTCGGTATTTTTTCTCTCTGTTTATATAATTTTTTGTCTTGTATCTATTCCTCACCTAATAAACATCTGTTTGATTTATATTTCTAACTTTTTTTTAGTTTTGAAAGAAATACATTGTTCTAAATAGTAATTAAATGCAAGATCGTCGTCATTCAAATTATAATTTGTATTACTTTATACATGGGTTACTATAATTATGCCAAAATTATGATTTAAGTTTAACATGTGATTTTATTTTTTTACTATTCTCAAGCGGTAAATTTATTAGGAGTTAGGTGTCAAAAATTACGATCAAAATTGATTTATTATCGTCTTTCTCTTATTAATTTTAATATGAACCTCAAATCATTTGATAAACATCAATTTTGTCTTAAAATTGTTGACATCTATTTCCTGTAATGTGTTCATACTCTTGTGTATCACAACATACATATTATTTTACGTAAATATAATACGAATATTCTAGTTGATCTGTTTGTTTCATTGGATTACCATGTGTATTTCCATGTTCTGTTAGAAAAATCTAAAATGACAAGAAAAGTAGACTTTTGCCATATCAGAACCGCAATTATTATGTATTTTCTCTAGACATTCCGGCTGGGGTTCCAGGGTAAATAAAAGTGAGATAATGTTTTTGGAGTAGCATACAACGTCGCCAATAGACTTATGGATACGGCTTACGTATACTAACTACTGATCCATAAATCGGAATTATTTCGTTTCGCACATTATTTTACATTTGGCAGAAATACATTTTCTAACAAATCCATTGTGATACTGACCGTGGAAAACGCGGAAATGCCAACCGCAGTGTAAGCACACACGAATTCGTAACTTCCTAAAGAATACTGACCCATGAAGTATAAGTAAGAAATACCTACATTTTATGACACAAATTTAATTGTACTTTCCTGAAATATGTTAGGAAAGTACAATTAAATTTGTATCATAAAATGTATAATGTAATGTATTTAACCGTGGAGCGCCCTGACGTAATATATTATGTGTATTCAAATATATATCTTAATTCGAACTACTTTGATTACCAAATTCAAATATCGTTATGAACACACGGTGTTCATAGGGCGCTCCACTGGTTAAGTGCTGGCCCTTATATCGCGACGATGATAATCACTGCTAGTAGAATCTATCATCCTATCGGGCCTCTATTCTACTGGGAAACCAGATTGCCTTATTTACTTGTCAGTAATGGTGGCAATATGGTCCTACCCACTAGAATACGGTGAAGGTTCGTGGTCCGACCGATATTAGTGTCATAAATATGAGGTAGGTTTAGTTTATGTTAGTTCTTCAGCTGGCCCGGAGGGTCAAAACAACCCTGAAATAGGAGCTCCGCATTAGCGGAGCTCCGTCGACAATGTTGAATTTGATTTTGAAATAGAACTATTGGTCAGCCGGTGTTGTCATGTATTCAGAGCGTAGAATAGAGGGCCAAAACTACGCGCAACAGCGGTAAAACCACTCCGTCATGCTTTCAAACACACTCTCTGTTCTAGTCAATATCAATGAAAAAACATGTTCAAGATAACGTTTTCAATATTTGTGAATGAAGTGATGGCCCTCATATCACGACGATTACAATAGCGGCCATTACAAGTACTACGGTGGTGCAACAGTACACTCTGCAGCAACAGCGGTAAAACCACTCAGTCATGTTCCTCCTCTGCTTCGCTTGTCTTTGTCTTAATATATCTTCACTGAAACGAAACCAAGTTAACATTAGTACAGGGCCTTTAACCTTTTTTTTTATGTTAAGGAGAAGCCACACGAGCACTCAGGCCACCTGATGGTAAGTGAAATCTGAGATCCATAGACATTTGAATTGTCAAGATTATAATCCTAAGACGTCAAATGCGCTGCCAACCCTGAGGACTAAGATGGAATGCCTCTATGCTAGTAATTTCACCGGTTGTCTTATCCCCACACCGGAACACAACAATGCGAACACTGTTGCTTGGCGGATGGTTAACGGATAAGATGGTGGTAGCGATTCGGACGGACCCTGCACAGGGTCCTACCACTAAAAATCCTATACGTTATCCTACTGCGTTATAACGATATCGCGTTTGTCGTGTTTTAGAATCGTTTATGTCACTTCAGTTATCAAAACGTTGTCAATACGGAACCACGTCAAATACGATATCGTTATTACCTTGTAGAATCCCAGCCCAGGTTGTTGATTCAACAGTGTTCTATGTCACGCCACTTCAAATATACAAGGTGTCCAGAAAGAGTATCGGGTATTTGTTTTTAGGGTTCCGTAGTCAAACTAGGAACCCTTATAGTTTCGCCATGTCCGTCCCTCCGTCCGTTCGTTCGTCCGCAGCCTAGCGCAGAGACTCTTAGTACTAGAAAGCTGTAATTTGGCATGAATACCTATGCATATTAGTCACGCCAACAAAGTGATATAAAAAATACAGGCGATTAAAGTGTTTATACCTACTAAAATCATCTAAGACGGCACCAATTAACTTAAAACAGATTTTTTTTTATTACTTCTTGATTTTTATGTTTGTAGAGTACAACGGCTTCGGAACCCTACACTAAGCGTGATCCGACATGTTCTTGCCCGGTTTTTCATTCAAACATAACATTACGCCTTCATTCCCAGAGTGGGGTAGCCGGAGCTACAGAAATACCAACAACTGTAAAAAGACTTGTTGATAGTTCTGTAACCATATTTTGCACAAACAGGCTAAGATGTTTACCAGTGTATTAGTGACAGGTTGCAAGACCATCGCCTAACAGTACTACAAGCCTTTTTCCCTTAGTCGCCTCTTACGACATCCACGGGAAGACATGGAGTGGCACATTATTCTAACCCGGTAACCACATGGGCGGCGTTTTGCTGTTATTTCAACAAAAAAACTATTAGTTATTGGAATACAAAATGGAAAATTACCGTAATTGACCGTAACGCTGCTGGAGGTCTTCCAATCTGGATCGAAGATTGGTGATATCACGCTGACACATAGCTCTCGATATTGCCCCAATTCAAATTAAAAAATATGAACCAGTATAATTTTATAGGAGTTAAAATGCAAATCTATCTTTAAAATGGAATGCAAAGACGATTTTATAGTGTTCAATGCTTGGCTTTTCTTCCGAATGGATAAACATGGATTTTAACGAACTGACGCCTCCACATCTTCGATCGTTTCGCACCAGTATTTTCGAACATCTGCATCATCACATCCATTACCTTGTGGTATCGTCACTTGGTGCATTGCATTTGCGATATTCCGCACGATACAAACGATGACCAGTCACTATTGATTTAGCGTGTCGATAGTATGATCGAACGCAAAAAGCACGATTCTCGATGCTCCATTGAAACTAAAACTCCACAAAATGGCGGACTCCATGGTCCAGTCCCCGCTCCCCCCGCACCTCCTTTTAAAATTTAGAACTTAAACAAATACCCGATACTCTTTTTGGACAACTTGTACAATCGCTTGGTTATACACGTATTCAGTGCTGGGAGTCTGAAAGGCTTCAAATATAATAATGTACCAGTAATGGACAAGGATCAATGATGGACACTTGATCCTTGTGTTATAGAAGATAAGGGTTAATCATTTGTTTCGCAAGAATCAATTTAGGACCCCATGATCTAGCTTTGACTAAAGGTTTGTGTCCATTACTGATGCCTGTTACCTTAAACGATCCAGCCGATTTTCATGAACCCTAGCTAAGAAGCATCCCGAATAAACTAGCTTTCTATTTAAATAACCGCTTCCGATGTCACGAGTCCAATACAGATATACAATACAAACACACAGTTACAGAGATATTTCTACTTTTGTGCTATAAACCGCGAATACTGATATCATTAATGATATCAAAATACCAGCCATAGTGTTAGTGAAGCGAGAAAACCGTTCCATAATGAGCGTTGCCATAGAAATAGCTGTTCTTTTATAACCATTATAGTATTGATATAATATAACCATGGTTACAGTCATTTCGAATATCAGTCTTGGCGTTTAGTAAACACTTGACATTCTTATTTGTATCTACATTAAATATTAAAAAATGTGTTAATAACAATTGAAGTTACGTAGAATGAAAGACTCATGTGTTTAAAATTTCATTTTTATAAAGTTACTTAAAATAGATCATTAATATTCATCGACTTGTTATAAGTTAGGTACTATGGTAACGCTTAATATGGATATTAGCAAACAATAAATTAAGTCTATGTCTATCATAATATGTCCTAGATATGTCTTCTACAACGACGGGTTGGGGACTGACCGAGATCGGGGTTCGTGGGGAAAGAGACATTTTAATGTAATAAATAATAACACTTACGCTCTAGCGATGTCATAACCGTAAGATGTTTCCCCCGTGAAACTAGCCTTCGATTTAGTTCTGCTTGCCTTCTTTGTTACCTTCATATTTTCTTTCCTTTCTCTCTCCATCTGTTTCTTAGCCAATTTTTCTTTTCTCCTATTTTTCTTAGCCATCTTAAGCCTATATTTTGCTGTGTTCTCCCTCGCAGCCCTCACTTTTGCTTTCTTGTCTCTTTTAGCCCTCTTTCCCGTATTTTTAATTATTTTCGTCTTCTTTTTCAGTCTTATAATCCTCTCTCTTTCTTCTTTCTCTTCAAATTCTCTTATAAATTTAACTTGCTGTTGCCAAATACTCTCCTCGTACTTACGGGCCTCAGCTGCCTTGTGTTCTTCTTCCTCTTTTAACTTACGTTCGAATTCCCTAATAAAATCGAGCTGCCGTTGTCTTATCCTTTCCTTTTGTTGCTGATTTTCGAAATTTACTAGTTCTGCTTCTTCCGCCTTTTGCTCGTATTCCTTAATGAAATCTATTTGTTGCTGCCTGACCCTGTCCCGTTCTTCAATAGCAATGACCTTTTGTCGTTCTTCTTCAATTTCTTCTATTCCTCTTGGTTCGTCATTTTCTTCGTTTATATTAAGCGTTTTTTGTGTGTTGTAGGATAGACGAGATTTTTTTGGTTTTGGAATTATTGTTTTGGACGGATTTCCGAATTTCTGCTCGTACGCTTTAACAAACTCTTTCAGCTGTTGCCGAATCTCCTTTTCTTCTTCTTTTTGACTCCTTGGCACAGGTGCAACGATGATATAAGGCGTATTATGTTTGTGTGGTGACACTGAATAATTCGAAGTTGTGTCGTCGTCTCCAGCCCGCCAACGATGGAATCTGACAGATAAGGTTCCAGGTGTCTCTTTAAAGATTCTTCGCCTGTTAAAAACAAGATGTAAATTGCATTTAACCTTTTCAACGTCATGTCAAAAACAAAGTCGCCACTCGCACGCCAATGACAGCTAAACACCAGAGCCAATGTCAACATTTTACGCTGTCAACCATGACGGATATAACCGTCGTTGGCGTTGAACCAGTGGTTCGGATATATCTGTCAATGGCGTGGAAAAGGTTAAATAAGCCGCTATCTAACCAAGTATGAGATGATTTCAATGGTGGACAAGGATTAAGTATTAAGTACATCTATACAGGTAAGTACAAAGTAGTAACTAATGTTAATTGATTGTGGGACCGCAGCAATTTCGAAGGGTCATCAAGATGGTTGTTTTTTTTTTAAAACGTGTTGCAAAGTCTAGTAAAGGGTGCTCTCTCGTGTTGTAAGGCGTGCACAGTCAGCCTTATAAATAGCTGCACACTTTTGCACCTTGTCGCTTTAACGCATTTGATTGATTAGTGCTGCAGTTCAAACATGACGTCAAAGTGACAAAGCACTTAAGTATAATTATCTGCCGTAATACCAAAGAAGACGGCTAACTGCAATATAGAAGTCAAAGCATTTTTTACTCTATTGGTAACCACATAAAATTCAAAATGCTTTATACTATTACTATGCAGTTAGCCGCCTTCTTTGGTATTACGGCACTTATAAGGCCGGCTGTACATCAGAAGTGCGGGTTGTAAACTCACATCAATGTTGACTTATCAATATTGGGAATAATGATCGAAAATTGCAGAGCTAATTTAACGCAAGCGCCGGCAATAAAATGAAACCGAACAGCTGATGTAGTGATTAAACATACGTCTTCATTTTTGGTAAATTCGTATTTATTTTGCTTTTCCAGTCCGCTTTACTTTCCAATGATGCTAATAATTGAGAAAGTAACACTAATTCAAACATAATTATATCCAAACAAATAACATGTCGTATAATTATGCACTAGGGTGATGGTACCAGTGTTGGACACTAAGCTGACATGCACCAATAATGGACACTTTACCCTTAATTTAAAGATCATAAGAACCTAAATTGATTAACGTTTATCTTCTGTAAAATAATTAAGGGTCCATCATCGGTCCTTGTGTTGTAAATACCCATGATTAATATTTCCATCATTCTACAACAGTCTCCTGGACATAAGCCGCTCCTTATACAGCAGCAACATGATAAGAGACTGATTTAAGAATACAGTTTTCTTTGCTTATCCGTTATTCATCGCATCTACTCTTATTCAAGCAGGTTTAATTAGCTCTGCTTATTCCGAACATTACTGTTTATACTGAAATTGAAAAGCAATCGTACACTTGATCCATGATCCAGTTCCTGTGAATTGTAGCAACACGTCACCTGAGACGCGCAATCGCCGCCTGCCATCATTTTGTAACCACTTCAATGTCGACGAACTCTGTCAAAATTGAACTTTAAATCAATTACCCAGCTAAATTAAAGCCTAGCCCAGTTAAATAATAAATTAATTATGTTTAATTTGTCTGATATTACCAGGAATTAAATCTACCAGTGGATTTTGAGGTGATATCTGTGTCATTCTTCTTTTTTACCGACAATTGCCTGTCCTCATTTTACCATACGTTATCAGTTAGAGTATTGATTATTCATGTTTTAGTGTTCGAATATACGTCCAAACATTTATTCATCTATTAGTACTAAATAAACTTTCACTTTCTTTATCCAGTGTTTTTTTTATAAGTTTGTTTTTCATAGAATCGCGTGACAGAGTGGTAATACAAAATTTAGTCTCCTCTGAAAGCGGCCACTCTTGTCACAGTATATTCTGAAAAATCACCATAAAGAAAAAACATTATCGCCACCGAAATAATCATTAATTAATCCAAATAAAAATTCACGCAACGAATTTTAAAATCAAAAAATAAAACCATAATTATCAATAGTTGAAAAACGCAAAATATAGAAAAATTACGATGTATTGTCGGTAAAAAAGTAGAACGACCCATCTACCGTTAAAGATCTTTTTGTTGCTAATATGGTTTGCTAAATAACGCGGGGTTATTGTCATATCCATATTAACATTTCTACTAGGTATTCCGCGAAGTGACGATGCAAAGTCCGATCACTGCTTATTACATTTATCACAGTTATAAGGTTTATTTCGCGTGCCACTTATAAAAATTGCACGTCACGATATCTACAAGGGACGCGCTCCGTGTTAAAATAGTTTGACAAGTTGGTTCGCGACTGTTCCGCGATGTAGTGAACGTTGGCGGGGAGGGGACATGTTTGGCAGTCGGGTGTAGGGGTTTTAAGGGATGATAGGGTCATTTCGAACATTATTGACCACGTTGACTATTATGCAAAGTTGCACCGCAGACCTAATTTCTGAAACCTTAATGTTTTCAGATTATCTTAAGCATGAGTTACGTAGGTTAGGTTAAGTTAGACCTTTGTCCACCAAAAAATAATCTGAAAGCAGTAAGGTTACAGCAGAAATTAGCTTTCTATGAAATGAAAATTCTGCGAAGTGATACATTCTATGAAATGAGTTTCTGTTAAACAGTGTACAACCTCCTGTACCTACATACACCAAACCTCCTTTCAACAAACGTAACATGACGGAGAATTTTATTTTATCGAAAGACTTCTCGCGGCATGTTTTTTTTTGTAGTCACTTAGATTTTCTGAAAACATCATGGTTTTAGCAGAAAATAGCGTTCGATGAAAATAAATTCGATGAAATGATTCGGTTAGCCTATTGATAGATAAATAAATCCCCCGAAGTAATTGCGTCCTTTTGGAGTTTATAACTCCGATTTTCATTAGATCTAGCTAAAACCACTCCAGTTCAACGAAAATAAAGAGTAGGCAAACGAGCACACAGGCTACCTGATGGTAAGTGGGATGGCTGAGACATAAATACTTGCAATCTCAAGACTACAGACTCAAGACTGCAAAAGCAATGGCAACCCTAAGGAGTAAGATCACAAATTGCTTGGCGGTGGGCTAAAACATAACATGATGGTAGTTATCCTGACGGACCCTACAATTTATAGCACCACTAAAATAAAACTAGCATTCTATTAAAAAATACCGCGTAATACACCTCTCAGTTTGCGTCAGGGTTAAAAACACCCACAAACTTGTCGAATTAAATATTATCTGCAACTGAACGCACAAAACGCACTGAGTTTGTGGGTTTTTTCCCGTCTGCGTTTAAAACTAAGCATGTGAATGCGTCGTTTTCATGCACTACGCTTGGAATAATGTAATTGGATGAAGTGTCAAGTACGAATAGTGATGGAACCAGTAATGAACACGGACCAAAGATGGACACTTGATTCTTATTTCACAGAAGATAAGGGTTATTTCATTTGTTTTCCAACAGTCAATTTGTGACCGTATGAACTTTGAATTAAGAGTTAAGTGTCTATTATTGGTGCCTGTTAGTATGGACTGTCCAACACTGATGCCATCACCCTAATAAGAATATCAGTTAAAAGCAAATTCTGTAAAGCGCGAATGTCTACGCGTAAGTCGCAATAATTACCGTGTAACCCTAGATACTTTAAAAAAATCAACAAGATTTCAATGAAATAGACATCAAAATAATAAAGTTACCTTATACAAAAGCAAAAACAAGCACTGCGATTATGAATACCACGGTGACACAACAGTACACTCTGCAGCAGAAACGGTACATACAGTTTTTCATATTTTGTATGGAAGATTCATTTCTTTTCCTCAGCCAGATTTCACTGAAACGAAAAAGAAAGTTAGGTCATCGCACGGTCTCCAGTCAAACGCTACGTCTAAAGCACATGTAAACGTTTCAGGCAAAAAATATGTTTTTTATTAAAATGGTAACTAAATTCTATACTTGTTTTATAAATTATCAGTTTACTCCCAAATTAAGCTCTTAGGCTTGTAATTGGTACTAGACAGCGATATAGCTCGTTCGTTTAGACAGTGTCGTCGCCTTTGTATCTCGCCGCCTTGGCACGTGCCACTTTTTGTAAAAGGATGCCGCCGCGTAAATAAAGAATGCGAGCGGAGTACCCGCAAGTGAATTTGGCAGTTTACAACATTTAATTCGTATTTTATTACAATAACCAAGAATATACACACTTAATAATTATAGTCCATACACACTTAAATACAGAAATATACAGGGTGACATCAAAGACGTGATCAAAAGTGATATGACTTAATTGAGCATAAAATATGGGATTAAAATAATATAGGTATCCAGGAGTTACATGTAGTATTCAGACTTAATCACGCAATTATCAAAATTAAATAATTTATTATTTAATGCATTGTAAACAGTGTGGTCACCCTACTTGACAAAAAGAAATCCAAAGATAAACATAGAATATCAAAATCGTTGATGCTGTAAACGTTTCAATCGAGAGGGTACAGCACATATTAGAAGAAAAGTTGGGTATGAAGAAAGTATCGGCGAGGTGGGTGCCGCGTCTACTCACGGAGGAGCAAAAACGGAACCGACTGACTACTTCGGAGCAGTGTTTGGCAGTGTTCAAACGTAACCCGAAGTAGTTTCTGCGTCGTTTCGTGACCGTGGACGAAACGTGGGTCCACCACTACACCCCGGAAATGAAAGAGCAGTCGAAGCAGTGGATTTTACCGGGTGAACCTGCTCCAAAGAAAGCAAAAACCGTCCCATCGGCTGGAAAGGTCATGGCGACCGATTTTTGGGATTCGCAGGGTATTATACATATTGACTATTTAGAAAAGGGAAAAACAATAACAGGGCAGTATTATGCCAATTTATTGGATGAATTTGACGCCGTGCTGAAGGACAAACGACCCCATTTAAAAAAGAAATAAGTACTGTTTCATCACGACAACGCCCCGGCTCATTCGTCCAGAGTTGTGACGGCTAAATTAGCACAGTTACGCTACGAACTATTGTCTCACCCCCCGTATTCTCCAGAGTTAGCCCCATGCGATTTCTTTTTGTTTCCCAACCTAAAAAAAATGGCTCGGTGGCAAGCGATTTGGATCAAATGACGAAGTCATTGCCGCCACAGAGGCCTATTTTAATGACTTTCCAAATCCATACTTTTTGGATGGTTTATTGAAGCTTGAGTATAGGTGGAACAAATGTATAAGGTTAAAAGGTGACAACGTAGAAAAATAAATGCATATATACAAAAAAAATGCTTTTTTTTTCCATTAACGGGTACTTATCAAACAGCCCTCGTATGTATGTAGGTACGTATTTATAATATATGTTTTAAACACTGTAGGGTCACCGGGTTAACAGTGAGTTGCTCGTACACAGTGGGTCACGCACACACTGATAATACGCACAGTCCTTTTCGATGCTTTCTCGGCGCAAAAGACGCCACCTGGTGACACGTTCCTACTCGCTCAGTGCCCGTTCGGCAGCGCGAGCGCAACGACGTGGAGAAGTGCGATTGTGTATCGGCCGCGAGGCGCACACATTTACGTAAGTTCGAATTTTATTTGTATTTTCTAAAAATGATACGATACAATTTTAAGCAGAAGTTTTCAGTTGAGTTGATTAATAAGCTATCTGAGAGTGTTGTTTATTTTCTCTTTGAACAGTTTTTTTTTTTATTTTTATTTTTTTTGTTAAATTGTTGCTAGGGTTGACAGTGGGTCAAGTGGATCGGGTACATAGTGGGTCGTGACCCACTGTGTACCACGACTATCGATATTTCTATACCAATAAAATATTTTTTTTTTATTTACAGAATGCCAAGAAAAAAGAATCTGCCAAGGAAAATTGGCACACATACTTCAGAGCAAATGAGGTGCGCTCTAATTTCTATTAAAAATGGTCGCAGTATTCGACAAGCTTCTGTAGATAGTGACATACCTTTTTCTACGCTACAAAGATATTACAGTAAAATAAAAGATAAAGAAAATGAGGATGTAAGTAGTGTGCGACTGACCCCTCACTACTCTGTGAATAAAGTATTCTCGGACGAAGAAGAAATAGTTTTAAAAGAATACTTTAAGAAATGCGCCTTGTTATTTTACGGCCTATCTACCAAAGACTGCCGACATGTAGCATACCAGATGGCCCTGCATAATAACATTAAAATGCCAGCCTCATGGGAAGAGAATCGCATGGCCGGTGTAGACTGGCTCAGAGGCTTTCGTGAAAGACACCCTGAGTTATCATTACGCAAACCAGAGGCATGTAGTTTGGCGAGAGCTACTGCGTTTAACAGAGAGACTGTTAGAGTATTTTTTGAAAATCTCGAATGTATTATTAAACGCTGTCCAGCTTTTAGTGACGGAACACGAATTTTTAACTTGGATGAAACTGGAACTACAACTGTACAAAAAAATCAAAAAGTTGTAGGACCAAAAGGTCATAAAAACCTCTGTAGAGTCACAAGCGGGGAGAAAGGTACATTGTGTACAACGTGTAATATAATTGGCGCCGGTGGTCAAGCACTTCCACCAGCAATTATTTTCCCAAGAGTTAAAACAAATCCTCGAATGGGTGTTGGTACTCCTCCAGGGTCCCTAATTCTAGCATCACCTTCGGGTTGGATGAATTCAGATCTTTTTGTACAAGTGATGCAACACTTTATCAAACGCTCAGGTACGACAAAAGATAATCCAAGCATATTAATCATGGATAACCACGAGTCCCACCTTGCTATAGAAGCTTTGGATTTGGCGAAAAACTCTGGCGTTACGATCCTCACATTGCATCCTCATACTTCGGCCAAAATGCAACCGTTGGACGTTGGTATCCATGCACCATTTAAATCTTACTACAATGCAGCAATGGATTCTTGGATGCTTACTAACCCAGGCTGTGCAGTGACAATTTATGAAGTAGGTCAATTTATAGGGATTGCTTTTATGAAAAGTATGACACCATCCAATATAATGCAGGCTTTCAGAAAATGTGGAATTCAGCCTTTTGACAAAAACATATTCTCGGACGAAGATTTTTTGCCAAGTACTGTTACAGAGCGACCAAACCCTGAAGATCAACCTTCTGTTATTCCAACGCCACAGCAAACAGAGCCAGTGCAGAGCAATACACACATGGATGTACCACCATTAGAACAACAAATGATCTCTTCCCTGAGCCATTCTATGGAGCAACCTGGTTCAAAACAGGATGTTAATCCGGAAAAATACCCTGCAGAATCTCTACAAAGAACTACCACCAGCACTGAAATGGTTGTTACTCCACCACAGCGACCTGCAGATTCTTTGCCCAGCACCTCCAAGGTCTTACTAACACCAGAAGACTTCCGAAAACCTATAAAAGCGGATAAAAAAAGAAGAACAACAAAACGGAAACTAGGAAGGAGCCTTATAGCTACAGACACACCAGAAAAAAATGCTATAGAAGAACAAAAAAAAGCCGTCAAAA
The DNA here is from genome assembly GCA_949316455.1 of Acleris holmiana. NCBI lineage: Eukaryota > Metazoa > Arthropoda > Insecta > Lepidoptera > Tortricidae > Acleris > Acleris holmiana. The sequence goes on from OX438774.1 coordinate 4,968,709, forward strand.
AGAAGAAGGATCTTAAAATAAAAACTAAAGCAAAAAAGGTGGTTCGGCAGGTTTTACAGAGTGATTCGGATGATGAGTCTATTGCATTACAAGACGATTCCAGCGGCGATGATATTTGGCCTGAGGAAGATGTCGATGAAGACGTAGTAACAGAAGATTCTTTAACCAAACCAATTTCACCACCAAAAGAGGGACAGTATGTGCTGGTAGAATTTACTACAAAAAAACAAAAAGTTTATTATGTAGCCAAAGTTCTGGAAGAACGCAATCGATCGTTGGAGGTTTATGTTAATTTTTTGAGGCAAAAAAAACAGGGACTGTTTTATTTGCCGAGTGTTCCCGACGTTTCCTACGTGAAATATGATAGTATTAAACTTGTTTTACCTAAACCAGTGGTGGGTGGCAGCACGGCTAGGCAGCAATCGTACTATTCTTTCTCGAAAGATTTCTCTAACATTAATGTTCGTTAATCAGTACCTAGGTATTATTTTAGCTTTTAAGAAATGACTGATTGTAACAAAAACACGGGTTAAAAATTATGTCTATTAGTTTAAGAAGTTGATCTCTGTTGAGTTTAAAAGTTTGATCTCTTTATTTTGTTTAGTAAGTACCTAAGCAATGACTGATTGTCACAAAAAAACGGATTGTAAATTGATCTCTATTAGGTTAAGAAGTTGATCTCCGGTTAGTGTAATAGTTTGTTACAAAAACACGGGTGAAAAATAGATCTATATTATGTTAAGAAGTTGATCTCTGTTTAGTTCAAAAGTTTGATATCTTTTATGTTTATCTTGTTTTACATTACGTATTTTATTATCCCTTTAAGTTTTATTTCTTTCTTTTAATAAAAAAGTAACAATTTATGTGCGTTTCATTTATTCTAGCATGCTTATAGCCATCTGACTTTCCTTGGCCCACTGTGTCCTACCGGGTGACTCAGTGTAACCCACCCCTGGTACACAGTGGGTCATTTCTCACTTTAAAAAAAAAACCATCCCGACTCCAAATTAATTATACTAAGAGTTTTTAAGTGTAATATAATGAAACTTAAATAAATTATGCATGTATTAGTCCAAAAATAATGTAATTCGAACAAATAGTTTTCGAGATATGTTGGCTGAAAAAAAGGGTGATCCACTGTCAACCATGTTACCCTATACATGATTTAATATCGTTTAAAACTTTAAAGATTGTAAAATCCGTTCCGATCCGATGCGATACGAGCCGTTTGGTGGAAATCATCATTAACTCTTACGTTTTGACCGGCGTTGAAAAGATCAAACTGACAAACAGCTAGCTGTAGCTACAGATGTAGTGAATAAACAAACCTACGGCATCGTTTTAATCTTGCTTTCTCAGTCCGCTGGTAGTAATAACCGAGAAAGCATAATTAATACGAACTCATCCATCAAAGTACGATGTGGTATGAATATGTACCTAATCAGGACACGTCGGCGTCGAGCAAGAAAGGAGGCAGTCCCAAGGGTACCTATTATTTTATGGAAACACCTTTCAACAAACGAATTATTACGCAATATTTTCATTTCATACAACAACACTCGCCGCTAGTTTTTTTTTGTTGTTTCTAGTCTAACCTAACCTAACCTTCGTAATTAATTAATGTTTAAGCTACCCTGAAAACATCATGGTTTCAGTAGAAAGTAGCATCCGAATCACTTTACACCCAATCACCGATAAAAGCCTTTGAAAGAGTAACCTCTCAATAGATTACCGCACTAAAAGAATAACCTCTTGGAATGAAATATATGACTAAGTTATTTGTTAAACTATCCATTAAGGGAAACCTTAACAGCTAAAGCACAGATAACCCTTATAAATAGCGCTTTAAAAAGCATATAAAACGGCTATCCTAAGTAAAACCCTTATAAAACCCATTCGAAACCCCGAATGAGAGAATGAGATAGCGGGTTTTAAAAGCAAATCGAATGGCTTTAAAGCGATACATCTTTTCTAAGTAAAATCCTTATAAAAACCCATTCGAAATCCCTTGAATGGGATAGCGGGCCGGTCCCTGATTCGAATAAATGAAAGACGATGAAATGATACCATCGATGAACTAAAATTCGATAAAATGGTTTGTTAACCGGTCACATTACTGCAGTGCTTTGACTGTCCCGCCGGCGGTTAGTTCGCTGTGACCGGTTTGAGAGTAAACAATAAATAATTAATTCTTACGCTTTTATTCTATCATAACCCACTCTTCGAGCATATGGCTCCGTAGAACGTGACCCTGACGCTTTCTTTGCTGCTTCGTCCTCTTCGTATTTTTCTACAAACTCGAATTGCCGTCGCCTAACGCTTTCCTCGTATTCTGCGTCGATTGCGTCCTGCTCCTCCTTTAGTTTTCGATCGAATTCTTTTATAAAATCGAGTTGCTGTTGCCGTATCCTGTTCTGTTGCTCAAGATCTTCAAATGCAAGCTCCTCCTCCCTGGCCTTTCTTTCGTATTCCCTAATGAAATCAATTTGCTGTTGCCTTATCTTTCTTTCTTCTAAAGAATCGTAAGGAATCTGTCTTTTTGATGATGTCCGTATTAAGTTGTAGGATGGATTTTTTTTCTTCGGATTTGGTTTGATTCTACTGAACGGTGTCTGAAGGCCGAACCTCTCCTCATATGCCTTATAGAACTCTCGTTGGTTTTGCTTAATCTTTCTCTGCTCATCTTTTGAACTCTTTGTGATTCGGCTGGCTGGCTGACGGCTGTCAAAGAAACACCTTGGGTAAATGAAGGGTAACAAAAAATCCGTTACGGGATCAGAATTTTGAGCTCATTAAAGTAAGTACAAATCTGAAAAAACAAGTTTTATTCACTGTATGTTCCATAGGCCATTTGGTAGGTAACATCAAAACGCAGCAAATAGATGAACTAGATTTCTAGCATAAATTCAACAACTTAGACCATACTCGATTTAACATTGATCAAATACTCGGCAAACCTATGTAGCAAACAGAAATAAAGATCATGCCCTAGATTCCTACTACAAAATATTAAGAGTTACTCTAGAATCGTGACTAACATTAACTGCTACCGTCATTGTTAAATTTGAATTGTATCCCACACAGTAGGGCGACTTATATTAGGATGCCGTTACGCAAAAAAGTGTCATCCTACAATTAATTAGCAAATAAAGGTCAACCGAGAATAATCACAGTGAGGGTTGACACTTCACTGCTAAATAAATGTGGATTGACACATTATTGCGAACAGCGTCCTATTTAAAGCATCCCATACACAGATATTACAGCTTACTTTAGGTAATTCTGGCCATTCCTCCATCCTTTGGAAAGAGTCTTGTCAGGTCTAGATTTATATGGTTTAGGTGCGACTTTCTGACATTCGCACGTATGCATGAGGAGCCAGCACACGTTGCTGTTTTATATGTAAAGACATAGCACCAGTTATTTTGAGTTCAAAAGATTACAGAGCTACAAACTATTTAAATTTTATGTCATTGTGTTTGATGAAAACGTCAATCTCACGTCACTAGACTTCAGATTACCTTCAGACTTTACTTCTAATCTGTGTTTAGTACTCGTAATTATACGCCATCCTCTTTATGCCGGCACTTTACTTGTCACTATTTGTCAAACCCATAGAATAAGAACTGAAAGCATAGATGGAAAGGTAAAAAAGGCAACATATAGCTGCCGGATAGCTGATATTCGCAGTCCTTTTGGGATTCAGTGTGCCAAAAAGAGACTGCAAGCTAATATATCATGGTCATACACTGTTACACACTGTTGCATATATACTACGTTATATAAGAACTAAAGGCATAGAAGGAGCCTTAAAACGAAAGCGTCAAATCTATACCTGTTAAAAGTTTAATGTGAATGTTCAATGAGTTAAAAAAGAAAAGAGTTCTTGCTAAAACTAGCCGTATACACCAAGGTGCTGTCAACTCGTGTAAATCTCCAACGATACCAACTGGACACCATGGTCGTAGATTATATTATATGTATATGCAACAGAGTGCGACAGAAACAATGTACGGCCATGATATTTTAGCTTATAGAACTGTCTCTTTTGGCACATTGAATCCCAATTAGACTGTGCATATCAGCTCTCTGTATGTGGTTACCTTCCTACGTTTGGTGAAGAGACGCGCTCTGTCTGGGCGGTTGAGCGGTATACGGCTGGCCGGGGACTTTTTTGTTGCTATGCGTGTACAGTCAAGTTAAAAAATATGTAGACATGTGTATTAGTACCTTGTCACTTTAATCGCCGTGACAATTTCATGTGGCAGTTTAAACATGACGTTAAATAGACAAGGTACTAAAGTGTATACATATTTTTGATTTCGACTGTACTTCCTTTGCAATTTACAACCAATAGGCGTAGCTACAGCTCTTTGGACATATCCTTCTAATCTGTGGCGACAGCTGCGTCGCCGGCCGTCTCCAAACCCGCCAACAAACGCAGCATCGTTACATGCGCGTGCGTGCATTTTCATACAAACCCGTAGACTTGATGTTAGAGTCAAATTAGTTGCGGAGACAAAAGTTGCTCCTGTGGGCCGAGCACGCTGCCACCGGACAATTTTTGACATGGGGTCGGGACTATAATTCTTCTACTGCATAAAGAACTAAGGTTTAAAATAAAAGTGTGTTTTGTGTGATTCGAGTCCTTTTATAACTATTCAACTTAATCCCTGGTTGGCTGTCATGTTAATAATTTCATAATAATATTGGATATTAGTTCCCGTTTGACGTCATTTGACACTAAGTTCCGTGGCAGCGTGCTCGGTCCACTGCGCGCTATCTTTTAGACGCAAAATGTGTTTTGTCTGCTAGTACTTCGTATTTTAAAAAAAATGTTTTAGGTAACCCCGCGCGGTGTGGTTTTCGTTAGTTCGTTAGGTGTTTGTAAAATGTTGCGGGTTTGTTACACAATTTTTCGATCGAGGCATCCGTTTGTTTGTCGTTTTGTATCTTCAAAGTAACTACTTAATTACATTAGAATATTTGCACAAATATTTTTCAGTATTATCTAAATTATTGAAGAAAACTAGTGCGAATTTAAATCTTAATGTTCAAATGTTAAAAAAACTAGTAAAGCCCGACCACTTTGTATTAAAATAGGGCCAAATATAATCTTGTCAGGCTTTAATAAAAGCCAATGCTATTTACTATAATATTCTACTCACAAAAAACATTTTGCGTGTAAGAGATAGCGCGCGCCGGAGCAACTTTTGTCTCCGTAATATATATAGGCAAATGATTATTCGCCCATAGTTAAGGCAAAGTCCCCATTTTGTTCGTCGGGTTGCTTAATCCTTTTCAAACTCAGTATTTTAATTCCCTAGGAAACCCTACTTTTAGTTTCGTGTTGATGGGGCTCGGGGTGAGGCTTTAAGGGCCTGGATAAAGATAATACGTTATGTCGTTAGGCGTCTTTAGTTTAGGAAAGGACATGTCATTAACCTAATTGAGGCCTTTTTCAACATGTTCCATCAAGTTTAGTAATACAAAAAGAGTAACGTTGAAAGCTCAGGCGTTAAAAAAAACGTAATTTACCAATGTTTTCTGGGTTGCAATTGAACATTGATCAATTACAGCTGACCTAGAACCTAAACATATTTTTCACTTCTCGTGCTCTAAAGTGACATATATAAGCGGACTAAAGTGATGCATTTAATTCCTAGGGACTTCTTATCTTACAGGTGGGCCCTTTCGGTTACACTTCGACCCCTTTAGGATCTTTTGCGCAATTACCCTCTTACACACCCAGCTGTTCGAATGTGCAGGTTTCCTCACGATGTCTTTCCTTTACCGTAAGAGCATCGGGTAATGTACTTAAGTTAGAAAAACTCATTGGTATGTTGACCGCGGGGGTTCGAACTCTGTACCTTACGTTCACGAGTCGACTCCCTAAAGCCACCGGAGCTCTTCATTTCTAAAATGAGTAACGTATTTTTTTCTTATTATTTCCTCACAAGTAAAAGCCTTGGAAAACCACAAACAGCCAAATACATATTGCCCTTGTCGTCGGAGTGCGTGGTGGAGCTGGTGGGGGGCAGGCTGGGGCCGGGCATAACGTCCACCGCCGAGGTCTTCGTTTCGGAAATATTGTCTATGGACTTTTAGTTATGTTCTTACCCCAAAAACATCCTTGTTGTTGCCTCTTTTTGCATTACAGTGACGGGTTGAGAATCGCTACTACCATCTTATCCATTAACCCGCCAAGCAACAGTGTTCGCATTGTTGTGTTCCGGTGTGGGGATAAGACAACCGGTGAAATTACTAGCATAGAGCCATTCCATCTTAGTCCTCAGGGTTGGCAACGCATTTGAGGTCTTGGGATTATAGTCTTGAGAATTCAAATGTCTATGGGGCTCAGATTCTACTTACCATCAGTTGGCCTGAGTGCTCGTGTGCATTCTCCTTATTTAAAAAAAAAAGTTATAATTTAAGTGAAAGTAGAGTGTTTAACTCGAGACTAAAAAGCCATAATGACACTCGAACTTCATGCACGTCGCTTTGCACATCTCGTGTCATAATGGCTTAGCTTTGGTATTTTGTTGAACAATCTACTATTGGCAATAATAAAGTGTTTTCAATCCATGACCGCGGCGCGCATTAATGACTTAAATTGACGTTAAACGGATGCGTCAATGCAAACAAAACTAAGAAGTGGGGCGCGTTTTTAGGGTTCCGGAGCCGAATGGCAAAAACGGAACCCTTATAATTTCGTCATGCCCGTCTGTCCGTCTGTCCGCCTGTCCGTCCGTCCGTCCATCTGTCCGTCTGTATGTCTGTCTATGTGTATATGATGTATTCTATGAACCGCTATACCATGATGTAGTAAAATTGAAAAAAAAATATATTTAGGGGTGGCACTCCATACATGTAACTAGAAGACGAAAAAGATATACGCTTCTAAAGTCGTAAAAATTCTGTCCGGGTGGGTAGCTTTTGAACTGTTAAATAGAACATTCTAATAAAAATTACAGTAGTAGAACATACGAAATACTTCCAACCAAAATTGTTTTGAACACGATACGCCGTGTAGTTTTTGAGATTTTAATAAAAAAAATGAATTTCAACCATGAACGTTCATCCCAGCTACGGAACCCTTCACTGTGCGTGGTCCGACATGCACTTGGCCGGTTTTTTTACGTAATACAATATCCTATTACTTGCATTACAGGGTAACATAAATACATACTCTATTAAAATTACAACTGTCTATCTATTACGGTTCATGATACAGCCCACGCGGAATAGTAGTAATACGGTCCCGTTGGCACCCTTTAGGTACGAAACTCTAAAAACGGTGGCGAAAAGTTTTCTATTTAAAGTACAGTCAGAAAGTTATCTTTAATCTTATTCTGTTCAAAGTTTACAAAATCTTTAGCGCTACCGGTAGCTAACCTTTGACTGTAAAACTTAACTTATTATCCAAGTAGTCCGGAGACGTGAGTCTTTTGAAAGCAAGTTTGCTAAGTTTTCGTTAGTAAAGCCCCCGTCAGATAATATTATACTAAGCAATTTAAAAAGTGTTTAGCGAGACTTTCACCCGTCTTTAAAGCCTGATGATAGGTTTTATTTTATAAATATTTTATTTATACGATAGCAATGCTCTCGATACTTCAACGAGAATTTATCATACATAACAATCTTCCGTGAAAATTTATCTAAGTCGCTAAAACTTCAAAATCCTTTGCGTGTACAGACAGACAGACACGGAAAGTGATTATTTTGTCTATGTAAAGATAAATAAAAAGAAGATAAAGTTAAAGATGAAAAAATGCATGCGACTTAAAACTCTAATGCTACTTTATAACATCACTACATAGTATAAAACAAAGTCGCTTTTTCTGTCCCTATATCCCTATGTATGCTTAAATGTTTAAAACTACGCAACGGATTTTGATGTGTTTTTTTTTAATAGATAGAGTGATTGAAGAGGAAGGTTTATATGTATAATACTTTAATCCGGAGCGAAGCGAGGGCGGGTCGCTAGTTATAATATAAAAATGAATTGCAAAATGTGTTGGTAAGCGCATAACTCAACAACGCCTGGACCAATTTTACCAATTCTTTTTTTTAAATGTTCGTTGAAGTCCAAGGATGATTTTTACGGCGGGAAAAATTCGAACAATTTCCGGGAAATTCAGAAATTTGCAGCGGGGCGAAGCCGCTGGCGGGCCGCTAGTTATATTATATAGGAAAGTTTGTGGGAATGTGTGTTTGTTACTCTTACACGCTGCAACGACTAGTCGGATTTGTATGAATTTTAGAATGGAGATAGCAACACAGGTCCGGGGTAATAACGATAATCGATATGTATGCGGATGAAGTCGCGGGCTAATGTTACTTACGCTATTAAACGATTGTTTAAAACAATTCCACGTTGCCAACATATTAAAAATAAGATTTGTGTAAAAAGTTAAATACTTAGTCTGTGTCAATTGAAATTAGAGAAGATGTAAACGAAACCAAACAAACCAATTCACGATGATTATCACGTACTTTTAAAGATCAATTTAGGCCTTTGCAATGTTTTTGACACCAGATCATTATTTTAATATTAAGTTAAGATGAAAAAACTGTTCATTATACGTTATTTTTAATAAAAACTCGCTTGGTGAATATTTTTATATATTTTTGAGGTTAGGTGTCAAAACGGGTTACTCTCAAAATTCCTTTTTCGCAAAAGGACCATTTCAGCTAGATGACATAAGAGTAAAATACACAGTCAGCAAAGAGTCAATTCAGCTGAATGACATGAAAGTAGAATACTTAGTAAGCAAAGTGTCAATTTAGCAGGACGTCACAGAATTGAAATGAACAAGTAGCCAAACGTTTGGAAATATAAATAGTCCGTATGATTAGAATACCTAATTAACCGAAAGTAAAATTAGTTGATTGACATGAACATAGAAGGGGTTATTAGCAAAACGTCTGGAAATTAAAATAGTCCATATATTATTTAGAATATTTAATTCGTCGAAAGCAAAATTAGTTGACTGTCATGACCACAATACGAGTGCCAGGATTTAAATAATAGATAATAATTGATTGTGTGGAAAGGAGTTGGAAATTATCAAGTGTCATATCAACACTTGCCATTTAAAGATCCAGACGTTTTGCGAACGGGCTATTTGGCGTTCATGTCTATTTAGTAATTAAGACATTTTGAGATACAAACGTTTCGCTACCGGGCCATTCAGCTTTTATGTCTATTAATTAATAAATACATTTCTAAGATAAAGACGTTTCGCTACTAGTGTATTTTTAATTGTAACATTCTAAGATCCAGACGTTTTGCTAAAGATACATTTCGCGTTCATGTCTATATAGCAACAAAGACATTACACAATCCAGACGTTTGAGCTATATTGTCATTTGGCGAAAAGGGAATTTTAAGAGTAACCCGTCAAAACAGTGCCCACTAATTGGTTTACATGTTTTCCAAGTTCAATACAATAGAGAACATGCATGAAAATCAGAATTGAGTTTCATTAATGTGATTTAGGAGAAAGAATCAAAACTTGTTGAAATTTTAAAACTTCTTTGAATGTTTAGATTGTTTTTTTTCGGTATCCTCATTTTGTTAACGTAATATTTAATATTGGCTTAAAGATGCTTACTTACGAAATAAATGTAAATTTCTTTATAAGGTCCTTATATTTTAAACATGGAACAACAGCTGTGACGTCATTCCGGTCGTCGATTATGTATAGAATGTTTTTGCAGGGGATCTGAACTACGACTTATTAAAGCTTCATATCTTATGAAAATTTAACACGACAATTATTTCGCGCATACAGTTATTCCTCTCTTTTATAGCACTTTCCAGAGAGCGTAAGAAAATAATTTATGCATGTTCCCTATTGATACAGACTTTAGGTGTTCCTTGCCGCTAATAGGTACAGTCAAGGGCAAAAATATGTATACACTTTAGTACCTTGCCGCTTTAATCGCTGTCACAATTTCATATGACAGCTTAAACATGACGTTAAATAGACAAGGTACTAAAGTGTATACATATTTTTGCCCTTGACTGTACTCTTTTGATCCGCGTTACGCAAGTTGCAATAAATAGTTCATAAATAACAATATCCATACCGAAATCCGTATAGCAATGTTTTTGAAATCTTTAATCTTCGCTTTAGATGCAAAAGGCAACTCAAATATATTACTGGTGATATTCGGAATTACTTCCAAGGTAAAAATAATTCAAAAATTCGAGCAATAAAAGCCAGGCACCTCTCATTTTCAACTGAAGTCATAAAACTACCAGTCTGTGAAAATTGGTACAAAAGCCGCTCTTCGAAAAATTGCTTTGCAATTGAACTCGATGTTGGAAATGGCTGGCGAAATATTTTTACCTTTACCGAAGGGCAAAGGATCAATTATTGCTTTATTTCTGCTACTCGAACTCTAGAAATCCTGACATTGCACAGATTTGAGAATGGGTTGCCAACGTGGATTAAAAAATAACACTTTTTTCAAGACTGATTGGAAGTATGAACAAGTTAGTCAGGTTTGGTGTCAGAAAATATTACTTTTATATCAGTCAGTTTCATATGAAATTCTTAGGCAATTTCATATAAATTACGTATTGTAAGTATAATTAATAAAAAAGAAAAACCTCGCAGTAGTTACAAAAGCGCTATGTCTGATAAAGGGCCTCAACTACGTTTTGGCCCTCTATATGACACGTCCGTAAATCACGAAGGTACTTTCTACCCTCGGCAACAATGTACTATTGATCCCTCTTTCCACCTTAGCCATTTGTATCGATAAAAATGCGTACAAAATCTCAATTGTTTTTTGTTCCTTTGTATGGGCATTTTCCAAAAAAATATTTTGATTTAAGGTCAATAACATTAAACTTTGCCAATTTTTATACCGACCAAGTTAATATCCAAACGAACGCAAGTAAAATACATACTCGCATATTTTAAACGGCTCTACAGATTTTCATAAAATCTAGCTAAAAAATTGTCCCGAATACTTTCTTTAAAAAAAAACAGACCATCCGTGTGGGAGCTACGATGCCATAAACAAACATACAGATACGCAGATACTCACGTTAAATATACCACATCCCTTTTTTGGGTGGTGTAGGGATAAATGAGAAAGAGAAAATGACAACTCTCCTACGACTACTACTCAACTAAGCCTTTGAGAAAATGTAGATGCCTAAGTTTCAAACTCTAAATAATGTGAAACATTGGTACAAAACTTTTCGGAATTTCGCGTATAGCTGAATAATATTCTTCCGTTGCACGAACAAGTTTCGACACATTGCTTTCGACAATTTCGGACCGCGACAACTCGAATGGAAATAAAGTTTGGCTTTCATCGCCGACAGTTTCCTGAAACTTTTATCAAAATATAGTTTGATAATAAGCTTTACTCATATGTGATATATTGTCGGGGCAGTTATTATGACATAGCAGCTATGCAGTTCTATTTACGGTGAGCGTAAAGGACAGAGCCATGGCATGGTCCGCCGCCAGTCCGGGATCATAGGCCCTAGCCAAGATGCGTGCGATGCGTATGAAATGTATAGTCGTAAGGGAACAACTTAATGTACTTTATTAATTATTAATATAATAATTGTAATAATTATAAATTGACATGTAATGTATTTATTACCAATAAATAATATGAATATGAATATGAATAGAAACGCTGGTACTATTCGTTTTAATTTAACCAATCGCGTCACTGGTAGGTCACGTCATACGGAAAGTCACGTGATCTACCTGTGATGCGATTGGTTTAAATACATCAATGGATGATCATCAGGTCGAACGTCAAGTAAATAAGAAATAACTTCTTTTAAAACGATAGGTAATCGAATGGGTACGTCCAACTGAATTCGTCTTTTGGTTAAAAATCTTGTGGGACGCTGACTTCAGTTGGGCTGACCTATTATTTTTGAACAAGTTTTTTCTTACTTTCTGAACACGGTTTTAGGGTTTTTGAAACATACACTTTATTTCGTACCTTTTAGTGATCATAATATAATAATACTGTTATTTTGTCCCATATGTCGATTAATAAGAAACAAGCAACGCCGCTTGAAAGTCATAGTTATATCATATGTTTGAACCATTTAAATGTGCTTCGTCAGAGTCGCTTAACTATCTTAATCGAGATATCTTATCGCCACTCTTGAAATAAGTACCGATGAGGAGTTCAGGTGGACATCAGAGTGGTCTTCATCATCAATTCTATTTCACCGTAAAGTCGCCATATGTCTTCCTATAATCTCTGAGGAGTTCTCTCGATTTCTTTAAGGTCCCATAATCAGATCTTAAAGTGCTGAAATTTTCCGAGAATTGAAAACCTCCTTGTTTTGGAGTCGGTTAAAAATAAATTTTAGAAACCTAAAAACTTATGAAGGTAATAGAGGTGGCCTAAATTACTAATAATCTTGAATCAAAATTTAGATGTACACTTGAGGGCAAAGAAATCCAGCCACTTAGTACGGAATTTCCATTGAAAGTGGGTCGATTTCTTTACTTCCAAGTATAGTACAGACTTACTTAAACAAATACGATTTTACACGTATTTACAGTGTTACATTTGTTTGTAATATTGTGTGATATCCGGTTTTATTGTTTTCACGGCTATTATCAATAACATAAAGATAAACTGCTGACATTTAGCTCTAGCGAGTCTAAACAGACATTTGTATATAATAGTAAATGGTTTGAAAACAGCATTATATAACGGACTAATGGAGTTTTATCTAAACAATATTATAGTTGCCCCCGAGTGGTTACCGGGTTAGAATAGTACCACTCCATGTCTTCCCGTGGATGTCGTAAGAGGCGACTAAGGGAATAAAGGCTTGTAGTACTGTTAGGCGATGAGCTTGCAACCTGTCACTAATACACTAGTAAACTTCTTGTCCCGATTTTGCAAAATGTGGTTACAGAATAATAAACAAGTCTTTTTGAGTTGTTATTGTTTCTGTAACTCTTGCTACCCCACTCTGGGAATGAAGGCGTGATGTTATGTATGTATGTATGTAATATTATATTTATTTGTTCCTGTGTGATGTTTTCTATGTATTTAAGTATTTCTATATGTAAGTATGTTTTAGTGTTGAGCAGGTGATGAATTTAAAAAGAGTGAAAGAGCATCTCTTTTACAACTACAATGGTGCTACAATGTCGCATGTACGCAGTCTAACTCACTCTTAGAGTAACTCAAATTTACTAGTTTCATCTCTTTCGCTTGTTTTCTCCATCAACAATACAACAAAGCAAGTGTGACATTTGAGGTGTCCCATGTATGAGTAGTAAATTAGTATGTTTATCGTTTTCTAGTACACGTAGTAACAAGTCTAGAGCTTAGTTTGGGACTAGGTTAATTTGTGTGAGATTGTTCCATGATAGGTACTTTTTTATTTTTTATTGCAGATGTCAAATTAAATGACATACAAGTTGCATTCTACGATAAATTCAGAAAACTGTTAAAATGCATGAATATAACATCTCAAGCTCTGCTTACGTAAAATCTCATTAACTATTGATCAGCCTGTGTATGACGTTAAACCGTCATGTCAAAATAATTTGTGTATTATAGTTTTCAAATAGGTTAACATGCCTAAATAATTCAACTTTAGGTATTAGAACTAATAACAGGTACAACTATAATATTAACAAGTGGCAACTACCACATTAATTTGAAACGCTATATATATTTTTAATTAATAACAACTACAAATAGTTCGCCATATTTTTTTTACTTTCATATACTAACTTGTCGGTTTAAAACATCTTATACAGGCTGATCACTAATTGCTGTCGCTTTGCCAGCGTTTGGCGAACGAACACAGTACAAAATACCTACCTGCCTATTGCAAAATAGTCAAAATCAGGATCACGTATTCTCTATTTCTTAATGTCAACCGATTTTTATCATTCTTTCAACAATAACACTAGGTGAGGATGTGAGGAGGCTATGTTTTTGTTTTATTCATTTATATTTGTAAAAGTGGTTTTAAAATGGCGTTAAACTAGACAATTTTTATGGGTGTCTCTGGTTCTTATAATAATTTATTAGTGGGAAGAAAGAAAACACAAACATGGCGGTGGTAGACATAGATTGTATGAAAATTCCTCTAATTTTATCCAAAGTACGTTTGTATGAACTAAACCCTACCCTGCATATTCTCTTAAGTAGCCGTTTTCGGGTAAATATTGGATCATGTTGCCAATGTCACGCCTAACTGATTATTTGCTCCGTTTTTTTCCAAATATTGTTATTTTTAACCTATTAGAGTAGTATTGAGTTTTGCTATCTAAATATACCATATTATGGTCAAGGCGTCTTATATTAATTTAATTAGGTATCTACTCAGTGAATTTAGAGAAGAGATAGTTACTGTAATAAATCACTCATCAAGAATGCAATATATGTATGTGTACCGGTGCGCTAATTAAATAAGGAACCTAATCATATAATGTATGCGTTAGTGCAGAACGAGTCAGAACTATTATCTTAACCAACTGGCTTGACAACTCGGCGGAAAACATATTAACCAGCGAGTATAAGTTGTTCTGTCAGAGCGTACAAACAAGGGTGTTTTTCAATTACTTAGGTGCCGACAGCTCGATAAAAAGCTGTTTTAACTCTTAAAACACAAAGTGATACAATCGTGCGGGTTGAATGTCATTGAAAATGAATATTCTCCATAATAAATTAAATCTCTAGAACAAAACAATACTAGTCTTATTATCTGTAAATTAGGAAGATTCGATAACATTCAATATTATTCTTGACCTGATGCGAAGTTTGAAAGGGTTTCGAAAAATAACACTTCTGGGTGATACTAACACAAAACAGGCTAACGTTTTCATCTTACCTCTTAACACAAGTACCATTACTGCTTGACAACAGGTTATAGTAGGAAATGTAAAATATATTAAATATTGCAATAATAACGAGTATTAACTACATCTCATAAACGTTTTGCACTCGTAATTCTCTATAAACAATCTACACCGATCTACAGTATGAATAAGTCATGCACAAACGGTGCACTGTTAGCTATATATTTTGTCAGAGGACGATATTTTAAAATAGTAATTATAAAAAATAATAATTTGGAAACTAATTTAAAATGTGAAGCAGCTATCTAACATTGAAAGGCATTTCTCGCCGCATAAGTTAGTTTTTTTAGTAGTCACAGGCCCAACTTAACATACATATTTAATATTTAAAATATCCTTAAAAAAACATGTTTTTAGCAGAAAATATATGAAATGATACAATCGATGACGTGAAATTCGATGAAATTATGGGTTTACCCTATTAATCAAATAATTACTAGGCCCTTAAATCGATGCTATCGGCACAAAATATAAAAACGAAAACTTTATTGTTTATCGTGAATTGTGCCGTATTGTAACATTAATTACTATAGCTTTGGCTTTCCAACACCTCTCATTAATAAAATTATGGTGAACTGGTTTATTTTTCTGTAGTTTTCATTAACACACTAATAACATAGTCACAGCCATCAACTAGTTATTCGAACAAGCCACCATGTTGCCGACACAAAAGTTCATAACGCTTCCAGAAAACTTTCTGCTACCGATAGAAAAAAAATATCTTTGATAATATAAAGTAATCTACGAATGTTATCACTTTAAATTATTAAGACATGTACCTAGTAAACTAATTCAAACTGTTTTAAATTGCATCGTCCTGTATGCTAATACTTTATCACCCACGTCATAAACGAGCATTGTTGACATATAAGCTAACATCACATAGTTTATACCGCAGTCAATTATGTGATATAGACCTAAGAGCGTTCGTTGACGTGCAAAATTAAAACTAAATAGAACAATATTTTTTTTATTTTCAAGATCAATTTGATGGCATGCATAAATAAATCAATTGTTGTTTCGTGTAATTAAAGTGAAGATGTGTTATAATTCTTTGTTATTAAGCCTGAAGAGGGGATGCGTGAGAAATCGATTACTTGTAGATAGTTTTAGGATAAATCAAGTGCGGAATTTTAGCGTCAAAGGAATTAATTTTAATGTAAGTATTATTTTCATACATGTAATTTACAGCTGCTGAGTTCGGGTATCGACCTTAGTCAACAGGTTGTAAGTTTTTTTTTTAAGCATTTGTCTTCCCTGGTTTATTTTCTTATTGACCATAAAAATATTTTTAATGGATAACATTTTTTACATTAACCATTTTTTATGTAGTTCATTTAAATATAATAAATAAAACTAGCCACAATTAACCACAATGCTACAAATATATATGCAATATCCGATGGATTCCAAACTAGGCTGATCCCTTACGGCTTCTATATCTTATTCAATTCCAAGACCTCCAAGAACTCACCCATTCTATATGTAAATCGATGAAATGGGCCCTGAACATTATTGTTCTAGAATGATCAGGAACTGTTCGCCACTGCTCGGGGCAAAGTCTATTACGATGCACAACTGCACTATTTGCATGTCGTCTTTATTTAATGCACTCGCTAATAGACTCGTTGGATAGTTGTAGAACTAGGTACATTTAAACTTATATGTCTATATATAGGTATATATATTGATATGTATGTATAACTTTCAATGCTGGAACTCACGACACGTTAGCCTAGTTGGGAGTGACCCTGTCTCTGAAGCCAAAGGTCCTGGGTTCAAATCACGGTAAGGGCGGATATTTGTGGGATGAGCCATGAGCGCGAATATTTGTTCCAAGTCTTCGATGCTTTCTATGTATTTAAGTATGTATTTCTCTATATAAGTATGTTTACCGTTGTCTAGTACCTATAGTACAAACCTAGAGCTTAGTTTGGCACTAGGTCAATTTGTGTGAGATTTCCCCTCCCTTAAATAAGTATTAGGTGCTATATCTACTATGTATCTTATAAGAGGCGTAGTGCATTTAATTTGGATTCGATTTTTTTTACTGTCATCGCTCATTACCATACAAAATTAATATGGGGATTAAAAATAACACCCTGTATTAATGTATATTTTTTTTAAAATATACTGTTATTATGAAACTCATTGCATTCGGGCCAAAAGCACTAATCGTGCAAAGGCCATAGATCCAAATTAAAAAAAATCAAACAATCAATTCATCTTCATCCAAATTTTAAATTGAATGATATTTTTTCTTTTCGTAGATGGTCAATCTTTGCAAAATTCGGATTCATTACAGCAAAACCCTAAATGCAGTTGCAGTACTCATCTCCGCGAGAAACAACATAAGAACTGCCAAAGGCTAAAAGACGCCTTTGGAGGTTTTAATGCAAGTAAAAAACAGTTTCCAAAAAGACGTATGTCCACGCGATTTATAAGAGACTTAAGCTCTTCTGGTTGAGTGCAGCGACTAGTGCTCTTTAAGTTTTTTGTCCGAGTCTTGTAATGGTTTCTGAAAATGTGGATTTTTAGCACTCTTCATTTCTACCTCGAGACTCGCGGTAAACAAATTTGTTTTTAGAGAAATGTACCATGTTGTACTCGTATGAGATCACGGCTAGCAACAGTAATGTTTAATAAGTTAAATACCTACGCGATTTAAAAAAAAAAAGGAAATGTTTTCGAATATATTTACACACGTTTTGTCGTGTATTAAATTAAAATTAAACGTAAACCGAAGTTTTTTTTTTTTAGATTTACTTTAGTGAGAAATTCAATGATTCACAATAGTGAAGTTACTTTGCGTGCATGTATTTTTTACAGTAGTAAAAAGTACAACACATTCACAGATGTGAAACACACTGAATAAGTGTTTAAGAGGACTGTGAAGCAAAATGCGATAAAGTTGTAGATATTATGAAAAAAACTAGGTCTGTACCTTTTCCTTTCTTTACAAGAAAAGATTTATTGTAAAGAAACCAATAAAAAAAAACAAAAGCGGAAATGTACAGCCCTAGTTTTTTATAATATCTACAACATATTTAAAAATCGTGGAAATCCGATTAGATTAAGGGGTGAGAGACGACACTGACGACGTTATTGACAGCTACGCGATTTTAGCATCGCTTCACCATCCTCTTGTACGATGTTGCTGTATCACTACATAGTATAAAACAAAGTCGCTTCCCGCTGTCTGTCCCTATGTATGCTTTGATCTTTAAAACTACGCAACGGATTTTGATGCGGTTTTTTTTAATAGATATAGTGATTCTTAAGGAAGGTTTATATGTATAATACATGCATAATATAAGAGCGAAACACTGATAAATTTAGAGGTTTCTAATGTGATGTCGTAATTAAGCATTTTTCTGCGCTTATATTGCAAACGCTGGCTGAACCCTACGAGATAGACCAAAATAATGTACTACAGTATTGTCCACCTTAAAAACTTGGGAGAGAACATAGGCTATCTTTTATCCCCCCTCCACCACCCCCACTTGCGCGATATAACGTGTAGTCGACGCGGGCGAAGCCGCGGGCGGGTCGCTAGTTGTATTATAACCTCTTAAAACCTGCCACGCCCACGACTTCATCGCGTATAATTAGTTTCCCTTTACTCCCCCTATTAGCCACTTAGGGGATAAATTTCCAAAAATCCCTTCTTAACTTTGAAGGTCTCGGTCCAACGGTTTCGGCTGTGCAATGATCGATCGGTCTGCCAGTCAGTTTGTTCTTATATAGTTTAGCTTCTGCCCGCGTCTTCGCCTGCGTAGAATTCGACTATCGTTATTCCCTTGGGAACTCTTGTATTTTCCAGAGTTAAAACTATAGTCTATGTGCAAATCCAGGGTGTAAGGTATCTCAATTTCAAATTTCTCCGTCCAGCCGTTACAGCGTGAAGGAGTCACAAACTAACACACACAAACTTTCGTATTTATAACAATAAATTAGATTATGTAAATACGGGTCACGTTGCTTCTGTGTAAAGGTTTAGATTGTCTATACATAAAGAAGTCTTAATATCAAAGTTTTTTCGAAATATACAACAGCCGTTTATTGGGCAATAAAGCACCTAATACGATAAGAGTATTACGTTAAACCAATTAGAGGTCATTGATAATGACCAGCGACAATGAACTTTGTAACTAAACAATAAAATGTGTTATTGTAAAACTAATCATTCATAAAATAAATGTCAGCTAAGATAAATTTGAGGTCGTCACGCATAATTTCGTAATTCACTACTTATTTAAAATCATATGTTTAATAACTCTTTCCTTTTTGGTGAAGACGACAATCTCACACAAATTAAAGTAGTCCCAAACCAAGCCCTACGCTTGTCAGTCGAATTCTCAGATAAGTAAACACTTTTGGACTTTATCCCATTGAAATAAGGTGCATAAGAGTATACATATTTAAGAACTCAACTGTATTATAGATTATAGCATCGATAACATAATAAAGAACTACATAGAAAACGTCCAAGACTCAGGAACACACTCGCCCGTGGTCCACCTAATTAGTTCACCTCTGTGGATTGCGGAAACAAAACTGGTTAAAACCTTTAGGTAGGTTTAGGTTATGTTAGTTCTTCAGGGGGCCTGAAGGGCCAAAATACCTCAGAAATAGGAGCTCGGTCGACTCGGTTACGGGGTGCTAAAATGTCCAGGTGAACTAATTAGGTGGACCACGGACAATGACCGGGATTTGCCTATACCGGGAATCGAACCCGAGAGCGCTAGTTTCGTAGGCAGGGTCATACCAACTACGCTTAACGCGTTTTGTATTTAAACAGACACAAAATCAGTTTCTTATTTTATAAGGAGCAATGAATGCGGGTCACTCTCTATGGATATTATGTACTAAGTGACCCGTTTTCACTGCTCTTGACTATAGTTTATTTTGCTGAGCTACTTCGTCGATAAACCTACACGCACAAAAATTGAATTTATTTTCACTAACGCCCAACTTATGCTCGCTTGACAATTATTCTTACGAATGAACGAGTTGTTTTACCTTTTCAACGCCATTGACGGATACTCCTGTCATCGTTGACAGCGCAAAATAGACCTTAGTTTCTATGAGGCAAAGTTGACATTCGGTTTTGTATTTGACATAGCGTTAAAAAGGTTAAACCTACCAGCTCTTTGTAAAACTACATAATGTTAAAATTAATGCACCTTAACATTTTCTGATAGAAATATCATAGCCATAACATAGAATCCATTCAAACTTCAATTAATACTAATACTTGCAACACTCGCTGGTCGCGTGTGGCAATAACTCTTTTATCAGCTGTAATGTCTTCTATATCGCCTGATAACGGGTTATAAGATAGCAAGATACGATCTAGCACGTGGGCATGTCACAGGCTATGTCTAAAATTAAGGTATTCTGTTGAATGTCTAACATAGCGTAAAAAAGCCAGTCAAGTGTGAGTCGGTCGCAATTAGTTTACCAACTGCAAATAAGTTTGCAATTGCAACAAAATATTTATTTTTGTGATATTTTTGGGATTGAGCAACAATTGAACGAATTTCTGTTTTTTTTCCTTTACTTGTGCTGTAAGACGTAAGAGTGAGGGCATATGTGATGCGGAGGAATGAGAAAAATATCGTTAGGAAAGTTTTAAGTAATAATGTGGTTAGCTATACGAGTAGGGGAAGACCAAAGAAACGATGGATGGACTGTGTGAAAGATGATATGGCTAGAAAGGGAGTGACTACCGAGATGGCGACTAATAGAGAAGTATGGAAGAAAAAGACATGTTGCGCCGACCCCAAACAAGTTGGGATAAGGGCAGGATAATGATGACTTGTGCTGTAAGAACTTCCTTCTTTCAGGATTCTAGGTCTATATAATATTTCCTTATAAATTTCCCCTGAGAGGGTCGAAGTATTCGTTCTTTGCAGCAGAAGCGGCTGTATCTTTTGTTTACGTTAACTTAGTTTTTTTAAAGCATTAATGGACTGTAGAGCTGAGTATATGGTTTTAATTTCAACTCGATATCCACGCGTTCCCGAGATAAAGGATCTTGACAAACAGACTCACAGATCTTTTGAGGTACAGAACCCTAAAAGTTTAATTAGTCCGTCAGTTAGGCTATCAAAAAATATTGAACACATATATTTTGCTTTATCAATTCAATCATAATTGACATAAATCAAAGTTCGGGAGTGAGAGCTCGTGACGTCACGACGTGGTAAAGTGTGCCATGGCGTGGCGTCACGCGGAATTTCAACGCACTCAAATTCTAAATTTTTTGTGTAGTTGACAAAAAAATATACGAGTTTAATATTTTTTGATAATATGACATAAATCCAAGAGGATTTGGCAAGGAGATAACTAAAGAGATGGAGGTTATTTGGAGCTTCTAACAGAGCAAGTAGCTTGCGCATGTTTGGGCATTTATATGTAAGACAGCTAGCAGGATTTTTTTGGTGTCCTTAAAAAATCGTGCTTATAGAGGTTTGTTTCATACTTTTTTGTTTATTTTTGACTGAGAAGAAATATGAATATTGTTTGTATGAATATTATCAGTGTCTGCTACGTCCGCTCACAATATAGTGGTCGGAATAACATAATTATGATTGTAACCGCGTTTTGTAAGTCTAGCCACGTGATGTAGAAAAGACCATGTGGCGTTTAAGCTCATAAGCAGTAGCGGAAACTTGTTAAATTATTTTCTCAGTTAATAATAAACGAAAAAATCGTTTGCTTTAAAGACAAACATAAATCACACAAATCTTGATATTTTCTATATGTACATATAATCAAATTTAATATCAAAGTAACAGTTGAGAGGCGCTTCGTTAAAAGAGTACTTATTAAAAATGCTTGCCTAAATTATATGTTTTTATGCATGCTAGGTATTTTATAAAATGCCTGGTTATAAACATAGCTGGTACCACACACTATATTTATAAAGACAAATTACTAAATAAATACTTACACTATTGTACAAATTTAATAATTAAATTTGTTTTACTTACACGTGTAAGTTTATTATTAAAGAAATATTTGTAGTATAAATATAAATGGATCTGGCCTTTAACAACTCTCCCGCAAGTTCGTCGACGAAAAATTACTGGCAAGATATAACTACCTGTCAGTGCGTATAAACTGAATGTAACTTCATGTCTCGACCTTGGTCAAAGGCCTTCGAGCTGAATCGAAATCAGCTGAATGAACTGAGCAGCCATGTCAAACAATTTAAAAACGCAATTTTAGATAAAAGGTAGATCTCTCTACCGAACACATCGTTTATAGCCCGTAGGGATTTCGCCCCGAAAAACCGAAAAGTTCCCAGGGGATAAACAACTTCAGTTAGGAGGGAAAACCAATCAATCAATATTATTTTGCTTTAAGAGGATTTGTGAAGCGCTGCTGGGTCATTCTACTTTTAAGCGCAGGTCGATTTTTTGACAAGTGCTCTTCAAATAATATTTTTTATAAAAACGTTAAAGTGCTCGGTTTTGTAATTTAATATTGAAATAGTTACACAACTTGGCTTACATTTAAAATTATCACTACATTTAAAAAGTCACTTTAATTAACTTTAAAGTAGGTAACATAGTGGTCACGCATGTCCCCGCCATTTATATGGAAAAAGTGTATTTACCGCTGTGTTACCAACTTTTCCTGATAAAATATCAATAAATTTAAAGTGTTTTGTTTTGAACTATTAAATTTAGTTGTTCCAGTTTCAATATAAGTCAAATTTACGTGAAAAATAATGTCTAAATATGCCTTTAATTTCACCAATGATTATTATGCGCTAAAAAGTAGAATGACCCAGCTCTCTGTCCGGGCGCTAACGTATCTCACCCCCCAAAATTAAATCCGATTTGCACGACGTTTCTAGTTTTTCATAATATTTACAACATATATTTAAAATCGAAAAAATCGAACAACATGTACGGAACGGGAGAAACGTTTGAGAAAAACATTTTCGCATTATGTATGCTTTTTTTTTGCTTCACAGTCTTTTTATAATTAGTGCTTTATTCACAGAGAAGTAAAAGAGCATACATAAGCCGCCTGAGTACTTGAGAACTATATTGAGACATTTGCAATCTCAAGACTGCAATCCTAAGACCACAAATGCGTTACTAACCCTAAGAGCTAAGATGGAATGCCCCTATGCTAATCATTTCACCGGTGGTCTTATCCTCACACTAAGAGCGTCGGTGGCCTTGTGGCTTAAAGGGAAGACTCGGGATCGTAAGGTACCGAGTTGGAGCCCCCGCAGTCACCATGTACTAATGTGCTAATGAGCTTTTCTAACTTATGTACATTACCCGATGCTCTTACGTCAAAGAAAAAGCTGGGTGTGTAAGAAGGTTGCACAAAAGATCCTAAAGGGATCGAAGTGCATCCGAAAGGGCCCATCTGTAAGATAACATCCCCACACATATAAAAAAAATTGTTTTGGTAACTAGTGTTAGTTAGGTACTAATAGAAGTTATAGTGCCTATAAATGTGGTGGGTCTAATAATTGTTAAAGCAGTTTCACTTTCCCAATCCCAAATTTTATCCACACGCACGCAAGCACGCACGAACACACACGCGCACACACATACACGCAAACGCACATAATTAACCATAATGAGTAAAAAAACTGCGTTAGGTTTTTATTAGGATCGGATCAGAGGTCTCTTTTTAGGGTTCCGAAGTCAAACTAGGAACCCTAATAGTTTTGCCTTGTCCGTCCGTCCGTCCGCAGCCTAGCTCAGAGAGTTTTAGTACTAGAAAGCTATAATTTGGCATGAATACACATAAAAGTCAGTCAACAAAGTGGTAAAATAAAATCTTGAAAAAAAATATTTTGTTTAGTGGGGATGTATTTTTTTTTCTCGTCTGCCCCATGTACCATTTTTCGATTAAATGATCCGTTTTTGAAATATTGCTTTAAAGTGCAAATTTTTGTTAGAGTCAAATGTCCCTCCTCCTGCATCCAAAACTACAAAATACTAAAAATCTAAACTGAAAGCGCATATAATAATGAATTTATAAGGAAAACTATCACGACTAAGTAGACATCATTGGTTCTTGAGATACAGGCAATTAGTGTTTATACCTACTAAAATCATCTAAGACGGAACCAAATGACTTCAAATAGAAAAGTTATTACTTGTTGTTTTTTTACGTTTCTAGTACTTAACGGCTTCGGAACTATACACTGAGCATGGTCCAGCATACTCTTGCCCGGTTTTTAGGTTAAAGTTTTTAGCGAAAGTCGAATATCTGTATTGTATTGGTTGTTCTTGGAACCTTAAGCTTGATGCTGGAAGATCGGAATCTTCTGTCACAAGTATTGCCATGTATATACTTACTAGAAATTCCCAAACGTTTCCTTATAGTAAACCTATTGATTGTGACCAATAACGTTTTTTTTCCAATGCTGTTCAAAATGAGTCACAGGACTAAACATTGTAAGCTGATTATAAAACTGTTACTGAATTATATGCTCCTATTAAAAGTGTATCCAAGTCCAGCATATTACAAGTCTCTTATAAATGTAAAAAGTAATCGTGAAACAGTTTTAAGAACTGGATATTGCCCATTAGATATCCTATAACAACTCAATAACAACTTATTACCGTAAACAAATACAAATATAGATCAAGGCTCATTTAGTTGTCGCTAACGAGCGTGCGGAACCCATTAGATGGGTGACGTTGAGTGCATATTGAGTTGCATTTACATTATATATCGAAGAGTGACAATCGCGTGACGTTGCACATAAAATATTCTAAATTTAAAAATAAAGGCGTTGTCATTTGTTGAACACTTTTAAATTACAACAATGTAATTTTAAACTGTGTATCGCTTATTTGAGTTGTTAAATATCATGTTTTTACTATCATAGCGATAACCGCTCTCACTTACCAAGTGTTTATCATTTAGTTAAACGAGTCCGAAGCGTGCGTTGGTTTGTAATGTGAAACTATTGTATTAGAAAAAAATCTGTGATACGAAATAATGTTGTATCTGGGTTCGAGATTTGTTAAGGGGGTTGGGAGGCGGTGCTATACAATCTTTGGTGGCGACAAAGGATTTATAACGAAGTTTGAGGTAAGGTTTTGTTTTATCATGCTGTTTGTTAAGATTTAAGAGAGTTTAAGAGGTATATTTGGTACCACCCTGCAAGCTTGTAAGCTTTTTAAAGTTTCATGCAATTCCACATCAAATTCTTTGTTGCGAGAGTTGTTTTTAAATGTTGAGTCATTTTTAACTTTGTCTAAAATAAGAGAGTATCAGGGTTTTTGGAGACGAGGTTTTTTTAACCAATTTTATGTTCAGTCGGTTCTATTTTCGACTGTATGTATTTTTTATTTGCACTTGGTTTTTTTAAGACAAAACCAACCTGCTGCTGGAATTAAACAACTACTATAAATTTCTTCTATTGCTCTTTGATTTTACCTACAAGTCTGAATTCTGGTCTGATTAAGTCGTTAAGATTCAAAGCCGACTCTACGTTCGCTCTGAGCTAATTTATTAAAATGATTCTCGTCCCTAAACAGAACTTTGGTTACGGTAAGCAAGTTACTAAAAACTTGGCCATTTACAAAGTCAGTGTAATCCCTTAGGCTTGCCGCACATGGGATGCCAATATCTTAACGCACCTAAATGTACAATACCTACTGGCCCTCTATTCTGGGCGGTAAAACAATATTCCTTTTAACATGTTCTTGTATTGTTTGTAACTCGACTGTCCGTTCTGCCCTCCTAACACAAATAGCATTATCTCAGACAAAACTCCTGAAGCAAATGCAACCTTATTACCAACAAGATAGGATTGAATCTGCTTTGGCCATTGAATTTGAGATACTGCTTATTGGCTTAGGGTAGCATTAGTGTCAAGTGACGACACGTTGGCCTAGTTGGGAGTGGCCTGGGTTCAAATCCCGGTAAGGGCAGATATTTGTGTGATGAACACGAATATTTGTTTTTGAGTCTTGGATGTTTTCTATGTATTTAAGTATGTATTTCTCTTTATGAGTATGTTTATCGTTGTCTAGTACCCATAGTACAAGCCTAAAACTTAGTTTGGGACTAGGTCAATTTGTGTAAGAATGTCGCCTGGTATTTATTTATTTATTTAAGTAAATAAGAGTTCTCATAACGACCACAACGTTGACGATATGCTCGATACATGTTAAAAGCAATATGCATAACGGTTTACGAAAATCGACAAAATATATAGGATGGACGTAAACGGATGCCGATTGCTGCGATCGCTTATGTTAACTACACACGTTTGTTTGCATCTTGGCTAGGCTTACTGTTCTTAAGAATAAAAACCTAGAAAGAAAGAAAGCCCACAAATCCCCCCAAAAAATGCCCCGCAAATTGAAAATCATTGCCATATGAGGAAAGATTAAAGAAACTGAACTGGACATCCCTCCAAAAGAGACGTGAGCGTGGAGACATGATTGAAACCTGCAGAATTGTAAACGGCTTCTATGACTGTCCTGAATTGAGTGACTTGTTTACGCGTAACACCAACACATGCACAAGAAGACACAAGTTTAAACTCGCGAAAAATGTGTGTCCTCGCGGTAGTGAATCGGACACTGGCTCAGCATTATGCTGAGGTGTCAGACACCTCCAGCGCTGATTTTCAGCCAGGATCGTGTCGGTGACTCACGGAGCGCTGTACAAATATACTGTGTTACCTACATATACGGTGGCCTAGTCCCAACTGGTCACTCTCAAGTGACCCTGTCTCCGAAGCCAGCGGTCCTGGGTTCAAATCCCGGTAAGGGCAGATATTTGTGTGATGAGCGCGAATATTTGTTCCTGAGTCTTGGATGTTTTTTATGTATTTAAGTATTTATTTCTCTATATAAATACGTTTATCGTTGTCTAGTACCCATAGTACAAGCCTAGAGCTTAGTTTGAGACTAGGTCAATTTGTGTGAGATTGTCGCCTGGTATTTATTTATTTATTTATATTCTTGCGTGTTCAAAAGAGTCAAATTCGTACGAAAACGCATCAAAAGTGCGGCTGGCCTAAAGTAGATTGTATGTCTAAACTTAACTAGTGATTTATACCCCAATATTTTGTTCATTATTTGTATCCAAACTTCGATAAAAATTCATTTTACTTTATCAATGGCCTTCAAAATTTACGACTTGGTAATATTTCTTCGAACGGAAAGACTGTATGTTTGACGTTGATTTATATTGAAGCTATCAGGTATAACCAAACATTTTGTCTGGGTTTACGTTTTCGTTGTATTTCATGTCAATTTTAACAAGTTATAGTCATCGACATTATTGTTATATCTTTATTATGTTGCTTTGTTTAATATTATAACCTTTCATTTAGAAGGTCTTTAGGCGTTAACTGGTACCAATAATTAAAATATTATTAAAAATTACAAATTAAGTCAATTTTAATTTATGAATGTCAATGCCAGTATAGTATTGATGACTATTTAATCATACAAACTTGTATTACATATACAAAATAAAAACAGATTTTTAACCGATAACTCAACTCAATGATTTTTGCTACTTTCTATCTCAATGTATTTGTATATCAGTAATTAATTTTTAAGAGGAGTGTGAAGCAAAAATAATCCATACAAAATGCGATAACGTTTTTCTCCCCTTAAACGTTGTCCGATTTTTTGGATTTTTGAATAGTTTGTAGATATCCTGAAAAACTGGGTAGGTATTTACATTTTCCTTCCCAAGAAAGTAATTGAAAAAAAAAGCGGAAACTAGGTACTCTACTCTATAACATATAAAAAAATCGTGGAAATCCGATTATATTTAGGGATGAGAAACGTTATCGCCCGGAGCTAAATTTGTATGGATTATTTTTGACAGCTACGCGGTTTAAGCATCGCTTCACAATCCTCTTTCATCGTGCTCGACCCAGTAGTAATACATAACAGTGGTGTTTTTCTTTGAAGCCGTAATGTTTAACTTTGCGTATGGATATTACAGCGATCTGGCTTAGGCTTCGGTTTCAATAAAAAAGTTTAGAAGTCTTTTTTTCACAATTTAATTTATTTTTAAGCTACCCCTATTTTTTACCTAACGTTTTCAGTTTCGCTTCCGCAGTACATATTATAACGTACCTATATAAAGTAGAAAAGGCTGAAGTGAGAAAAAAGAAACTTATCTACACCAATATTACACAGAGGAAAGATTTATTTTGTATGTTTGTAAGGAATAAACTCAAAAACTACTACTCTCTTTACACAGCGCTACGTCGAACGGAAAGATGAACACAAAGCTCCGTTGGGTGACCGAGCTCAGCTGCCTATTTGAGAAGGCACGCGCTAAAATGTGTATTGTACACTCCGACGGGACTACTTAAACTTGCCCGATAAACGTTCACCTTTGCGTTCGACCGATTTCAAAATCTCTTTCACCATTAGAAACTACATTATGTCATTATCACAAGAGTAATATAGGCTAAGTTTTATTTTTCTCCGCCTTGTTGCGGGCAACAGCTAGTAATTAATATTTTAAATTATTTAAATGGAAAGATCAAAATTTTAAGTAAAGCTAGCTAAATCCAAACAGTATTTTTATAATACAGTGGTCGCCCGCGACTCCGTCCGCGTAGAAAAACAAAATAAAGCTTCTGTTACTCAGCGATAATATAGCTTTCGAATAGTGAAATTTTTTTTTTAAATCGGTCTAGTTTTTTCGAGTGAAACATACATACATACATGACATCACGCCTTGATTCCCAGAGTGGGGAAGGCAGAGCTACAGAAACGCTAACAACTCTAAAAAGACTTGTTGGTAATTCTTTAACCACATTTTGCACAATCAGGCTAAGATGTTTACCAGTGTATTAGTGACAGGTTGCAAGCCCATCGCCGTGGTTGCCGGGTTAGAATAGTGCCACTCCATGTCTTCCCGTGGATGTCGTAAGAGGCGACTAAGGGAATAAGGGCTTGTAGTACTGTTGGGCGATGGGCTTGCAATCTGCCACTAATACACTGGGAAACATCTTGGCCTGATTAAGCAAAATGTGGTTACAGAACTATCAACAAGTCTTTTTAGAGTTGTTGATATTTCTGTAGCTCTGCCTACTGTACTTTGGGAATGAAGGCGTGGTGTTATGTATGTAAGTGTAATTATTAGTGTGGGTTGGATAAATCTTCGTTCTATTTTACTGAGGAAGCGAATAGTAAATTCAATCTAATTGCCTAAGAGCCCGAACACATAATTAACGAAGATTTCTGGATTACGAAACTAAACAGAAGTAAAGGAGCCACGAATCTGGACCCACTAATTGCTCAGACGATTCAAAGGGAAGTTAATGAGTTACGAAATTAAGTATTTTTCGTGTAAGGACACAAAAGCAAGTGGTCTTTATGTCGCTATTCAGGTTTAATGTGACATTGAAGGTCTAGAAAGAATACCCGACCCGTGTGGTTGCCGGGTTAGAGTAGTGCCACTCCATGTCTTCCCGTGGATGTCGTAAGAGGCGACTAAGGGAATAAGGGCTTGTAGTACTGTTAGGTGATGGGCTTCCAACCTGCCACTAATACACTGGTAAACATCATAGCCTACTCTTGCAAAATGTGTTTACAGAATTATCAATAAGTCTCTTTAGAGTTGTTGGTGTCTGTAGCTCTGCCTACCCCACTCTGGGAATGAAGGCGTGACGTTATGTGAAGGTCTAGAAAGAATATTAGAATCCAGACTGTGTGTTATCAGTAGAAATCACTACACATTAGTTATAAAAATCTTAGGACCTTAACCTCGTGATACCAAAGGAGGTAAATAAAGGCAATTTAGTTTAAACTATAATTATATTTTCGATGTCCCGTGTGGTTGCTGGGTTAGAATAGTGCCACTCCATGTCTTCCCGTGGATGTGGTAAGAGGCGACTAAGGGAATAAGGGCTTGTAGTACTGTTAGGCGATGGGCTTGCAACCTGTCACTACAATAGTAAACTTCTTGGCCTGATTGTGCAAAATGTGATTACAGAATTATATACAAGTCTTTTTAGAGTTGTTGGTATATCTGTAGCTCTGTCCACCCCGCTCTGGGAATTAGGGCGTGATGTTATATATGTATATATTTTCAAATAGGTCCATCAGTTATTGTGTAATCGGGGAACAAACAAAAAATAATCCTGACGAATTGAGAACTATCCTTTTTTTGAAGTCGGTTAAAAAGCGCAAGTTTATTCAATATAATCAGTCTGCCACTGGTTTAGTAATTTTAAAAGCGGCAATGTCAGGAGCACGCATTACAACTACTAAGCAATTAAAGCAAGCAATTAGATAAAGACTTAATCATCTACAAACATACAGTACGATAAACTACAAGTCTTTGTCACTGCCTAAGCAACACGTTAAATGCCCACGGGCGGGTTTTGTATCTATTTAAGGCACCATAAAGCGTCAAGGGCAGTTAATACGTAAATGTACTCTGAACTGCAATGAATATTAGTCGTTCTAGTTGTAAATGTTTTATTGGTCCATTCACCATCTTATCCATTAACTACCCGCCAAGCAGCAGTGTTCGCATTGTTGCGTTCCCGTGTGGGGATAAGACTACCGGTGAAATTACTAGCATAGAGGCATTCCACCTTAGTCCTCAGGATTGGCAACGCATTTGAGGTCTTAGGATTATAGCCTTGTGAATTCAAATGTCTATGGGTCTCAGATTCCACTTGCCATCAGGTGGCCCAAGTGCTCGTGTGCCTTCTCGTTAACATAAAAAAATGTACGTATTTTTTAAAGTATAAACTTTACGGTCCATAATTGGTATTTTTTCTTGTTCTCCAAAATATAATCAAGCCAGTAATTACCTAGCAATTTGCTTTAACAAAACTCTCCACAGAAGTAAGAGGGTTTGGTCACTTTTTAGCACTTTCGAGGACAATTTCTCCAAAAATGTTGAGTATGGGCAGCTAAAAAAAAATACGTGTTCGTTATTTTTATATATATAAAAATCAAATAAAACGGTGCCGGACAGTTGGGTACCTTTCCTTGTAATCTCTAGCCTTGTACTAGGTACTAGACAATGATACAGTTACTAATTTAGAGAAACAAATACTTAAATACATAGAAAACATCCAAGACTCAGAAACAAATACTCGAGCTGATCACACAAATATCTGCCCTTACGTATGTGTCGTGATTATATATGTAGTTATTCCACTAATCGGAATTCTGCAAAGCAGTTATTTATGTTAATTGCACTGCAATAAACATTGCATTAGCAATATCTTTATAGGATGTTTACGTACAGTCAACCTTATAAATAGCTGCACACAATTTTATATCTTATAGCTTTTAACGAGTTTTTTTTGGGAGGACTATTTCACACAAATTGACATAGTACCAAACTAACCTCTAGGCTTTTACTATGGGTACTAAACAACGACAAGCATACTTATATAGAGAAATATATACTTAAATAGATAGAAAACATCCAAGACTCAGGAACAAAATATTCGAGCTCATCACACAAAATATCTGCCCTTACCGGGATTTGAAGCCAGGACCGCTGGCTTCGGAGGCAGGGTCACTCCCAACTAGGCCAACGTGTCGTCACACACACAGATTAGTGCAGCAGTTCAAACATGACGTTAAAGTGACAAAGAACTAAACTGCACAGCTACTTATAAGGAAGACTGTACTTGTTCTATTTACCAGCTGTTTAACAACATGTCATCGATACAAACACGGAAGTTGTTTAGATTACGTATCAGGAAGAGTATGTTGTTTAACACGTTCGCTGCCGCCAATTGACAACAGTATGTAATTTGAAAACGCAAAGTGTGTCACGGGCCCATAATGTGTCAAAAAATTGTTTTATTTACTTAATTATATACATTGTCTTAAGGTGATAAGTGGCCATATATACTTTTACAGACAAAAGAGAAATCCTTTACGTTTTACCTCCGGTTTCGTAAGCAGTTGTGATTTATTCCAAAATCTTATTTAAAATCAATTAGATAGTGTCGTCGGAGCTCCTATTTCTGGGTGGTGTGACCCTCCGGGTTTACTGCAAAACTAACATAACCTAGACCTACTTAACTGGTTTCGAACCTCCGAAACAAACTTAATAAATTACGCTCGTCTGGCTTCAACCTAAGTATATAAAAGCTGGATAAAACTAGAGGGCTTGAGTGCAAATTTCAACTGTTTAGATAAATTTTAGAAATACATATTTTACGTTGTCTTCTTGATTTAGTAGGAATTTAGTTGGATGGCAGTTTGGGAGACGGAAGAACAACTAAAGATCTTAAAAGATCTGTAGCGCGTCTCCGATCATATCAGTTTAGAGATATTACTTAATGTGTGAATACAGGTTGATTCAAAAGACTTATTAGACGATTCCTATTTATTTTATGGTATAGAGGAAGCAATCGAGCACACAAGTCAATTTTGAACCAATTCCTGTTAATAAATTGGTTTGAAATTTGAACCACATAACCGATAGCAATGCAATATGGTATCAAAGAGCTGATCTGATGATAGAGTCGAAAGATGGCGACAGATTCTCAGCAGATAATGACTTTGCCTAAATGTACAGCTAATGGAAAAACACGTCCCAAAAATGTTTTTTTGACAATTACCTATTAATGTTTGTTAGTTTATTTTATACAAAATTTCAATCGCTTTTAATAACTACACCATGAGCTAAGGCAAGAATCATTTAACACAAGTCAGAGCTCGATAACCATGCGATAACGTGGTACCAAAAGAAAATTGAATCATTCTGTGTTTTAGAACTTCGAAATGTAACATGCTTTAGCCTACTTAGTTAAGGGGAAATATTTGTGTGATGAGCGCGAGTATTTATTCTGTGTCTTGAATGTTTTCTTTGCCTTTTATTACGTATTTCTCTATATAAGCATGTTTATCTTTGTCTAGTACCCATAGTACAGTCAAGTTCAAAAGTATGTATACACTTTAGTACCTTGTCACTTTAATCGCTTGGATAATTTCATATGGCAGTTTAAACATGACGTTAAATAGACAAGGTACTAAAGTGTATACATACTTTTGAACTTGACTGTACAAAGCAAGAGAAACATACATATATACATAGTACAGAGTTTATTTAGGAACTAGGTCAGCTTGTGTGAGAGAGTCCCTTGATATTTATTTATTTACC
Source organism: Acleris holmiana (assembly GCA_949316455.1). Lineage (NCBI taxonomy): Eukaryota > Metazoa > Arthropoda > Insecta > Lepidoptera > Tortricidae > Acleris > Acleris holmiana. Next base: position 5,001,720 of record OX438774.1, read on the forward strand.
AATGAAACCGATGTCATGATGTCTACTTAAGATAAATAATTGTACCAAAGTACATTCGTACTTACCATTCTAATAGTATTTACTTTATACTTAGTCATCAGTAAGTCCAAACTACGAGTACTTAAATCAAAAGCTCAAAGTCAATAACAACGCACATTTTAAAATTCAAAGTAGCCAACTCTCCCCCGTTTCAATTTGAATAGTGACAAAAGTCAATAAAGCTTTAAATTAAAATAAACTTTAATTACGTCTGAGGTCACATCAAATCGGCCAATCATTTGTTAAAGCCGATGTGATCTGAAAATAGATTTTAATTGAACGTAGTTTGATTTTATTGGCTAAAAGTGAGCTTCTTATAACCGAATGAATTAGGCAGAAAGTTTAAAACAAAGTGGACCGAATTAGTCTTTGGCTGGCTAGATTTTATTTGGAGGTTAAAATTGTGTGCCAACTTTTTGTATATTTGTAAAAAACGACAAATAATCGGAGAAGTGTTGATTGGTCATTTGGTACGGAATGATACGCTAATTGAATTAACTATAAAGGGAATTAATTCTGGTCTTGATTCAAGATTGTTTCGTGTCGCTAGTGGACAACGTTCTCTCTTTTCTGGTACAAAGTCACGTAGTAGCGGTGCGTACGTGGGGTTATGCTGGGTTCATTGCTACCGCCATAGATTTTAATTTTTTTACAGAAAACTAACGATTCAATACTTCACCAACAAGCACAGCTCTTAAATCAGAAAGAAACAGAATAAATAACAAAATAAACGTATCTCTTTGTACATAATTTCAGTTCAAAGTGACAAGATTTTCCTTCTAAGTATACATTTGTTGTGATAGATTTACAGACTACCGCGTGGACTCCCATCAGGAGTCCGCCCTCTCTCCGGCAAAGTAGTCAAAGCCATCAGACGCGAACTACGTAGGTCACTCAAAAAAAAAAAAAAAGATTTACAGACGAGCGGCCTGCCTCATGCCGTGCTGGTGCTAAATCTCAATTTAAGCTTTCCCTCTGAACCATTATCTATTCAGGAGCATCGGGGCAAAACCCGGCCGGTAGTTCTACGCCAGAATTCGAAAACTCAACTGATTTTGTCGGGATGCCAAAAATCAGTTTATGTTTTTAACTACTGAATAAGGTTAATACGACAAATGATGTAAACGAGACTTATGAAATTAAAAATAAAATACAATAATAATATAAAGTTATGATTTATAAATCAGCATAATTAATCTACACTAGTAAGATACTAACAGTGTTGCAAATATCGATTTTTTCAAACTATGACTGATTTTGATAGAAAAATATAAAATGGTGGCATGCTCTATACCTGATGCTAATCTGAAATTATGGTTCATGCAATTTCGTCGAAATATCCTACATCCAAAACAAAACGAACAAATTATAAAAGTATCGTAACAATAGGCTACTTGCCTCATATTAAATTTGGCTTAATAAATTAATATTTTCTGTAGTATTAGACTTAAGAAACCAATATTTATCGATTTCAGATATTAAAAGTGTAAGATGGCTACGTATTTTTTATTTAAAATTGTTCATTTTTATTTTTTATTTTGAACTCTGAAAACGCTGTCGGACTTGTTGTGACGTCATAGGACTCTAAGCAAACTTCATGTCGGTTCTTATACGAGTGAAATTCGCAATGGTATATTCTGTAAGTATTCTGTGCTGTGACATGACATTGACATTTATGACTCATGGACTTTTGAGGTTGTGTTATGATCGTAGTCGTTTTAACATTAGTAAAAACCTAATCTGTGTATTATTGTTACTGCTTTCTAGTTTTATTGATAAGAGCAATCATGGATGTTGGATTCGTGAATGCAGATAGCACAAACTTACCAAGAATCGACACATTGATGGTCGGTAATTTTTTTGCCTTGAATCCAGATTTCTGCTCTGCCGAGCTTATTATTATTGAAGATAAAAGTTTCTGTAGAAACTGAATAACTTATTATGTAAATACTAACATCAAAGTGATCTTCGCAAAAAAAACAAAAATTGTTTCAGTCGAAAAGTCAGGATCCTTTTTAGCAAGTTTTAGCCATGTATTCCGCATATTTATTTCACTGGGCATTCTAATCCATAATTCCCCTGGGGTCGTAATTGATGACATGTATTCTTGCATTCTCGGAATATACAATAACGTTAATTACTATATTTTCCATGTAAACTGGTGGAAGTCATTGTTTTTATTAATAAAAGTATCGAGGTTTCGAAAATGATAAATTGTTTATCTATATGTCAAATGCTCTCGTCAAATGTCAAATGTTTGTTTTCGGCCCGTATGACGTCACAACACAGATAATCTATAGACTAATATGGCTGTAAGCGTTTTCACCTGTTAACGAAAACTAAACTTTTAAAATAAAGTTTTGCGGTTTTGTAGGTCCTAAAAAAATATGGGAATATTTTTTTTCATCTAATCGGACAATAATTAATAACTTGAGATCTACTTTAAAACAGAGTCAACTAGCCTATTGTTAGTTCTTTGAATCATTTAAACACATAATAACTCGTTATTATAAGTCCCATATCACATAAAGATCCACTATCAAGACTCATACAGCCAGCGGTGACACATCACACATCGTGGCCGCTGCAGGGCCCCATTCGTATCAATTACGTCGATGCACAAATGCACAATGCACGTGCATGTTGCACCGCTATCACGCGTCATACGAATGATGAGGACATTTACTCTACAAGGAAGATGCATTTTATAGATACTAAAGGAATACAATATCTCATCGCCAGCAAACGCTGTCTGTAACTTTTAGCTTGAAAAATTGGTCTACATTTTTATTTTATAACAGAAACAAAAGACAAACAGAAGAGGAATAGATATTGTACGCTATTTGGTGCAACATTTCATTGCACCTGCAGATTTAAGCTTCGTTAAACTTTCATTATATCACCGCTATTTTCTTTTTTCGCCGTTTTACAGCTTCCGCGTTTTCCTGGACGTTTGAATTATTAACGTTATTGGCCATTATGAAACAAACGAATGTTGGAAATATTTCTCGGAACGTTAATTCATTGTGCTGCTACATTTTTAGTCGCGGCATTTTTATTAAAATTGAAATGGCCCGTATTTTTCGCGCGCGTCTTCCAAACCATTCGTCATCTGTTTTCACTGAGCGAATTCAATTCGGGAACTTTCTCCGAATATTCCACCCTTTCGACCAAAATTTCTCTTCGACTCAGGGCACAATTAGGACCACATTAAGGGAAAAGTGTCAAAAAGGGTTTCGTTTTAGGGACACAGCCATTAATTAGGGGGAATAAATTTCGCAGGAATAAACTGGCGTCATTGAAATTTAATGTCCCATTTGAGTTCCGTTCTGACCTTTTTATTTGCAATAACAGAAATAAAGGTCCGAATTAGGCACAGGTCGGTCGTGAGGCAGTAGCTAACGTTGTCTCTCGTATAGCGCCCCAGCGGCATATTAACTGCAATGAGGTATTTCTACGCGGGAAGTTGACTAAAGGTTCATGTTTATGGTCTTTTAAAACATTTGGTGCTAATTTCAGTACATTATTCCATTTTGTTTTACTCTTGTTTTCGAAACCCTAGTGTTTTTTCCCGATGCGGCGATTTTCTATCAAGATAATTCTTATCATAACTCAGAAATATTTTCATGCTAGTTACCCAAAAATATATTAGTGTTAAGTATATAGTGTTATTCTTTTTTTGTTTCCATATAAGGTTAGACTTCTGACTCCTTTTTTAATGGAATGGGGAGGACGAACGATCATACATGCCACCTGATGTTAAGTGACTGTGATACATTCTCAAGACAAGATTGCTTTGCCAACCTAGTAATTTCTCCGGTTGTCTTAGGCTGGAACTGGAACACAACAATGCGAACACTGCTGCTTGGTGGCATTTTCGATAGCAAATATTTCATAGATTCCCTTAGAAGGTCTGTAGAAGTATGTTTTTTATCTCACTGGTGACTAAAATGCTCATGCGTTTGATTTTAAATACCTCACACTCATGAACGAAATCACCGCGTGATTTAATTTTAATTATTTAATTGACCTGTCTCACTAGGTCAACGCTTAAGAGACTCTTGCTAGACAGCTAGGGTAGATACATGGCACGTATTGTGAGGAGGTCTCTCTCTTCGCAGCCCTAACCACAGGAAACTTGAGCCCCGCCCCGCTGCCGGCGGCACCCATAGTTTAGGTTTTCTATTCGTAGTATTTTTTTGTTTTTGTTTACGTAAGTACCTATTGTAAAAAAACTACTGTTATAGAAACAAATCTCTGAATAACATTCAAGTAATTTTCTTACTAATCATCACTGAGATTAAAAAGTTGAGTTCCTGCTTATTTAATAACTTGCTTTTGCCCGCGACTCCAAGCGGGTAGAAGTCGTTTATCGCTCCTCCCTCGGGAACTGTACAATTTTCTGGGATAAAAACTATCCAATATCCTTCACCGGCAAGTCAAACTATTTTCATACGTACTGAATTCCGTCTAAATCCGTTCAGCAGTTTGAGCAAAGAAGTAATAGTCAGACAGACACACTTTCGCATTTATTATAATATTAGTATGGATGTGTTACCTACTTGTATGCTTTATTTTTTTTAGAAGATGCTTGGATAGAAGATAGGGTGGCATTGTCAAGTGAAACTTATATTAGCAGATATTAAAATCACCGGGGTTATATTTAAATTTTAAAATAATGTATTTGACTATGAAATTAATGCTAAATGACAGAACGATCTTTGCTTGAATATTGGACAAAGGAATATATGAATACCGTATTCGGCGACGTCTTGAGTTATCTTTTTGGACGTGTAAGGCTCAAATATTCGATTCCTTCCAATACAAGTAAAGGCCGGCCATACTGGGTGATTTTGGGGTCATGATCCGGAATGGCCAAAAGTGAATAAGATGGTCATACTAAACAACTTTTCCGATAAAAAAAACAGCTGTTCCATACATTAACGGTGAATTAATTGAGAGTTAATGTATGGAACAGCTGTTTTTTTTTTTTTGGCAATTTCGTGGTTGGTCCCATCGGAAAGGTTTCCACTACCAAAGCATTATCGTCTTTGGATAAGTTTAAATAAGACCGAAATGAACATTAATGTTCAGGAGACGCTTGCAGTCAAACTGTGCATACAGTTTTGTGGGGCATATGTTCCTATATATGTTGTAATTTCATCTTTTTAATAAATAAATAAATAAAATAAATAATTATTCGTGGTGTTAATTAATTTGCGAAAGTGAATGGAGATGGCGGTAAGGGACGCCCTAGACGTACATACAGTGATCAGATTCGCGATGTACTGAATAAGGGCTAAATCAAAAGCACCAGAAATCAAGGTATTGTCAACCAATTTGAATCTTAGGCTATTAAGGACTGTGTTAAACTGACGATTGCAACCAAAACGCAAGTCTTCTCATGATTTGGTTTGCAACGTCACGTTGTCATAGTCCATCAAGGATCTACACGCTTTGACAGAAAAAGATAGCCTTACTGCGATTCCAGTAAGAGGAAAAAGAAATGACTTCCATATTTTGATTCTATCACCGACCAGACATTTTTTCATTGTCGGATTATAGGCGCACTTCAAACTGTTAGAAGCAAGTGCATCAAATGTAAACCGGCTATATTAAAGTCGATCTTATTTCAAGATATCCAAAGACGATAATGTTTTAGCAGTGAAAACGACATCATCGCTTCGTCGTATGTGCGCTGGCCCTTACACAGCGTCAGTAAAGTAAGTAGTTTCTGGAATTTAGTCTTAGTCTCTTAGGGTTGCCATGGCAACACATTTGCAAATTATCCTTGGCCGTCGGAGCCCACTTTCCATCAGGCGGCATGTGCCGTCTTGTATTCATATATGTACTGTTATTGTGATATTTTTATGTACCGTAAGATGGGGTGAATATATTAGCAGGGTCTAAAATAATTAATTACTTGTTACTAATAAGAAAAAGTACGGACGTGGATGTATTAATATTTATTTATAATTATCTATTTATTTATGCATCTTACCTTATCTTATCTTAGAGATGGACCCTTTCAGATACACTTCTACCCATTTAGGATATTTTTTGTAATTACCCTCTTACACAGTCAGCTGTTCGAATGTGTAGGTTTCCTCACGATATTTTTCCCTCGCCGTAAGAGCATAGCATCAGGTAATGTACTTAAGTTATTTATTTATCTAAGTCATTATAATGTATTTATTTATATTTGTATTGTTTGTTTGGTAAGCGTGTATTTATAACTAAGTATATCACGTTTTATAACTAGCATAGATTCTTGTTATTGTTTGCGAGAAGTCTGCACCACCAACTGTGTAAAATGTTTTAATCATATCCCTTCGAAGGTTTTCTGGAAAAGATCGCTAATCAGCGATTAGACCGCTTTTTGTTACCAGTTTTATTTTTAATTGTACTGTCTATCATGCAGTTGGGTTTTAAAAGACTGCCTTTTGTATGATTTGTTTATACCATTTCCTTAAAACGAGTCTTTCGAAGATTAATCCCATATATAAAATGTAATTATCGGACAGAGTGTAGGCAATATTAATAACCCTAATAGCGAAGTAAATGCCCTAACGATCACACTTAGGTAATTGCGATGGCCGGAACGTACTCATTAATTTTGAAACAGCAAATGGACCAAATGCTGGTGGAAATCTTCTCCGCATTTTGTGACCTTTTAGTGCTCTAGTAGGAAGTAAAGGAAATGGGTAGCACTGAAGGAATGTCTTTTGGTTAATGTAGGATGGAAATTAAGTATTGATAAAAAGTTTGTTGTGATTGGTCGCTATTCTAATATGAATTTGGAGAAAAACAAAAGTTTCCAACTTTATTAGGCTGCATTCGACCAAATTTGGAATAAGACTTACTTCGAGATAGTCTATGAAAATTCGGCGATTAATTTAAAGTCAAAAGCAATGAAAATGAGTCACTTAGTACAGAATTTCCATAGAAAGTGACCCGTTTTCATTGTTCTTAAGTGTAGGGGTAAGACCTTATTCCGGTTTGGTCCAATGCGACCTTAGAATTCTGCTTTTATATCGATCGGATCGGACGTTGTCTCTTTCTATACTAATATTATAAAGAGGAAAGATTTGTTTGTTTATTTCGAATAGGCTCTGAAACTACTGGACCGATTTGAAAAAAATATTTTACCATTAGAAGCCGACATTATCCCTGATGAACATAGGCTACTTTTTATCCAGTGATTCAAGAGGAAGGTTTATATATAATACTTTAACCCGAAGCAAAGCGCGGGCGGGTCGCTAGTCGCTTATAATTTAAGTAAGTTACTGATCATTTTTTTTTCTGATTCTGATTCTGATTAAAAATAGCCTGTGTCACACTGGCGAGAAAAATCCTCGCAAAATTTCTCCATTCCTCTTTGGATTTCACCTCATGTTAATCGAGTTACGTAGCACTTAAGTCCATTCTTGAATAAAATATGGTCATTGGCAGTAATTATCGTAAGGGTGTCCAATTAGCCGTCATAATGAGTTATCTCGCTCACGCAAGGCTCGGCCAGAGCTAAGCAGGTGAGCTAGCTAGTATTAGGGTCTTACGAGATTGAGACAATACCAGCAGGTCTTTAACGGTAAGATAAGTAACTATCAAATATGGGACCAAATAATAATATTCTCAAGTTAGTTGTGTTCCGCGATCTATGTCTCTTTAACTATTAAGCCTATGTGTCTGTTATTTGGATATATTATACTTGATTATATTGACTTGAGACTGTTAAACGTGAAAACAAAACCCTCGATGGTTTTATTGTTAAAGACGGCATTTTTGTAATGTTACCGTTTTCGCATGTTTTTGGTTAAACCTTCGAAATCCTACGATAACGATACGATATAACGATGATTTTTGATTCAATAGTTGAATATTTATAACTTCTTAATTCTGGTCAACATTTTTTTTTATAAATATGTTAGTTTTTAAGTAAACAGCAATAATTTGAACTTGACGCTGCCATCAAGGGGCGCGCAAAGTGCAAACTATCTCCATCTCACGTTCTTTGCGCGGAAGCACATAATTCCATCCTTTTTCATTCTACTGTGGGCGTGGCAGCATATGTGGCCTTTTAAACATGCACTATAGCTCTAAATCGATGTAATTAATCACTTATTAACCCCACTGTTGTTACAGGGTTTACCTGTGATTTGTTGTATCGGTTTCAGATTTGGCCCTTAACAAGACCGTTATCTTTATCGAAAACTAGTGCCCTGCCAGCGCCTTCGGCCCCGCTGCGAATTTCCGTCATTCCCGATGGGCTTTTTTTTTTTTTCTTGCAGACTAACCTTGTCCTGGCAATTAACGAAAAAAAAACTCCAATTTGGTGCAGTCGTTCGGAAGTTATACGCGTACATACATTATTTATTTCTATACTTAGGTGTTTAAGTCAAAAAATGGTGAATGTTATTTTAGGCATTTTATCTAAGGCTTAAAGTCGGTTGTCGCTTGGAATGGAGAAAAAATAAATAAATAAACGTGCTTGTTCAAATGGTGTATATGAAAGGTTTAACAAAAAAACAGGTTTTGCTATGATTTGGTACGAAAACAACGAGCGGCCATTATCTCTGATACGAACATTACCAGCTGATTTTATTTTTTTTACTACAAGATAAAATGTTTTAATCAAGTTGCTGCGTTCTACTGTGGTTTTTATCCAATATGGTCACCACAATCCGACCACTCCCTCAGGTGTAAAGTCACACGATGATTTTATTGGAATATGCAAATGTTTGGGACCCTCGCTTGGAGTCTCGGAACAGCTTTCTGGCCTAATCGCTTTGGGCACTTGTACTGTAGATACATGTAGGGTTGAGTGGTCTCGTTAGACTGATAGAGCTAGATTTTAAGTAGGGTAACTACATACAAAACATCACGCCTTCATTCCCTGAGCGGGATAGGCAGAGCTCAATTTTACCAACAACCCTAGAAAACTTGTTGATAATTCTGTTACCACATTTCGCACAGCCTTAAATATTCTCATGTGTGGAAGACAGATATTCAAACTAATTCTGGCTTGTTTTGTAAACATTTGGATCTTGGGTAAATTGGGTGTAGGATCAACAGAATTTAAACTATTATTATTTAATTAGACAATGCTTGCCGTGGGGTGCCGGGTTAGAATAGTGCCACTCCATGTCTTCCCGTGGATTTCGTAAGAGGCGACTAAGAAATAAGGGTACTTAAGCCCTAGGGGGTAACCTTGCCCACCCTTAAAACTATAATTGTTTTGTGGTAATCATCTTAAATTGGTGAAATAATTATATAACCAGTAGCTTAGTCCTGATGTAACATTTAACATAATAAATAAATATTAAAGACGGTTTTTGGGATACATCTATTTGTAGTCAACTGTACCATTGCTATTTAAGTATGAATAGCTAGCTCTACAAATCAAAAGAGATAGGGAGACAACAAATTAATTAAATTAAATTGGTGCTAATATTGACTCAGTTTTGCACCTAACTGTATTTGCTCGTACCGCAAGTTTCATTATTCTTAAGTGCATAAACGTAATAGTTTCATAATGTATGTTATTTTTAGAGTAAAGTGAAGTTGAGATGAGAGTGTGCCGCTAAAGACTTCATGAATAGTCCGCGGTTGCCGCCGAGAAGCGAAAAAACATTGCATCTCATCATAATATTCAAATTTTGTACTTCAAGTGAATTCTCTTTTAATATGTAAGGAGCAGGGTGCATTTTCATGAGGTCCATTAACATACAGAATAGTACGGGGTAAAGTTTTTATAAAACCAAGAACCTAAGTCAGTGATTATTTGAAAATGACTCTCTAAACGTATACAATTTTATTATTCGGCGTTGTTTTTTGGCTTTCTTATATTTTTTATTTAATCATCCTAACGCCTGAAGCAAAGGGGTGTTGTTTGAAGCCTTTACCTTTGTTCGCTCATCTGTTTTTGATTGCTAAAAATACTTCAATGCGTTTTCCGAAGCCTTTATAGGGTAAAATTTGAAAAGTTTGTGTGATAAAATCATTATTTTGGGTCAAGTTTTTGTTGTTGACTGTACTTTTTAACAGTCATGATCACTGATTATCAAGATCAACCTAATGAGTCCACTTACGGAAGGTCTACTTTAAGTATAGCGGAAATCGTGTCACCGCCTTCCAACTCCATTATCAGACCTGGGCCTCTATTCAGGTGCGTTAAAACGATATCGTGTTTGACACGTTTAAGAATCGTTTATGTCACAGTCGCCATTACTGTAAATGACATAAGAGTTATCAAAACGTTGACAATACGGAAGCAGGTCAAAAACGATATCGTTATTACCTTGTAGAATTCCAGCCCAGCTCGATGATGTTACCTTTATATTTTTGTATTGTTATCGAAGTTACGTAGCTATACCAAATTTCAGCTTAATGGGTCACCGCGAACATACATACATACAAACATTGCAAGTAAATAAAAATATTGTAACGAATGTTGTTAACAATGTGTTAGCCTAGTTGGTAGTAGGGTCGATTTAAAAAAAATGTACGTAGTTAAAGGCTTAATGAAAACAAAATCACGATCGCTTCCTTTGTGTAGCGAAAGTAAGTCATACAAACTATATGGGTAACTTTCATTACACGAAGGAATCAATTAAGTTTTGTTTCAATTAAAGCCCTCAACTATGTAAAAAAAAATTGAAACCGTGCCTGTAATCTTGCCTAGGAAGCTAGCGGTCCCGGGTTCAGTTCCCGGTATGAGCAAATATTTGTGTGATGAGCGCGAGTGTTTGTTTCCGACTCTTTAACATTTCTTATGTATTTAAGTGTTTATTTCTCTTTATAAGGTAGGTATTTATATCGTTGTCTAGTATAGTACAAGCCTAGAGCTTAGTTTGGAAGTAGTTCAATTTGTGTGATATTGTCCCGTAAAATATTTTTTTATTGTACGCGTAATAATATTAAATTAAAACTTACAGGCATTACTCTTAAAAAAACCCTACTAGTGTTGTTACGTTGAGCAAATAAAGCAATTAAAAAACATAGTAAACTGTATCAAAGTAAGGAAAAGAAAGCCGCTTGTCCCCTCACTTGGGTAAGCCTCAGTTACGTACTGCCATCCTAAGCCAAATAAGCAGTATCTCAAATTCAATAACCAAAGCAGATTCAATCCTATACCGTTAGTTATAAGGTTGCATTTTCTACAGGAGTTTTCTCAGAGATATTGCCTTTTGTATTAACAGGGCTGCGTATACATCGAGAGAATAATTACATTGAGATCAAAAAGCCACTCGCTAAGAATTTTTATGAAACCCCAATCTCGGAAACGAGGTAAACGTTATTTTTAATATCAGATTGATGCGTTATTTTCCGAGGCGTTTTTTCTCATAGGGTGCTATTTTTTGTTATAAAACACATCGTTGTCGAAATGTACTGGCTATTACAACTTGACGCATGCATTGTTGTTATTATAAAGAAAGGCATCTACTTAACAACTCTTTGTAAAGTTCGAGACGCGTATAAATACGTATAAGTAAATGACTGTCGGTGTAAATATGTTAATGCAAAAATGATTCCAAACACAACTCTTTAATAGACATAAACCTGACAAGAGCAAGGCCATGCTCAGTATAGGGTTTTAAAGCCGCTACTATAAAAACGCATAAAAAGTTTATTTATTTATTTATTTATTTAATCTTCTTTGCACAATACAAATAAATGTAAAAAGTACAAATGGCGGTTTTTTTTTTGTTATTTATTAAACATACTGTTTAAAAGATAAAAGGGGGGACACAATCTATGCAACTATCGGAGTGTATTATTTCTGCTGAGAAACCTTAGTGATTTTTCTAAAAAAAACTTAATACACAGATACACTCACGTGATGACGTGATCAAAAGTGATATATGTGCCCTTGTTTAAGGAGACTCGATGCGGTACAAAATTGCCAATGAATGGCATTTTGGAACGTAGCAGCATCGCGTCATCTGTCAAAAATCTACTTTAACTTGCTGCTGTAGGTATCCAGGGCATAAAAAAAACTACACTTTGTGATTGGCTACTATTTTTAGCTTAGCACAGTACTGCAACATTACGGACGCCGGTGATGTGATAACTTTTCTTTTCAAAGCTAAGAAGATTACGTTATTTTTGTGGAAATAGAAAGCAGACCTTAAGCTTAAAAAGTTTAAATATAAACTAAGAAAATGACTCGACTTAAAAGCTCTCTATTATAACACGATTGTGAAAAATACTATTTCAATTGTAACTGTGAGTAAAGTGTCATTAAAATAAAATAGTCTGAGTAGGATCCAAAGAGGGTATGATTCTAAAAATAGGGTAACTATGATTTATTAAATCGGTGATTTTCTCCGTTTCTTGCCACAAATTTTGCTTGAAAATGGACATCAATTACTGAGTCTTGGATATTTTTTTAATCTAATATATAAAATTCTCGTGTCACAATGTTCGTTCCCATACTCCTCCGAAACGGCTCGACCGATTCTTATGAAATTTTGTGTGCATATCGGGTAGGTCTGAGAATCGGCCAACATCTATTTTTCATCCCCCTAGGACTGGGTGACATTAAAGAAAAAAACTTCAGCGGGCGAAGCCGCTGGCAGGTCGCCAGTCTAATATATAAAATTCTCGTGTCACAATGTTCGTTCCCATAGTCCTTCGAAACGGCTCGACCGATTCTTATGAAATTTTGTGTACATATCGGGTAGGTCTGAGAATCGGCTAACATCTATTTTTCATACCCCTAAGTGGATTGAGGGAAAAAAATATGCAGCGGGCGTAGCCGCTGGTGGGTCGCTAGTTTAAGTATATATTTCTGTATATTAAGTAAGTTTATCGTTGTCTAGTATCCATAGTACAAGCCTAAAACTTAGTTTGGGACTAGGTCAGTTTGTATGAGATTGACCCTCCATTTTTTTGTTAATTATTTTATTATTTAGCTACAGTTTTGTTACAGGGATCAAGTTAGTCTGGTCCTCGAGTTCGTTGTCGAAGTGTTCCTTATAACTCGACGCGTTCTCCAAAATAATAACACTCCAGAATGTAATAAAAAGTTCCTTGTACCGTTTTTATTATGTAGTCTGCTCGTGTCGGTCCATACGCATGGCTTTTTGGCTTTGGATTATTTCCTCAGATGTAAAGGTATTCCACTCGTGAGATAGGAATGCAGTACGCGCTATGTTATGACATTAAAAGGTAAAAATACTCAAAAATAAGGTAAAGTTAGTGTGAGAAAGTTTTGTGCAAAATATATTTGTTTTATTTAATTAAATGCATTAGGAATGTAAATCTATACTAATATTATAAAGAGGAAAGATTTATTTGTTTGTGGGTTTCGAATAGGCTCTGAAACTACTGAACCGATTTGAAAAAATATTTTACCATTAGAAGCCGACATTATCCCTGATGAACATAGGCTACTTTTTATCCAGTGCTGCAGTGATTCAAGAGGAAGGTTTATATATAATACTTTATGTCGCTATTACTTAATAAAATATTTTTATCATGCCTCTTTTAGCTGATTGAAAGGTATACCGATCACTAAAAGTTGTTTATGTATGTATTTTAAGAGAAGAGCCTAGACAAACTGCATTTAAGATGACAAAGGATTTTTTTCGAAAATTTTCAATTTGACTAAAGAAATTTAATGAGTAGGTTTAATGTATCTCGCTCTGGTTTTATTACTCGTAGCAATTCTTTCACCCTTCAAGCCATTTGTCTTTGGAACAGTCTCCCATCTATAATCAGGCAAGCCCTAATAAATTCGTGTACAAGAAACTGGTTCGAGCCCACATTTGCCCATAGAATTGACATCTTATAATTTTCCTTCCAGTGTTTATTGAATGTGTATTTATGTAGATATTCACGTTTGTATTTATATACCCGTATGTTTATACGTAATTATATGTATTTCAAATGCATGAGATTTTGTTTTTTATTTTTCCTTCGGCAATTTTCTGTACAAAGTTCATCTTTGGAAGTTTATATTTTTATGGAATAATTGGAATAAAGATTAAATATATATATATATATATATATATATATATATATAAAGTTTCCGACACGATGTCCGGGAGTTTTATATACGTCGACCACCAAAAGGTTTAATGTTAGCGAAGTGCATCTTGTCTATTTCCACTGCTATTTTTTAGATTTTACCGATCGTTTCATTGATAGACTCCACTAATATTCAGCAATTTCTACTACTTTCATCTATACTTATATTATAAAGAGGAAAGATTTGTTTGTTTGTTTGTTTCGAATAGGCTCCGAAACTACTGGATTGATTTGAAAAATTATTTTACCATTAGAAGCTGACATTATCTCTGATGAACATAGGCTACTTTTTAACCAGTGATTCAAGAGGAAAGTTTATATATAATACTTTAACCCGAAGCGAAGCAAGGGCGGGTCGCTAGTCTATAGATAAAATTAAAGTTTCTACAGAAAATATTATAAATATTAGTCGAATAAGCATCACACAATCGGCTTTAAAGGGCTTTTCAGAAGTATTCACGTATTTTTAGATAAAAGCCTCTGATTGTGTGGGACCAGAGACGAATCAATGTGCAAAAGGTGTTTCTGAATTAATTCATGTATTGTATAGTGACCCTTGAGGGTTTAGGGTGTATTGGAACACGAACTCAGAACTGTAAATTTTTGTACTATGTCGTAGTAACGTATTAAAGCGAGAGCGGTTTGATTTAGTATGTCAATAGCTGCGACAAAGCACTATAATGTATAGGTAGTTCTGAGATTGACTGGAAAAGTCACTCTGCCTTTTATGGTAGTGAAAATATTTTTGGGTGTCCCCTTGTTTTACAGAAATTTCATAGAATGTATCACTTCGCAGAATTTTTCATTTCATAGAAAGTATATTTCTGCTGAAACCTTAATGTTTTACGATTATCTTAAAAGCATGCGTGACGTAGGTTAGGTTAGGTTAGACCTGTGTCCACCAAAAAACAATTTGAAAACAGTAAGGTTACAGCAGAAATTAACTTTCCATGAAATGAAAATTCTGCGAAGTGATACATTTTATGAAATGAGTTTCTGTAAAACAGTGTACAATCATATTTTTGGTTAACGTGGACACTGACACAAAGAGATAGAGAAAGATTGGAGGCTTTTGAAATGTGGTGTTAGTCCTCTCCTGAATGAGGGGATAACTTGGACAACAAAATATCTAATTATCGTGTGCTGAATATAATAAATTAAAGTAGGAATTTAATAGCAACAATAGAAAATAGAAGAGGAACAATGATAGGACACCTGCTACGACACGACCTGTTCCTTAAAAACATCATAGAAGGAAAGATAGAGGGAAAGGGAGGCAGAGGAAGACCAAGAAGAAATTATTTTGAGCAGATGTAAGAAAAGGTTAAGGTTGCGTCGTACCAGAATGTCAAGCAGTTGATGGAGGACCGGAGCGATTGGCGATTACTCCACCGACGTCTAAGTAAAACGCCCTTCTCAAAGAACCGTTAAAGTAAAAAAAGTCAAGTCGTTGTCATCAAATGCTGAGTTAGAACCGTTTCGCAACGAATTATTTAACTTTGTTTTTTCTTTCTCTCTTCTGTTTTTTTCTGTTTGTTGTTGTGAATAAATGTCTTTTTTCTTTCTTTTTTTATTTAATTGTCATTTCTGACGCATCTTCAGACTAGCATCAACATCATCCTTCTGCCCTTGTTCCACATCGTGGGGTAGGCGCAGCATGCTATCTTCTTCCACTCTCCTCTGTTCGTGTTGAGACGAGCAACTTAGTCAATCTGTCCTAATATTATAAAGGGGTAAAGTTTGTGAGTTTGTGAAGTGGAAGGGGTAATCTCTGGATCTACTGAACCGATTTACATGAAATTTGGTATGGAGGAAGGACATAGAGTACTTTTAACCCGAAAAAATTGTATGTTTCCGGAAGGAATAGCGATAAACGACTTCTACGCGGACGGAGTCACGAAAAACAGCTAGTACTATTATAAACTAGATCTATTTACAAAGCTTTTTTTCGATCTGTTTTGACATGGAAAATTATCAGATAAACCAACCAGTTTTTTAACATTACTTTGTTTATTTTTTCAAACATATTTATAAATCTACAGGTTATAGCTATATTCGTTGTGTCTGACCTGCTTTTTTATTCTTACAGGGTACAAATGTCGACAAGCGAACGCTCGCGAGTGGTGAGCGTAAGCAGCGTACGTTCAGCGACCGTTCTCAACTGAAGTACGCCAGACGACTGGTCGTCAAGCTTGGCAGCGCGGTCATCACGCGAGAGGACGCCAACGGCCTGGCGTTAGGACGACTGGCATCCATTGTTGAACAGGTATCCGTTGTAGCACAAGTATAATAGAACCACCAATTTATTATGTAATAGACAGACAACTGGTCGTCAAGCTTGGCAGTAAGGTCATCACACGAGAGAACGCCAACGGTCTGGCGTCAGGATGATAAACGTTCATTGTTGAACAGTTATCCATTTTTGAACAAGTATAATAGAGCCACTAATTTATTATGTAATAGACATACGGCTGGTTTTCGAGCTTGGAAGCGAGGTCAACACGCAAGTGTACGCCAACGGTCTTGCGTTAGGATGATTAGAGTTCATTGTTGAACAGGTATCCATTGTTGAACAAATAAAGTAGAACCACTTATTTATGCTGAAGCATGTCAGATGACTAGTTGGTCTGGTTGTCAAGCTTGGCAGCGAGGTCATCACGCTAAAGGATGCCAACGGTCTGGCGTTAGGATTATTAGCGTTAATTGTTGAACAGGGATCCATTGTTGAACAAGTAAAGAAGAACCACTTATTTATGCTGAAGTACGTCAGATGACTAGTCAAGCTTGGCAGCGAGTTCATCACGCGAGAGGACGCCGACGGACGCCGGACGGTCTGGTATTACGACGACGTTCTTCCTCTTTCTTCTATTTATTTGATGTTTCAAAACACACATACAGTTTTTAAATGTAGATTTGTAGTAACATAGCTTGACGCCCCAGCGTGCAAAATAAAGTAACAGTAACACGTAAAATAGTACGCGAAGCAATCCCTAGATGATTATAAAGCCTTTATCATTGCTGAAGTACGCCAAATTATTTTTTGTCAAGCGTGGTAGCACTGTTATAATAAGAGAGGATGCTAACGTAAATGTATACGTATTGTTGAACAATTATTTCGGCTTCTCTAGATATCGAGCTGCCAAAGTTACAATTGATGGTTATTAATACATTTTCAGATCCAATTTATAAAGGAATGATATTCTCAACTCATCTTTGTAATATCAAAGTGTATTAGCGTACACTCAGGAGCAAAAAACGGAGTAAAGTTGAACTGAAAAGTGTATATTTGCTTTCTTTATTGCAAAATGAAAGAACAAAAGAGCATCAGTCACTTTTAACAGATGCGCTATCAAAAGAAAAGATCGCGTTTCGATGCCAGGTGACTTTTGTTTAACTTTCTTAAAGGGTGTTTGAGCCCAAATCTTCGGAAAGGGTCAATTGGATTTATGTTGCTCTTTGTGAACTCTTCAGGTTATTTTTAAAAGCTGTTACGTTTTATTTAACTTGCTCTGTTCGTATGTATGTTTGTAAGTTGTCCGCATCAAATCTTACAAGACAGTTTTGAACTAGTTCCCGTTAATGGAATGGGCTGAAATTTGAACCACATCTGTAAACCCTGTGACAATGCAATATTATGGTCTTTAAGACTTGATCTGATGATGGAGTCAGAAAATAGAGACAGGATCTCCGCTATACTTAACGTAGACCCACTGTAGTGGGGCTTATTACTTTGGTCTTAATAACGCCTTTGCAAAAGAAGAACTGGTCCCAAAAAATAAAATTCTCAAAGAAACTTATTTACGAGTACAAACGAGAGTGATCATTTTTATTTAACTCAACAATTAACCGGGTTTTAAATATACAGTGTCCCAGAACTTTACAAAAATATTAAAGGAGAAAAAAGCCCTATGTCCAGAATATAGTTTTAACTTTCCAATTTGTCAATTAATGTAGGAGTTATTAAGGTTTTAATCATACTGGTAAATACACCTTTGCTTCCCTTGGCTAAAAATAGCTGTAATTTGCGATTCTCAAACTTGATACCTGTCCTAATCCTTTATAACTTAGCAATGTATTTAATTCTAGCATATTTCCAAACAATCAACTACTAATAATAAAATACTTCATAATGCTTGTTTTTCATTCATCAACTTTGAATCTTCGTACTTTCTTTTGCCGTATTATTTACGTCAAGTTCTGGTACACCCTGTAGAATCACAATGTTTGTATCCATTGATCCCAAACCAGAAGCAGCCTTTATCTGCGCCCCTCTACGGGGTAAAACAATATTGCCTTTGACGTGTTTTGGTATTATTTGAAACTCCGCCATTACCGTTTTATTCAGTAGAATCCTTGCCATAGCACTTGTGCGTTTTTTTGTTTTTTTTTTTTATAACTTCTACGCCTACCATAGAAAAACATCTATACTAATATTACAAAGCTGAACGCGCTAATCTCATGAACTATTGGTTCGATTTTAAAAAATCTTTCAGTGTTAGGTAGCCCATTTATCGAGTAAGGCTATATATTATCACGCTAAGGGTATTAGGAGCGGAGCACTAATAAAGAATGCTTCAAATCCAGGTTTTGTTTTTCTTTTTAGAGCTTCCGCTGCGTGCGCTGCGTAAACGGTTAAAGTATCGCAAAAATCATGTATCACTGATTCTACGCATACGAAATTGCGGGCAGAAGCTAGTATTTAATATAATTTGGCTTCTTTGTTTAAATTAATCGAAATTTATTTAACTGTTATTAAAGAAAGCTTCACTTGATTAATAAACATTGCATCATTCTTGGATTAAGTAGGTACACGATCCCCTTAATTTACTAATTCCATATAACACTTCCATAATATTATTTAATATATAATTTTATCAGTTCAAAATTTAACGTTGACCAGATTGCTAATTGGATCATTAGCTGCAGTGCTCCCAAAGTAAACAGCTGGATGGTGTTATGCCCAATGGAACCAATGACCGTATAAATAATAATTTACTTAAGTATTGGGATACTTACATCACGCAAATTGTAAAGCTGGGTACGAATCTGAGCGGTTCAGGCTGAGGCATGCTCGCCCCGCGCGGCGAGCTGCTCGCGAGCCAAATTGTTGCACAAAAACATGCGCGGGTGAGGACATTTGAAAATGGCGTCACGATGACAGCCGCGGCTGCGTTTATCATAGGTAATTCACCGAATTATTAACAAAAAGAAGAAGAATTCGCCTCGGTGGTAGAACGGCTCAGCAAATTTATCAAATTTGTATACGCTTCGCCCGAAGACAAGTTAGAGTTTGTCGTTTTGCCGGCGGCTCGCTCGGATACATGTCCAAATTACGCGAGGCACGTCGGTCTTTTGAGCACGGTCAAAAGACCGACTCTCGGCGGCTCGTCGCGCGCCGCTCACCCACTGCTCGCGCACAGCGCGTGAGCGCGTACTAATTTGAGCAAAATAGGTGAACCGTGCGTGCCTCAACCCGAGGCTGCTCTAATTCGCACCCACCTTAAGATTAGTATTAGTTGTGTATTTGAACCACAAGTTTTTAAAAGGCATATTGATTTAATTTTGCGATCTTTTATCTCTAAATGTAAAACAAAGTCTTTATAAAAGTCTGTTTATCTGTTCGGCCACTTTCTTCTTCTTTTAAACTACGTATTTTAGAAGCGTACTTCTCTAAAGTTTACGTATCCCAATGGACTTTTGAATAAAATACCTCTCTCTAGTATCTCTTTACGAAGATGTTTGGAAGCTTTAAGTAAGGATGTTGTTTCACTACTGGTTCGTTGTTGCATAATCTTTTTCAATAAGAGCATGTTAAATTAATACAGGCAATCAGAGAATTCCGATGCACATCGTGTTTTTATTGTTACTGCTGATTACATTAATCAAGCGGGTTGTGGGCGCAATGTATTTTTATTAACAGACAAATACGTGTTATTTACATTTATTTTGTGTGGTATGATTATGTTGGATTTGTATTGTAGAGAATAATCGAAAAAGGTGAGTACTAAGTTACTAGTGAATAGAGGAGAGTGAAAAAAGAAAATAAAACATGTTGTGCCGACCATTCTTTTGCACACGCTTTTGCCTTTTGAAGTCTAAATGATAAATTAAAAACAATTATCTCTTCTGTAAGTAATTAATAACATGAATTAGAATATTTGGACAATTTTTTTCGGTATTAATCACGTCATTAAATAAAGAATTCGAATGCGAATTTGACCGTTATTATTTTAATGTAAAAAACGAAGTATAGTGTGGTACAAGGGCAGCAGGATGATGATAATAATTATTATGTTTATAACGTGAAAGGCATTTGTGATTAAAACTTGAAAAGTTCCATTCAAAGAAAGGGACATAGCTGTAGGAGTCATATTCACTACTTTGAAAAAACCTCGTATCTCATATTTCGTGATGTATGATTTCAAAATTAAACATGATAAGAAATAAGTTCAAAATCTAATCCCTCATGAAAATACGACAAGCATCCAGTTAATATCTGTATAAGCGTAAGTTTCGACAACGTCTACTCAAACAAGAACTTGAGTAAAGTTTCATCATTAAAAAAAACATCATCTGTTTTCATCGTATGTATTTCAGTATTACATATTATACAGGGTATCCCAAAACTTGAAGATCAGAAAGCCCATTTCTTACCGGCCCAGAAAATAGTTCCAATCTATTCGTTGGTTTAGGATTTATAAAGGTTTTAATGATACTGGTAAATAACGCAACCTTGGGGTGTACTTTTTCCTCCCTTGGAAAAAAAAAGCTATAACTTGTGATTCTGTGACTTGATATCTAATTCTCAAAAATGAGCTAGCAATGCAAATAACAACAATTTATATTCTCTCATTTTTTATTCAATAACTTTGACACCACGTACTGATTTTTTATTGCTAGGTGATCGAACCAGTAATGGACAAGGTCCAATGATGGACACTTGACTCTTATTAAACAGACAATAAAGGTTATTCATTTGTTTTGCAACAATCATTTTATAACCTTATGATCTTTGAATTAAGAGTAAAGTGTCCATTATTGGTGCCTGTCAGCTTAAAGTGTCCAACACTGGTGCGATCACCCTATAGATGAAAATTTAAAAATCCTGCAACAAGTTCTACCTAATATGGAATAAAAGTAAATTATAGCCGTTTTCTTTCCATGATTCATTTTGCAAAAATAATTGCAATAAAGTAAATAATATCATTTGATTCGAATTTGACCGATACAGGTAAAACTTTGCAATAAACGGCCCAAACCAAGATTCTCTGAGTGTCCCGAATATTTTAGATTTAAATTAGGGTTTAACCCCACGTCAGAGCAAATATTTGTGTGATGAACCCAAATATTTCAGTCTTAATCTTCGTTGCAAATGAATTTAGGTAGTGTTTGTATCTGCTACCCAAGTTCAAGTTTAGAGCTTAGTCAGGACTAGGACAATTTATGTAAGATACCGTACTCGTATTCTTTAACCACCCCATATTTATTTATTACACTTTAGTACCTAACATTTAAAACACCCTATAACTATTTAAACAGCAAATTAAAAAAGGTCTGGCTTGACTCTATGTACCTATATCCTAAACATTGTATCAACAATTCTGTGCACAAATGTTAATATATGTAGTTTGTGTAAGTTTAAGTATGGATATTGATGTATAATTATATATGTTTGTATCTATTTATGTAAATATTTGATGTATTAGTTTTTTGTTTTTATTATTTTTTGTTCTTTGGCGCTCTAAATAAATTTTGTACACCTGCTTACTGATGCACAACCTTTCACTTTTCTCAATCTTTCAAGGCTTAGCTGGAAAGGATCCCTTAAAGGAATAAGTTTGCCTTTCTACATCTTTTTATTATTACTCATTGTATCGTGTTTCGGTTTTCTTTTGTACAATAAAGTGTTTACATACTAACTATTATTTGTTACGCAGGTAGCAGAATGCCACCACGAGGGTCGGGAGACCATCATGGTTAGCAGTGGTGCCGTGGCCTTCGGACGGCAGAAGCTTACCCAGGAGCTGCTGATGTCCATGTCAATGAGGGAAACTCTGTCCACCAGCGACCACACGCGAGAGGTATTCTTCGGGATCCAACACACGTAACATCACGCCTTCATTCCCAGAGTGGGGTAGGCAGAGCTACAAAAATACCAACAACTCCAAAAAGACTTGTTAATAATTCTGTAACCACATTTGCACAATCAGGCCAAGAAGTTTACTAGTGTACCTATTAGTGACAGGTTGCAAGCCCATCGCCTAACAATACTACAAGCCATTATTCCCGTAGTCACCTCTTACGACATCCACGGGAAAACATGGAGTGGCTCTATTCTAACCCGGCAATCACACCTCTTATCACCATCAACATAATCAACGATTCACAAATGGTTCATTTCACAAACATAATTTGACAACCCGCGTTTTTTTCCGAAACTAAATAATTCTGGATTTATTTCAGGACCATCGTGTACGACGGTTAGGTTGGGTTAGTTTTATAAAAATCCTGAAATATTTGTAGTTACAGAAAAATAAATGGGTTGCGAAACGATGTATTTGTCAAAGATTTGTCGGCTAAAAGGCAGAGAACCGTATTTTTCACGCACTAATTATTTGTGTTAATGGTATATATAAACGTAGATAAATTGGGAATTAGGATTTGGTAATGATTTGCATAATAACTAATGTAGTCATTTTGGTTTTGCATTATATTTGTATAATAAACCAATGCTTTAACAATTATAATGCATGGCAACGAAACGCATAACTTCTTTAAACGTACTTAATGGTCTTTAGTTTAAAAATGTTATATCCGCCGAAAAAGCAAAGCAAGCGGCTCACTTCAATGTAGCATTATATACACTCAACCAATTTAAATGATTTTTGGTAGGATATCTCCCGATGTGAAAGCGTAAACAAACAAACAAATAGTAGTTTTGAAATCGAACCAAAAATGAATTTAAATCTTCTCTCTATCTTCTTATATCCGAACCAAAACTTGTACAAAATGTGGTTACAGAATTATCAAAAAGTCTTTTTAGAGTATTTTTGTAGCTCTGCCAACCCCACTCTGGGAATGAAGGCGTGATGTTATATGTATATATTTGTATTTCATAATATCTTTAATTAGTTTTTTTAATGATAATACCGAAGATTAGGAAGTAGCGACTTCATTGATTCATGCACCACGATTGGCCACCAAAATCCTAACCCTAGACATAGTATGTAAATTTGCACGGTTAACGACACGGTGGCCTAGTTGGGAGTAACCCTGCCTCCGAAGCCAGCGGTCCTGGGTTCAAATCCCGGTAAGAGCAGATATTTGTGTGATGAGCGCGAATATTTGTTTCCTGAGTCTTGGATGTTTTCTATGTATTTAATTATTTATTTCTCTGTATAAGTATGTTTATCGTTGTCTAGTACCCATAGTACAAGCCTAGAGCTTAGTTTGGGACTAGGTCAATTTGTGTGAGATTGTCCCCTGATATTTATTATTGAATATATTTCCCACGTGTCATTAATCGTGTTGCGTCGGGAAATGTACAACACGGCTAATTTACGTAACATGGCAATCTTTTAAACAATCAATTTACTTCACCATACATTGACGCAACAGTGCAGCGTCCATTTGAGTCGGGCGGGCTGTTGCGGATTGAATATGTCTAAGTTGTTAACTTTCGTTTGTTTGTTCAGGACGCTGGCAGCGCACTGGACCCTCGAGCGGCGGCGGCGGTGGGCCAATCCGAGCTCATGTCCATGTATGACGCCATGTTCTCGCAGTACAACGTCAAAATTGCACAGGTATCTTATCCTTTCTGATAGTATCTTTTGGATATACTTCAACGCATCTTTTGTGGAAAATTGCGCATTATGTTATTCTTACACATATTGTTAGCGAAATGGTTTCTTTACGATGTTTTGCGTTTATGGTAAGAGCATAGGTTATCACGGAAAGCATTTAATTTAATTTAATCTGAATAGACTCGTTTACTGTTAAATTCTAAACGTGTTTATCCTACTTGACAAAGATAAATGTGTGCCGAAATTCGAATGCAAGCAATGTGTTACTTCAATTGTTTTTCATTTCGCTTTGATTTGTCCTTCTCTTACGTTGTTAAGAAAGCAAGCTAAAGAAGCGATATATCATAGCGAGGTACATAAATATACCTTTTTATATGCGCATATTATTGCACATGGATCGACGCCATTTTTTGCACAGAGATAAAAAAGTAGTTTCATAGTGTGACAAAGGCTATTTTTTATCCCAAACAGTTCCAGTTGTCCCAAAGGAATTTAGCGATAAACAAAGCTCTGCAGAAACAGACCTTTGTAGAAGTTAATTCTAATTTAGTGCAAAATAAAATTTGCCCTCGTATTTTAGTTTGTTTTTGTACTTAATGCGTCGAAGGGTAATTTGATACTTTAGACTATTGAGAGTTGTCTAGAGTATCTAGTCTAGACAATAATTAAAAGGTTTAAGTTTGCCTACGTGAGTTAACAGTGTCTACTACTCTGATGCAATGCGCCATCTTCTGATGACTAAACTGAAGAGTAAGTATCAGGTGATCATTTTAATGTGGTCGTTGAAATGAAAAATGACACCATTAAATTAATATGGAGGGCTATTTTTAATTCCACCGAAGAACATATTTCACTTTAAAAGGTGGTTTTAATGTCATATTATTATGAGCTTAATATGAGTACCTACGTCATTTAGGTAAGTTTAGAGGGGATTAAAAGAACAAACTTGCGAACATCGTCAAAAACTCTCGTAGTAAGAATAAATGCCATAAGTTTGATTCCCCTCTTTTAAAATGAAGGTTTTTAAAAGTAGCTTATTATTGTAAGTAGGTACTCAGAAAGGAAGCGAATACAACACAACGCTCATAATATTACAATATTCATCCCCTTCCCTCCCACCACATTATTAAGATGTATTTACATCTGTTCCTCAAATCGTGCACTTTGTAGTCCTGTCACGGACTCCAAAGATGTTTCACAAAACACCTCGGCAATGTCACAGAGTCGTATGCTGGTGCCTTATGATAAAAAGACGTAGATACTCTCTTAAGTGCTGAAGCAGATTCAACCTTTCTGCGCTATAAATAAGATTGATAACTAAATACATTTTCAAACGGGTACCTCCTTTTTTCCAAAGGAAGAAAGGTGTGTTTCATAATATTACCCACGTGCCACGAGACGAGCATACAAATAAGGAGCAATTAAACAACATAAAGCTCCTACAATTTAAAGCGATATAAATTACGAGTTAAAAATTATACGCGTGCTTTTATAAAGAACTTGTACACGCGCGGGTCGCCACCATGTTGGTTATGAATGGTATTCAGTAAAATGGCGGTTTATTTTTAATGCGCACCCAAGGGCTTCAGTTGGAATTCATGAAATTCCACGTGCAGTGATGCTTTTAATTAAAAACGCATCCGAAATTTCGTTTAATCGACGGACATGCCAGAGTGAATTTATATTAATTAGAGGTTACTCGAGTTTTTAACACACATGAATTACCTGTTTTTCAAAATTCATGTCTACACTCATAGAAATGTATAAGGATAGTAATTATGTTCGGTTAATTTCCGTACTCGGCAAAACTATACGTGAATATTGTTAGACTCCTAGATCCTATGAGAAATCTATTATTTAAGCAGATGTAAAACACTTCGCACTTTTAGAATTATAGTGACCTAATCCAAACATTTTCAGCTTTCGATTTCGAGTCATAAATTTAGTACTATAGAGACCTAAGTAGAAATTCAAAATATTTGGATTAGGTCACTATAATTCTAAAGATGCGACTTTTAGAAGAAACGGGGATCCAAACATTTCTCTTAAAAGCATTATAATACTGGCAAGTAACAAAGTGTAAGAACTAAGGGGATAAGACAACCGGTGAAATTATTAGCATAGAGGCATTCCATCTTAGTCCTCAGGGTTGGCAACGCATTTGATGTCTTAGGATTATAGTCTTGAGAATTCGAATGTCTATGGGTCTCAGACTCCACTTACCAATGGAATGCCTCTATGCTAGTAATTTCACCGGTTGTCTTATCCTCTTAGTTCTTACTGTCTCTTAGTGGACTGAGTGCTCGTGTGCCTTCTCCTTAACATAAAAAAAACTAGTAGCATTGAAAATGTTTTGTAAGGAGCACGTTCCTACCTACTAATCGATTCGGGCATGTTGATAATCTATTTAGATACTTAGGTACTACAATACCTAGATGTCTAGGGATGTTAGACAAGCTTACAAGTTTTAACACGGGTCTGAAACCGAATTATGGCCGTGACAACTAGTTACCTTTGACTGCTCAAAATGTTCAACAATTCAACAGACTAATGTTCTACTTACTAGGAATACATGTCATGATCGCTTGGTAATCCCACCGCTTGTCCGGTAGAGTTGGGATTTGACTGCTTTATTACAAAGGCAAAGCGGCTAATTATTCGTACGTATGCTATTTGCATACTGCCGCGTGAACGTGTCTTTATTATCTTTACTTTTTTTATTATTACATAGTATAAAACAAAGTCGCCTACCGCGTCTATCTGTCTGTGTAACCGCTACGCAACGGATTTTCATGCGGTTGTCACCATCAGTAAGTACATAACGACATTTTGACTGTTCTGTTGGTAGTGACCCTGCCTTCGAAGATAGGGGTCCTGGGTTTAAATCCCGGTAAGGGTAGATATTTGTGTGATGAGCACGAGTATTTGTGTCTGAGTCTTGGATGTTTTCTATGTATTTAAGTATTTATTTCTCTATATAAGTAAGTTTATCGTTGTCTAGTACCCATAGTACAAGCCTAGAGCTTAGTTTGGGACTAGGTTTATTAGTGTAACATTGTCCTGTGATATTTATTCATTTAATGTATTAACGCCATGATCGATTCTAGTCGTCGTTTGACGTTTACAGATTTAAGGTTACATATTTAAGATTTCGTATTAAGAGGCCGTATACGAAATTTTGCCGGTTTTGCATATTTTCGTGATTTTACAGTTAAAATACTGCTTTTCTATAAGTTTTAATGCACATCATGAAATATCATTACAGTTATGATCGAATAAATGAGTTACGAATGAATGAGCTAGTTTTTATTTTTGTCGAGTGTCATAATGCGAAATTTAGGTTGTATTAAAACATTAAATATAACAATTTTTTCTTATTTTTTTGGATATTTTTTTAAGCTACTGGATTGATTTTGAACTGAAGTTTATTACTCTTGTTTTCATTATATGAACGAGAGTTTTAAGTAGCCGAAATCAGAAACAATTTTTTGCTCATTTTCTATAAAATTTTACCGAGTTGGTTATTTTTTTACACAAAAAGTTATATAAAGGTGGTAAAAAGTATTTCATACATTTTTTAGATGACAGTTACAGCAATAAATTGAAATATTTTCATACCTTGTAGACGTTAAAACGATTCGTGAATATGCGATATTCTAAACCTCTTACAGCAAAATTCACAAAACAGTCGCCGGTTTCAGGTCGATTAATCAAAATAAAATAATAAAAACAAAAAAGTAGCTCATACATTCGTTGAAAATTTAAATTATCTGTCGTGATGCGCATTCAATTTTGTAGAAATAAAGTATTTCAACTGTAAAATCACGTCTGTAAAACTACGTAAATCAGCGAAATCGGCAAAATTTCGTATACGGCCTCTTAAAATCGCTAAACTATTTATTTTTTTATTTTTTGATGAATGGTTAATTTTTTTCGGAGCCGATTAGGATGCGGTGCTAAAGGTATTTTAAATGAACGTTTAAAAAAAAAGGATAAGTTTAAGTAGGTGCCTAACGATTTTTAAATTAAACGTCATTATATTCAAAAGTCACAATTCGAAATCACCTATTTTGAACGTAACAGCTATTCAAATAAGAAAGAAAAGTCATTGCGAGGCAGCTAATTCTTGGGAGTTAGAAATTGAAATGTAAATCGGATTTAAAAGGGCTTGTATGAAGCTCAGGAGTAATCTAAGGATTAATCTCGAGATAAGACAATAATTACAAAAAACTCGTACTAATACAACTCCTTGTCGAGTAACCTGATTTATGGGAAATAGATATAGCAATTAAAGTTGGCTGAAGTTTTTGTCTTTTGTTTCGCGATGTGTTTTGTTTAAAGAAAATAATTTGGCTAGTGTATTCCTACGGAACTCAAAAAATGGTGGATTTAAGAATGTAATCACTGTAAAAAGCGTTTTCAGGGTTCCGTAGTCAAACTAGGAACCCTTATTAACCCTAACCTAACCTAACCTAACCCAGTTTCGCCATGTCCGTCCGTCCGTCCGCAGTCTAGGTCAGCGACTCTTAGTGCTAGAAAGCTGAAATATGGCATGAATATACATATTAATCACGCTAACAAAGTAGTAAAATAAAATTAAAAAAAAAAAGTATACCTCCCCTACACGTACCGTGGGGATGTATTTTTTTTCTCGTCTATATTTCCCCCATAGTGTGGGGTATCGTTGGATAGGTCTTTCAAAAATATTACGTTTTTAAAAACAATTTTTCGATTAAGGAATTCGTTTAGGAAATATTAAGCTTTAAAGCGCTTTGTTAGACTTAAGTGTCCCCCCACCTACAGGCAAAACTACATATACTAAAAATTCAGAAAAAAGTCTTGAATGAAAGCACATATTATTACAACCAATTTAAAAGGAAAACTATTACGACTAAGTAGACATCATTGGTTCTTGAGATACAGGCGATTAAAGTGTTTATACCTACTAAAATCATCTAAGACGGCACCAAACGAGTTTAAATAGGAAATTAGTTATTATTTGTCGATTTTTATGTTCGTAGTATACTTAACCGCTTTGGAACCCCACAATGAGCATGTTCCGATATGCTCTTGCCCGGTTTTTAAAGCTTGCTCTCAGAAAGAATAGCAGCAGGTGGGGTACAGCGTTTCTCTTGAAACGGATTGCTGTCAGCGGAGTGTTCGGAGCAATTTGTACTGCATAGACGAGGTGGTTTCCGCTCTGAACCCTGAAACTTACTACAACGCATAAACTTACATTACTAGCGTGGTTGAAATTAGGATTTATATACAGTTTGGATGGATGGATGGATGGATGTTTGT
The DNA here is from genome assembly GCA_949316455.1 of Acleris holmiana. NCBI lineage: Eukaryota > Metazoa > Arthropoda > Insecta > Lepidoptera > Tortricidae > Acleris > Acleris holmiana. Next base: position 5,030,894 of record OX438774.1, read on the forward strand.
TAAACAATCACGCTGGAACGGCTGATTGGATCTGGTTGAAATTTGGCACACAGATAGATAATACAACAACACAAACAACAATAAAGAATAGAATACAACAACAGCTATTTTTTTCCTCAAAAGATTAAACTGTTCCCCAGGGAATAGCAATAACCGACGTCTACGCGGAGGAGTCGGGCGCAGTCTAGTTAAAGAATATAAACTATTCCGAGGAACAGCTTACATTTTATTTTTGACTAGTCGTATGTGTTTTTGTCTACACACAGCTATTTCTTGCGCCACTCACATCCAGCAAAAAAAGTCATAAGCTAAATCGATGAACTAAGATTCCTAACTCAATAGATAGATATACAGATATGTAAACATATATTTATTTATACAGGGTGACCCAGAAATCAACGTTAAGCCGGAAATAGATAATAAGGTAGCTCATGAGCTATCGATTTAATCCTTTTGGAGATATTGATCATTTTAACCGGAATTATTGTAACTACTCCTTGACGTCGCTTTTGGGACACCCTGAATAATTCGAATTTCGAAAACGGCTCCAACGATTTTGTTGAAATTTGCGGAATATAATTTTGGGTCGAAAAATCCAGTCGTCATCTTCGGGAGAATTCGGGTTCAGACGAAAAATCGGGATCTGAGTTATTTGACATGACAATGTACCTATAGGTGACACTATCCAATTGTGTTTTAACAGTGTCATCTACATACACCCAAGTAGAGCTCGGTGGCCCATGTACTATTTTTATAATGAACTAACAACATTTCTAGGTTTATTTGCTACCGGTTAAATTCAATATCAATAACTACGCTACACGTGTCTCCCATAAATAACCTAAGAATATTTATTCACAAGAAAAAAACAAGTAACTTCCATAAGTAAAAAGGTAAGTAAACAGTAACGTTATCCTCACATCATTACAATCCTTAGACCAAATAAAACACAAAAGGTGAAACTTGAGCCTCGCCATCGGATCTAGCCCAGGCTTACAACATAATAACATAGGACAGATGTGGTAACACGAGTGCTCCCGTACCGCAAATGTGTTGCCGTCTATTAGTACAGTATTGTACTTGTGTTTGGTTACGCTGGATATATTGGATAGGATGGATAATTTACCATCTAAAGCAATAAGTAACTCGAGACATTTTCCTTATATCATGTTACTAGCGACCCGCCCTCGCTTCGCTCCGGATTAAAGTATTATACATATAAACCTTCCTCTTCAGTCACTCTATCTATTAAAAAAACCGCATCAAAATCCGTTGCGTAGTTTTAAAGATTTAAGCATACATAGGGATATAGGGACAGAAAAAGCGACTTTGTTTTATACTATGTAGTGATAAGCATATTAGTAAGTATAAAAAAAACCGGGCAAGAGCATTTCGGACCATGCTCAGTGTAGGGTTCCGAAGCCGTTAAGTAAAAACATAAAATCAACAAGTAATAACTAGTTTTCTATTTAAAGTCAATTGGTGCCGTCTTAGATGATTTTAGTAGGTTACAATTTAATCGCCTGTATCTCAATAACGAATGATGTCTACTTATCAGTGATAGTTTTCCTGTCAAATTAGTTATATGCGCTTTTATATAAGTTTTTTTCTGATTTTTAGTATTTGTAGTTTTGGCAGAAGGGGGGCCGGACACTCGACTCTAACAAAAATTAGCGTTTTAAAGCTTAATATTTCATAAACGGATCACTTAATCGAAACCTATCCAACAACATGCCGCACTATGAGGTAGACAAGAAAAAAAAATACATCCCCACGTTACGTGTAGGGGAGGTACCCTAAAAAAATATGTTTTTACATAATATTATTGTACCACTTTGTTGGCGTGACTAATATGCATATTTATGCCAAATTACAACTTTCTAGCACAAAGAGTCTCTGCGCTACGCTGCGGACGGACGGACGGACATGGCGAAACTATAAGGGTTCCTAGTTTGACTACAGAACCCTAAATAAAGTGTAACTCATCACTTCATCGAATTTCAATATATCGAATGTATCATTGTATCGAATTTCATTTCATTGAACACTATTTTCTGCTGAAACCATAATGTTTTCAGGGTATCTTAAACATTAATTACGTAGGTTATGTTAGGTTAGGTTAGTAAACCTTCAGTAAGTTATGCTCTATAAAACTAATGGTATTTTTTTTTCATATTGTTTTCCGTTATTACGGAAAATGAAAGAAAAATCACACGTCAAGGCGTGTAATAGTGTTATGTTGCTGTCCCAGGGTAACCCCTTAACTTCGTTGCGTGAACATAAATTTTTTTGTGTGTCTATCACCCTATCAAACATTTAGGTTTACTAATGTTTGATCAAAAAACGTTTCCCAAACTGAGTCATTTCCCAAACATATCATTTGGGCAAACGCTTACTTTTCCAAAACTGTAAACGTTTCAGAATTTTTATAAAACTAACCTAACCTAACCTATAGGGTTCTACACGTTGGTCCTGAAATGAATCCTGAAATATTTATAGTTTCGGAAAAAATAGCGTTTGCCCAAATAATATTTTTGGGAAATGAATCAGTTTGGGAAACGATTTTGTGCGAAACGTCAATGCACTTTTAGTGATTTTTTTGTATAATTATGTTAAAGTTAAAAAAAAAAAATATACAAACTGGACTCTGATAACTCTGGTAACTCCTAAAAGTACGCCATCATAATTCCTCTGCACTTTTTATTAGGCGTCTGCTTTATTGTAAATACTTACAAGCGCGGTGTAGGAACATTTTTAAAATTTTACTTTAGTAAATTATCTACGAACAAAGTATTCGCCTTTAAAATGCTTTGTACCTTGCCTTTGAACATTAATTAAATAACGTTCCTGGTTTATGCAGTGTCGAATTCTCAACGTACTCAAAAACTGATGAACTGTATTCGAATATCGCTTAACTTTTGAGTTACAAAATGGATGCCACGAGGTTTAAAAAATGACATGTTATTTACAGTGAACTTGGCTATCCTATAGTAGGCTATGTAAAAATGAAAGCTCGTCATGAGTATTTTTCTTAACTGCTATTTTATCACTAAGATTTAGTTTTCAGGGTGTAACGAGGCGTATTTTTATTTATTTATTTATGTTTGTGCCAGCCGTCTTTAGTTCTGAAAAAACGACGTGGTAAATGCTATTTATAGAAGTCTTAATAGTTTTGACTCAAGAGGATGGTCCAAAGTGAATATTAGGGATTAATTGAATATCCAACCAATTTACACTAAGTCCTAAACTAAACTGCAAATGTATAACTAGGCTTTAGGAACTAACGACTTCAGGTAAATAAAGAACTAATATAAAAAACCGGGCAAGAGCATGTCGGACCGTGCTCAGTGTAGGGTTCCGAAGCAGTCTAGCACTACAAACATAAAAATCAACAAGTAATAAGTAATTTTCAAATTAAAGTCAATCCGTGCCGTCTTAGATGATTTTAGTAGGTATAAACACTTTAATCGCCTGTATCTCAAGAACCAAAGATGTCTACTAGGTCGTCATAGTTTTTCTTGAAAATTCGTTATATGTTCTTTCATTTAGGATTTTTTTCAGATTTTTTGTATTTGTAGTTTTGGCTGTAGGTGGGGGGGGACACTTGAGTCTAACAAAAATTAGCGCTTTAAAGCTTTATATTTCATAAACGGATTACTTAACCGAAAAACTAGTTTCACCAACTCGTAATATTTTTGAAAGATCTATCCAACGACACCCCACACTATAGGTTAAACAAAAAAAAAGTACATCCTCATGTTACGTGTAGGGGAGGTACCCTAAAAAAATTGTTTTTACATTTTATTGTACCTCTTTGTTGGCACGATTTATATGCATATTCATGCCAAATTACAGCTTTCTTGTACTAAGAGTCTCTGCGCTAGGCTGCGGACGGACTGACGGACATGGCAAAATTATAAGGGCTCCTTGTTTGACTACGGAACCCTAAAAAAGCAAGACAAACACCCAATATTCGTGAATCTTACATAAATAATGTTTGTACACAAATCATTATTCATCGATCAAGCATGCATCATGGTCGCTAGCAACTAGGCAAACTGTGCCGTCTAATAATTATTTAAATAAATATTATGAAAACAATAAACTGACACTAAATTTAAAAAGTTCCTTTGACTATCCATTGACCCCTGAATTAGACTCGACTCAAGTTTCTGTCAAAAACTTCGTTTATGCGACAAGTTTTTGTTGGCAACTGTACTTTTTTTTGCAAAGAAATTATCTGCTTATCAATATCTAACAAATGAGTCCCAAAATGGTGAATCTATGTTAAGAATAGTGGAAGTCCTGTACCTTCCGATTCCATTATCAGATCAGCTCTTAATTATCATATCATAACACTGCATTGTCATCGGGTTTACATTTGTGGTTAAAATATTAGCCGTCAACGGGAAGTGGTTCAAACTCATCACTTCATCAAGTGTAACGCCATTTTCTACTGAAATCATAATGTTTTCAGGGTATATTAAACATTAATCATTTACGTAGGTAAGGTTAGGTTAGATGTTTAAGGTACCGTGAAAACATTATGGTTTCAGCAGAAAGTAGCGTTCGATGAAATGATACATTCGATGAAATGATAGACACCCTCGAAATTGACTTCCAAGATTTGAAGCGGACAACTTACAAACATACTTACCTACATGTGAACATACGGACACAAGCAAGTGCAAGTGTGCAAATAAAATAAAAGCTTGTAAAACAGAGTCAGTAAAAGGGTCATTCTACTTTTAAGCGCAGGTCGATTTTTTGACAAGTGCTCTTCAAATAATATTTTTATAAAAACGTTAAAGTGCTCGGTTTTGTAATTTAATATTGAAATAGTTACACAACTTGGCTTACATTTAAAATTATCACTACATTTAAAAAGTCACTATAATTAACTTTAAAGTAGGTAACATAGTGGTCACGCATGTCCCCGCCATTTGTATGGAAAAAGTGTATTTACCGCTGTGTTACCAACTTTTCCTGATAAAATATCAATAAATTTAAAGTGTTTTGTTTTGAACTATTAAATTTAGTTGTTCCAGGTTTCAATATAAGTCAAATTTACGTGAAAAAAATGTCTAAAAATGCCTTTAATTTCACCAATGATTATTATGCGCTAAAAAGTAGAATGACCCAAAATCACATAACATTATGCGATAAAATCGAGTAACACAAAATACAGACGATTTGAGAATCTCCTTTCTGACGACGGTTGAATAATAAAAAGTTAACTAAAGCTAATGTAAGTTAAGTTTGTATTAAGGATACAGCATGATCTGAAAATAAACATGTACATTTTATTTATTGCAGCTGCCCATTAACATGGGGGTCTCGGCAGTTTATTTTAAAAGCTTTACGAAGTACCTCGGCCGTTAACAACGGTTTGTTGCAATTTACTCTGATTTATTGGTAAACAAACATACCCTTTGGAGTCCTTTTCTGGTATAATGTAGATGTTACAAATTATTGCTGTGCCGTGGTTAGGTTTGAGGTTACACATTATTTGTAATGACTTGCATAACTAGCTGGTGGTAATTTATTACCTTATTACCTTGTAATATTTATCTTTAAGTATTATTGTATTTTATGATTGAAACATGACCTGTTATAGTTTCTTGCGGCGCTGCTTCTCTTGCAATAATAATCTTTTCGGAAGCGGCGCTACTCGATTAACTTCATATTACTGACCTAGATAAAATACTTGTAGAGGTACATAAAAAAATATTGTCACATAGGTATTGATTCTAATCTTCAAATTTATTTTTGTGTTGTAAGTTATTTTCCTGAAAACATTCTGGGGATAACGATGTTGTTCGTAAACAAAATAATAATTAACTCCCCTAAAATGAGTGACTCGACAAAACTTGAATATGCAATTACCCGAACTGCACAAATAGGCTGTTTTTTCGAGTGCTTTTTCTGCTGGTTGAGCCGTTAATGTAAAATATTTTGACTTAGTATAACAATGTAAGTTTCTATTGATAGGAGTCACATTTTCGGTATAATTGTCATGGAAAAAGAGAAAAGATCAATGCTAGTTGTTATTAGATGTTAAATACTGATGAGAGTAGATACATGTGGTCAGCAAAAAAATGATGGCTGTGTTTTTTTTTTTGACTTAATGAAAAACAAAGTAAAGAAGAATTTTTATAAAGAGTTGTCTAATGAAGCAGTAAGTGTGCTCGTCTGAGCGAATGATAGACACATGACGGTGGCGCTACCAACTAAGTAAAAATGTAACATTTGTACGAGAAATCAGTTCAATTTTGAACCACTGCGTGTTTTTCATTTGCTAGATTACTTCTGATGCAACACTTTTTAGAAGATTATTTAGAGTTATTGGAACGTAGTAATGAAACGAAGCTGTTTCGCAAAACATCATTTAAATTTATTTTTATTCTAGACGCCTTAACAATTTATCGTTTTTAGCTTGTAAAATTAAATTGAAACTATTATACTGTTCGTAATTTAATATTCTGGGTACATTTATAAATAATTTTAATGGATGATTGGACTGTCACCAAATTTTAGTATTATAATTTTAACTGAATACATACAACAAAACAATTCTATTGTTTGAGACGGTTCTTATAAATAGAGCTCATTGTTTCATCTCATCGTTATTTCATAAAATTGATTGTTGTCGTAATTAATTTCGCAGTTTACGAGGAAATTAAATTTATATGGCATCAAATTTAAGTTCAAAGCGTACTTAAATTTATTAAATTGTGTTTTGGTTTTCTCACGACCATGAATACTTTGTTTTAATTTTCCCAATATAAATTTTCAATACACTTTAATTGATTGCTAAAATAGTTTGATTAATAAAGAAACGTTCGTTTTATTAGCAAAATTAGACTTAATTAACGTAAAAGTGGTGATCCACACAACTTGGCTCTAACAAAAATTAGCGCTTTAAAGCTTAATATTTCATAAAAGGTAAAGTCGAAAAATTGTTGTAACAAACCCATAATATTTTTGAAAGACCTATCCAACGACACCCCACTATGGGTAGACGAGGAAAAAAATACATCCGCACGTCACTTGTTAGGGAGCTACTCGAAAAATTTTTTTTTCAAAATTATATTTTACTACTTTCTTGGCGTGACTAATTTGTATATGCATGCCAAATTACAGCTTTCTAGTACTAAGAGTCTCTGAACTAGGCTGCGGACGGACGGAAGGACATGGCGAAACTATAAGGGTTTCTAGTTTGACTAAGGAACCCTAAAAATGTTAGTAGCGTTTGCATCTTGACTAGGGCCTCAGCCCAATTTTATTTTTCACACCTTCCATTTATCTCCAGGTGCTAGTGACCAAGCCGGACTTCTACAACGAGGAGACCCGGAAGCATCTGTTCGCTACGCTGTCTGAGCTGATATCTCTCAACATAGTCCCCATCATCAACACCAACGACGCTGTCAGCCCTCCGATGTTTGTCCATGACGACACCTACGTACCAGGCACTGGGAAAAAGGTAAGGGAACTTCATCATCATCGCAGGTTTTTGTTTTGAAAGAGTTGGCAAACCAGCCAACCTGGATGGCTAACACAAGTAAGCGACTTGTTTTAGGCTCAGCATTCTCCTGTAGGTTTAATAAAATATCGGTCAAAGAACCGTATTTAGTTCTGTATTTAGTTCATAACAAAATGAGTATTTTCTCGAACCTACTTAACGATAAGGAAGTAGAATTAGTGTTAAGTATTTTTACCGAAACTAAAATTTCTCAACGAAATTTTATTTCTACGTAAAGTATAAATAATGATCCTTAATTTATCAGATTTATTGGTTGTTAAACTTCGGAGAATGGTGGGTTTTGGCTATGAATCAAAATGTACATCATAGTATTGAAATATGCAGATTGATCATAATATTATTATGACACCCCGTTTGCTATAATCGAATCACTTTCATTTTAAACCCCCATTCTAGACCTTTACAGATATTAAAAAAATAATTCCCTTTTTTTTACTTAAAACAGATGCAGGCGAGCAAGTTATAAAAGTATGCCAAAATTCAAGTTGATAGCTTTTATAGTTTCAGAGAAAAACTGCTGTGACATACAGACAGACAGACACTGAAGTTTCACCATAAGGGTTCCTTTATACCATTTTGGTACGGAATCCTAAAATGATGCACCAAGAGACAAGCGCGAAAATACAACATAGTCTAGCTATTATGTAAAGTCGTCACTACTACCACCTATTGACCCATCACACTAGAAGAGGAATCATTAATTTCAAGTTCAAAAGTGTACAATCTTATAGAATCGCTTGAGGGCATGGGAGAACAGTTTGATTTTGTTGTATTCGTGTTGTTGTAACTGTCAGAACAAGGTCTGTGTGAAAAAAAAAACCTATGAAAAGACCTTTTAGCCGTTACGTATACTCGTAACATAGGTTAACAGCCTTGTTAACCTCCCGGTTTTCGTCCAGTGCAATAAACTTTTATTAAATAGTTAAGGTTAGATGTATGACCACAATACAAATAAACTTACTTGTTTGCTCGTCTGCCTCCTTCTTTAAATTAAAAAAACAGCTTTAGCGGAACTTGCCTTTTGCGAAATAAAAGTTTGTTAAGTTATACATTTTCCTAAATGATGATTTGTAGAAAAAATAATATACCCAATTTATATACACCCTCGAAATGGTGTTCAAACTCAACAACGTAAAACTTTCATTAAACGAATGTCCATGGACATTTGAACCCTCTTTACATCAATTATTAGGTGTTTTATTATGCAGCATTCAAAATCACTCAGAGTTAAATTTAGTAATGGAAATTTCTTATATTACGTATTCAGGGAAAATATTACTGAACAACATTAAAGATTCCATCGCCATAACAACTTCCTTGGGATAATCAAAGAGAAACATCTAAAGGAATTATTAAAGATAAGGAGACGACTTCCTTGTTAAAAGTACTCCCAACTTCCACAGGGCCTTATAGGAAAACTTGACGTCGCCTTTAGATTCTGTTTTGTTTCACTTACGGGGCCTTATAAGGGTTTTGAAAGGTTATTTTGTGACGCGTTTTAATAAAAATACACTGAATTTTAAGTAGGGTTTTCTTACAGGGGTTGTTTCCCAATTTCATAAAGCGGCTTTTAATATTATTTGGTTTCGCAAATAAATTTATCTTTATTTATTTATTTAATCTTTATTGCACAAAAGAATAGACTTAATATACAAAAGGCGAACTTAATGCCGTAAGACATTCTCTACCAGTTGATATTTGGGCAAAGCAGAGATTGTAGTGGCGGTGCAACATAAGGTCTAACTAACATACATACACTTACATATCAATAAGCTAAAATAATATAAATACATACATTGCACTAAAAAAACTTACCTCTTACTTTATCTTTACGCTGTAAATGTAATTTTAAAATGTAGCATATTTTGCAATAGTAAACTAGCTATTATAGCTGGTATTTTATACAGCGCATTTTAACATTATTTCTGGTGGTGCTTTTTAATGTGATTTTAAATTGTAACATGATTCTAAGGTATATAAAAAAACATCTTTTAAGAAAATGTGGCAGCTTCTTTGCTCACATACATAATTTAAAGCAGTAAAGTTGGACATAATTACGTAAAGATTTAAGAATAGAAACCATGCGTGTGCTTAGTTGTAAAGCAACATTGACAATTGTATCATTTTACAAACATTCGTTTCGCAAAAACGTATTTGTACTTGGTTACATGGCCTTTTTAAATAGATTAGACTTTTGACCACAAAACATCGAAATACAATGCGGCGGGAAGTTAATTTTCGCTAAATCAATGTTTGTAAAATGATAATAATATTATCATGCTTAGTTTGCCAACCATTTTTTCCGTATTATTTTATCATAATATGCTATTCTTATGCTTTTTTTACCCTTATTACTATTTTAAATATTTAACTTAACATCTACAACCTATTTTTGAATATTACTCTATCTATGTTTTTGTCAGGGTATCGGTCTTAAGGACAATGACAGTCTCTCAGCGTTGCTAGCAGCGGAAGTCCAAGCGGACCTCCTCATCATGATGTCAGACGTGGATGGAATCTACAACAAACCGCCCTGGGAAGACGGAGCAAGGATGATGCATACGTACACTGCAAAAGACCGGGATCTGGTGGAGTTCGGGAAGAAATCCAAGGTAAAGAGAAGAGCTTATGACATGTTAAGTAAAGTTAATCACCCTCAGAACACGCCTTAAGACCTGATGATGGACAGTGTGAGCTGAAAAGGGAAAAAATGTGTGTTAGGTAGCATATCGCTTATTGAATACAAAACAGACACATTCCGAAATCATTTGCTCTTGCATTGAAAATCTTATACAAACAGTTTATAATTTTAAATGCAACATTTGACTGATTTTGGGATATGGCCGTTTTGTATTCAATGAACGTATAAAATCCGTTGTTATGTTCTGGTGTGGGGATAAGACAACCGGTGAAATTACTAGCATAGAGGCATTCCATCTTAGTCCTCAGGGTTGGCAACGCATTTGAGGTCTTAGGATTATAGTCTTGAGAATTCAAATGTCTATGGATCTCAGATTCCACTTACCATCAGGTGGCCTGAGTGCTGGTGTGCCTTCTCCTTAACATAAAAAAAAACTCACATCTTGTGGTCTCGAGTGTTCTGGTTATTACAATGGAAAACAAAGCTAGTCGTAAATAACAATTGTTGCTGCTTAGAAATCATAAAAAATAAATACACGTTGTTTTTAACATCAGTAAATTTGATAAATTATGACCGATTTCATACTGTTCTAGGTTGGCACAGGCGGCATGGACTCCAAGGTTAATGCTGCCACGTGGGCTATGGCCCGAGGCGTCAGTGTGGTCATCTGCAACGGCATGCAGGATAAGGCTATCAAGACCATCATCAGTGGTAGAAAGGTCGGCACTTTCTTCACAGACAGCCCTGCACCTTCCACGTCATCGGTTGACATTGCCGCTGAAAATGGTAAATATTAGTTTCCAAATATACGGCCGTACCTACTAAGATTTTGATATAAACTGTGTAGATTATCACGAAACTGATTGTACTGACGTCTTTTAGTTTAAAGTAGTGTGCTACCCCTTAATTTGTTCAAATACCGAAAACTGCGATACAAAATAATATGACTATTAAGTAAAAATATCAAAATTTCTGTCTTTTCTAGCTCGTACAGGAAGCAGAGTATTACAAAGCTTGACGCCAGAAGATAGAGCTTCAGCAATACACTCCCTAGCTGGTCTCTTAGTTGATAAACAAGAGCAGATCTTAGAGGCAAATGCAAAGGATCTTGAAGAAGCCAAACAGAACGGCGTCGCGAAGCCCCTTCTCGACAGACTTGCGTTGAGCCAATCAAAGTTAAAGACTTTATCTGTTGGACTAAAGCAAATTGCGGATTCCAGCTACGAAAATGTCGGTAGGGTATTAAGAAAAACTAAATTGGCTGAAAACTTGGTACTACAACAAGTTACAGTACCTATTGGTGTGCTTTTGGTCATATTCGAGTCAAGGCCAGATTCGTTACCACAAGTAGCTGCCTTGGCTATGGCTTCAGCCAACGGTCTTCTATTGAAAGGAGGCAAGGAAGCTGCGCATTCAAATAAAGCCCTGATGGAATTGGTAAAGGAATCACTTAGTGCATTTGGTGCTCAAGATGCCATATCGTTAGTGTCAACCAGGGAGGAAATCAGTGATTTGCTTTCGATGGAAAAACATATTGACCTTATAATTCCTCGAGGGTCATCTGAATTAGTAAGGAATATTCAGAAGCAATCACAGCACATCCCTGTGCTTGGTCACGCTGAGGGTATCTGTCACGTGTATGTTGATAAGGACGCTGATCCGGCCAAGGCTTTGAAAATTGTTAGAGACGCCAAATGCGACTACCCAGCCGCTTGCAACGCTATGGAGACTCTTTTGCTTCACGAAGATCATTTAGGTAGCTCTCTGTTCACTGACATCTGCAACGTGCTGAAGAAGGAAGGTGTGAAGATTCACGCTGGTCCGAAGCTATCAAATCACTTGACTTTCGGGCCCTCTCCAGCTTTGAGTATGAGGCATGAGTACGGCGCTTTGGAGTGCTGTATCGAGATTGTAAAAGATTTAGATGAAGCTGTAGACCATATTCATAAGTATGGCAGCTCCCATACTGACGTCATCATCACTGAGAATGGTAAGTTCGCGAAAAGTGTACTTAAGATGTCACCAGATTTTTTGTTTGCAATGGAAACTGCCTAAATCAATAGAATAGATAACACTATTTTGTTTGTTCACATTCACGCGTACTCTTAGATAAGATTGTTTACATACGCAAGATTTGACCGGTTGTTTACGTCTGATTTTAATTGCACTTATTAAAATGATTAATAGATATCCGCCAATTTAAGTAAAAGGTGATAATAAGAAATATTTGCATACTATACGAGTAAAATAATGGGGTCTTAACAATACACTTTAAGTATATTTATTCCTAACGCTAACATGTTGAAACGAATGGCAAAAGAGTCTTGAAAATATTTCAAGGTAGCTTTTATCTAGATTTTGTTGCAGGTTGTAAACTTTTAATTTAACAAATCATGTAAGCTGTATTAACTTTACATATGACATCATATTGCAGACGGTGCCGCGAAACGTTTCTTGAAGTCTGTCGACAGCGCGTGCGTTTTCCATAATGTATCGTCTCGCTTCGCCGATGGCTTCCGTTTCGGACTTGGTGCTGAAGTTGGCATCTCCACAGCCAGGATACACGCCAGAGGTATGAATATTCATAAATGTATCGCTTTTTTCTCGAATTCTAATCACTCTTCAATATTTCCTCGGGATCTAGGAAATTCTGGCGCGAAAAGTATTTCGCTCAGGCCATCAATTTAAAATTATTTTGGCACATCTTTCTTATTTTCTTCATTATATTAGTGACACTTTAATAGTTCTTCGTTCGCGGCGCGTTTCCATACTTACAACCCCTACGCTTTGGTCACGCTACTAAGGGTGTATTTCCACCAGAGTGTGGTATGCTACGTTGCTATGGATGCGTTTGATATCCACCAATCACAATTATTGGTCCACATAGCATAGCGGTGGTGGAAACTGGTAGCTCTCACATCCTCGCAGCATAGCTAATGGAAGATCTCTAGTGGAAGGGCATCCTTAGTATGGGAACGCGCCGCGAAGTGAGTTCAGTCTGCTGTGAAAGCTCATTTATGATATACCTACTAGGTTGGCATGAATTTAAATGTTCGGTATCAAGTTCCCTGAATTAAAGTTTATGGTCTCTTCCAGGTCCTGTTGGAGTCGAGGGACTTCTAACAACTAAATGGATTTTAGAAGGCACCGACCACACCGCTGCGGAGTTCAATGAAGGCAAAAGGACTTGGTTGCACGAAACAATGCCTTTAAATTGACTAAAAAATAGATTTTTCCAAAAGCTGTATAGTGTAAAGAGATTATTCTCACGTTATCAATAAAATGTATTAGCTGTAAGTGTAAACAGGTTTCAATGTTATTAAATTGATTACAACCACCAAAAACATATATATACCCGAATAAAGAAAAGCTCAAACATGATTTAAACCGGAAAACAGTGACATGCCATCCTACCTCTTTGATCGTTTACCGCTATTCCCTCAGGAACTTATTTTATTTTGGGATAAAAGTACCATTTGTTCATTCCCGGCACTCAAACTATATCCATAGTAAGTTTCATTAAGATACGTTCAGCTGGTCTGGCGTGATTGAGAAACAAACATTCATTTATCCATCCAAACCTTTATACTAATAATATCAAGTAGGATTAGAACTATTAATAGGATATAGCGTTACTCCTCAGTAACTAGAAACTAGGTATAGAGCAACGAATTTAATGTATGTATGTAATCTCAGTAGAGATTGCCATTAGGCAATAAGTTCTCTTTATGTACTGAAAGTTGTTTTTTTTGTCCAATGAAAATTACAATTAACAAATAAATAATTACAAGACATATTTGCATTGATATAGATAATGTATACAGTGTGTAAATGGTATAAGGGCGTTTCTTTTAACTGTGGTTAGTATAACCCATACTGAGCACATTTAGACAGCTTTTGTTAAAATTAAATAAAAAAAATAACCATACAAAATAATTTAACACGCAATGTATAACGAAAAATGCAATGAATTAAAAACGAAAATATCAACTGACGGATGGACTTCGATGTACACTGCGGGTCGATAGTCTGTTCAAAAATTAATAACGGTGTATACGTTAGCGTAATCAAAATAATTCTTTCTGTTAATGATTAGTAGAGTCTTAATCTATGTCCAGTTTTAATAAACGCCCGTATACCATTTACACACTGTATACATAGACAAATTAATAATAACTTATTATGTCTAATCATTTTGACATGTCTATTTCTACTGAAGTTACTAAATAGCATCTGCTAAAGCGGTGACTATACCCAATTTCATCAATATTGGTTCTTAAAGGCATTTAGCTGTGGGGGTTCAAGAGAAAAAAACCCATATGTAACCTATCGGTTCATGTATTGAAATGAAAATATAACTTTTAAACCAAAAAGGTGCACTTATTCTAATTACACTTGCGGGTTTGACCCAGACTGCGGCTAACGCGCCACCTCTTTGGAATGTTGGTGGCTTTAATCTCTGCTGCTAAAATTGGACACGTGCCCGCGCAATTAGCAAAAAAATATGTCGGATTTTTTTAACTGATCTTGCCAAAAATCTACGAAAAGTTTTTCATAAATTACCCGACTAATTACAAGCCATGTTGTATTTGTAATTTGTATTTTCTCGTTTGCCTTTTTACGCTGCAGCCAAGCAGCAGTGTTTTGTTTTGATGTGTGAGGGGGGGAGGGTGTAAGACAACTAGGGCTTTATTGTATTCAATTAAAACCATATTTCTTTTAACATGTACAAACGAAGATACTGTCAACTGACCTGACCACCCATAGTCTTTAATACGTTGCGTCAAGGTTTATGTTTGATTGTAAATGTACAGTTAATAGTTTCTTCGATTGTATGTATGTAAACACGGTACGAAAAGAAAAACCAAAACAATACAATGACTAATAAAGACAGACTTATCCCTTTAAGGGATCTCTTCCAGCTAACCCTAACTATAATTATAATAAAATAATATAGTAAAATTTATTCAAATACACGCATAGATAAATAAATAAATAAATATCCGGGACAATCTCACCCAGATCGACCTAGTCCCAAACTAAGCTCTAGGCTTGAACTATGGGTACTGAACAACGATAAATATACTTATAAATAGAGGAATAAATACTTATTTTTTTTTCTCAATTAATAGAGATCAAAACGATTCGTGAATATGCGATATTCTAAACCTACTTTACTCAGCTACTTTTGTCAGCAAAATTCACAAAACAATCGCCGGTTTCAGGTCGATTAATCAAAATAAAATAATAAAAACAAAAAAGTAGCTCGTACATTCGTTGAAAATCGAAATTATATTTCGTGTTGCGCATAAAAATTTGTAAAAGTAAAGTATTTTGACTGTAAAATCACGTAAATCAGCGGAAACGGCCACTTAAGGTTTGACGTTTACTTTGACGTATCTTGCATCTTGGGCGATGAGTTTATTAATACGGCCCTTACAGTCCACTTCCCACAGTGGAACTTTTTCCTTGTTTGTAGGTACTCCATGTCGTAAAAACCGTGACACAAAAAGCAGCATTTTTATGCCTATTTATGGATTCGCATAAAATTTAAATTAATTTCGGTTAACATAAAATTCAGTCCACATTTAACTCGCTTTGAGGTTTGCCCTCGAACGGGAACGTCGGCGAAGTTAAACACGAGGTTAAAAGCTATTCCAGTGAGAACCAATTTAAAATGCGGATATTACTTACAAATTCGTTTCATTGAAGACTGAGCAAATAAAACGGTGAATTTTCGCTGAACACGAAGTGAAAACTACTTTAAACTATACGTACTGCTTCTGTTATGATGTAGCTTAAACGAATGTAGTAATTTATTCAGGGTAATTTTTTAATAGGTGCCCAAATTTTAATATTTGCTTCGCTATTGTTAATCAATAACACATGTTGTGTTATTTTTACTCTAGCTTAAAAAATATTAGAGATATTGCCGATTAAATGATTCCACTAACTTAACGATATTCATGGACCGTCTAATGCAGTGGTGCGAGGAGAGGGAAGTGTTGTTAAGTAAGTTAATAAATGAAATTTCAAATTTAGAATATCAGTAGGAGAGGGGCTTGTTGTCTGATAAGCTATACATGAAATTTCAAATTTCGAATATCAATAGTGTATCGCATACCTACAGCTTGACATCCCATGTCATCATTAAGTAAACTATCACTTTAAAAGACTTCATACACTTTGTGTCCACACGACTTCTCGTGTGGACACAAAGTGTAAAAGAGAGATAATTTGCAACAAAAAAAGTTTTTTTTTTAACTTGTTTTACTGTCGTAATATATTATATTAACGATACAAAATCATATGTTAAAATTTGTACACTGATAAAAAAAATACCCTGTATATTAAGTAACTATTATAATCTAAACTACTTGACACAATGTATAAAAACTTACAAATTAAAATTACAACTAAACTTAAGAGGCCGTATACGAAATTTTGCCGACTTCGCTGATTTACGTGATTTTACAGTTGAAATACTTTACCTCTACAAATTTTAATGCGCAACACGAAATATAAATTCAATTTCCAATTAATTTATGTGCTACTTATTTGTTTTTATTATTTAATTTTGATTAATCGACCTGAAACCGACGACTGTTTTGTGAATTTTGCTGTAAAAGGATTAGAATATCGCATATTCACGAATCGTTTTGACGTCTAAAAGGTATATAAAATTAATAGTTGTCTAAAAAATGTATGAATCATTTTTAACCACTTTTATACCTATATATTTTTTGCGTAAAAAAATAGTTAATATGGTAAAATTTTACAGAAAATGAGCTGTTCGGCCTCCAGTGAGGTCAATGAGCCTCTTTGAAATGTCTTTGAAGAGGCTTAGAGCGCTCGGACCGCACGGACCAAGGGTCTTGACGCCGAAAGGACTAAAACTATTCTCTGGGCCGAGACCACTATACTTGCCAACCTCAATGCTTTCAGCCGCTTCAGCTGCCGCACCAGCCCTATTAGCCCTATTACTATAATACATACACGTACATAACATCAAGCCTTCATTCCCAAAGTGGGGTAGGCAGTCTTAAAAGACTTGTTTATACTTCTGTAACCACATTTTGCACAATGAGGCCAAGAAGTTTACTAGCGTATTAGTGGCAGGTTGCAAGCCCATCTCCTAATAGTACTACAAGCCCTTATTCCCTTAGCTGCCTCTTACGACATTCACATGCAGGAAGACGTGGAGTGGCACTATTCAAAGTTCAAACCCGGCAACCACACACATTACTATAATCATTATGATAAATGTGAAATTAAAGTTGTCTGTCTGTTCGTTAAGCTTTCACGGCTAAACTGTTTTGAATGAGCTTTGGTATGAACTTAGCTTGAAACTCAGGAAAGGGTACTTACAAAGGGTACTTTTTATCCCGGAAAATTAGACAGTCCTCGAGGGAAGAGCGATGCGTGGACATAGTTGTGGGCATCAACTAGTTTAAAATATTGGAGAATATGTCGCACTGCTAGATCAAAACAGTGTCAACTAAAAAAAACTGTTAGATTTGTTTCAAGTCCAAACACATTGCTATTAAAGTTGATTTAAAAATACAGTTTTATTTTGAGTTGATACTGTTTTGATCTAGCAGTGCGATGTAAGAAATAGTCTATCTAGGTTTTCAAGTGTCAAAAATAATAATTATCAGTGGGTTCTGTATACGTTACAAAACAAGCACGTTGAAATTATTGTATCTTATCCTATGTTATCTTATCTTATTTTACAGATGGGCCCATACGGATACACCGACCCCTTTAAGATTTTTTGTGCAATGACCCTATTACACACTCATCTGTTTGAATGTGCAGATTTCCTCACAATGTTTTTTCTTCGCCGTAAGAGCATATGGCAATGCACTTATGACAGAAAAACTCAATGATACATGTTGACTGCGGGTCACCATAATACTACCACTTCAAATCCAACATCTTTTTTTTTTTTTTTTTTTTTTTTATATTAAGGAGAAGGCACACGAGCACTCAGGCCACATGATGGTAAGTGGAATCTGAGACCCATACACATTTGAATTCTCAAGACTATAATCTTAAGACCTCAAATGCGTTGCCAACCCTGAGGACTAAGATGGAATGCCTCTATGCTAGTAATTTCACCGGTTGTCTTATCCCCACGCCGGAACACAATAATGCGAACACTGTTGCTTGGCGGGTGGTTAATGGATAAGATGGTGGTAGCGATCCGGACGGACCCTGCACAGGGTCCTACCACCACTAAAAACAACAACAACACTCACAACACAACTTCACTTCTTGCTTCTTGAACAAGTATTTACTTTGTTGACGATACAATATTTTTTTTTTATGTTAAGGAGAAGGCACACGAGCACTCAGGCCACGTGATGGTAAGTGGAATCTGAGACCCATACACATTTGAATTCTCAAGACTATAATCTTAAGACCTCAAATGCGTTGCCAACCCTGAGGACTAAGATGGAATGCCTCTATGCTAGTAATTTCACCGGTTGTCTTATCCCCACGCCGGAACACAATAATGCGAACACTGTTGCTTGGCGGGTGGTTAATGGATAAGATGGTGGTAGCGATCCGGACGGACCCTGCACAGGGTCCTACCACCACTAAAAACAACAACAACACTCACAACACAACTTCACTTCTTGCTTCTTGAACAAGTATTTACTTTGTTGACGATACAATGTTTTTTTTTTATGTTAAGGAGAAGGCACACGAGCACTCAGGCCACCTGATGGTAAGTGGAATCTGAGACCCATAGACATTTGAATTCTCATATGATACGATTACAAAGCTTATTCTTACCTCTTAATGTAGTTTTATCATTTAAAAAAGCGAAAATTATCCGGACTAACAACTTTCAGCAACAACCGGAAATTTCAGCAACAATCCGTCCAAATTATCCACGTCAAACCAAAATCATCTGCCGCTTTTGAATAAGTTGACCAACTCTGAGACTGTTCTTTATTGTTCCCAAACTTTTGTCTAAGTTAATTAGAAGACGCCTAAAGAAGACACCTGGGTATTTCTTCCAGCGTTTCAACCGCTTTGACTTCGGTGTCGCATTTTTAACCATTTCCCTGTACGAGTAGGATAACCATTTTCGGTTATTTTCTAGGAGTCCAGGCATTCTTCAAAATAACCGAAAATGGTTATCCTACTCGTACAGGGAAATGGTTAAAAATGCGACACCGAAGTCAAAGCAGTTGAAACGCTGGAAGAAATACCCACCTGATAACACTGAAGTTTAGTAAATTAAGTACTCTAATTAAGAAAAAGCATGAAAGTGGCAGGACAAGCATGAAATTCGTATAAATACAGTAGAAATGCGCTCTTTGCATAGTATGTGTGGTGTGAAACTCATTGATAGAGTAAGAAATAACAAGATCAGAGAGAAATGTGGACTGAAAGAAGATGTAGTGACTAAGATTAAAAAGGGCATGCTTCGATGATTTGGTCATTTGGATAGAATGGATGAAAAAAGATTGACAAAAGAGATATATATTGCGAAAGTGAGTAGAAGGGTAGGAAGGGGCCACCCTATGCGTACTTTTTCGAATCAAATCAGAGAAACGATGTGCCTGCATAACTCGATGTATGAATGTGGAAGAAGCGAAAGAGATTTGTCAGGATCGTAGCAGGTGAAAAGAAGTGGTCTCAGCCTACCCCTCTGGGAAACAGGCGTGATTTAATGTATGTATGTAATTAAGATAAACAAAAGATGGGAAGTAAAGAGGTTGTTATTAATTGGAAGAGTTGAGGCCAACACTGGACCACATTTTCCGTGCGTGACTTTTTGCAGTTAAAAGTGGAAGGAAGTTGGTTTCAAGAGAGGATAGAGGGGCGGTAAATCAGGTTGGGACGGGAGCAAGGACGGAGTGAAATAATGACCGGCTGTTTAAAAGGATATTGGAATCTTTCGTGGTTAACCCTTAACGTTATTCAAAGTTCAAACACAGTGAATAACTTAGTTTTAGGGTGAAATAATTATTGTGGTTCAATAAGGTTATTTTACTTTTTACATTAGTTGCGTGTACATCCTTATATATAAAATAGAATCCCTATTTCCCTTGGTTACGGCATCACGCGAGAACGGCTGGACCGATTTCGCTAATTCTTTTTTTGTTGCGTGTATCAGGAGATGGTTCTTATGAAAGAAAATGAAGTGAAAAATCCACCGGGAAAGATAGAAATTTGCAGTGGTCGACGCCGATGGCAGGTCGCTAGTAATTTATAAAAGTTCCTTTCACTTCTTACGCTCTAAAATGACTCATAATAGCCATATACAGGGAGACCAAAGTGATGCATTAAATACTTAGGGACTAAAGTTATATTTTACTCCCTAGCGAATAAAATACTTTTTATTTTTATCTCCATAAGTAAATTTATTTATTTATTTATTAATCCATGGAAAACCAACAGCTTTACAAAAGAAATTAGAAACTTGAGTAACAAAACATAGCCAATTACAGGTTCTCACATTTAGCAATTAAGTAATATGAAAAAGAATAAGCCTAAGTTAAACGTTTAAACAGTGAGAGAGAGAAAAATACAATTAATTAATAACAACTACTACCTACAGGCCACCAAGTATTACTGTACGCAATAACTATGCCAACCAGCACCTGCACGCACACCCGAAAAAATTATGTTATATGAAGATTTTTCACAAAATATTGAATTAATTTATTCTTTATAGAATTAATACTACTTGCAAAAATGTCAAAATCAATATTCCTTAACACACTATTCAAACTCCGACCAGCTCTGCACAAAAAACAATTTTTCCTATAATTAGTTGAAGCTAGGGAAACTGAAATAGGACGAAAATAAAGCTTTGGAAAAACAAACCGCCAGATACATGTTGCCATTAGATGATATTGCCCTTGTCATCGGAGTGCGCGGTTTAGCAGGTGGAGGGCAGGCTGGGGCTGGGCATACAACCTCCACCGCCTAAGTCTTCGTTTCAGAAATGCTGTCTATGGACTACTCGTACTTGTAATGTTCTTACTTCAAAAACAATCTTGTTCTTGTCTCTTTCTGCATTACAGTGACAGGTTGAGAGTATAAATTATAGCGCTATTAAGTTGTATTTTTTACATGTCTATTGTGAGACTCGTAATTTAAGATTTATATTTCTCGCAATCGAAGTGAAAAGTAGAGTCAAACTTCATCCAACCTCGCTTTCGTGACATTAGCTTACTTTAGTCCTTTGTTGTACAATCGACTATTGAACGTAGGCACACTGCGATCTATCTAAATAATGTTGCAATATTTTTTTTCCTTGGATATTTTTGATGTTCGTACTTTACCCCAGGAGTAGTGGAGAAAGGGGTAATGGGAAGCAGAGGGCAATGGTGGTCAGAGTTTTCACATTGAGACGAAAGTCATACACACATATATAAATAACATCACGCCTTCATTCCCAGAGTGGGGTAGGCAGAGCTACAGAAATACCAACAACTCTAAAAAGGACTTCTTGGTAATCCTGTAACCAGACGAAAGTCAAACAAACGAATATCGGCCTAAAAGTCCGATACGTAACAGCTTGCATTTTCCCGATATTCGTTTGCTTAGATACTTTCATCTGGATATTAGAATCTTTTTTCCCCTGTTCAATGATTTTCAAGTGATCATTTAATATTATTGTACTTGAAAATGTCTTAGGATATCGAGAACATTTTGTATCTTTGTCAAGAGAAAAAATCTGTTCAAGACTTAAATTATCAACTTAAAAAAAAACAATAATAGTTTTACTTTACGAAGTGTAACTTTTTTTAACAAGTTAGGCCAAGAAGCTAAAAAAGTAGGCCTTAAAAATTAAGGACTTCAAAGCCTTATTGTGTTTGTGCAAACGACAGCTGGCAAATGACTATTAAAGTAATAAAAATATCGAAAAAAGTTCTCAGAGAATTAGTACCGTCCATAAATATATCATGTTTAATAAAGGTTATGCTTACAAGTGAAAAAAATATCGGCGGGGGGATTAGATTTATTACATTTTGTTTTTCCATGTTACAGAAATGATTTATTTTTATAATTTAAAACCGGGCAAGAGCATGTCGGGCCATGCTCAGTGTAAGGTTCCGAAGCCCTTAACTACTACAAACATAAAAATCAACAAGTAATATCTAATTTTCTATTTAAAGTCAATTGGTGCCGTCTTAGATGATTTTAGTAGCTATAAACATTATAATCGCCTGTATCTCAATAACCAATGATGTCTACTTAGTCGTGATAGTTTTCCTTTAAAATTCTTTAAAGTTTTTTGTCTGATTTTTAGTATTTGTAGTTTTGGCTGTGGGGGGGTGGGGTTGGGTACTTGACTCTAACAAAAATTAGCGCTTTAAAGCTTAATATTTCATAAACGGATTAGTAAATCGACAAGTTGTTTCCACAAACCCGTAATATTTTGACAGACCTATCCAACGACACCCCACACTATAGGTGGCACAACCAGTGCAATGACGTCACATTGACATAATATGACAGTAACCTACGGTGTATAATATGATTGACTTTTATAATTGGCTATTGATTATATATTATAATAAAGTGAGAAAAACTACACTTTTTACTTCATTAACCCTAGCACTGCACCAAAAATTCTACAAAATCTACGATCACTGTGATGTGTCAGATGTTTTGCAGATGAGTGAACAGTCGACAAATTCAAAACCATGTCTTTTACGATTTAAGTGCGTAAGTTACTTTGTCATCCTTCCAATAGTGGTATAGGAACTCTCAACTGGACCAAGCAGAAAAGGATATGTTTTTAGGTACAGTCAAGGTCATAAATATGTATACACTTTAGTACCTTGTCTATTTAACGTCATGTTTAAACCGCCATATGAAATTGTCACAGCGATTAAAGTGACAAGGTACTAAAGTGTATACATATTTATTACCTTGACTGTACAACCGCAGAACCCAAACGCAAGTGATGATTGTTTTATTCGTTTACTTATTTCACCGTGTGGTTGCCGGGTTAGAATAGTTCCACTCCATGTCTTCCCGGGAATGTCGTAAGAGGCGAAGGGAATGAGGGGGTCTAGTACTGGCAGGCGATGGGCTTGTAACCTGTCACTAATACACTGGTAAACATCTTAACCTGTTTGTGCAAAATGTGGTTACAGAATTACCAACCACTTTTTTGTAGTTGTTGGTATTTCTGGTAGCTCTGCCTACCCCACTCTGGGAATGAAAGCGTGATAGTATGTATGTATGTTACTTCACATCTCAGTCTATGGTGAAACAACAATAAATACCAAACATGCGGTTGTATAAAGTCTCAATTTAAACTAAACACTAACAAAATGATAACATGTCAAAAGTAATATGTTTTGACCGCATAAAATAGAATCCCAGCTCTATTATAATTTAACGCAGGGATTTGTCAAAAACCCTCCGATATTGGACGTAATTTCGCTATGACAATTAATGACTTCCCGTTATTAATGGAACGGTGCAAAATTAAATAAAATCAGGTTATTAATGGATTCTTGCACCAGCTGGAAGCAATTATCTCGCATGCACGAGGACGGAGACTGTAAGTTGTTAGGCAGAGGGTACAAAATATAGTTTAGATAGTTTGTCGCATCGCTAAACCCGGCATTTTACGCGTTAGAAAATAGAAAGAGAGTAAAGCAGCATTATATGTATCACACACTTTTACGGTTATTGCATGTATGTATTAAGATAACATAAAAGACCGCCTCTACTTTAATCCTACTAGATATTATAGAAGAGAAGTTTGTGTGTTTGTTAGTTTGTTAGTGCTCTACGCTGTTGGTTGGATTCGAATGAAATTTGGATAGAAGTTGCCCTGGATTAAGAGATAGGCTATCTCGGAAAATTTAAAAGTTCCTGAGAGAACAATGATAATCAAAATGGCCGAATACCTAATTCTACGTGGAAAAAGTCGCGGCCAGTAGCTAGCATTGATAGTAATTTATCAATTTGCTTGATAAAACCGATTCCACTGGCAACCCATTAGCCGTGAGCCTTACAGCCACAGATGATAATCACTCTTAACTATTACAATCTGATTATTTGGCACCGCAATGATAGGCAATTAGCCAGGCTGTGGCACCGTATGGCAAACATTTGGCCAACGGTTTGAAAATTGTTGAAAAATAAAAAAATATGTTTAATTGCGTACCTTTATTTTGGCCACCAACTTTAAAACCACTGACAATTCATTGATCAAATGACCAAACGTCTTTCTAATCTAAATTACTGGAGTGTTTTAGGTTCTTCGTGGAACAATACCTTTTTTTTGCTGAATTATTGCACCAGCCTGTCACTAATACACTAGTAAACTTTTTGGCCTGATTGTGCAAAATGTTGATACAGAATAAACAAGTCTTTATAGAGTTGTTGGCATTTCTGTAGCTCTGCCTACCCCACTCTGGGAATATAGGCGTGATGTTATGTATGTATTGCAACAACTTAATTTCAAGGTACTTTTCTAAAATAAAATAAAATTAAATGATCGCACTAGTTGCAGACACAAAATAAAGATTTGTTAAACAAGCAAGAAAAATCGTTTAACCCAACTGCGTGTTTTGATTATATCATCTTCATATGTTACGAGTAGGTACTCATTTAGATCTTTTTTATCCGCCATATTGTTATTTGTTTTAATTTAAGTACCCACTCGCTTGTTGAGATCGGCCCATCGATCCCGTCTCTAAGACGGAACAAGGAACCGTAAATCCCCCATCGACAGCCGAGTAAAAAAATCTACCACTACAAAATAACGTTCACAAAGTATATAAAGGCGTTTATACTCCGTCGCCTTAACCCCACAGATGCTTATCAAGCTCTGTTAACTATAAATAGTCTGACTATTTGGCACTCGCCCTGACAGGCAATTAGGCAGGCTGTGGCGACTCGCCGCCCGCAGCCACTTAATTCGCATAACCCACGTAATTACGAGAAAGCAATGAGCCGTGTCTCCCGGGAAATTGGGAAATCTGCAACTATACGCAGGTTCTAGGAAATGCCTGATGCGAGGAAAAATATGATTTTGACAAAAAATATACTCTTGAGACATGGTTTTTGCTAAATTATCATGCTAATTATAACGGAAATCCTCTGACCTGAAAAATTAATAGTAATAATATGTATGTTTGTAAACTCTTAAATGACATATTTGCATCAATATAGATAACTAGCGACCCGCCAGCGGCTTCGCCCGCTGCTTTTTTTATTCTTGACAATTTTAATTTTAATTTTTGTAAAAAAAAATACTCTGTTACTTCTAGTACATACCTCCCAGAATGTGTACAAAGTTTCATGATGATTCGTCAAGAAGTTTTTGCGTGAAAGCGTAAAAAACATCCACGCTTTCACATTTATAATATTAGTAGGGAGTACATCCTTACTATAGACGAACTTATCCCATATGGGATCTCTTTCAGTTTCAAAAAAGTTGCAGGTTGGTTCAAACATTTTTTCGATTAAGGGATCTATAAAATATTAAGCCTTTAAGCGCTAATTTTTCTTGAGTCAATGAAAGCGCATATACTTAACGAATTTAAAAGAAAAACTATCACAACTAAGTAGACATCATTGGTTTTTGAGATGTAAATAGGCGATTAAAGTGTCCTAATTAAACATCTACGACGGCACCAAATTACATCAAACATAAAATTAGTTATTACTTATTGTTTTTTGTGTTTTAGTACTTAACACACTGAAGCATGGTCCGACATGCGCTTGTCCAGTTTTTTTTTGTTAATTTAACTTACATACTTTTGATCAAGGTAAGTATAGCGGAGATTTCGTGACCACCTCTAAATTTTATCCAATGAACTTTTTTAAAACTTGTAACGCAAAAATAGGGACCGTATTTAAGTATTATAAGGGGTTGAGGCAGGTGCCGTTTCGACCATTGCTGATCTAAAAATTGGTGTTAAATATTGTATAATATAATATTATGCATACTCGTAATACGTGATATTATATCCTTAATGTCTATAATGAAACGTATAAAAGTTTTCAAGTTATGGTCTAGACTTAAACTTATTTCGCGTCGTCAGTACTCTAACGCTAAGATGGAAAACTTCGAAGGCTAAATTGGAAAGCTGAATGGAATGACATGAAATATCTATGAGATGACTTTGCAGAATATAGAATCGACTGTGGTCAAAGTTTTCTTTTAAATACAAAGCTGTTAACGGCAAGGCCCATCATCAATATGCGTCGTCAAATATATATTAGTCATCTTGTATTTGACGATGTAATGTCGTTTCAGTGTCTTGGGACATTTGTAGCCAATTTTTTCTGGGAAGTATGACACTATTATCATTAAAAGCCGGGCCAGAGTATGTCGGAACATCCTCAGTGTAGGGTTCCGAAGCCGTTAAGTACTACAAATACAAAAAACTATCAGAAAACACAACAAGCATAAACTAATTTGCGTCTTAGATGATTTCTAGCAGGTATAAATACTTTAATTGCATGTATCTCAAGAACCAGTCTACGTATTTGTGATAGTTTTCCTTTTAATCTAATCTATGTGCTTTAATTTAAGATACTTTTCACATTTTATTTACTTTTAGTTTTGTTTGTATTGTAGGGGGGGGACCCAACTCTAGCGTAAAGTATTACACTTTTCGGATACCTTATAAGTAAATACCATCGAAAAATCTCACGGACCTATTTATAAGAAGTTTTGATGACATGTTCAGGTTGAATAAAGCTTCTAACTAAATTAAGAAAAAAAGTCTTAAAGTAAGGCCTGCCTTTTAGCGTGAATACTACAACAACACACAACACAACGATACACAGACAAATACCTATTTGACTTTTTTATCGGGAATTGAACCCGGAACCGCTAGCTTTACCAACTAGGCTAACAGTTTTGTCACACTCGTCTTATTAATTATGTGTAGCAGGTTCGAATTAGTTTGCACGAATTTAAGCCTATTCAAACTAACTAATAATACTAATTTTAAACATTCTGTATTCAGAGTAGCAATAGACAAACGTGTCATATTTTCTCAACAAACCTTTAAACAAATTATCTACATGAACGAATTTCACAGAACTTTCAAATCGGGGGTTAATTTTGTAAAATGAAACTCAAAAACAATTACCTACACTGCAAATTAGTTTTATTTAATCCTTTCTAACTTTGTAAAGCAGGTTTAAAGGTAGTTTTGTCCTCAAAATTTAGAAAATTAGCACGTTATAGGATGTTCACAATGTTGACTTTATACTAAAATTGTGGAGATAATAAATAATATTTCTCATACCAATTTACATCATAGATACCATATTGCTCTTCATAAAATATCCAACCTGTATATAAGGTAAGGTTAGGTTAGGTTTGTTGTATAAACGTCCTAAAATCAGAATGGTTTCAGTAAAATTCACTTTAGGAGTTGCGATAATTATGAATAACAAATTATGAACAAAAAAGTATAAGGATTTTTTTTTTGGGGAGTGGTTAGTTGATTATTATGAATACAAATAGGTAATAAAACAAAACATAGGAATAAGAATTTTATGTGAGCCAAATATGGATCCAATATTTTTTTGGGTTTATTACGCTTGCCTCAGTTTGTCTAATATTTATCTTATGTTGTCGTTGGAGCAAAATACATTTATGTAGCTTTTTTCCCGCCCATCCATTATGATTTCTATCGCGTTTTAAAATTGGAAGACTAACTAAAAGACCACCACTATAGCTTAGGTATAAAAATCCGAATGACTTTATTAGTGGACGAAAACAATTAACTTACTCGTAGCTAATGGTCCATCCATTCTGTTGTCGGGCACACTCTCACCACTTACTTAAACTAATAGGGATGCATTTGGACTGGATGGGAATCGATGGACGTTTGCCGATCTAATCCGTCTTGTGCCGCTATTAGAGTTTGTTCACACTGAGATGCGATTCTTCGCGCATATTTTAATAGAGTGACTTAAAATATACGTTATTAACTACATGAAAAGGTACACTTTTCATTGTGAAAATTCAGAATAAGCCTTACGGCGTAGAGCGATGCATCGCGACGGTATGCGCGGCGTGACGCAGCATGACACCGCGAGGTATCTCGAGGCGCAACGCTGCGTGGTGCAACGTATTCTGAATTCTCACAATTAAATGTGTACCTTTTCGTGTAGTAAATAAAGTATATTTACGCGATGGAGCGGGCGCACGCGGCGAGTAGACGCGGAGGCGTGGTGCTGCGAACGATTTTACGATGCGCCTCGCGACGTTGCGATGTGTCTCGCATCGGCGCACAACTCAGTGCGAAATATACATACATATATATATATATATATATTTTATGTTAAGGAGAAAGCACACGAACACTCAGGCCACCTGATGGTAAGTGGAATCTGAGATCCATAGACATTTGAATTCTCAAGACTATAATCCTAAGACCTCAAATGCGTTGCCAACCCTGAGGACTAAGATGGAATGCCTCTATGCTAGTAATTTCCCCGGTTGTCTTATCCCCACACCGGAACACAACAATGCGAACACTGTTGCTTGGCGGGTGGTTAATGGATAAGATGGTGGTAGCGATAACTGGCCACTTCCAGTATCGTCGCGTCACGTCGTGTCACGTCGCGTCTCGGTATGAACTGACCCTTAGGTACCCTTGCACCGATGGTTAATGGGCGGTTTTCAAAAAAAGTGTACATCGTTAAGGACAAAATTAAGAAAGTTTAACTTTTTACATTTCTTCACGAAAATTAACGTATGTAAATAAATGGCTAATTTTCGTGAAGAATTGGCCTTAATCATTTACACCTTTTTCGAAAATCGCCCTATAATATTTTAATCTGTTAATTTTTAAGTAAAGTACACATCACATAAATACTTATTTAATAAATTAGTTTATGTACGGTAGTTTAATTCTGTTGTGATCGTGGATCATTTAAAAAATTGTCTCGATATTGCGCGTGACATGAATCTGAATATTTCTGTCTGTCTGTCTGTGTGTCTGTTTATCCGCTAACTGATCTTGAACCACGCAACGGATTTTGGTGTGGTTTTCACCATCAGATACTTAAATAGTTTTTTATAGAGAATTTAGTATTTTTTTATTTAAGTAGAAAAAATTACAACATAGACACCGAAAAATTAAATTTACATAGTTTCACCTTTTTAGGGGTCCGTAGTCGAACTGGGAACCCTTATAGTTTACAACAAAGTGATACAATTAAAAATATTACGGGTTTGTGGAAACAGTTTTTCGATTAAGTAATCCGTTTATGAAATATTAAGCTTTAAAGCGCAATTTTTTGTTAGAATCAAGTCTACCCCCCCCCCCCCCCTACAGCCAAAACACAAACACTAAAAATCTTAAATGTAAGAACGTATAACGAATTTTAAAGGAAAACTATTACGACTGAGTAGACATAATTGGTTCTTGAGATACAGGCGATTAAAGTGTTTATATCTACTAAAATCATCTAAGACGGCATCAATTGACTTAAAATAGAAAATTAGTTATTACTTGTTGAGTTTTATGTTTGTAGTACTTAACGGCTTCGGAACCCTACACTGAGCATGGTCCACAATTCTTTTGCCTGGTTTTTTAAGATTCCGTTGACAACATATCAAGTTTATTCTGCTCCTTTTTCATATTATTACTTTTTACCTGTTATTATTTTCATGCCATAGAGAAAGCACACTGATTGATCAATAAAGACTAGACTGCAAACTCTAGACAGCAAATGCACTGCTAATGGAATGAATGCTGGTTTTCAGTCAGATTTCAATTTTACTACTCAATATAATAATACAGTATAAATTTCACGGCATGTCAGGTAAACAAACAAACAATGAAAGGTAAACAAACATTATGATTATATAAATAATTGTTTCTCCGTTCAGGGTCGTTCTAGTATGATCTATAAAAACAACACAAAAAACTTTACAATGCAGATGTTCAATAAAATTAAAAATTAATTGTTAACAATTATTTCACTAAATATTACATTCACTAGATACTTAAAGCATTACTAATTTATTATTTTGTTTTGGATCAATGTCTTCCATAAAATATTCAAACTTGGTCTGTTCTGTTGATAGCAGAGTGTGAGCAATAGAGCTGTTTTGCCTTTGACATTACGGAACCACTAAAAATAATATTAAAAAACATAAAATACTGCTGTGTTTAACCCCATGATTGATTATACACTTAAAATCGATTTGTTTCGAACGAAAGAACTAGCGTTTTTAAAGTAAATGGGAATCGATTAAGCGAATGCAAGCGATCGCCTAACGATATTTGCGCCCCCAATGACTAGCACTAAAATATACTGCTTTACGACACTAAGGTTGCCCGCACACCGGGTACTAACTTATTCTTTCGTTTTTATACAAGTAAGGGGTGGATTCGACCAAATGAGAGTCAATTTTACTCTTAGAATAAATCGCCTTGACGCGCGATTTTCTGACGTTTTCCTTAAGAGGCCACGAAAGAGAAGAGGCCACACAAGAGGGATACACGAAATTTTGGTGGTTTTACTTTTTTTTGAGATTTTACAGTTATAATACTGCTTTTCTATAAGTTTGAGTGCACATCATGAAATATAATTTCAGTTCTGATCGAGTAAATGAGTTACAAATAAATGAGGTACTTTTTTAGATTTGTCGAGTATTATAACGCGAGAATTAGGTAATTTTAAAACTTTAGGTATATATTGCTATTTTCTTTTAATTTTTTGGATGTTTTTTTAAGGTAAGTAATGGATTGATTTTGAACTAAACTTTATTACTGTTGTTTTAATTTTATGAACGAGAGTTTTAAGTAGTCGAAATTAATGTTTTGGCCATTTTCTATAAAACTTTACCAAGTTAATGTTTTTTTTACACAGAAAAATTATATGAAGGTGGTAAAAAGTCATTAATAAATTTTTTAGACGACTTTTATAACAGTAAATTGTAATTTTTCATTGCTTTTAGACGTCAAAACGATTCGTGAATATGCGATATTCTAAACCTCTTACAGCGAAATTCACAAAACAGTCGCCGGTTTCAGGCCGATTAATCAATATAAAATAATAATAACAAAAAAGTAGCTCATACATTCTTTGAAAATTGAAATTAACTTTCGTGTTGCGCAATAAAATTTGTAGAAGTAAAGTACAGTCACGTTGTAAAATCAGGTAAATTGGCAAAATCGGCAAAATTTCGTATACGGCCTCTTAAGATCTTTCAAACAAAACACAATACGAAAAAATTACCGGTAGTTCTATAGAGGATAACTTACATTTTTAGTATATATAGTTTTACGTTTTACCAACGATACCTCTAAAAATTGTAAACATTATTTGGGAATAGTTACTAAGTATACCCTTGCCGAAGCTTGTAAAAATACTAAATCTCTTGCTTAAACATGGACGCATCCACCCACACACCCAAAACATGGAAATGGTTGCTTAAAAATACCAAAATTGTTTATAAAAGCGGGCCACCGTATTTTTGGTGTCAGTGCGTAAACGTTGTTTTTTGATTCGACGGTTTGAAATGTTTTCGCTCATTTAGGATTCAGCCCGTCACTTCGAATTACACCGATCAGCATAAATTAAAATTTTTCAAATTTGCCATTCCGGTCGCAGCCGCTATTGTTGCAAATGATGGGAACTTCGAGGAGGGGGAGGGGGAAAATTAAGTTTATTTGACGAAAAACCACCACAATAATAACGTAGTATTACGTGTTCTATACTGGCTTTAACGAATCGACGTTTTGTCTAACGATACTTCAAGTCAATACGCATAAATAAGGCAACTAAATAATAGTAAAAACCTTTTAGTAGCTCATTGAAAAAATATTTATAAATTCTCTCCATTCCTTCCAGAGACTGTGTGGTTGCCGGGTTAGAATAGTGCCACTCATGTCTCCCCGTGGATGTCATAAAAGGTGACTAAGGGAATAAGGGCTTGTAGTACTGTTAGGCGATGGGCTTGCAACCTGTCACTAATAGGTACACTGGTAAACAATTTAGCATGCTTGTGCAAAATGTGGTTACAGAATTATCAACAACTCTTTTTAGAGTCGTTGGTATTTCTGTAGCACTGCCTACCCCACTCTGGGAATGAGGGCGTGATTTTATGTATGTGTGTATGTTATGTTACGCTTCCATGGCTAAACCGTTGAACCGATTTCGATTTTGGTAAGGAGGTAGAATGAACCCCGAGGAATGATATAATTGACATAAACGACTTCTAAGCGGAAGGTGTCGCGGGCAACAGCTAGTAATATTATAAGCAATGTCAGTAATAAGTATAAGCATTGATTGATGACGCGTGTTATCTAAAAATTTGCTTCTTAAAACAATTGCTCAAAAAGTGGTACTTCTTGTTGCTGTATATCGTGCGGAAAGTTAGATTCTTCGAACTATTTAGTGCTCTACACCGTTCCATTTTTTTACCTTTAACAGTTAAAATTGCACTGTG
Organism: Acleris holmiana; assembly: GCA_949316455.1. NCBI lineage: Eukaryota > Metazoa > Arthropoda > Insecta > Lepidoptera > Tortricidae > Acleris > Acleris holmiana. Next base: position 5,063,507 of record OX438774.1, read on the forward strand.
ATTTTTTATATTAGTCTAGGAAGAATAAACACATTTTATGTACAAATACATTTAACACACTTAACATGTAAATTAAAAAAAAGTTTTCAATCTTTAATTTAATAAAGTAGTTTTAAATTCCGTTATATAATATAACTTAACACTTTAAACAATATATTTTGACATTTATTTTGTACTAGACTTTGCTCATAACTCTGTACATGTCGATAATCACTATTCCCTAGGAGACTAACCTATGTGCAATTCCAGACTATAATCTATCTCTGTGGCCAATTTAAGATTGAGTAACAAGCATCCAAATTTTTGCATTTATAAGTTATAACAAATCAAATACCACGAATTCAACTATGAGTAGTGAATAATATATTTACACAACATTAACAATGTTACCAAAAGCCTTTGATTAAAGTTTAATCTTAGGTATAACCCGAAACAGTTTCATTAGTACTCCCCCGTATCGAAACCGAAATCAATAGGGCCTCGTTCCTTTGTGGTAGCAATCCCAATCAAGATCAGACACAAGTAATATGTCAAAGTGTTGTCAACACACGTGGGAGACAATAGCGATGTGGCTTTGGTGCGAATACATATTAGTTGTACATAAATACAAATTGAAAAGTGTTTACTGGCTCACAAAGTTCAATTGGAACGTAATAATTATTAACAACGATTCTTGATTAATGTGTTGTATGTAAGTGTAATATTTGTGTATGTGTATTTTCCTTTCACAACTACGTGTCAAGGAGTGAATTTATACTTCGGTGATATCGCAAGACGCGAAGATCGGTCTGGAAACATTGGTCACAGTAGGTAAGGTACAAGGCAAAAGATGGTGTGGCAAGATGGACTGACCAATTAGACAAGAGCAGTAAGCTTTGTGATGTGGTGCGGATGGTCACTAACAGAAGCCAATGGAAGCAATGTAATCACGATCTTCAGCCATGAAGAAATTACCATGCAAAACTTCGGTATTGTAATTTTTTCATCTTTATTAAAATTTCTAACTTTCATTCTCTTACCACTAACTCAAGGGTTAGCCAGTTGCAATCTTTTAAAGAGATAAGTTTGCCTTCATGCTCGTATGTTGGTTTTTGGTGCGTGTGATGTATTTTAATTGAATGTACTGTAAAAGGTGCACATACTCGTACCGTGCAAAATAAGCCTAGATTTTCCTAACTGAATCAATTTTAATCATTGCAAGTTGACGGTAGCTTGTTCTGAATTTACCCAGTTGGTGTACACAGCTCCTCACATACTCCTTGATAGGATATTGCTTCTTTGTGGTGGCCGATGTAATCAATTGACCAATTTCCCCCGGGATAGACTATCGGGAAATGATATCCCTGAACTAAAATGCTGATGAAAATTAGTTTAAGGATTTGTTATCTTTTAAATGTAAACTGAAATTTATTTTTGAACATTTGTAATATTGATTCCGTGTCCTTATTAAAGGCTCATATGCACCTTTGCGACAAAAGTGTGCTATCTCCAAAATTGCAATAGAAATTGTTGAGACAGTTTTGTCGCAAAGGTTTGATATGCATGAAGCCCAAACTTTGATTTGCAATAATATATTTAATTGAGATATTCCAGGAAAAAAACATATAAGTTATTGTAAGGGCAAGTTCTATAAGGAATGTACGTGCATTTATTTTTTTAAAAGCTTGTCCTATTTTTAGGTTTTTGGGTCTTTATTTCATTAAGTTATTATATTAAGTATTAATGGTTTTCAGTGGTTTTATACCACTATTTTGTAATCAGTTTGAATATACACGTAATAAAATAAATCAAAATAGAGAAAAATACTTTGTATTTATTAATATTTTTAATGGGAACTAGAAATTATATATAAATCTTACAAATATCAACAAAAATGCTTTATTCTTAAATATAATAACAGCCAAACATAATAACAGCCCCACAATAATGGCAAAATGTATTCGACTAACTATTACAATAACATCCCATCAACCTATTTTTAGGACTTAATACATACCATGCATGTCCTGCTTCAATTAAATCATAATAGAGAGAAAGATTTAGTCATCGATGTAATATCAAACAATTAAATTAGTATTTGGACTAAAGTTTGCTTTTGTATAATTCAAGATTCCACAGAAAAAAACAGATTCACTTATTCGATTCCGCGAGGTTGCCATTTTTTCCAACAAACAAGAGCCAAGTAACAGATTTTTGTTTGAATTTTGTCAAAGTTGACAGCGGAGCATTTAGCTGCGTTATCTCCCGACCTATTCAAAACGTAAATTTCCATTTCACACATTTTTTAAGAACGGTATGTGTTGAAGTGTATGTCGTTATTTTAGGACTCTGGGCCGCTAATTGATAAATTGAAACATTCACTGGGGTCGCAAGAACTACAATGCGCAGTCCTAGAAATACGTAAATAAAATAAATAAACAGAAAAACGTTGGGCCTTACGAGGTAAATACGTGTATTATAATAGTAATTAAAACACTGTTGTATTATTAAAGTTTAATATTTCATAAAGGAACTTCCCGTCTCATTTTATTGTTTTTGTATTACACTACTTCGTTCACCTAATGCGGCCGCCGATTTTTTTTCGAAATACTTCAGCTAAGGTACGTCGTCTTCACATTAGTCTGTTTTCTTTTGTCACCTAATTAAGCGGTTGCAGCTGCGCTCGCCGAATTCGGCCGAGTACCGTGTTATTTACACTGTTGCGGTCGCACTTACCATCAGTGTGGTGTGTGTACTAGTTTGCCATCTCCATGCCATAACAAAAGAGCGCTGGAAATAAAACTGCCCCAACGCCAATATTCCTAAATTTCCTGACACAACAACGAACGACGTGTAAAATTAGCACAGTTGAGATTATGCAATATATTACATTAAAGGTCAATCTTTTTTTGTTGTAGCTCGTTGTCATGGTGACGTCTCTATCGTCACTGTTAAAACTAAGATTTCAAAGGATATAAGCCCACTAAAAATCCGTTTTAGTGGCAATTTCAGACCTATTATTTTATTGGTTCTTTCCTGAAGCGTATACTCGTATTATAACAATTTTTCTACTAAACTGAATGGCATACGTTACAGAATAACTTTAAATGAGAAACTGAAACTTCCTGTTACAGATTTATCTCAACGTCTGGAAACTTTACTAAGATTGTTTATTAAAATCTCATTACAAAGTCATTTCCAACTGCACCGAGACCATCATAAATTAGTTTCGACAGACACCACCATCATTTTAAGACAACAAAACTTACGATGTCTCAAAACAGCAATTAGCTTATCCTGCCCGGTCGTAGCCCAAGTTTCCCGCTTACAAACTGCAGGTCGTTAATCAGAATCCTGAGCTCATTAGCTTATCGTTCTCTTAAATATTGCTTGAGCGACAGAAATTGTAGCGGAATCCCAGATGCAAACGCAACAAACGTTTCTCTTTTCTATCATTCAAAATGTATGGGATGACATTCTTGCAAAATGTTTGTGTTTTGGTTAGTATTTGTTCCTGAGTCATTTGTGTGAGATTGTCCCCTGATATTTATTTATTTTAGGTATGTTGAAACCAAAAGTTAGGCACCTTCTATCAAGTAAGTAACGTTAACGCATCGCCATCAAGAAAACGTAGTATCTCATCCTAGATTAAAGCAAAATGGGAAGATATGTCGCCGTACAAAACACTAAAATAATTCGCGACGCGACACCTACATTCTCAAATCCACACAGACAGCTGTGAAATGATGGCATATATATACTCACTAAGGGGTAATAGAGTTATCAAAAAAAATTACATAGTTGTATAAGTTTTTACATAGTTTTATAGTTTTTTAATCTTGTAGTTTTATTTTTATGTAATAAACATTATTTTTTTCTGGTAAGGGCTTTAATTAAAACAAAACTTAATTGATTCCTTTGTGTAACGAGAGTCACCCATATAGTTTGAATAAATAACTTTTGTTACACAAAGGATGCGATCGTGATTTTTGTTTTCATTAAGCCTTTAACTATACTCATTTTTTTTAAAACGGCCCTTATATATGATGGCTTTCATGATTGTGTAAGTGCGACAACAATATATTATCTCGCAATAATGAAGCGAAAGATGACGGAACAAATAAATGATTTTGATTTTTGGATTTTAACGATGACAGGATGCGTTTATGTAATCGTGTTACTCACGAACTTAAACTTCAATTTTATAATAGGCAGCTGTAAAAAAATGGCATATACATGCACTAAGGAGTAATAGAGCTACATTGATGGCTAACATCGTTGCGTAAGTGAGACGACATTGTATCTTGCAATAACGACGCGAAAGATGAGAGGAGGCGTTTATGCAATCGTGTTACTCGCGTAAACATTATAATACACTCTCTTGCTCAAACACGTGTTGACTGATCGATGGCGGCCAGACAACTGACTGGGATTAGGCGCTCAGCGCCTGTATTGAGACGCTCAAGCCCGCGCGCCTGGTCACATATGTTCCTCATTTCTTTTTCACCTATGCCGGTCATACATTATTTTACGTATACTTCTCGTTTGCTACTCGATGACAGTATGAAAGTCAACGTCAATAATCACACTCATGGACATACAAATTGCATCACAAACGAACAACTGTATGAGATAAATTCGCCTAAACATTCATAATCTATGCCTATGTAAATATGTCTTGTAATTGTTTTACCAACATTGAAATTAGCTCTCTTTAGAAATTGTCCCTAGTCAATGTCTGTCAAATATAATAGAATATAATACAAATATTATTAATTAAAAACAACTTACAATAAAAAAAAATACGAAGAAAATGTTACAAAGTGTAAATATCGTCATTTTAGTATTTGATTCATTTTTTAATGTACCCAGTAACACAAGTGACACTATGACGTATCTAATGACACCTCGTTTGTCAAAATTGGGTCACCCATTCAACTTATACGAGGGAATAAAAATCATACATACAGATCAAAAACATAACCTTCCTTTGGCACTCGGATAAAACTAGAGACGTGAAAACCTCAACAGTATCAACGAAAACAAAAAACCCCCACCATTATACTACAAAACTTGAACAATGGAAAAACTTTTTACCTCCGCCCGAACGCAATAACTATGTTCGACTTCCTAGATATTCAAAAATTGAGTTCGAATCGTAGTTTGTAGTGTGCCCCAAACTTTTCTGTTCCTGTTCAGAGGCGGTGCAGGTAATGGCCCTCATATTAACTCCTGGCTCCAGTTCTCGTCGTTAGAGACGGGCAAAGTTTACACGTCTTAAATATGAAGGTTCGATTCATGCAAGCGAACTAAGTAGTTTTTAGTAAAAAGGCAAGGCTCTTAAGTGCTTGTTTATTAAACAGGCATATTAAAATTATTAAATCCATATTATTTATTCAGCAAGGTGGCCACATGGCCACATACTAGCGCTTCGGAAAAGACCATCATTGCGGGGAAGAAGCGCCGCAAGAAACTCCAGCTGAAGTTATTTTTTTGACGACACGCTAGTTGGGAGTGACCCTGCCTTCGAAGCTAGGGGTCCTGGGTTCAAATCCCGGTAAGGGCAGATATTTATGTGACGAGTACGAGTATTGGTTCCTGAGTCTTGAATGTTTTCTATGTATTTAGTATATATTTCTCTATATAAGTAAGTTTATCGTTGTCTAGTACTCATAGTACAAGCCTAGAGCTTAGTTTGGGACTAGGTCAATTTGAGTGACATTGTTCTGTGAGTTATTTATTTATTTATTTATTTAATTATACATACATACATAACATCACGCCTTCATTCCCAGAGTGAGGTAGGCACAGCTACAGAAATACCAACAAGTCTAAAAAGACTTGTTCATATTTCTGTAACCACATTTTGCACAATAAGGCCAAGATGCCCTTATTCCCTTAGTCGCCATGGAGAAGACATGGAGTGGCACTATTCTAACCCGACAACCACACGGGTTCACGGGGTGACGGGTTTCAATTATAAAATACAATAACGCTTTAAAGTAAGTTATATTACAAGCTCATAGAGTAATAAATACAATGAAAAGATTACAAATGTAAAATAAATAATATTAAATTAAAATAATTACGAGGAGAACAACACGACGAGGTCTCTTCCGTATCCAAAAAGGGTGCTATTGGGACCCTATTACTAAGCTTCCGCTGTCCGTCCGTCTGCCTGTCAGCAGGCTGTAAGTCATGAATTGTAAAAGGTAGACAGTTGGAATTTTTAGAGTGTGAAGTGTTACTATTGCCGCTATAACAACAAAAAATTAATACAATAAGTTACAAAATCGCTCTTCTTTTTAGGGTTCCGTAGTCAAACCCTTATAGTTTCGCCAGGTCCATCCGTCCGTCAGTCCGTTCGCAGCCTAGCGCAGAGACTCTATTTACTAGAAAGCTGTAATTTGGCATGAATATACACGTAACTTGGAAAGGTTTTTTTTTCTCGTCTACCCCAAAGTGTAAGGTATTTTTGGATAGTTATTTCAAAAATATTGTGGGTTTGTACAAACAATTTTTCGATCAAGGGATCTGTTTATGAAATATAAGCTTTAAAGCGCTAATTTATGTAAGAGTCACGTGTCCCCCCCCTCCCCCTTCAGCCAAAACTACAAATACTAAATATCTGAAAAAAAAACCTAAATGAAAGCGCATATAACTGAATTAAAAGGAAAACTATCACGACTAAGTAGACATCATTTGTTCTTGAGATACAGGCGATTAAAGTGTTTATACCTACTAATATCATCTAAGATGGCACTAAATGACTTTAAATAGAAAATTAGTTATTACTTGTTATTTTTTATGTTTGTAGTACTTAACGGCTTCGGAACCCTATACTGAGCATGGTCCAACATGCTCTTGCCCAGTTTTTTTAATTTACTTAAATAGTTTATGTCTAGGTCTCGATTTCGGTTGACATGTCTTACAGGTTATCCATTTGTTTACTATATTTTACAAAAGACCACATCGACCTCAATTTTCTTAAAATTTAAACATCGCTTAATTCACAAAATCCACTTCGCCAACTACTCTCGCCGGAAATGTATTTCGGTATGCTTTTACGAATATGTGGCTACGTTTTCCGACCAAAATTGTAGGGGAAATGTTTAAAGGAATTTTAGACTGTGACGCTGTGTTTAACAGGAATTTATATCCCACTAAAAGTGTAAATAAATAGGTAAAATCTTTTTGGGTTGCTTGTATTTAGCGTAATTAATAGCACGTTTGGCATTCTGCCGCGCAAAACATAACCACAGTAAGTATTTAAAACCTAATTTGGAGAAAATCGCGGTTAAAGTATTTTTTAATGTTTTATCAATAACTTCCATGAACAGTAATAGTTGTCAAATATTTTTAGATATTCTTTTAAAGGACAAATTGCTCTTTTTTATGAGATAAGTAAATGCAATATCTACATATAATTTATATAAAATATTAAGCTAAATATATTTATGACTAGGGGGTCTAAACAAAAACTATTAGATTTGCAGGCATAAACACAGTAAGTCAATGACATACTGTGTTTTTGCTAAGGAATTCAAGCTTACTGTATTTATGGTTAGGAAAACCACCAAATTGCGTATAGCCTGTCTGCCGGCTGCCCTAGCAAAAAACAGAGTAAGTAACTACAATAAATCAAATTTTACAGAAGAGTATAAAAACTAAAAAGTCGATCTACAAAAGAACTGTAATGAGAAATTGTTAGTTTTTGATACTTAATGAGACACGCATTGTAGTATCTTTTAATTGTTTACATTTATATTACAAAAAACGTTGAAGTTTTAGTTTAAAATGAATTTGTGCGTAATGCAATGAAAAAGTAAAGTAAATCATATTTAATTTATATATCATAGTTACAGCGATGCTATTCTACAAACGGGTTCCTTTTCTTCCACGGGTTCTTGAGTTACTAGATCTCTTGAACTGTCTTCTTCTTTTAAATTTATCCAAAATTGCTTCCGATTTTCAGGCATATGAGGCAGTAATTGAGCAACAATTAGAGATTTTTTTGTTTTATTAATTCCCCGCCTATAAGGAACTTTTTCGGTCGCCTTTTGGATATTAATTCCTTTTTGCAAGAAATCAAGTTCTATATAATCCGTTTTATTAATTGTCTGATAAAATTTATTTCTTGAACCCTGCCTAAATTCTACACACATCAAATCATTTAAGTAAAAGTTTATCAAAGGGTCGCTTTCCATATTTTTAGTTGGTTGCCTTTTATACTTAGCTTAAATTTATCCTCCTGTGGGTTAATTTCAATGATTGTCAGGTTTTTCCGGGAATTTCCGGAAACTTCTTTTCATCATCATTAAATTTAAGAGCCAGGCTCTTGTCGGTGGAGTAATTGCCACTTTTCTCTATCCTGTGCCAGCCTTTTCACCTCCTGATATGACACGACATTCGCCTTCTTTCTTATTTGGTTAAAGTATGTGAGCCTAGGTCTTCCTCTTCCTCTTTTTCCTTCGACTTTACCCTCCAAAATGTTCAAAAAGAAACTATCGTGCCGCATCCAGTGGCCCATCATCTTTCCTCTTCTACATTCTATAGTTTTTAAAATATGTCTTTTCTCGTTCACCATCTTCAAAACTTCTTCGTTGGTTTTCTTTTCCGTCCAGCAAATTTTTGTCCATCCTTCGCCAACACCACATCTCAAACGCTTCCAACCTTTCTCAACTTCTTTTAAGTCGTCATAATCGTAAACATTACCAGCTCGTTTAATTGCAGTCTCAATATTCCCGTGTATACTATCAGCTGCGTTGTGAGTATGGCCTTTTGTCAAATATTTGATTGTAATTTTATGCACAGTTATCTCCGGATCATTTACAATTTTGACCAAAGAGGTAAATAAGATCCAATTTTTATTCTGTGCAGTACAATTGTCAGCCCATATGATAAAGTTTACAGTATTTCTCTCTGATTTGAAAAAAATTGTAAATGGCATCGGTTATATTTTTAGCATCTCTATCGGAAAATTCTTCATGCCAAAAAACGCAAGTACTTTTATTGTTTTTCTTCAAAGATGCAAATATCAAATTATAGACTACCAACCGACTTATGAAAAATGATTGTCTTAGTCCCGGCATAATTGGAACTAAGAAAACTTTCTGGAGGTCCATTGCAAAAACTTTTGTGTCGGAATTGAAAACAAATACAGAATCTTGACGATATAACTAAGTGGCTGGTGGAAAAATGTTTAATTTCTTCTATTTCTAACAAGAAGTCGTCTATTAAGGATAATTCTGAATTTCTAAAACAAAATAACATAGGTATATTAACTAAATTGTTATTCAATTTTGAACTACAAATAAATATATGTGTTAAATAAAAAAATAAATACCTTTGTGCTAAATTAACAAGCATCCTGCCACGATAATTATTCATCTTGAAAAGCACTTACAAAATAGTCACTTAAATCCACAAATTACTTTTAGTAAATGAATTATAACGTAACTTATCACTTATGATAGTTATGATGCAGTCTTATTACTCTATTCTATTCTATTCTTTTCTTTTTTGGCAACCGGTCGCTTTAGGTTAGCAACCATTACTGCCAATGACACCTGACAGCAGCATAGTTCATTTAAGTATAATTAAAAGGTGGGTGGTTGAACAAATAAAATGAAGTATGCTAAATCAACTGCACAATTATCCACAACGCAACTCAAAAACAAAGCAACTTCATTTCTCAAACCATAAACAAAGTAAGTAGCAATTAATTACTTTGTTTTTGTGTTGAAATCACAGTTTGATTTGTTTTTGAGTTATAATCCCGAAATCTTAAGTGTAGTTACTTGATTTTTATGAAAAATATTTCGCGATCCATGTAAAATTAAGAGTTTTTGTTAAAGCAGGTCTGTGCAGAATCAAAAAGTGAATAATATTATTTAAAAAAAACGATTTCAGAAAAAAAGTAGTTACTCTGTTTTTTGCTAGGGCAGCCGTGGCGGTAAAACGTATGAGACTTACTGTGTTATTGACTAGTATTTGCACTCAATAATCTTAGCATTTACAATCAACCAGAAATAACACTATGACGTTGATTTTGCTCCCGCCATTTTGACTCAAAATCCTAGCAATATTCACAGTAACTTCTAACCATACTTGGAGAGCTCCTAGGATATTATGAGAAAATATTAGGGAAATGGTAGCCATAAACACAGTAAGTAATATTATCCTATTTATTATTAGTATTAATGTTAGATAATGAATAACTTTTCTCAATTATAAACACAGTAAGTGATATTATCCTAATTATTGTTAGGATTCTGTTGCAGCATCGAATAATCTGCCCAGTCATAATCACAGTAACTTGAAATACTGTGATTATAAATAGGATTATGTAATTTAGGTCTTAGTGATTGCCTAAGTATAATCATAGTATTTTTAGTTACCGTGTCTATGCTAAGGAAAGTTTTATTATAAAACTACGATATCCTACACATTGTGTAAGTAAGGTAAAAAAAAAACATTTTATGTCAATTGTAAGTATTCATACTGTGTCTATCGTTAGGAAACATGAGCCTTTAACGTGACTTGCTGTGAATAGGCTAGTGGTATCTTCCGACATTTAAATAATAAAAATAAACCGCATATATAGGGCGATAGATCTCAATTTCCCGACCAAGAATATGTAGTTAACTCAATTTTGACAAAAAGTCGACTTACTGTGATTATGGTTTGCGCGGCAGCATTATAGGTAGCTGCACATTTTGGTACCTTGTCGCTTTATTAAAAGTGATGCAAGATGGAGCCAAGATATCATTAAGAGGAATGCAATAGCCAAAAAAGCTTTTAACAATGAGAAATACATTTTCAGATCAAAAATAGCAACTAACATTAATAAGGATTTCTTAAAATCGTACATCTGCAGCACGGCCTCATACGCCAGTGAAACGTGGACACTGATTGGAGGCTTTTGAAATGTGGTGTTGGAGGAGAATGGAGGGCATAAGTTGGACAGAAAAAATATGTAATGACCAAGTGTTGAATGGAATAAAAGAAAGTAAGAAATTACTTGCAACAATAGAAAATAGACGAGGAACAATGATAGTTAATTAGGCAAAAAATCAAAAAGTCGTGAATTCAATCCCTATTTGATTTTGAACCAGCATACAAAAATACATACATACATACATAACATCACGCCTTCATTCCCAGAGTGCGGTTGACAGAGCTACAGAAATACCAACAGCTTTAAAAAGACTTAATAGATAATTCTGTAACCACATTTTGCACTTTCAGGACAAGAAGTTTACTAGTGTATTAGTGACAGGTTGCAAGCCCATCACCTAACAGTACATACTGCAAGTCCTTATTTAAACCCTTAGTCGCCTCTTACGACATCCACGGGAAGACATGGAGTAAAAAAATATAAATTAAAAAAAATACAAAAAGCTAACATTTTGTGTTGTCAAGTATATTGCTATCAAACTAAGGGTTAAAAACATTATAGACGGAAAGATAGAGGGAAAGAGAAGCAGAGGAAGACCAAAAAGAAATTACTTTGAGCAGATAAAAGAAAAGGTTAAGGTTGGGTCGTACCAGAAAGTCGAGCAGTTGATGGAGGACCGGAGCGGTTGGTGATTACTCCACCGACAAGAGCATGGCTCGTAAATAAAGAGAGAGAGAGAGAGAGAGAGAGAGAGAGAGAGTCGCTTCAAGACCCTTGACAGATTAATGCAGCAGCAGTTCAAAGAAATTTTAAGATACAAAGAACTAAAATGTGCAGCTTGTAAGCAAAGCTCGGCAGGGGTGGGCCATTTTTACGTCATTGATGACAAGTGTAGATATTAATATAGATACACCTTAAAAACACACACACATAAATCGATACATCTTAGCCTGATTGTGCAAAATGTGGTTACAGAATTGACAACAAAGTCTTTTTAGAGTTGTTGGTATTTCTGTAGCTCTGCTTACCCCACTTAAAAATAATTATTAAAATAAAATAAAGCTTTGTTAATTATAATTAAGCTAAAATGACAATGCATTATGTACAAAACGATGCATTATGTATGTGCCTACCCCACTCTGGGAATGAAGGCGTGATAGTGTGTATGTTTGTATATCTAAATTTTCTTTGTTATTGCAATAAATAATTATATTTTTTTCTATATTTTCAATTTACAACGCATTTCTTCTTGAGTTGAATATCATATCATATCACTTGATTAATTTTTATAGTAACATATTGATATTCATATTATTTAAAGAGGTTTGCTAAAAAGGTTTCTATAAAATTCATTCGTTTTGATGGCGACGTAAAGATTGTAGCAGAAAGGTAGCCTTAATAAATTAAATTCATTAGTTATTAAATGCCACCACATCTACCACTGAATGACAAGGTATATCCATGTTATGCAAACTCTGAAAACAGCTCACCGCTGCTGAGTATTTCTTATAAGGCCGAGACTAACTATTAGACTAAGATTTAAGCAACTAGTCATGTTTGTCGACCTTTTGAAGCACCACTTTTTTTACCTTTCTCTCTATCTCTCTCCCTTAATCTTCTTTGGTTTTCAGGGGTACTTAATGGCTTCGTAATGGCCGGACTCACAGCCAGTTAATGACTATTAACTCGTTGATTAGTGATGACTTTTCATAAACAAGTTTGAAATAGGAACAAGTTTAAAGTGTTCGTAAATCTAGATTTATCTTAAAAAATAAAACTGATTATACCACCATACCTATTTATGAACTCTACCACTCAAGGAAACTATTGCATAACATCTATCGTATAACATAAGTTATTGTTTTTTTGATTAAATACTTACATAGAAGCCCTGAGACAACGTTTTCATGCTCATCACACAAACTACTTGTCTTTACTAAACACCGGGTAATAGCATGTCGGGCCATGCTCAGTGTAGGGCTCCGAAGCCGTTAAGTACTTACTACAAACATAAAATCAACAAGTAATAACGAATTTTCTATTTAAAGTTATTAGGTGCCGTCTTAGATGATTTTAGCAGGTATAAACACAATAAAAGCCAGTATCTCAAAAGCCAATTAAGTATTTCTACTTAGTGGTGATAGTTATCCTTTTAACTTCGTTATATGCGCTTTAAATTAAGTTTATTTCAGATTTTTAGTATCTGTACTCGTAGTTTTGCCCGTGGTAACAAAAATTAGCGATTTAAAGCTTAATATTTCATAAACGGATCCCTTGTTCAAAAACTTGTTTTCACAAACCCACAATATTTTTGAAAGACCTATCCAACGACACCCCACACTATGGTGTAAACGATAAAATAATACATCCCGACGTTAGGTCTACACCTAAGGAGGTACCCTAAAAAAAATTTTTTTTTAGGGTACCTCCTAACATTCGGTGCTTAGGCATAGAGCTTGGTCGAATATTCGGTATTCGGTATTCAGAAAAATCACTATTCGTGGCATCTCTAATAAAAAGTGCGACAAGTCGTTAAGATCTGGAAATTGTTGTAGCTATTTATTTCACAGCGACATTCTCAATGGAGAAGTTTTATTGTTACTTATTGTTAGACGGTCTTTTATCGCGTTATCGCCGCAAAGTTATAGCTTATTTTTATGAAATATGAAAGAATACAGCATTTTCAAGAATCTTATATTTTGTAACATTCCTAACGCGGATCTAAGGGTCTAGTTAACTTTATGAGAATGAGCTATCTATAGCCTTTTTTGTTTTATGTACATGTAACTGGGTCTGTTTTTCACTTTGGCTGAGCTTAACTTCAATATGTTAGTTACTCTATTGTTGTTAACACAGCCGCTATCGTAATGATTAAGTTGATGATACTATAACATGTCAAAAGCAATATTGTTTTACCGTATGAAATAGAGGCCCAGAGCATGATAGGCTAATACAATAATGCAAAAGAGATCATGCATGTCAGTTAATAGGCAAGTACCTAAGTTTCATTACCTATTTTTAATGTTTTTATGCTTTCAATTATCATTGCTGGTTTGGTATGCATAACTTAAAATAATAAAGATTTAATAAGGACATTTTTATCCGAGATATAAGTTTCTTAAATAATTTTAATCCAAATCACGAACAAATTTAAATTCACCACGGAATTTTATGATAAAAATACTAATAGTTTTGGGGCTGTTCCAAAATGTCCTCCGTTATTTAAAATGCTAAATTCGTTTAGGTCCACCTGCTGTCCAAATTGCGGCCTGGATTTGGACTTTGAAACAAAATGTTTTCTTTCATTTGCGTCCCTAATTTCCACTGCCAGAAGAGAAAGTATAATTAAAACAACTACGGTTAAATAAATTTCTTGATCCTTGTTTTTCAAGATCCTTGGGTAAATGGGGAGCGGTTATAATGAAATACTTTCTGCCATTTTTATAATTGGATATTCCCGTATTCAAAGCAGAAAAGGGGGAAAAACTAATTACGTCACATTTTTTCCCCCATTGTCATGTTAGTACATGCTTTAAAATAAATTAAATGAAAATTAAGTGAAATTTCGTTTTTTTTTAGATTCCTTTGTTCATACTATTACGTAATTATTTTCATATCTGACAAGTCACCTTTGATCCACTTCCTAATCTTCCTATTTAATGGGCTATTCTAATGATATGGTAAATATCTTATTAAATAGCCTTGTTGTGAAAAATATGGTTACAGAATAATCAACAAGTCTTTTTAGAATTGTTGGTATTTCTGGTAGCTCTGCCTACCCCACTCTGGGAATGAAGTCGTGATCTTGATGTTATGTAAGTATGTATCAAAAGTTTTAGTGCTGGTAGGACCCTGTACAGGGTCCGTTCGGATCGCTACCACCATCTTACCCATTAACCTACCGCCAAGCAGCAATGTTCGCATTGTTGTGTTCCAGTGTGGGGATAAGACAACCGGTGAAATTACTAGGATAGAGGCATTCCATCTTAGTCCTCAGGCTTGGCAACTCATTAGGGGTATTAGGATTGCAGTCTTGAGATTATACTATTGAGAATCCAAATATCATCAGGCGGCCTGAAATCTCGTGAGCCTTCTTCTTGCCATAAAAAAAATACATCCATGAGCTGTTCTGATGGTAGAATCGAAGGGTAGGCGAGGATCTTCGCTACACTTAACGTAGACCCTGTCTGATGGCCGTTTTATGAAAAAAACATAATTTATTAACCAAATTATGTGGAATTTTAATATCCTGTTCCCTCGTCTTGCCTACATAAAAATATTAATGTACCGGCATTGGGGCCATAATTGGTGTCCAATCTTACCCTACTATGCCCCGTCCCGGTGTGAATTGACAATTCCACAATCTTAACCCATGACCTCTACATAATCTTATTACCGTACACCTGCGCCAATATGTAAATGTAATTAAGGTTACAACGCCTCCACTAATTCTGGTTCTAGCATTCGCAAATAAACGGATAATGTATGTGGTATCGAGGCTTGTTTACATTCCTGTGGTGTTATTCTCTGACTGGCTTCGCATACTGAGGACCGAGTTATTCTTGGGGAAGCCGGAATATTCATATTATCTGTTGATGGAGCACTGTGTGTGGCTAGAACTAACAAAAGTAAAACAAACGACTACGTTGACATTCTATTGCCAAATCATTGTGGGTTGCTTCCTGTTTGCAGATCTACGTCCTATATGACATCTGTCTTGGTCTAAAAAGCTAGAACAGATTAAAGAGTTTAGATTGGTCCATATAAGAACTCCATATAATAATATGTTCCAACAGATGATAGTCGCTTGTGTTTTGTTTTCCGATTCCAAAAATTCATAAAGCTTGTAAACATGCAACAAAAACGGCACATCATTTATAATTTAAGGCACTAGCAGATAAATAATACATGCAATTTTCGGTTGATTGAGCTTAGTTCTAGTACCTTACATTAAGTTTGAAAAGACAAAATAATCGGCACGTAATATATACTCGTAATTGAAGGCGCTAGCAGATAAATATTAGATGTAATTCTCGGTTGATTGTGCTTAGTTCTAGTCACTTACATTAAGCTAGAAAAGACAAAACACCATCGGCCGTAATTTAACCCCTTACTTTTAAACGTGGAATAATCGTGGGGTTGCTTATGTCATGCTTTGCCACTTTCTGTCAGATGCAAATGTCACAATTACAGATAAGGACAAAGCATGGCACAAGCTACCCCACGGTTATTATAGGCGCTAGCAGATAAATGACAGATAAAATTGCTATTCGTACCTCTCTATTTTAACAAAATTTTGGGAATATACTTTGTAAGCTAACAATTAACTGTCTCCGCGTTCTGTGCTTCTTTTGTTTGGAAAAAATGTGGAGAAAAAACACAGCCCGCCGACAATTTTTCGTAGCCGTAGGCCACATATTAAGTTGTCGGCTGATTGCACTTAGTTTTTTTCTGTTTATTTGTGGAGACAATCTTAAAGTACAGATTAAATTGTCTACCAATTGGAGCCAGCTATGTTTGTGTTGTATGACTTCGCCGATCATTGTGGTGATTATTAATTAATCCAGATACTACAGATTTTAGTGGTGGTAGGACCCTGTGCCGGGTCCATCCGGATCGCTACCACCATCTTATCCATTAACCACCCGCCAAGCAACAGTGTTCGCATTGTTGTGTTCCGGTGTGGGGATAAGACAACCGGTGAAATCACTAGCATAGAGACTTAGTCCTCAGGGTTGGCAACGCATTTGAGGTCTTAGGATTATAGTCTTGAAAATTCAAATGTCTATGGGTCTCAGATTCCACTTACCATCAGGTGGACTGAGTGCTCGTGTGCCCTCTCCTTAACATAAAAAAAAAACTAATGATATCGATCTGAAACTAGCGATCACGGAACTAAACCTCAGGGTTTCTATTCAACTGCGTTATAACGATATCGCGTTTGACGTGTTTTGGTATTGTTTATGTCACAGTCGCCATTATTGTAAATGACATAAGAGTTATCAAAACGTTGACAATACGGAAACACGTTAAATACGATATCGTTATTACCGTGTAGAATCCCAGCCAAGATGCATTGCAAGAACGTTATAGCTATAGCTATCGAAAATATACAGAAATGACGTAAGCAGCCGGACGGTCACGTCGAGCGCTTATATGAATATAATACGATTCGTCGTGTACCTATCTTGTTTGGGGTTATTGATTAGAACTAAATGGGTAAGATCCAAAAAGTTGGGCAATACTTTTCGTCGCACAACGGAGCTTCTTGCACCTTTGTTGTTTGTATGATTAACTACGCTTAATATATGGTCCCACTTTTTGATCCTAATCAAGTTATACATTTGTGTGATTAGCGAGATTTTTTTGTTCCTGGATCTTCAGAGCATTCTATTGTGATTTCCTTGCGGTTTTAGTTGCATGTATCTTTTTTAACATTTATAGTCGCAAAATTAAAAAAAGATTTTATAGTGTTCTTAAAAAGTTTATAAAAGAAAGTTGCATGTATACCTGCGATTATTTTTTAGGCAAGAATCTCTTTAGTTCGTCGTCTCATAAGTTTGGGGCTTAGTTAAGAATTTATTGAATATGTGTGAAATTGTCTCCCAAACAAATCCGCCTTTACTCCGTAAAGAATAATACCCCTTGACGGCCGGTAAGAGGTAAGTGTTGTGTTTACTGCTTATTTTAACGTAAACAGTCCCGTTAACTGGGAAGGACTAAGCAGGATTGAGGTTGGCTTTTAACTCTGTGTTTGTACGTGGCGACTACGTAAAAAAGTTATGTTTTTCTTCATTAAGCTAGCTAGTAAGGGTATTTCTGGGATGTGTGCAAGTATTTATTAAATTATTAGTTCCTGAGTTTTAGATGTTTCAATGATGGATGATATTTTAACGAAGGTCTTTTTGGATCAACTTCGACCCCTTAGGATTTTTTGTGCAATTGTCCTCGTACATACTAAGCTGTTCGATTATGCAGTTTTTCTCCCGATGTTTTTCCTTTACTGAAAACGCATATGGCATATTCCATTCGATAAAATAGTGTCGCTACTCCTGCACGCACTTGTGGTTATTGGAATAAAATACGAGAAAAAATCGATGTAAATTGCCAAATTCACTTGTGGGTACGCCGCTCGCATTCTATCTTTACGCGGCGGCATCCTTTGATAAAAGGTGGCACGTGCCAAGGCGGCGCGATACAAAGGCGACGAAATGGACTTTAATGTACAGTCAGCCTTATAAGTAGCTGCACACTTTAGTACCTGGTCCCTTTAGAGCATTCTTTGGCGTTTCAGCCGGCAGTCATTGTTGTTGTTGTCTTCAATATATTGGCAAAAATAATGAAAAGCAAAATAAAGATAGATATAGCTGGTAATTGCATATTTGCGGCTCCTGCGGTAGTAACTCTTGGACCTTGGGGCCCGGAGGCTCGGAAGCTTATTATGAATTTAAAAAATAAACTGATCCGTGCCTCAGGTGACCTTGACCTGGCTCTTTCTTCGGCCAACGGCTAGCAATATTTAGCTATCCAACGAAGAAAGCAGTCAGCATTATGGGCACCATTCCCGGTGGCAGTGGCCTAGGGGACATCTGTACATATCATAGTTATTTAAAACATGTTAATATATTTTATGTTTGTATTTAGTTTTAGTTAAGTACTTTTGAATAAATATTATTACATAGTTTCCTAGAAAAATAAATACGAGCAATGTTTGATGTAAATTTAAGCAGTACCAGGGATAGTTTCTATTTCTTATAAATTAATGAAAGACGTGTTAATTATATCTGGAATAACATGCAAAGACAACGCCTTCGACAGATTAGTGGAGCAGTTAAAACGTGACACGTTAAAGTTACAAACCACTAGAGTATGCAGCAGCTTACTAGGCCAACCGTACTTAATTTAAAAAAAACTTATTGGTATTGTAGTAGATGGCGACCGCCCGGGGTTGGAACTAGGTACCTTACCATCACTAGTTGACACCCTAATCCACGAGGCCGCCGACGGGCGCTCTTCTTATCTTAGCTTTTGACTGACTTCAAAAAATGATGTTTTAGTGTTCTCAGTTTTTTATATTATGTTCCTTGATTACTCTAAGGCAGGAATGATTTGAAATATTTTTTATGTATACTTCCCAGGGAGTGGTGGTGTTGACCTGATGATGAGATCCTGAAGAAATAGAGGAAACTCATCAAGTACGAGTATTACAGGTACACCTATTATCGACTTGGGTGTAAGTAAATTTAAAAAAAAAAACGTTGCAGTAGACGTGTTCTGGAGTGGAGACCGCGACTTGGGAAACGTAGAGGGGGGTCATTCTTCTTTTTTTACCGAGAATTGCCTGTCCTCATTTTACCATACGTTATCAGTTAGAGCATTGATTATTAATGTTTTAGTGTTTAAATATACGTCCAAACATTTATTCATCTATTAGTACTAAATAATCTTTCACTTTCTCTATCCAGTTTTTTTTTATAAGTTTGTTTTTCATAGAATCGCGTGACAGAGTGGTAATACAAAATTTAGTCTCCTCTGAAAACGGCCACTCTGTCACAGTATATTCTAAAAAAACACCATAAAGAAAAAAACATTATCGCCACCGAAATAATCATTAATTAGTCCAAATCAAAATTCACGCATCGTATTTTAAAAACAAAATTTAAAACCATAATTATCAATTGTTGAAAAACGCAAAATATATAAAAATGACGATGTATTGTCGGTAAAAAATCCGTTGTTAATTTTTGTCATTAGCGATAGTGTACTATTTTTGGAAAACGCCCAGTGTAGGACGCCCTGCAGCTAGGAACTATGACATACAAAAAGTGGCTCATACGAAAACTAAAGACTGAGCTCAGTGGCATGCCATGGAAGAGGCCTATGTTCAGCAATAAACGGAAGTGAGCTGATGATGATGTATATCCCAGTACAGTTTGTATTTATCAAGTTACAATAGTACAAAACGTTAAATGAACAATTTTCTAGAAATTTACATTAAGGTATCGCATTAAATATATCGGTTAATATATTGAACATGTATCGCATGGACACCTGCAATGCGATCTAGGTAGGCTAGGTAGCCAATTTTCTAACAACGGAGGCTTATTTTATGCCTTCAACATATTGGCCGCAGTGCGGTGGATTACGGAGTTTCCATACGATACTATCTTAACACGTTCACGGACACAGCACCATTCTCAAAATTGCATGATATGGCACTAATTATTCTCATACAACATTTTCTACAGCCATCGACGAACTGTCCTGTTTGAATCTGTAGTCAATTTAGGCTAAGCTACGTTTCAAAAGAGTTTATTATTTGTAAACCTACTTGAATAAAGATTATTCTGATTCTGTCACATTTAACATTATGCCACCGTATGACGGAAAATATGTATTTGATCTCTACAATAAAAATCTTACCGAAATTGGCAGCTCTTCCATGGCCGTTACGCCCACAGCCGTTATGTGTCACAACACGCGTCGTTCCTCTTGTAGGGTAGTGCATGGGGTTGAGGTTTCCCTAAAGCTTTTTTGCTGTGGCACTAGCGGCTTGTGTTAGTTAAATCCTAAGACGGCACAGGTGTCCGTGCTTCTTATAAATGCTTTGGGAAATAGCCGGCCGTGGACGAAGTTCCGTTTTTGATATAATCAAAAACACCGGCCACAGCCGTAGAGCCACATAGAAAGAAAGAAAGAGAGGATATCACGAGGATCTTACTTTACGTCTCTGGAAGTACCTACTGTCCGTGAACGTGTTAATTGGTTTACACCAGTTACATTACATTTTCGATTACGACTCAACTGTCTAAGCCTCCTAAGCCAGCGGTCCTGGGTTCGATTCCTAGTAAGGGCAGATAATATTTGTGTGATCAGCGTGAATATTTTCTTCCTGAGTCTTGGGTGTTTTCTATATATTTTGGTGTATAATATTTATTTATTTAGGTATGTTTATCGTTCTCTAATACCCATAGTTCAAGCTTTGGTCTTAGTTTTTGGGACTAGGTCGATTTGAGTGAGTTTTTCCCCTGATATAAATTTATTTTTATTTTGTTAACTTTAAATGCATTTTTACTGCTGATTTTGTATTTATAAAACTGTAACTGACCATGCTGTGTAAATATTATTTAGGACTGTAATCTAGGTTATATTTTATCTATCTATAGTTCCTTTATTTAAATAATTTAATGATGTCTGTTTCATGTATCTTTTTGAATAAATAAATAAAACTCTGTTTAACCTAGACGAGGAATAAAAATACTAAATACTGGTACAATATTGGCAGTCGAGTAAAGAAGCAAGTGACTTTACTATTTTATTACCGTGAGCTTGAAAGACATTAAACTTTCAAAAATTCTATGCAGAGTTTACGATGTTTGCATTGGCTCCGCGTGGTAAAATGCAGCAAAAGGAAAAAAAAAATATATCCTTAATGTACTAGTGAAGGAAATGGTGGCAATTATCGATACAATATTTTACATACATACATAAAATCACGCTTTCCTTTCCAGAGGATCTACATATAGATACCAACAACTCTAAAAATGCTTCTCAATAATTCTGTAACCATATTTTGTATAATCAGGCTAAGATAGAGATAGATAGAATTTTGCTTTGTGGCTTTTCATTTGTGTTGCCACTATGATTTCGCCAATGTCAGGTTTAAGGAAGATGGGGCTAAGATGTTTACCAGTGTATTAGTGACCGTAACAATGTTATATTCATATCAAAATATTCTTGAACGATTTATACTCGTATTGTGCTATAATGGTTTGGACTTCGACTTCTACTGTTGTTGTGCTCTTTTTTTAAGGGAATTTGGAATCTATATCTATATCTACGAGTATACTTACTATGAAATGTGAAATTAACTCTGTCTGTGTCTATTTGTTCGTTACGCTTTCATGGATAAACAGTTGTATCAATTTATTACTGGCATAGGTAATAATACCAAAGACACAAACAAACAGTACTATAAAGTAACCTTTTTATCCCGAAAAACTACACGGATTTTGAGGTACGCTGATGGAGTCGCGGGAAACAGCTGGTAATTATATATTTTAATTTCTTTCATTTCAAAATCAAATCAAATCTGGAGCTAAGCAATTTTATTTTATCCGCTCGTACTATTGTAGTAATAATTTTATCTATTGACACGCCGATACTCGTGATTTTGTCAGTTTTGGTTGTACAATTTTCTTTCACTTTAAATTTTTCCAGATACTTCAGTATAAATGATTCTAAAATCATTATGTCTGAGTAAACAACAACGTCGATCTGTTGCTCCATTATTATGAAGCCTAAATAAACAAGCAAATAATTAAATAGACAAACAAACACGTGCGTTTATACAAGTGTTATTAGCTTTTTCCCGCTACTTCTTCCACGTTTGTTTGTCAGAAGTAATCAACTGTAAAATGTTCATCTACTGTATCTACTGTATCATGTTCGTCTATATGTTAGTTTTTGTTTCCGTTTCAATTTCATCTTAAGCTAGAGGTGATATTTTATTAAATCACTCACTTAAGAATTTTTCAAATAGTAATAAGGTATATAGCAAGTCAACCCTGACAAATTTCACAAACATGAAATTTCTAAATATTCATAGCAAACTAAAACAATGCCGTTATTACTCATATTCCTACACATGCAACTAATGAGTTTAGCATTGTTTTACGAGTGCTGGGGGGTGATTATGACATAGCTATGCAGTTCAGTCTACGCTGAGAGAAAATAATACAGCTATATGACTGCTATAGCTTTGTCCTTTACGCTCGCCGTAGAATGAACTGCATAGCCATGTGATAATAACCTATGCTATGAATATAGTTTTAGAAACATCATGGCTGTGCAATGTAGGGTTACGGAAAAACTAATTGAAAAGCGGCTTTCAATAGACATAATCTTGAAAGAGAAAATGACAAGGACACAAAGTACAAAAGTGATTGTGTACTTTTGACCATGATTATTTAACCAAGCCTCGCGCCTCGGGGAGTTTTGAAGTGCCTTTAAAAATAACAGAAATAGTTCGAGATAAATCGTCCTTAATCTCAATTCAACTTCCGGATAAGATTAAAAAACAACGATTTTGAAAATGAGGATAGGGTGCTGAAAATATATTCCAGTAAAGCCTTAATTTCCTAAAATAAAGTGAGGATTGGGATTATATAACCGATTTTCAGGTTAATTTCGAACGTTATTCTGGAAACTACCGGAATAATAAACGGATCCATTATCCTTGGTGTGTAAAGGCGTCTATTTCGGCACCACTAGCCACTAATAAGAGACTACAATAATCCATAATCCGATTACAAGTGCGAGGTAGAGTAAAATAGTAGTGCCGTAATAGGGTGGAATAATAATCATATTACCCAGGTGGGATTTAAAAGGGATGTGCGTAATTTAGCGAATTTAAATATTACACAACATCACGCCTTCATTCCCAGAGCGGGGTAGGCAGAACTACAGAAATACCAACAACTTTAAAAATACTTGTTGATTCTGTAACCACATTTTGCAGAAGTAGGCTCAGATGTTTACTAGTGTATTAGTGTCAGGTTGCAAGCCCATCGCCTAACAGTACTACAAGCCCTTATTCCCTTAGTCGCCTCTTATGACATCCACGGGAAGAAATGGATTGGCACTATTCTAACCCGGCAACCACACGGGGTAAATTTAAATATTGACTTATCTATTTTTAGTATGTAAATATACTTAAAGATATATTATACCATATGTCTTCCTATATTAAGGGCTGAAAATATAATCCCTTACGAACATTACTTGATAATTTTGGTATCCGTTCATTTTTCATAATTTCATTTGCACTAATTTCGTTTGCCATAATGGTCACTGGCAATAACCTTCATTTTCCCTAATATCACATACCATAATTTCATTTGCCATAAAGGCGTTTTTTCTGAATTCATAAACCTGTCAGGTAATTTTAACATGCCATCGTATAGAGCCCAATAGGTTAGGTTAGGTTTGTTTTATTACAATTTTAAATAGTTCACGGTTTCAGAAAAAATGTCTTTATGGCAAATGAATATTATGGCACATTATGGTTATGGCATATAAAATTATGTCATATGAAATTCGTGTAAGTGAAATTGTTGCGTATGTAATTCGGTCAAACGATAGAGACCCGATAATTTTAGTTACGAACAAAAACTAAAACTCATTAAAATTAAATCGGCATGCAATGTAATGGTAACAAGTTAAGAAATGATATTACAAAATAAGGTAAACATTAAAATTTGACTGAAATAAGTCTGCTTCGCAGAAGTGTCAAATGACACTTTGCAACATTGCTGCTCGAAAGAAGGTGGCTAACTGTATAGTAATAGTATAAGCATTTTAAATTTAATGTGGTTACTAATAGAGCATGTAATGCTTTGACTACATCGCTGCACCTTCTTTGATATTACAGCAGCCCTGATATTTCAAAAATCGAGCTGTATAACCCGTTTAACGCTTTTCTTTCTGTTAAAGGATTAATTACACATCTTATTTCCTTACAAAACTGAACTGGAGCATAGCTTTCCGCTCTTATAGTATCTAGGTTCACTGGTTTAGGGTAAGCTTTGACATGGTGAAACTATTAGGGTTCTAGTTTGACTACAGAACAATAAAAAAAAAAAACAAAATACTGACATAGACAAAAGGCCTGTGGTCACAAAATGGTTCCAACTCAGCATTATGCTCGCATTAAAGCCAGCGCTGGTCTTCCGTTAGAACCATCCAGTGAAACCACGGCAGATCACACACACATTGCACACGCACTAAACTACATGATACTAAATAAGAATCCAAAAATTACATTAGCTCCATATCTGTCTAAAGACGCAAGCAATTATAACATTTTAAAATGATGTGTGTATTTTTGCCCAAAAAAATACTATAAATTTAACCTAACCGTGAACTTGAACCTTAAAAAAGATAGCTCGAATTTACGGGAACATGCTTCGCACCCAACATAAATTTCCCGCAACAAAGGCCATGTTTATTTTTTCGAGTAAACTTGTCAAAAAAACATAAATTTCTTCTCGCTTGTGAAACAATGCGGGTCTGAGGGTGAATTTATGACTGGTTTTTTATCCGGATGATCGGGTGGGTTTATGATTTCTAAAGTGTAATTTACCATATAGGTACTCATAACTACAGAATAAGGATATTAAAAGAATTAAGATGTTGAATTGATTTGAAGAAATTATTATAATGTATGTATGTAAACACATTATTGTGCAAAATAAAACAGAATAAGTACAATGAAGATACAAGAAAAGAACGTACAAAGGAGAACTTATCCCTTTAAGGGATCTCTTCCAGCTAACCCTTGAGTGATTGATAAAAGTGAAAGGTTGTGCATCGAGTACGCAAGCTTACAAATAAGAGCCTACAAATAAGTCCTAACTATAATAATAAAATTAACTACATCTAATGTCATATATTCTCATCTGTTATCTTGTGTCTATTGTGTTGCAGTGAGTTTTTATCAAATAATTAATGTTACAAACTTGCTTGAGTTTTAAAATTATATCAACGTCACAGTGTTGGTTAGGGCGTAGTGAAAACGGAAAAAACAAATACACCTTATATAATTAGTAAGTTTTATTTCATAAGTGCTATCGTTACAGTAAAAATAACACTTGGATTTCGTCTTTTGGCCCTAATGTGCGAGAATTTGTTTCTGAGTCTTGGGATACGTAAGTACTTATTTCTCTATGTCCCTAAGTACGTTTATCATTGCGTACCCATACTGTGTGACCAAAAATACACGTCTAGACCTTATTTTGGGCCTAGGTCAATTTGTGTGAGATTGTCTTCCAATCTTTATTTATTTATAATTTTATTAATGAATTATGTTCACAGACACAGAATTAGGATTTCATTTCTTCATTTCCGGCATCTTAGCAATTTGCTTGTTCTTCCAACAGGTCCTTGCGATACATGAAATGGAACCCATTATTCCAAAGTCCTTTGAAACCTCAAAAACAACACAAGGAACAGTCCAGTTTGGATTCCAGGCCACATAAATAAACAATCTTTGAGCAGACCGAGATCGCATAAACTGAATAATTTGCATACAAATTGTAAGTATCGCTGGGGCCTGGATCCCATTTTGGATCAAAACCGTCTGTGCGCAAGACGCGATTCCGGGTCCGATTTACATGAAAATGATGGAAAACGGCCCTGATCTATTAGAACAATGTTGCTGAAGACGTTTATTTGTATGACATAATAAATATCTTGGACGGTACGACTGATTCGGTGAATGAATGGACCAGTTTTGCATGACTGCTGTTGCCATGGACCCTTCTTAATGACTAAACGAATTAAAGAGAAAGAAGGACTAATTTCATAAATACGCTATTTATTCTTTTTAGTCTTACGCATATCTAGTTGCAAAATCATTCATTAGTTCTTTTAGCACAGCTTCTGTCACTTTCTGATTCGCCAAGATAGAAAGTGACAGCACGCTACTTAAGGTGACAAATTTCATGAACGTTTGGACAATATACTTGAAGATTGGCAAGAAAGATTTGAAAATAAAATACTTATTAAAAAAAATGAAAAACGTCTTCAAAAAGCAAGAAATCTTCTTTTAAAATGATAGGTAATAGGTCAGACCAACTGAATTCGGCTTTTGGTTAATATATTGTGGGATGCCGATTTGGACTAACCTATAATATTAAAATAAGTTATTTCTAGCTTTTTGAAGACGGTTTTTAGTTTTTTTAAACATTTATTTTATTTCATACCTTTTAGTGATCATAATAATACTGTTATGTCGTCCACATATATTAATAACCCGCTTATGAAGGAGGTTCGCAATCTGGTTGGATTTTTCTAAAATATTTTTACCCCAGAAATTTGTCATTCCTAAACCGATTGTTTTATTTTACTTCAAAATTTAATCTTCCGAATGGTTTGATTTTTATCAAAATCCAGTTCTGATGAATCTATATGATGTAATCTATGAAGAATTGAGGGAACTCCACAAATATTACAGGCGTACTCGTAAACATTATTTTTTTATTATTTACCGCATAAGATATAAATTTCAGAGACTGCGAAGCTAGTTTAGATGGTTACGAAAAAGCGAA
The DNA here is from genome assembly GCA_949316455.1 of Acleris holmiana. Taxonomy (NCBI): domain Eukaryota; kingdom Metazoa; phylum Arthropoda; class Insecta; order Lepidoptera; family Tortricidae; genus Acleris; species Acleris holmiana. The sequence goes on from OX438774.1 coordinate 5,090,495, forward strand.
AAAATATAGTTTTGCATAAAATAACAGTTTTCAAAACGCACTAAAAAGAGTTTAATAATAACTGATTTCCTCAGAAATCCCAGTTCGGTACCTGCATCTTGCAATTGCTTAAACTGAATTATACATGGAAGATAATTATGTCGAAGTCAGTAGCAAGATTCAGGCTGCTCGTGCATTTCTATTGTTTTCTTTCAGCCAAACCATTCTGACGCTGTATGCGGTGGTTGGAACTTGAAAATGTTAAAATGTTATTAGGCGTAACGGTAAACTGTTTTGCCAAGGTATACGGTATACAAACAACAACGTAGCTAGAAGCTTATAAGAACTATACAGGGTATTTTTTTTATCAGTGCACAAATTTAAACATATGATTTTGTATCGTTAATATAATATATTACGACAGTAAAACGAGTTCAATTTTTTTTTTTTGTTGCAAATTATCTCTTTTTTACCTTCTCGTGTGGACACAAAGTCACACTAGAAATGATGACATGGGTTGTCAAGCTGTAGGTATGCGATACACTGTATTGATATTCGAAATTTGAAATTTCATGTACAACTATCAGACAACAAGCCCCTCTCCTACTGATATTCTAAATTTGAAATTTCATTTATTATCTGGGTGAATATTTGAAGATGTACATATTACGCGGCGATTAGTAAAGAACTATTTAAAATTATATTAATCTAAACAATCATGGTTTTTATACAATTTATAACTTTGGCTTTATAGAATAATGTATATAAAATATATTAATTGTAAATATAAATATGATTAATTTATACATAAAGTCGTCAAATCTCACTACCAGTCGTGTCCCAAATCCCAAATTTGAATAGTCTATGTTAAAAATAATACGGTATTATGCTGAAGATTGTATGTTTATGCAATTATTTGTATAATATAATAGTGGTTTTAGTAAACGTTACAATTACACGGCTTAAAGAACACTTTCAAGTTATTTTTTATCGCTTAGAAAAATGTCCCAGAGCCTGAAACTCACTACCGTTCGTTACAATATACGCAGCTAAAAAAATACTTCGCGCCTTTTTTAAACTGTCAACGATCAAAAGCGCCGATCGATGGCGTTCCCGTTGGCGACTGGAGTGAGCCGCACGCGTTTTTAGTGACTTCGCGCTGAAATTAATACCTAATCACAAGTCGGAAATCGTTTTGGTCAGATATTTTTTTCCACACCATTCGAGGTTCCAAAGATATGTTTTTAGAGATTTTTATACAATTTTTATACTAAAATATGTACGATTGGGTCGCTTTTGTATTGATATATGTGTAATGTTTTTAAACTTTTTTTATTATCTTTAACGGTGACATATTGACTAATATCTCCTTACCATTTTCATAATTACCATTTTTTACCATTTCATTTTGACGAATGGTAGTGAGAATGTTGAAATGGTAATGAGAATCAGTATAATATTTATACTGTTTAATGAAAAAAAAACATGTAAATAATTAATAAATTCATCAGCAATACTGGAAAAAATAAGAACATCATTTTTAGGGTCCGTACCCAAAGGGTAAAACGGGACCCTACTACTATAAGACTTCGCTGTCCGTCTGTCCGTCTGTCCGTCTGTCTGTCACCAGGCTGTATCTCATGAACCGTGATAGCTAGACAGTTGAAATTTTCACAGAAGATGTATTTCTGTTGCCGCTATAACAACAAATACCAAAAACCGAATAAAGTTAATATTTAAGGGGGGCTCCCATACAACAAACGTGTTAAGTTTCCCCTAGTAATTTCTAATGAGGAGTTTAAATATTTTAATTTTTAACAGCTACTGTTATGGTGGAAGGTTGTTATCGTGTTTTTATTTTTGAGTAAATCATGAAGACTTTTGAAAAGATGATTAATAATGTTTTTTTTTGTGTAATCATCGTCAGCCTCATTACCATTTTTGAAATTTCCTTAACAAATTTGTTATTTCTCACTACCATTTCATAAATTATCCTTACCATTCATCCGTACTAATTACCATTCATAAAAATCTCATTACCGTACGTATTATTTGTCACTACCGTTTGCAGAAAAAAAAATCCGAAATATATAGATATATATTGGTGTAATTACTGTCCCTTTTGATTTTACGTATTATTAATACGTTGACTCGTAAGTAAAACCGATAAAAATCCACATCTGAGTCGATATTTAGTTTTTTTTCTTACACCTCTAATATGCTCATCTTCAAATATTCACCCATCTTACTTCACAACAGTTCCCTCTCCTCGCACCCCTGCATTAGAGGATCCATGAATATCGTTAAGTTAATGGACCATGAATCGGCAATATCTCTAATATTTTTTAAGCTAGAGTAAAAATAACAATAGCGAAGCAAATATTAATATTAATATCTACACACATCATAAGTTTACAATTATCCTTACTTTCGTAACAGCAAAAAACCATCAAGCAAATGACGACAATAATGGCGGCGATTCGATCCTACGTCAAACCGATTTATTTTTTAAATCATAGTCAAACGAATGAAGTCTCTATTCTTAAGTCACTCGAGATCAAACTTCAGACACGAAAGGATAGTGTGGTTTCATAAATGTTTATGATTCAGAGCCGATGGTACGTCTGAGGTGGTTCTTTTGTATGTGTTAGAATTTTTGTGGCCCGGAATGCGTGAAGGTTTTCATTGATAAACACTGATGGAGGTGCATGACACGCAAAATATGTAAAAGAATTTTAGGGTTGACAATATTAGATGTGTATTTGGGAGGAACCAGTTACATAACTGACCTGGCTGACGTTCGAAAGCCGCAAGAATAACTAATAAATGTTGATCATCACCGTAATGTCAGCCAAAATTGTTCGTGTGGCGAGTGGTAGTAAATAAGCTTCTGTACCTGATTCACATCCCGTCCGGCTTAAAAAATTGAAGATCACCCGTAGATACACACGCATCACACATTATGTAGAAGTGTTTGTCGAAAAGATGGACAAGGTTCACTAAAATAAAAAATAAGAGTACTTTTTCTTTAACATGATAAAAGGTTATTTTAAATCGATTAACATGAAATTAACTTGAACTTGTTATACCTAATGATTTTATATTATGTTAAGACAAATGTTTTACCATATTTATATTTCTTTATGGACAAGAATATAATAGAATAGAATAGAAATCATTTAATTCGAGAAAACTACAACTCATATTAATGTTAGTAGTTCTTTAAATGTAATTGTTAGTACTTAATAATAATAATAATAATAGTAATAGTACACTAATTACTAGGGGCATGCAACTGACAACAATGACGTATGTAGGGGCAGTCTACCCTACTGCCAATCATACGAAGGATGATATTGGGGCTGGCGCGCACGCGGCGCACCAGGGACGAGGCCCGCTTACGCATGGTGGTGTGGAAACAGTCGACCCCGGCAGCTGCGAACATCCCTGATGCACTACAGAAGCGAGGCAGAGAGAAAGAAAAGAAGAAAATAAGAAAATAAAGGCCTATGAAGATCGTCTTTATGACTTGGCTATGTTTTAGAACATCGAAACAACCACAGGCCATTTTACCTTGCCCTGATACTAGGAAAACTCTGAATTAAATAAAGTAGATCCATTATGTTTCATGAACACCCTGTAGGAGTACTTCATCCTGAATAAATAAACTCCTACGATCTGTTCCATTATGCGAGCGTAAATCTGAAGTCAAATATTCACCTCAAATATTTACTCTTCCGGAATAAACTCTAGCAACTGGTTTAATCTAAGCGTTAAAGCATTTTAAATCAAAATAACTTTGAGATAATTTTAAACGCGGTCAGTATCTTGGATATTTTGCCTAAAATTTTAAGAGCGTAACAATTGTTTCCTCAATTTTAGACTGTAAAGGTTACCAAGACATGCGTAAGCAATTCAGTTTAGGACGAGTGTAAGGGACAGAGCTATAACAGTTACACGGTCCTGTCTCTTTCTCTCACCGTAAACTGAATTGCTTAGCCATGTCATGGTTACCCCTATTAATAAGCGTAAAGTACATTTTTATTTTATTCAAATTTAAGGTGTCTGTTGGTAGCCGACGCGACGCAGTGACAGCAGACAACGTGTCGTCGCGACACTCCTGGTTTCTATGTATTTCTATGAAATTCCCTCTATTGCTAGCTACACGAAGCTAGCGACGCGTCGTCGAGCGGCAGACGACTCTAGCGCTTGACCGCAGATCAGTAGCTTGGGTCCGAAATCATAATTAAAAAAATATGTTTATTCAAATGGAACAGAATATCTGTTAGTCCCACACTAGGCTACGCTAGTTACGTGGCAACCGGATTCGGAATAAAACGTTAAAAGAAAGTTTACCATCTACTAGTATCTAAGCTTCTGAAGTTATTTAACTCGAACATAATAATATGAAAGCTCTAAAACTAACTTAAACTAATCTAACAATCTAAAGTAAGAGTACGGCGTATTTATAAAATATTAGAGGTATGAGTTGTGTGCATGTGCAAGTTTATGTTTGTGTGTGTGTGTGTGTGTGTGTGTGTGTGTGTGTGTGTGTATATGACGACATGACGAAATGACGTATTTTGGCGACATGACGCGACGACACGTCGTCTGCTTCTGCGTGGAGCCAGCTACCAACTGACACATGCGATTGCGAACTGATTTCATGAATATTTGAAGTATAATGTAGTTAACCAACACGTGACTTTATTAGGTTTATTTAATGTAATATTTGTTCGGGTTTATTCGTTATGACGCATGCGTATGTTTGTCTATAATATTATTTGTCTTGTTATTGTTGGAAATAAGTTGAAATTTGTAGCTTTTTATTTTCCGCCCGGTATTGGAATATCGTCACTACTTTGAAAAAACCTAGTATCTCATATTTAGTGATGTACGATTTTAAACATAAATAAGAAGAGAAATATGTTTAAAATCGTCCATCACGCAATATGAGATACGAGGTTTCTATCACGTTTTAAAATTGGAAGACTAACTGGTTCAATATAAAAGGGATTTATCTCGTAAGAGGTTTCTGATTGACACCAAAATAGCTTTGATACAAACTACCAGTTTATTTTTTATATTTTCTTCGTGTTGCAATGTGAATAACGCGCTTAATTTTTTTTAAGATATTATATATTGTATTTCTAATTTCTATTTTTGACGATCTCAATGTAATGTATAACTTATAATTTGACATGCTGTGCAATTTATACTGTGACTTTATATTGGGAAATAAAATCTAAATCTGAAAGATTTTTCATTTAACTTTTCGCATAGTGGTACGTTATTGTAACTAAAATATCGCATTGGGTGTAAGCCTGTAATGATGGTAACTCATCAGTTCATCGAATTTCACTTTATCGAATGTATCATTTCATCGATTTTCATTTCATAGAACGCTATTTTCTCCAGAAACCATAGTGTTATCAGGATATTTTAAACATTAATTACGTAGGTAAGGTTAGGTTGAATGTTTGATATACCCTGAAAACATTATGGTTTCAGTAGAAAATAGCGTTCGATGAAATAATAAATAAAAGATAATTTTAATATTGAAGTCAACTCACGATCTAAATTGTGAAATGTAAATGATGCAAATATACAAATTGATCTCCTGAAACAAATAGATTAAAATTTAATAATACAATATCTCAGAACTGATTAAACAATAGGCTGTACCAAAACATATAGTAATCACTACATAGTATAAAACAAAGTCGCTTTTTCTGTCCCTATATCCCTTTGTATGCTTAAATCTTTAAAACTACGCAACGGATTTTGATGCGGTTTTTTTAATAGATAGAGTGATTGAAGAGAAAGGTTTATATGTATAATACTTTAATCCGGAGCGAAGCGAGGGCGGGTCGCTAGTAACTAATAAAATTAGTTAACTTTAGTTTTCACGGAAGAAGTTATGGTAAATTGCTTGTTTCAATATTGCGTAGATCGGGCTGGTCGGCAAAAACCGTAGGTAGCGTCAAAGCATCGTAGCTGAAACACACAGGCGTCTATTCTATTAGGTCAAAACGATATTGCGTTTGACGTGTTTTGGTATAGTATTTAACTCAGCCGCCTTTACTGTCATGTAAATAGGAGCTATCAGAACTTGACAATACGTAAATACGTAAAAGGCAATATCGTTTTTACCGCGTCGTAGCTGACATAAACAAATATCTGTAGCGATATGGACGGGTCTTAGCACAACGCAGTGGCTATTTATAAGCGACGATGAAAGTCTAATTACGTCGTCAGTAGCCGTTACACTAATGCAAAAGTCGTCAGTTGTGAGAGGTAAGTGAGGATTTTGCTTACAGCTTATTTATTATTTATTTTCTCATGAAATGGTCAGATTGAATTTCTTAAGTAAATTAATGTATGTATTACTGAATTGATTTATTTTTTAGAGATTTAGAGCTTCCTTCCTTAGTTACTGCCACTGTTCAACATAACATAAAAAAAAAAACTCCTCCGTGACTGACAACTAACTGGCTGATTGACGGAGTGAGTGAGTGACTGACTGACTGAATGACTAAATTACTGACTGAATGACTGACTGACAAAGCATAACCGTTGAACTTAAGCACTTGAAAAGAAAATGCTTTGTGGTGCAGTAACAAAGAGTTTTAAATTTACCTCTAACGGGAAGATGTTAATTTTATTACACGATAAATTCACAGCATAAGTTCCAGTGTAGTATGACAAGTTGTAAATTTAACAGAATATTGGCCAACTACAGATTTTCATAGGGAGAGATGCTGGAAACTCTTCGATACGAAGTTGCGAGCGTCCTCTTGTGGTTTAAAATACCTTCTCGAGACGATAAGGAAACCAAAGTCAATTTAATCAACCGCTCCATTAGTCGCGGAGATCGAATTAGATGGTCCTATGTTGTTGGGCCAGGGCCTCTATTCAGGTGTGTTAAAAAGATATCGTGTTTGACACGTTTAAGAATCGTTTATGTCACAGTCGCCATTATAATATTGTAAATGACATAAGAGTTATCAAAACGTTGACAATACGGAAACAGGTCAAAAACGATATCGTTATAACGCAGTTGAATAGAGGCCCAGATCGCATTCTACGGATGTGTAGTATCTGTATCTTATTAGAAAGGAGAACGTCTATATACGGAAGACTTTCCAATCATTTGTTGACACGTTGGCCTAGTTGGTAGTAAACCTGCCTACGAAGCTAGTGGTCCCGGGTTCATACCGGTAAGGGCAGATATTTGTGTGATGAGCACGAGTATTTATTCCTAAGTCTTGGTTGGTTTGTAAATATTAATGTATGTATTTCTCTTTATAAGTAAGTTTATCGTTGTCTTGTATGTATAGTACAAGCCTGGAGCTAAGTTTATTAATATTTTGATAGTTTTAGGGTCCCGTAGTCAAACTAGGAAGCCTTATAATTTCGCCATGTCCGTCCGTCCGTCCGCAGCCTAGCTACTCTTAATACTAGAAAGCTGTATTTTGGCATGCATATATACATATTAGTTACGCTAACAAAGTGGTAAAGTAAAATCTTGAAGAAAAAAAATTTTAGGTTGCCTCCCCTACACGTAACGTGGGAATGTTTTTTTTTATCTCGTCTACTCTATGTGTTCCTCCCCTACAGCCAAAACTACAAATAGTAAAAATCTGAAAAAAAACTTAAATGAACGAGCATATTATAACGAATTTTAAAGGAAAACTATTATACTAAAATCATCTAAGACGGCACCAAATGACTTTAAATAGAAAATTTGTTATTACTTGTTGATTTTTATGTTTGTTATACTTAACGGCTTCGGAACCCTACGCTGAGCATGGTCCGACATGTTCGTGCCGGGATTTTTCCTATTGAATCCCTGACTGCAGAGTATTTAGTACCTCTAAGTAATATTATTAAAAAAGTCAGCCCTTCCATAACTTGCCTTTGGACGTAAGAATCATGTTTTTCAACATTATCAAAGCCGTTTATATTAAAAAGGGCTAAAAAGGTCGGTGCTTACCGCTAAAAGGCCAGCAGCCGTTTGGTATGATTTATTTTTAAAGAGGTAGTTCATATGAGGGCAATAACTTTCATATTTTCCCTGAATAAGAGGTAAGCACATAATAAATGTGATAAACAACCAATAAACGCCATTTACTCTATCTGGAGTGGGACTAGGTTCTTCGCCTTAAGGAAAACAAAACACAAATGACTACCAGAGAACAAATATAATTTTGTTTAATTAATTAAATTGATACAAAGGTCAAACAAATAATTGGTCCATTATTTTAAACAATACAGGAAGTTGTTCGGAGGATTCTTCTTTCGTGTCCATTTGCGCTTTTACAAACAATATTTCAAAATAATATGTTGAAACTTTAGTTGAAATGTGACGCAACTTGTACAACAGTTACGAAGTGTCAGTTACAGTTACCTGGGAGTCGAGAAAGACACAGAACTAACGTTCCGTAATCACATCATCTGTAAGCCGGGCTGAAGGTTTTAAAAATATTAAAGCAATATGCGCCCTGTACAATGCTCTGATAAGGAGTGCATTAGAATGTAATGCGAACATCTGGGCACCAAAATATAGTACCATGCTGGAGAAAATTCAGAATAAGTTTACCGGATACTTATACCTAAAATTATGATGTACCCTTTGATGTACCCTATATTATTTGTCTTAGGTGTGGTCGGTTATAATAAATTGGAGACACGACGGGATCTCACGTTGGTTGTCAATATTCTGGAGCTGTTGCGAGGCAAGCATAGCAACAGACAGATAGTGGTGGTAGGACCTGTGCAGGGTCCATCCGGATAGCAACCACCATCTTATCCATTAATCACCCGCCAAGCAACTGTTCGCATTGTTGTGTTCCGGTGTGGGGATAAGACAACCGGTGAAATTACTAGCATAGAGGTATTCCATCTTAGTCCTCAGGGTTGGCAACGCATTTGAGGTCTAAGGACTATAGTCTTGAGAATTCAAATGTCTATGGGTCTCAGATTCCACTTACCATCAGGTGGCCTGAGTGCTCGTGTGCCTTCTCCTTAACATAAAAAAGACGTATTGCGATACATCGAGCTGTGCGTCCCCGACAAGTACGTGGAGCGCAGGCGGCGGCCGCCGCTGCTGGGGCTGCCGCGCAGCCGCACCAGACTACTGGCCCGGGCGCCATTCACGCGCGTGCTAGCTACTCTCAACCGTATAGCCTTAATGATTGATTTGTTCAATTGCACTCTGAGCGAATTTAAAAAAAACAGCCTTACATGCAATATGTTATGATTTTAATTAAAGAAATAATAATAATATCACAGGACAATGTCACACAAATTGACCTAGTCCCAAGCTCTAGGCTTGTACTATGGGTACTAGACAACGATAAACTTACTTATATAGAGAAATATATACTTAAATACATACAAAACATCCTAGACTCAGGAACAAATACTCGTGCTCATCACACAAATATCAACCCAGGACCCCTAGCTTCGAAGGCAGGGTCACCACCAACGAGGCTAGCATGTCGTGAAATTAGTTTGCCTTTCCTGTCGTATTAGGTTTTTACCTGTAATGATAAAATAAGTTGATAAATAACATTTAAACTCTTTTCACTAAATATTACTACTTACACTTAAGAAATTTTTGTTTTAAACATTTGAAGTTTTTCAATTACCTGTTTACGCCAGCTTTACTGCGTGTAATAAATAACAAGTTTACGAAACAAAAAGGAGGTTTTACTATTGAACATCCTTCATAAGTAATAGGCAATTTTGTATCATAACTCAATATTATTACGTACAGTTTATTGCCATTTAATAATGCTCTAGTCGTTATTTTCATGTTGGAACTTATCTCTTCCCACCGAGTTTCTAGCTGGAGTAGGAAATGTATGAGCTTATTAAAATTACAAAGCTTCTATGATACTTTATTAAGCTTCTTTCCTAAGGCAATAAATAAAACAACATCTGTTTTTTCTCGAGAAACAGTTTTATTTACACAATGTTTCGTTGTTTAAAACGTTCTGTTTCAATAAATAATTGCTGCGTTCATTAAATGGATTACATTTGATATTTATAAAGCGTTTTAAAAAGGTGTGTTAGTCGCATTTCAGGTTTACTTGTGAAAATATTTTTTCGATCAAGGGAACCATTTATGAAATATTAAGCTTTATACCGCCAATTTTTGTTAGACTCAAGTGTGTCCATCCCCTACAGCCAAAACTACAAATACTAAAAAACTAAAAAAAATGTTAAATGAAAGAATATATAACGAATTTAAAAGGAAAACTATCACGACTAAGTAGACATCATTGGTTCTTGAGATACAGGCGAAGTGTTTATACATACTAAAATCACATTAGACGGCACCAAATGACTTTAAATAGAAAATTAGTTATTACTTTTTGATTTTTATGTTTGTAGTAAGTACTTAACGGCTTCGGAACCCTACACTGAGCATGGGCCGACATGTTCTTGCCCGGTTTTTTTTTGTTCCAAAACTGAAAATGGCATTTTGTTTTTTGTAGTATTACTTTGTTCTTCCTTTTTGTAGTATTACTTACGAAGTTTAAGTGTAGTGCGATTGCTTTGTACTTTAGCTAAGACACGTCCTACAGTTTCATAAAAACGTACTAGTTATTTAAAAGTACCATTAAACACTAGAAATAACTTTGGGATATAATCACCCAAGAAAAGTGTCCGTTACTATAAAAACATATTTTCAAATATACGAAGAGCATTTTCATGTTTGTCTTCGAGTTATCATTTAGGCAAGTTCAATATGCGTAATGCGTAAAAAAAATATTTATTTTTGCCAGTTAACTAAAACTGGCAAAAATAAATATTTTTTTTACACTCAAAAATATACTAAATTGACTGACATTTAAAAGAGTTTGTACCGGCACCAAATACAAGGTGAACTGACTCGAAATTCTAGCTTGTAAATGTCGGTAAATGAAATCTGCAGATTTAGCCTAAAATATTGTGCGACATTAAAAAGAACTCGTACATTATTTATGTCACTTAGCAAGAGTGTCTCAGCAGCTGGAAACCTATTCTCTACATTGAAATTCAAAACATATCTTTGCCTCTCACTATCGTCAATTGCTGAAGAGCGAGAGGAAGTATTTTAAGTCGACAATAGAAAAGAGTAACCTAGAAAAGTAATCGCTGCCATGTACTCATTACTTTCTAGAAGGCAAGTGCTCTTTCATACTAACTACATTTCAAGAAACTTAGTTAAACTGAAACTGATGTTCCATTATACATCTCGAGTGTTAATAGCATTAAATACCAGGCTTTCAGCGCCTTGCAAGAGTGCTAATTTAGTCTGGGGATATCAATTAGTCAATTACTCTTCATTTGAAAGTCGAGTGCGTTTGTGGGTAATTAATTTGTTACTGAAACTAGTATTACGTTAATGTTTAACTTGTACATTTTTTTTTAGTTTTTTTGTATGTAAACCGGATTAGTCCGATTTTATTTAGTATAAAGAAAATGGGGTACACACGAAGACACTGTTAACTGAACACCCCTAGACTTTAACACGATGTGATAAGGTTTATGTTCGATTGTAAATGTACAATTAACAGTGTCTTCGACTGTACAACCATACTAATATAAGACTAATCCTAAAAAGTAAGCTTCAAGCTATTTATATTGTAGGTAGGGAGGACAATAGAGAGATCTCTCTCCAGGCGGGTGTTATGCCTGGGGACCGAAGTCCGTTTGGATGAAGTTGGAAGTGGTATATAAGTCAACCGACTGAAGAAACTTCGTTAGCGCGATGTAGCGCACTGTCAGATTTAGTTGCGTTTGTCTGACGCTGGTGGCGCTGGCGAGTTGTTTGTTACAAGTTGTCACTAGATGTCGCTAGGTCGCCACACCAGCCCCCCTTTGAGACCCCCCTTGGAGGTTGATGGTGATGGATGACGTGCAGTCTGTGCGTTGAAAATGCCGCTTGCAAGTGCCAGTAGTAGATGTCTCCAGTAGAGCTCAGAGCCGCGTTGGCGAGCGTAGCAGGAGAAGAGAAGTGGAGTGGAGAGTACACAGTGAGTCGTGTATCTGCTCCGTGAAGTACTCGTAGTAAGACGCAGTGAGTCGCGTTGCTGAATGAGAGTATTGTGCACACTGTAAACACCAGGCATGGAGATATATCAGAATGCTATTGGTGCACAGTGCGGGTTGTCTGGCTTGCTGTGAGACTGCGTCATAGTGCTTGAAGGTCGTCAGGTTGCGTAAATGTCCATTGTCGTGGGTCACCAATGTAGGTAGAGAGGACAATAGAGAGATCTCTCTCCAGGCGGGTGTTATGCCTGGGGACCGAAGTCCATTTGGATGAAGTTGGAACTGGTATATAAGTTAACCGACTGAAGAAACTTCGTTAGCGCGATGTAGCGCCTTGTCAGATTTAGTTGCGTTTGTCTGACGCTGGTGGCGCTGGCGAGTTGTTTGTTACAAGTTGTCACTAGATGTCGCTAGGTCGCCACAATATGAATACCAGACAACGATATACATACTCACTTACACAGGGTGGAACAAACGAACGCCACATGGACGATAACTACTGTAAATATTCGACGAAATCTGCCTTTTTTTCTATATTTTGTTGTTTTTCTGCTTTTATTTTTATTTTTTTTCCGTGTGGTTTTCAGGTTAGAATAGTACCACTCCATGTCTTCCCGTGGATGTCGCAAGAGGCGACTAAGGGAATAAGTGCTTGAAGTACCTGTTAGGCGATGAGCTTGCAACCGGTCACGAATACACTAGTAAATTTCTTGGCCTGATTGTTCAAAATGTGGTTATAGAATTATAAACAAGTATTTTTAGACTTGTTGGTATTTCTTTTTTTTTATGTTAAGGAGATGGCACACGAGCACTCAGGTCACGTGATGGTAAGTGGAATCTGAGGCCCATACACATTTGAATTCTCAAAACTATAATCCTAAGACCTCAAATGCGTTGCCAACCCTGAGGACTAAGATGGAATGCCTCTATGCTAGTAATTTCACCGTATTTTTGTAGTTCTACCTACCCCATTCTGGGAATAAAGGCGTGTTGTTATGTATTATCACTACATAGTATAAAACAAAGTCGCTTTTTCTGTCCCTATATCCCTATGTATGCTTAAATCTTTAAAACTACGCAACGGATTTTGATGCGTTTTTTTTTTAATAGATAGAGTAATAGAAGAGGAAGGTTTATATGTATAATACTTTAATCCGGAGCGAAGCGAGGGCGGGTCGCTAGTTCCAAATAAAACGTCAATGTCGTGTTTGACGATGAGTTAGCCTATTTGGTAGTGATCCTACCTATGAAGCTAGCGGTCCCGAGTATTTGTTCCTGAATTTTGGATGTTTTCTATGTATTTCAGTATTTTTTTTCTACATACAAGTATTTATATCGATGTCTAGTTCCCATAGTACAAGCCTAGAGCTTAGTTTGGGACTAGGTCAATTTGTGTGACAATTATCCTCTGATTTTTTATTATTAGTTTCTTTTTAAATGTATATCAATTAAGTTATAAATAAAAAGTTACAGTAATAATGTAATAAATCACTCTATGAATATTGATATTTTCGGAATACGAAAAATATCTCCATTATAAAGTCCACTGGAGGTATTCATCATGAAACGTATGTGTTATAGCTGTAGTATTAAAATAACCCTTATCGACCCCCATCGTAAATATTAGACCTTCATTAGTTTAGCAATAATACAACTGTGCCAAGGGCAATCTGAGACCACTGAGTGGACGAACCCTCCCAAAGCTCAACCAACAAATCAAGACCTCACAATTGCCATCCCTAGTTACAAATTAAACAAACAATGGCGGATCGGATATTAATTTGATATTTCAATAACATTAAGAGAGTTACACGTGCGGCAGAAATGGCTTGTTTCGAATTCAACAATGACAGTTCAGGGCTGGGATTCTACACGGTAATAACGATATCGTCTTTAACGTGTTTCCGTATTGTCAACGTTTTGATAACTCTTATAAATGTCATTTACAATAATGGCGACTGTAACATAAACGATTCTAAAACACGTCAAACGCGATATCGTTACAAAGCAGTAGAATAGAGGCCCAGGTTAGAGAAATAATTCTATCATTAACGCGTCAAGGGCTGATATTCTACGCGGTAAAACTTTATTGCTTTTGACGTGTTTCGTTAGTTCTGATAGCTCCTATTTACTTGACAATAATGGCGGCCGTGTTAAAAACAATACGATTACATCTCAAAAGAAAATAGTGTTTTACCGTAAAATAGAGGCACAGGTTTCAAGATGCCATTTTTTAGAAGGCATGAAGGCAAAATTAATTAACAAGTTCTTTAGTTTTAAATAAAATGTTTCAAAAAAGGTACCGACTTCAACACTATCTAATATCTTTACTAATAATATAAAGATAAAGTGCGAATTTTGTGAGTCTATCTATACAGCTAATGTCCTGAACCACGGAACCTATTTTTTTGTACCCTTTGATAGTGAATACATTATTCCAGATGGATGGACACTAATTTTTTTTGTTGAAAGTAAACTTCTTTCTATTTTACCTATTAAAAAAATGTCACGCCTGTCATGTGTCGCAGCGGCGCCTGGGCCGTCGTCGACCCCAGCGTCAACAGTGCCCGCATGGAGATGTACGCCGACCCGGAGGCCAGGTGAGCCCGGACACCGCGCGACCATGCCGGACCATGCTCAGTGCACAGTGCCCGTGCTGGTGTACATCCCGCCGGGCGCCGAGCTGCGCGGCGGCGCCTGGGCCGTCGTCGACCCCAGCGTCAACAGCGCGCGCATGGAGATGTACGCCGACCCGGAGGCCAGGTGAGCCCGGACACCGCGCGACCATGCCGGACCATGCTCATGCATTGTACCCACTGTTCGTTCGAAAGATAAACTATATTCATTTGAGCTTTGTATGGGTGTTTTTGAAGGATTTCCTTCAAAACCATTTTTTAGGGTTTCGTACCCAAAGGGTAAAAACCGGACCCTAATACTGAGACTCCGCTGTCCGTCTGTGTGTCTGTCTGTCTGTCACCAGGTTGTATTTCATGAACAGGTAGACGTTTGAAATATTCACAAAATAATTAAATTAAAATCAAATAAATATTTAAGGGGGCTCACGTTTGTTGTATGGACAACAAACATGGTTTTTTCCGTTTTTTGGTCGACATTAATAATAGCAACAGGTAGACTAATATAGTGTCTAATGTTGTATAGTTAATGGTAGGTACGGAACCCTTCGTGCGCAAGTCCGACTCGCACTTGGCCGGTTTTTATTATATTTGACATACAGAGCGAGGTGTATTCTACATGAAATGGAATTTAGTGTTTAATCTGTCTTGTCGTCTCCCCTTATATGTTTTATTTAAATGTAATCTCTTAGTTATCAAGTATATTTATTTCTCTACCTAACAACATACCAAAGGAAAATCAAGCGGTTATTGCTTCAGTTCAAAGAAAGCAACAGGAAAAGAAAAGGAAAATCTGTCTTTGCATTTCACAAGTAACTACAAAGGCCTCGTCATAAGCTCTCTTGTTTTCTCTTCTATTCTGTTTCCTCGTAAAATACCTATTTTGTTGACAATAAGCCTCGAGTCCTCGGAAATCAGATTGGCATTAATTAGAATTGAAAAGTTAGCGGTTTACCAGCGTGATACACTCAATGTTCTATTGTGAAACAAAACAATGCGTTGAAATTTTCCATTGTCAATGTGCTTCCTTGTAGCGGGTAAGCAAATAATTACCGCTGAAGGGGGCGATCTATTGGTGAGTTAAAACCCTGGAGCAAGGGTCCGTTCAAACAGACCGGCTCGGAGAGCAGATTTTTATCACGTTGGAAACAGATTTTTGAGTCATTGTAATAAGGCTTATTTTTGCGTGTGCACTTCTTTTGTCATTAAGAATGCTTGAACGCGCTTCGTGTGAAATAATACGAGGAGCCGACCGGCTGCTTGACGTGCTCTTCCGCTCTCGCTCCGCGCTCGCGCAGCCGACCGGCTCCGTGGGGCCAAACAAGTTACAGTTCGTTAGCGATTATGTTTCGATAGAAACATGAATGGAATTGACGTAAGCCACCGAGATAGTCACGCGGCACTATCTCGGTGGCTTAAATCAATTCCATATGTTTTTCAATCAAAACATAATCGCTATTGTACGTCCGAAATGGATAAACTGTTGAGACTGGTTTTTTGTTATCACCTTTGTGTGTACACAGTTATGCAATACTTGTAAATAATATTTCTATTTCTATTTCTATAACGATTATCGAATGCAACTTGTCTAGTGAAAAAAAGAGCGCGGGCCGATGCTCTCCGAGCCGGTCTGTGTGAGCGGACCCTAAAAGTCCACGCTCAATGGATCATTATGAGAGTCGGCAAGCCACCACGGAACTCTGTCAGTGTCTATTACGAGACTGAAATTAGGATAAATTCTGTCACAAAGTTATATCATCGTCAAGCCCCGTACCAAAAAAATATGTATGTTTTGGAATAAATATACATTGCAAAGGAGATGAGGTGGAATTTCTTTCATTTTCAAGACTGAAAAGTAATTAAGAAAATTAACTGAATTATAGTAAGTTTATGTTTCATTGGTACGTATGTTTAGTCGTTATTTCGGTGTATGATGGGCTTTAGCAGGCTGGCTCAACAGTTAAAGTTGTTGATTGTATGAAATTACAAAAATACCGGTTGGTGTACTGATTTTGTTAATTGAAATTAAAAAAGAAGCATAGTCAAACAAAGTCGTATATACAGAATCATTTATGAATGAAAAAATAAAAGACCATTATGTGCAGAACTTTTTTCAAGTTTTTTTTTATTTATAAACGCATCATACTTTATTATAAGTATTAAACAGAAACACGCTTCACAAGATGACCTTTAAAGCTGAACTGAAATATACATTTTTTTTAAATATCAGTTGAAATAAGTAGTCAGTTAATCAATGAGGGAGAAAATAAAAATTATTAAACAATAAAAGTGTTAATTAGGTTTTTTTTTTTAATTTAAGCACACCAACAGAATTATATAAGATTAATCTAAGAATAGAGATATTATAACAATCGATATAGAAGTACGAGTACCATATTATTCGGTGACATGACAAGTGAAGCGTCCTTGTAATACTAAGTAGTAGACAGTAAAGGTAGGTGCACATTTTGTGTCATTTCATTGTAATATGGTTCCGTGAACGTGGCAGTATCAGTTATGAGGACGGTCACCCATCCCAACAGCATGAGTTTCACTGTCCATATAGTCCTTTTACTTTCTCAACCTCTTATCTGATCAAATAGTTTGAGAGAAAAGTATTTTTTATCAATCTTGGAATACGAGTGCTTTTCCTACTAATCAACTAGATACGATACGAGGTTGAGATAGTAAAGGGACGATATTTAGCGTAACAAGTCCTGTAGATTTGTCACGCAGTCCGATCCGATGGTAGTGTGCTCGCACCTTAAGATATATCGTAAATCAAACGTACATGTCGTAATTATAGCATTTAATTATCCTGCAATTACTAATTATCTGACAAATGTAATTTACACCCGAGCCATCCATCATGAATGAAGGTAATTAGGCTCTTAACAAAGCACTAATGACGAAGCTAAGACATTCTATTGTATCATTAACCTGATATTAATTTTACTGCCGATGAACTAGGTTGTTATTCAGCGTTTTACAAGCTAGTACTTGCCATTAAACTCCAACGCATTCAAAGGGTGATATAAGTTTAATGTGTTTATACGCGTATACAGTGTCCCAGCATAATTTGACGTAAATATTAAGGGATATGAAAGTCTCGTCTATTCTGGTTCAGAATATAGTTTTAATTAATAAATATAAATAATAAATATCAGGGGGACAATCTCACACAAATTGACCTAGTCCTAAACTAAGCTCTAGGCTTGTATGGGTACTAGAAAACGACAGATAGATAGATAGATGAGCGGTTTTCAAAAAAAGGGTACATGTACGATGTACACTTTTTTTGAAAAATGGCCCGATAAAAATACTTTATTCATAAATTACCCCATGACAAAGTGAAACTCGTACATAATTATTATAAACTAAAAAGGAAAAAATAACATTAAAAGCTTAAAACTATTATTATAACTACAACTAAAATTAAGATGCGTGATACAAATTTAATGTCACGGCATAGGTATGAAAGGGCGCCTACTCAGCATGTGCTGCGCGCATTGCTGCGGCAGCGCTGATATTCTGCCAGGACCCGGCGAAGAAAAATAAATTAAATATCACGGGACAATGTCACACAAATTGACCTAGTCCCAAACTAAGCTCTAGGCTTGTACTATGGGTACTAACTACGATAAACATACTTAGATAGAGAAATAAATACATATAAAACATCCAAGACTCAGGAACAAATTTAATACTCGTGCTCATCACACAAATATCGGAGGCAGGGTCATTCCCAACTAGGCCAACGTGTCGAAGTAAGACGCACTCTGTCACTAACTAGCGAACCCCATTCATCTCCAGCAGTGCCTAACTAAAAATTTCTTCTTCTAAAAATAACGATAAACATACAGAGAAATAAGAAGAGAAGTCGTTTTAAAACGCCAAATACTTACAAAAATTATATTTGTTGCTGATTCTTGGATGGTTTCTATGTATTCAAGTAGGTATGTATTTCTCTCAGCACAACTAGAACCAAGTTAGAGACTAGGTCAATTTATGTATGATTTTCTCGAACCTGTGTTTATTTATTAATATTTTAATTTGTTTGAAGTTACATGGTTATTCTAATTCACAAGATGAATACTTATTGCGTGAATGACTCATAGGCAACCTCTCGTATTTTTGCAAGTAAAACAAACTAGTGTTTGAGATTCACTGGCCATTCAAAATAATAAATTAACAGCATCTATTCCCTCTTGGTCACTTTACGTTTCGGCTCACGTTCCACAATCACGTTTGAAGATGACTTGCACGCACGATTCTAAACTTGCCTTTTATGAGAGAAATCTCGAAGTTTCGTATTAGGTGTTTTAGATAGTATGTAAGCCCTAATACTAATGTATATCCAGCGCAATTAAATAAACTTATGAGTTTCTATAAAGTGCTTTATTTTATTGGGCTTTCGGGCCACGCAATCGAAGAACCGGATAGCTTAAACCCTTTTAGGGTTCCGTAGCTAACAATGTCCGTCTCTCCGTCTGTCCACGGGTAATCCCAGAGACTAATATAATAGTAATTTTCACTAGAGTTACGTCCTCCCCCTCTCATCCAAAACTACTAGTAATCAAAATATGAAAAACATCGTAAATGAAAGTACATGACACGAACTTAATAGAAAAAAACACGAATGTAAACTGGGTGTGTTTCTAACAAAAAGTGTTTATACTTACTATAAATTATCTAAGCCCTAAATAATTTTAACAGAAAATTAGATTATACACATACTTGTTGTTTTTTGGGATAGTTTTATTTCCGAGCATGGTCCGACATGCTGGAATCTTGCGCGGTTTTTTAGAGTTCTATAAGTCAAAAGATCCCTTATAAGGTCATTTAGTTGTCCGTCTGTCTGTCAAGACCGTTTATCTAGAGAACGCGGAGGTATTGAGTTGAAATCAAAACTTAATTCTACTAAGATTAGATTTAACAATTTATAAAAATAAAACTGTTTAATACCTACTATAACATTAAAACGAGTATCACAAATTAAGACCACACACTTATTTCAGAAACATTGTTGAAACCCTAACCAAGCTGTTTGTCCTCCATTTTACTGGTATTTTGTTTCCGTATAGCAAAAATAACACAGCGAAAACCTATACGCTGGCAATGGATCAGAAAGTAAACACTTGCCAACCGAATTTCATCAGTGTCGAACATCGATATGGCCCGTATTAAGAGTCGATAAGGGTTGATATTGGAAAACGATAGTTGAAGCTAGTGCCGAAATGTTTAAGGACATTGATGGATAAAATAACGGTTAGGAGCCAGATGTAGGGTGAGGACGGATAATTGCTTGTGGTTGTAACGAATCTAAGTCTGTTTAAGGTCAAAACACTAAATCGGGGCTATATCAATGGTTGATTAGAGTATTGTATACATATAGGTATGTTATGTACCCGTGTACCCATGCTAGATTATTGGTAACGTCCTCTAGGCTAATGGTCTTTACCAATATGAAACTTTTGGTATGTAAAAAATATCTTGTTCACTTTTTGAATATATTTATGGACTGACAGCAGAGTTTTTTTTTTTTATAAAAGAGGGAGGTAAACGACCATGCGGCTTACCTGATGGGAAGGAATCACCACCTACCAAGTTTAAGTTCAATACTATCACACCGACAATAATAATTATTTAGCAAAAATGAATTAAATAAACATTACTTATTTTATTTCGTGTATCTTTATAGGTACATATAGGCAAACTTAGCTTAGTGTTAAGACCTGATTAACCTTAAGTATAAATAACGAGAGCTCGGAACCGGTTTAAAAAATACCAGTAGTACCGGTTAATTCCGGTTTTGCTCCGAACTTTTCTAGGGAACGCGAACGTTTTGAGAACTTTATTTTAACCTTAATTAACCGGTTTAATCCACGACCAGCGAGTCGAGCAACTAAAAGTTTTGTACTGAATTAAAACACTAAGCGGCGCTCGTTTATCAGGCAAGACGTGTGTCTGGATTAATCGGTTTTTTAGCTCAAAACCGGTTAAATCGAAAATAACTTTATAAAAAAGGTTCCTCCAGAAACCGGTTTATGCGAACGTAACCGAAATGAATGGGTTTTGCGTCAAGTACATAATAAGGGTTTGAAAATTTAACCGGTATCCGAGCCCTGTAAATAACCATTTCCATAACATGCATGCATGCAAGGGCAGCTGAAGCTACGTGCAAGATTGCAAACCCACTGCTCACCCTAAGGTTTAGGATGGAGTACCACTATGCTAGTCAGGACAACGTGATCACTAATGCTTGAATGAGATGCAATAGCGATCCAGACAGTACCTATTTTTCAATTGAAACATCTTTCAAGAAACTCAATAAACAGAATTTCGATTTGAACGAAATCGCCGCATGAGTTTTTTTTTTTTGGAAGTTATAAGTCTAACCTAACGTAATTTATGTTTAAGATATCCTGAAAACATCATGCTTTCAGTAGATAAAAGCGTTCGATGAAATAATACAACCGATGAAGTAAAGTTCGATGGTATGATGGGTTACCGATCCAGGCGTAGGTACAGTCAGCATCAAAAGTGGATAAGCAAAATAACGTGCTTAAAATTATCTAGACATGACGTATCCTCTTATCAATAGAGTCGAGCTCAGATCATTTTCAGCTCTTCGTATGCGTAGCTACTTCTAGTCTTCTGCTTCTGCATATTGTCCTTCTTTGTGAAATAGTCTGACAATCAGCATCTAAAATAAGCAAAGTTAACAAAATACGTGCTTAGAAATACAAAAAGGTAGAAGTAGCCAGTTAATTATATTGAACACTGGCCAATATGCTGCGGCAGAAAAATATAGCGTCTATTTTTCATCCTCATCTCTCATAGTAATGATAATATTGTTGTTTGTTTTCGCATATGATTGTTCGAGGGTTCGACAATAAGTCATATTAGAACGAATATATTTTTTCTGTTTATACATCTTTCATTTCAAGTTAAACTCGTAGGTATAGTAGTTGGTGCCCCGACTCCATGCGCATAGAAGTCGTTTATCACTCTTCCTTCGGGAACTTTGCGGAATAAAATAACTCTGTCCTTTGCCGGGGTTCAAGCTATCTTTTTATCAATTTTAATCGAAACCGGTTCAGTGGTTTGGCACTTGGCACTGAAAACGTTACAAACGGACAAAGTTACTTTGACATTTATAATATTTTAGTTCAGGAAATATGATATATATATATTTTTATTTATTATTTGTTAATTTTACAACCGTTCGACAGATTTAAAGAAGAAGGAGCCTTTTAAAAGGCCTCCTGACAATTTTATTTTGAACTTATATGACAAAAACCTAAACTATAATGATAATATAAATATGATGAAATGGACTCTTTTTTCGTGAGAAAATATCACATTGTCAATTGAGTCGATTAATTAAAGTCAACTTTCGGATGATATTAAAAAGACTCATTTAAGACAGAACGATTATAACATAGGTGTTTTCTCTAAGGTGACTGTGGGCAAGGACGGCATACTTCATTTTTTTTAAAGTTCGGAGTGATCTACCTGCGTTAATTATTCACCTACGTTACCGCTTGTAATCGCATACGATGAAGAATTTCATAAATAGTAGTTCAGCTGTAGTGACAGATCATTTTAATCACAAATTAAGCAAAAACAATAGTATTTTTTAAAATTCGGCGAGTAGACGGACTTCCCGTGTAGTTTAAGGTAAGTCCGTCTAGTAATGGTATTAGGGTGAATCAACTTTTAAAGTCCTCCTTTTCTACACGCTAATAAAAACTTACTAGAATATGTGAGATTGATAATGGTTTACACATGTTAAAATTAGATAATCAGATTTTCGGATTTCACTATTCATAATCATAAACCAATTCTATAATTTTGTAAAAACATGGTGACGCAGTGGAAAATGCACGTTTTTCATACAAAACCCGGGGACAACGTCGTCCCCTGCGTTACCTGACATATTTGTGTAAATCATAGAAGAATTTTTAAAATTGTCAGCTAGAAAGTAAGTTTAATTGTCTGATTTATTCAATATATTGACCACATCAAAAAAAATAATTGCATTCTACCAAATTAAGGTGACATAGTGAGACATGTCGAAAATTGGGGAGTACCTTAAAAGTTGATTCACCCTTTAGCCAAACTATGGGTGCTTATACATATGTTTGTATTCGAATCCTTAAAAAGAAAGAAACAAGACGATGAAGAGTGTATTTTAAACTTGTTAATATAAGGTTTAGATTCGATTTAAACTCAATTTTTCTTTTTTAAAGGCAGGTTCGTAAATTGTTTTACGTAGTAAACCTTTTATGGGAAATAATTTTACGTAGGTAACCCAATAAATAAGTAATTTATTGGGTTTCCCAAAAAAAAGATCAAAAATATTTTTAATGGAAATGATGAAATTTAATGGAAATCAAAATCCATAACTTTTTAAGTACATACATACGTAAATTATCAGGTTAAGTAAGGCTGAGACCCACGTCACGTAGCGGCGTGATACCTTAAGTATTTTGGTAAAGAGAAAAACCTCATTAAAATAAAAAAATGTTTTCATTGTACAAAAAATCTTAACACAGCTTTGTAATGAATGAAAAACCTTCATAAAGTGATCACAATAAATATAATTGTCATCACCATCAGCAAATTTAAAGGAACATGAAAAAATAACTCCTTCCTTTAAGAGTTTTGGCTGGTTCAAAAATAACTACAGTAAAATTAATATTTTTAAAGAGCATAACGATTTATTGTTACAATTATATTATAACGGACGCAAGAATGTAAGAACCAAGAATAAAATTCATAATGCGGAAAAGGTTGGCAATATCTGCTTTTAGGTAAGACCGGCATATGACGGACTTCCCTCGAATATTGTAGACGGTCTTTCCAACTTGTAACAATTTTAAGATTAGAAATTCACATATCAATAATTACAAAACTAGATTACTTTTGTATTATTAAGTAACGGTAATATATGAGGCGGTTATCAAATTTCTTACATAGTTACTTAATAATCCAAAACACCTTGAATTTCTATTTTTTATGTTTTTTTTTCGAACAGGTTCGAAAAAACTTACCCATCAAGTTCAAAACACGAAAAAACTTGAAACTTGAATTACTTCCAAAGTTTTTGTCGTAGCTACATCTATTATGAAGTGATGGAACTAGATCAAAATGCTATTGTACCGAGCGAGCTGTCGCTTGTATACCTATTCAAAAACAGAAGTTATAGCGTGTAGACGGACTTTCCTTGTAGACGGTCTTGCCCACAGTCACCTTATGGAGTACAGGTAAATGCGACGATATCTCTAAACACGCCAGGCGCTTAAGATGCCTTTGGAGAATCACTAATTTGTTTTCCAAAATTGTGGGCATATGTATAACGATAGTTCGCAATTTGGACCCTACTTAATGATAAATTAGGCCTAAATTACTGTTTGACAAGTTTATATTCTCAAACGATCGACAATGTTTAATAATTTAATTAATTCATTTATTTATTTAATTTGCTAACACTAGTCATAGGTCATAGTAAAATTAGATGGTGAGATGATCGAGTTTCAATAATGCCAATACCTTATAACCATACCAGTGATGTTGTAAAATATTTTATCGACAAAAATGTATCGATGTTACTGCCAAAATGTAAATGTTATTCGACATAAATAAATATTACTTATTTTCTCCTCATTTTGAAATATTAAAAATAAATAAATTAAAACGTGTATTTATGTGGTTATTTGTAAATCATTTTCATAATGTACAATCAATATTTTTTTCCATATTCGTCAGTATTAATGATTGCCGTCGAGATTAAAATATCCACTTTGAACTGCTAAACGTTCTCTCAACGTCCACAGTGGTCAACGGGGCAGTCTTAAAATATTTATAATGACTCAAAGCCAATTTCTCATTCATGTTGATTATTGAAATTTCCTCACCTTTTACACATACATACATAACATCACGCCTTCATTCCCAGAGTGGGGTAGGCAGAGCTACAGAAATACCAACAACTCTAAAAAGACTTGTTTATAATTGTTGTTGTTTATTGTTTTGTTTGTTTTGTTTGTCCCGTGTGGTTGCCGGGTTAGAATAGTGCCACTCCATGTCTTCCCGTGGATGTCGTCAGAGGCAACTAAGGGAATAAGGGCTTGTAGTACTGTTAGACGATGGGCTTGCAAACTGTCACTAATACACTAGTAAACTTCTTGGCCTGATCGTGCAAAATGTGGTTACCTTTTATAAGACTACTTTTTTCATGGTGTCATAAACAGTATTTAACATCGATATCTTTGTTATCGATATCAAATCCCTAGAACTTGCCCCGAGTTATCCCAGGTATGCTTATAATAGTAGACATATATACACCGTGTTTTTTTTATTTACGATAACTTTAAGGGCATGTTCTTCAAGTCAAATTAAGCTAATTTCCCGAAGACAGACATATGATAACTCGTACGGTTATAAAGATATTCAATTATTAAAATTAATCAGTTAATCACGTTAAACTAATGTAAAAGGCTCTTAATTGATACCTAATAATTTTCTTTTAATTACCTATTATGAGTAAAGAGTTTTCAATTGTTAGGTCGTGCACCTGTCAAGTGTTATCTTTACTTGTGTGTGTGTATGTCACGCTGACTTGACGTATTTGACACTAACTATGAGTTAACTCTAAAGACCCTTTTAGAATGATTGAAGACACAACATTTAATTACTTTTTACTAAACAATTTTTTTTTTTTTTGCAATATTTTAGAATCTAATGTACTGTAATGTAGGTAGATTCACATGGTTAACTGATATTGGTATTTGTAAGGTAGTTCAGATTAGTCGGAAATAAACGCTGATATAGAACGGAGCTACAGAGTTTTATTTCAGTGGCTAACGAAGCTGGGATTATCTAAGCGTGCATAAATTGTATTGTGTACTCGTATCATTGGGGTTGGTGCTCGCGGCGCGACAAACAATTATAACGGTGCATAGTCGATCTTACTGATAACAACTATGTCAGTGGGGAAGGTCGGCGTGTTCGATTGCCAAAGCGGAACGTGGTCTTCATACGTGGATAGACTGGAGATGTACTTTGTAGTGAACGATGTGAAAACCGAATTAAAATTGCCTACGTTAATTGCGGTCATGGGTAACGAAGCCTACGAGTTGTTGGTCAATTTAGCAAGCCCAAATAAACCGTCTACGTTGCAATATGATGCCGCGATCGATCTCATGCGTCAGCACCTACAACCGACGCCTTCAGTACTTGCGGAAAGGTACCGGTTTCGACAACGAAGGCAAGC